>CM040126.1:283619481-284219481 GCA_022559845.1 Amorphophallus konjac | reverse complement strand
TGCGGGCGTATTCGTCTGGGTGTACAACACACTGGATGATGTTCAGCACCGTCCAGTTAAGTGCAGATAACTTGACATGATCATCTGTCCACGCGTCCTCGTTCGGTGGCAGATCATACGGCCCTATAGTGATTACCCTCCACAGCTTGTGGCTCTATGCCCTGATGAACACCTCCATCCTATTTTTCCAGAAGAGATAGTTATTACCATCGAAGAGTGGAGGGCGACTAATGGATTGACCCTCAGGCATGAAACTTCGAGGACCATTAGGATTACCCTGACTGTTGGTCCACATGATGCAAAACCTTCTCTGATACCAATTGATATGCGCAGCGAAGAGTGACATAGAAGGGGGGGATGAATAGACCACTTCCTAAAAATAAATTCTCAGCAATAAACCACAACTTCGTTTCTCAACCCTTCAGAAACAGCGGAAGGATAGCTAAAGCATTTAATAACTAAGACAGAATAAGTAAGAGCAATCGAGAGAGCTGTTCACAGTCAAATAAAAAGCCAAACAGATGGAGAGCACAAACGATAACAGGCAAATCACAGAAGAGACAAGAATTTTTAAGGTGGTTTGATTGTAGTCCACAATCTACATCCACCCCTCACTCCAAACCAGAGTGAGTCTTCCACTAGCCACGGCTAGAAACAGCAGACTCAGTCTGCGAACAAATGCTGCCAAACAGCTTGACCAACCAAGAGAAACAAATCCCTCAACCCAAACTCTGCAACCCACAGAGCTTGACACTTGGACCTGCTACCCGTAAGACCAGAATCGGAGACGAATCTCCCTTCCTCCAAACCGGAGGGAAGCTGCTAGTGACAGCCCGTCACTGGTAAACCAGAGATCACAGATCTCTCTTCCTCTGCAGCCCAGAGGGAAACTGGAGAATCTCTCCCTTCCTCCGAACACTGGAGGGTAACATGATGGAATCAGAAGAATGAAATGAAAAATAGAAAAACAAAACAAGACAATCGATGAAGACACTCGATTTTGAAAAACCAACAACAACATACTCTTCTCTCTCTCTCAAAGACTTTTCTCTCAGATCTATTCTCTCAAATTCTTCTCTCTTTCTTCTCTCGGGAACGTGGAGGCTCTCTCTTTTCTTCTTCTGCTCAGGGACTCTTCTTCTCAGCTTTTCTCCAGTTCAGGTTCTGTTGATCGCAGAAGACATCCTTTTATATGGCTTCCGACCTGAATTCCATGACTCCACGCATGTGGCGTGAGTGGGGCTTGTGCCCTCTTTTTCCAGAGAAGCCTCGGATCACGTGCCCAATCATCAGCCTTAATCATCTGCATGAACAGAAGACAAGGATGCAACAAGTTAGCTCAGGTTCTGAACTAGGCGTGTACAGACTTTAGATGCAGGATGTAGGCAAGTATATACAATGTGAGAATGTGTAGACTTGAATGTCTTTATGCAACCTCAATGTACAGACTTGAGGGATGCATGAACATAACAGAAAGGAATGTATCGACTTAGTTCAGGCTTTTAACAAAGCGTGTATAGACATGATGCATGAACAAGCCATAGTAAATGTATAGACTGAACGATGCGAGCACAGGCTGTACACACTTTGATTGCGTGCATGAGAAAGCAGTGTACAGACTTGATGAGAACGATGCATGAATGCAGTGTATGGACTTAGCGTGAATGCAGTGTATGGACTTAGCGTGAACTGCAATGTACAGACTTAGTGATGCACAACCATATCCAATGTGTAGACTTCTATGCAAGGGCTGGAGTTAAACAAACAATGTATAGACTTCAATGCAAACGGGATGTGCAGACTTTGTAGCATGCAATGTATAGGCTTCAATGCAAACGGGATGTGCAGACTTTGTAGCATGCAATGTATAGACATCAGCTCATGCAATGCAGACAATGTATAGACTTGATGAATGCCTTGCTAGCATGCGGATGTACAGACTTATGTAATGCAGCCAAACTATGTACATACTTGATGAACGCTAAGTGAGACAGAGCTGGTTGTACACACTTTGAGAGACGATGCACTGTTGGCTAACGCTGTACAGACTCTGAGAGACGATGCACTGTAGCCTAATGTTGTACAGACTCTGATAGTGTGAGACGCTGAATGAGACGATCGGATGTACAGACCTTGGCTAATGCATGAAGACAAACGCTGTACAGACTTGGATAGCGTGAGACGCTGAATGAGACGGTCAGATGTACAGACTTCAATGTAAAGACTTTGAAAGACGATGTATAGACATGATCTGAATGCATGGACTATGCCCTTGATGAATGTACAGACTTTGAAGAAGGCTTGTGCAGTGATGTATGGACTTAGTGTGAAATATGCAGATGATGCACAGCCATTGGTATGTACAGACTTTACTAATGCATGAACAGGCCGATGTACAGACTTGCCAATGTGTAGACTTTGAATGATGCATTCACAAGACACTGATGTATAGACTTAGTCTATGCAGCGCTGTATAGACTTCGTGTGTGTGCTACAGAACAATGTTTAGACTTTGAAAGCTTGAACACGAACAGGCTGCAATGTATAGACTTGATCTTAAGGAAAGCACTGGCTGTATAGACTTTAAGCAATGTATAGACTTGGTGAGCGCCAAGATGATGTGCAGACTTAGTGAGCGCCAGGCCGATGTACAGACTTCAACGACTCATGCAACCAGACAAGTGAATCCACAGATAATGTACAGACTTAGTGGATGATGCATGCATTGATCTGGAGATAGAAATAGATTGATTTATAGTGTGAGACATCATCAAACCCATAGGGATGCAACATAAGAATATCAGACGGTCTAATTCCGTCTGAGATCCGTCGGAACTCCATTACAAACGTGTTTTTTGACGGATCTGAGATGAATTTCGGCCGTCCGAAATCCCACTTTTTCTGGTTGTGTACATGGATGAATAAACCCCTTTTCGAGTAACTCCATTAATTGCCTTTTTAATTATCTCAGCTCCGCAGGAGACATATGATACGGAGCCTTAGAAATAGGAGATGCGCCAGGAATTAGATCAATAGAAAAGACTACCTCTCTCTCAGGCGGGAGTCCTGGCAAATCCTCAGGAAAAACATCTGGAAAATCTCGAACGACAGGAATGTCCTTAATCTCAATCTCTTTCTTAGGGGTTAAAGAAACGAAGGCTAGAAAAGCCTGACATCCTTTCTTTAATAACTTCTCAGCTCGGAGGGCCGAAATAAGCGGCACAGATCTAGGGTGCCTAACCCCAATAAAAGAAAGCTCGGGGTGTTTAGAAAAAGACACGAAGCCAAATCTATAATGAACACTAGCCTCATTTCTAGCTAACCAATCAGCTCCTAGGATTACATCACAATCCTTCATTGCCATACAAACCAAATCAGCTGGCATATTCTGCCCATTAATCAGGATCTTACTAGAAGGGTAGTAATACTTAATTACTGAACCTGAACCAATCGGAGTTGAAATTTCCAATAGAGAAATCATTAATACTGGTTTCACAGTTAAGGATTTAGCAAATTCTGAGAAATAAAAGAATGCGTCGCCCCGGTATCAAAAAGAACAAATGCTGGCTTATCAAAGACAATAAGTGTACCTTTCACAAGTCCACCCTCCTCGGTGGTTTCAGTCTCAATTTCCTGTAGGGCCTGAAGCTTGCCCTGCCGCTTCTGACCTCCTTGCGGCTTGTTCGGAGTAGCTTGGTGGGACAAGAGGGGACACTCAGGTATACAATGGTCCCGGCTTCCACAGCGTAAACAGGCGCATAGCTTGCGCCAACACTCCTCCATGTTGTGACCTAGACAGTCACAGTACTTGCAAAGGGCCCTAGATGGTACAACATGGTCAGACTTCTTATCGTCATTCTTCGGCACCTTACCTTTCCACGAACTAGACCCACCGTTGGGTCTCTTCTTGTGATTGCCGGGTTTGAAATTACCCGAACTAGTGGTCTGCTCTTTCTTAGGGTTCTTCCCTCAAATCCCCTCGGTCATCTCTAATGTGTCTTCCAGAACTTGAGTTGTTCTGACAATCTCTGCATAGGTAGAGATCTCCATCGGTGCCAACTGGTTGATGTGTTGAAGTTTCAACCCATTCATAAAATGCTTGGCCTTCATCTTCTCGGTGGACACCAAGTGTGTTGCATGGCGGGAAATGTTGTAGCTGGTGCTATGGATTCTGAGGGGGGTGAATGAATCTCCCCTTCAAAAATTGCCTAATTAAAGCTTGCAACTAGACACAGTTGCGGAATAAAGATCAATTGGGCTCTGTAAGAAGAGATTCCAAGAAACACTTGATCAACCAGTAGAACTGCAACAATGCAGGCACCTGAGCAAGTCTAAGCCGTAGACAGAATCAAATCAGAACAGCGTGTGCCTTAAAGCGTTCAGACAGAATACTCACTTGAAACGCACCTATCCATTCATCTAGCGATAATCAGATGAGCAATCAAACCACGGTAGACAAGAGATTTTTAGGTGGTTCGGTCTTCCAGACCTACATCCACCCCACACTCAACCCGAGTATGGATTCCTACTGATACACAGCTTAAACCGCTGGGCCTCACAGCTTGCCTACAACCGCTGACAAACAGCTTGAATAGCTGGGCATTACAGCTTCGCCGACCAGAGGATACCACACCTCTGCAACCGCTGGGGATTATCCAGAGGAATCCTCCTCCGTAAACCGCTGAGCTTCACAGCTTGCTGTCCGAGGTATCCACCTCGCCCGCTGACAAACAGCTTGAAGAAAGGTTAAAAATGAAAGCAGGAAACAAGAAATAACAGCGACTTAAAGCTGTAATCAATGAAATGCAAATGTGGCTCCCATGGAGCTGACTGGATTGGATTTGATCCAGATTCTAGTGAAGATAGATCTTCTGATGGAGTCTTCTATCTTCATCTTCACGAACTCTCTCTCTCTCTATTCTTCTGCAACTTCTCTTTTTCTCTCTGCTGCTCTCGTTTCTCTCTGGCTGTGCTCAGATGTCTTCTGTTCTTCTTCTTCAGTTGGCTCTCCTTTCTTTACTTCTGACGGCCTCTCTTCCAGCACCAACCACACTTCTTCGAAAGGTGATGTGACTTTTTATAGGAACATGGGCTTTGTATGGATCAAACAACAGAGCCCTACTGAAATTCCACTGGTCCATGTGTTAGGGGATAGAAGCTTCCTTTCCTCGGATCACTTGCCTATCATTTGCCTGTGATCATGTGCCAGCAGTTCTGTCGGATCAGGCTTGATTATCAGTTTGAATTAATCTGAAGAACAAGGAAGGAGATGCATCGAGTAAGTTCAAGAATTGTACAGACTTAATGCACAAAATGCAGTGTGCATATAAGAAAGTATGTACAACGAGAATGAATGCACGGACATGTCATCCACGAGTGTACAGACTTTGAATGCATATAATGCATTTTGCATATAGAGAAGTATGCACATTGAAAGTGAATGTACAGACATGCCAGCAACGAGTGTATGGACTTAGTGTGCATGCGACAACGATGTACAGACATGCGGGTGTGATGATGCATGAACTAAACCACTCGTACCAGCAATGGAATGTATAGACTTTGAATGCATGGTAAAGAGTGTATAGAACGATGAATGCTCAGGCATGCTGTCAAAGAATGTACAGACTTTGCGTGCATGCGCCAAGATGATGTACAGACTTTGCGTGCATGCGCCAAGACGATGTACAGACTTTGCTACCTAGTTTTTATGCTTGAATGCATCTTGTATAGACTTGATGAAGTGATGTATGAACATAAATGCACATATCAATAACGGTTGTACAGACTTTGGGTGCTTGTGTATGCATGAGGGCGATGCACTAACTATGTATATGCGTGAAGAACACTGGCTCTGGCTGTATAGACTTGATAGCATGTGGCGATGTATAGACTTGTGAAATGATGCACGAACTGATGCGGGACGGACACGGGAGACGACACTATAAGGTGCCACCCTCGGACTCTAGATGAAGACACGACCAGCAACACACACCAGGGAGACACTAAGCCTGACACTATGAGCTCCTAGTGGCGAAACGTCACTAACAGAAGTGGAAGCTCACTCGTCGTCCCAAGCAAGGGAAAGCGCGGACCGTGCGCGGTTAAGGAACCGGCGGAGGTCAAGGGTAGTCCGACTCAACTTCCGGACTCGGATCGAGTCGCGGGACGGGTCACTCTCACTCTCACAGCGGTGACATGGACACACGGGCTAGTACCTACACTCTCGGCAGTGGCAAAAGACCATATACTAGCTAAGCAAATGAACGCCAAGAGGTTCGGACCCTTACCTCCACGGACCCGGCGTGGCGAAGACAACCCCGGCCGAACTACGGACTCCCGGTTAACAATTATTACAGCAATACACTAAGTCGACCCACTCCACGCAGGGAGGTAAAAGGTCACATGTGGGGTCCGAGAATCACGCAACTCGGGTTGACGGGCAGCATCTTGATGTCGCCCGGCGGTGCCGAACTCCGCGTTTTCGTGCTTTCCGAACGGCGGCTTCTATGGGCCCGCGGGGCCCACGGACGGCACTGTCCTCCGGATCTACGGGGGTGGGACCCACTGTGATGGGGACCCCTGGTGGCGCGCCTCCACGGACGGCGGTCAGCCGGGAACACCGATCGGGGGTCGATCGGCCCCGATTCCCAATTGATGAACTAGCTGTCCATGGATTTTGGTTGCTGTCTTCCGGCGCGCGCTCCGGCGAAAACGGCCGCTGCGAGCAATCCCGACGTCGGATCGGGACGCATGAGCTATCGTTGGAAAGCTCTCTTCAAATGCTTCGATCTAGACCCAGAGAGATCTGCTGGATCTGGTCAGATCACAACTTTATTGAATTTACAAGTCCCTGATTTTCGTGGGTGGAGAGGAACATCCCAGGAACAACTCCTCCAAATTTGGTAGCCAAATGAGCTCGGGGAAGACCGGTGAATTTTGAACAAGCTGCTGTGGTACTGCGTGGGCAGAACTCCGTTGATGGCGATGGCGGCTCGTGGCGGCGGCGGCGGCGACCGGAACTGATAGGGTGGAGTCTCACCACCAGAAGGAAGCCTTCACAGCTTCAAGGGGGAGAGGGAGAGGAGAAGGGGGCGCACCAAGGCTGGAGCTTCAAGCTTTTTTTCCAATTCAAATGGCATTAATTCATGAAAATGGGAAATTACAAGTATTTATGTGTTACATCTCAAATCCATTGGCAACCGTTGGATCTAGGGGATGGGAATGAGTGGCCTGGATTGAGTGTGACACACACACAAAAATAATATATAAAAACAAGGAGGGGGGCGGCCCTTGGACCAAGGAGTAGAAGGTGGACTTGGTAGGTGGGGGTGGGTGGCCAAATGTGGACTTTCCAAGTCCCTTGTCCCCCACTTGGCCCACCCATCTAGAAGCCTCCATTTGACATGTTGACTGACCCCACATGGGGCCCATGGGCTGAGGTGGATCAATGGGAGGGGCCTGGGGGTCCCGTGGGGCCCAGGGGTCCCATTTTGTAAATAAGCCCGTCGTACACTCATAATTACATACCGAATACAATGAAATAAACATAAATTACACACACATAAAGGCTAACTAAAAATGATAAATGGGGAGGCTCACGGTGGAGTCTCGAGGCTGTCTTCGAGCCAGATGGATGCTGAGGTGGCTCGAGTCGTGCTCCGTGTGCGGTATCGGTGGCTCGGCGTGTCGCGCCGCTCAACTGTTCGGGTGTCCGCACCAATTCTCCCCGGGTGGGAGAAACTCGACCCTGTCGAGTAAGGGTCTGCATCGCTCCTGTATCGCTCCAGAAGGTCCGGATCGATCCGCTACAACTCGCCATGTGTGATCCATGTGTCCTCAGTAGCGGGCCGTCCTCTCCATCGCACTAGGTAGCGCGGGTAAGATCCACTCCTGGTAACTGTCACTTGCTCGTCCAGTATACGATCTATATGCTCACGCTGCCGTGAAAAAGGGGCTGGAGGTGGAAGTGGACACTCAGGTGTGGGATCACTCTCAAGGGGAGGAGATGGCTCAAAAGGCTCACTAGGGATCACCGTTGGGTCCCTATATGCAACAAGATCCGATACATTGAAGGTAGAGCTTATACCATATTCCTCGGGCAAGTCCACAACGTACGCATTGGATCCAACGCGTTTCAACACTCTGAATGGACCGGCTCCGCGAGCTTGCAACTTCTTAACGGTTCCAGAGGTAAACCGTTCAGGTCTTACCCTGATCATGACGTATTCGCCCTCGTGGAACTCTCGGTGGTGTCGGTGGGCATCGGCTAACTCCTTGTACCGTGCATTGCTGGCCTCAATGTGACGACGGATGTCGTCATGCAAACTCCTAACATGCCTAGCAAACGACTCGGCCGACTCCGACACTCTAGCATGGATAGGCATGGGGACAAGGTCAACGGGTTTCCTAGGCCTACGACCTGTGACAATCTCAAATGGACTCATGCCGGTAGACCTATTCACCAAATCATTGTATGTAAACTCAGCCATAGGTAAAATGAGATCCCAATCCCCAATGCGGTCCTTAACTAGACACCTCAAAAGATCTCCCAGACTCCTATTGACCACCTCGGTCTGACCATCTGTCTGGGGGTGATATGCAGTGGAAAACTTGAGGTGAGTACCCATCATATGCCATAGTGTCTTCCAAAAGTAGGAAGTGAATCTAACATCACGGTCAGACACTATAGTGCGAGGCAACTCGAACTCGCACACCACATGCGTAAGAAAAAGGCGGGCTACCCTCGAAGCATCTGAAGTCTTCGAGCAAGGAATAAAGAGGGCCATCTTTGAGAAACGGTCAACCACCACATAGACCAAATCATGCTTCGTGGAGGTACGTGGCAATCCCAAAATAAAGTCCATGCTAACATCCTGCCACGGGCATCAGGCACGGGGAGAGGCGTATAAAGGCCCGAGCTTTGCTTCTTCAACTTGGCCGTAGCACATGTACGGCACTGAGCCACGATGTTAGCAACATCGCGCTTCAAGCTCGGCCAATAAAATCGATGCTCCACTGCCTCAATAGTCTTGTTCCGACCAAAGTGACCGGCTAGACCTCTCGCATGTAGTTCCCACACTAAGAAATCTCGAACCGAAGTTCGGGGAACACATAGCCTGCTACCTCGAAAGAGGTAACCCTCCTGAAGCACATACTCATCAAGGTCTCTCGAGGGTCCGGCCTAGAGGGTGGTAAAAATCTGACCGAAGTCAGGACAATCAACATAGGCCTTCTTCATCTTCTCTAACCCTATGACCTCGGCACTCATGGTGGTAAGCAAACATGCTCGCCGACTCAAGGCATCAGCCACCTTGTTCTCCACTCCAGCCTTATGTTTCAGCACAAAGGTGAACTGCTGGAGATACTCGACCCAACGACTATGACGCGAGTTAAGCTTCTTTTGCGAATGGAGGTACCTCAATGCCTCGTGATCGGAGTATAGGACAAACTCCTGATGTAAAAGATAGTGCCTCCAATGCCTAAGAGCCTGAACAACTGCATAGAATTCTTTATCATATGTGGAATATCACAATTTTGCGTCATTCAGCTTCTCGCTGAAATATGCGATCGGGTGGGACTCCTGACTCAAAACTCCTCCAATCCCAACACCCGACGCATCACAAGAGACCTCAAACACCTTCGAGAAATCAGGCAGTCGAAGGATAGGTGTCTGGGTCATGCGCTCCTTGATGTCCTTGAAGGCGGCAGATGCGGCCTTCGTCCATACAAATGTGCCCTTACAGATGCAATCCATGATCGGGGCGGTGACGGAGCTAAATCCGCGGATGAAGCGACGGTAGAATGTCGCAAGACCATGAAAACTGCGGACATCATGAACCGTACGGGGTTCCGGCCACTCAACAATGGCCCGGACCTTCTCCGGATCGGCGGAGACCCCAGTACTAGACACAATGAAACCCAATAAGGTAAGCTGAGGTGTCATAAAGGCACACTTCTGTGGGTTCGCAAACAGCTGCTCTCGCCGAAGAAGTAGGCAGACCTGCCGAAGGTGGTCTAAGTGGTCCCCTGTGGTGCAGCTATAGATAAGGATATCATCAAAATACACCACTACAAAGACTCCAATGAAAGGTCGAAGGACCTGAGTCATGAGCCGCATGAAAGTGCTAGGGGCATTAGTCAACCCAAAAGGCATGACCAACCACTCATATAGACCGTCCTTGGTCTTGAAAGCGGTCTTCCACTCATCACCTGGCCTAATCCTCACCTGATGGTAGCCACTTTTAAGATCAATCTTCGAAAAGATAGTGGCACCTGCCATCATGTCTAGCATGTCATCAAGGCGGGGAATAGGGAACCTGTACTTCACGGTGATTTTGTTGATGGCATGACTATCAATGCACATTCTCCACGTGCCATCCTTCTTCGGGGCGAGTAACGCGGGTACAGCACATGGACTCATGCTGTCCCGAATAGACCCTCTCTGCACTAACTCATCGACCTGCCGTTTAAGCTCGGCATGCTCCGTGGGACTCATGCGATAATGAGGAAGGTTGGGCAAAGAAGAGCCCGGAACAAGGTCGATGGCATGCTGAATATCCCGCATAGGTGGGAGTCCCTCGGGAAGCTCATCGAGAAGGACATCAGCATACTCCTGTAGAATGGGAATAACCTCGGGTGGGAGCTCACCCTCGGAGTCCCGCTCCACCTCTCGGACCGTAATGGCAAACACCGGACAGCCCTGACTAAGCTCCTGCTCCATTTCCCGGGAGCTAATCATCATCAATCTCCTCGTCGAGGGCTCTCCTGGGCCAGAGGTAACGATCATAGCCCGAGCTAAGGATGGGGTACTAGGCCCGGGAACGGAAGGCTTCGGAGTACTAGGGCCAGTAGGGCCCCTGACTGATGGGCTCCTGGGCCGAACGGGTTGGAGGGTGACCCGCTGGCCTGCGTGGTCGAAGGTACAGGTGTTCGACCGGCCATGGAGCGTGGCATCCCGGTCAAATAACCACGGCCTACCAAGAATGATACTGCCCACTTCCATGGGGAGAACATCACACCAGATCTCGTCATGGTAGGAGTGGAGCTGCAGCGGGACCAAGCACCGCAGCCTGACCGAAATAGAAGTGGTATCCACCCATGATACCTGATAGGGGCAAGGGTGGTCTACGGGTGTGAGACCAAGACGAGTGACAGCGTTTGTGGAGATTGCATTGATACAACTCCCGCTATCGATGACCACCTTGCAAATTTGCTTTCCCAGCCTACAGAATACATGAAGGATAGTAGTCCGTCGCCAGTCATCACTAACCTGTGGCTGGGTGAGGATACATCTGACGACCCCCACGTGGGTATCGTCCGAATGCTGGGCATTCTGGGCCTCACCTCCCATCTCATAGTACTCGTCAGCTAGCTCTTCATCGGCCTCATAGCTGACTAACTCGAGGCCCGTAGGGGTGGTATCCTCGGCCTGTGTATCCCCAATGTGAAGAGATGGGCGGGTGGGACACTGGTTGGCGAAATGGCCAAACTCATTGCAGCGATAACACTGCTGCCGTGATCCACTAGGCTCCCCAATCATAGGTCCTTTACCTTTATCCTCCCGACGGATAGGAGGCGTAGGCAACAAAGGACGTGCAGGAGGTGCGGGTGCCGGTGGACGGGCTATGGGTGGGGCTGTAAGATGCTGGGGACGAGGAAGGTCCCTCGGGGGTGGAGGACGAGGCCTAGGAGCAAACGGCTCGGGACGAGCGGGCTGCTGAGGTCGAGCCATGGGGGCCCTCGGATACGTGCCAGATGAGCCACGGGGCTCGACACTACGAAGGGGAAAAGAGCCCAACCGATGGGGTGACTTGAACTCGGCCTCGAATTGCTCCAATTCGAGAGCTATCTGATATGCCTGCTCCAAAGTGGTTGCATTGCGGCGAAAGAGTTCATATTGATAATTGGGCTGCAAACCTCTTCGAAAGCGGGATATCGTCATGGTGCTCTCTTCCGTGACCCCACACCGTAAGTAATACTCATCGAACTCGGCGGTGTACTCGGTCACAGATTTCCCTTGGGAGATGCTTTGCCACGTGTCTATGAGACGTTGGCGATATGAGGCGGGAAGGTACTTCTCCCTCAACTTGGTTTTCATATCATCCCAAGTACCGATCTGGGGTTGACGTTACTGGTTGAGCAGGCTCTCCACATTGATCCAATAAGTTTGGGCATGCCCTTGCAGCTTCATCTTTGCGTATCGGACTCTTCGGTGGTCTGTCATCTCAAACCACTCGAAGTTCCGGTCCATGCCGGCCTCCCAATCTAAATACACCCTAGGGTCCAAGGACCCGCTAAAAGTGGGAGGGTCCGCACGCACACCCCTAAGAATGCGGTCGTCATCCTCGTCATCACGATTCCGTCGTTGATGACGACGACCATTACCCCCTTGATCATTATCAGATGCATAATCATCCACCACATGCACCTGTTGACCCTCAACATTCTCCACTTGAGCCCTTGGCACAGCGGGCTGCTGCACCGGCTCTTGTTGGCCATTCGTCGGCGCGGGTTGCGCCGCTACTGGGCCCCTCTCTAGGATGGCAATCCTCCCAACTAAGCCCTGGATGGACTGATCCGAAGACTCGGCCCGATCCTCGAGGGCTTTCATCCGCCCTTCTAGACGCGTTCCTATGCCATCCATACGCGTACTAAGACCATCCATACGCGTGTCAAGACGTTCCATAATGGCTCGGAACATCTCGGCCGTCGAGGACTCGTCGGAGCTATGGGCCCAGGAGTCCGCCATAGGTGGTGGTGGCGAATACTGGGTGCCTCGACGGGTGGGCATGCAAAGACACACGACCTAGAAGACACTGACTAATGTAAACACTCACTAGATGATGCACTTAGACCTAACCAACAGCCGGTACGAGGCGGAGATAAGCGATCCGAAGATCACTCGCGCAAGTGTGTGGCACTCCCGTTAGGCGTAACCCAACGTTCGGACAACACCTTTTGATATACCGGGTAAAGGGTGCAAATGCAAGTTAAAACACTCTTTTTTTTTTAAAAATGATGATCCTAGACTTGACTTAGACCATGATGCATGAAAGACATATGCAAAGACTACCCTAGACTCAACCTGGCTCTGATACCAAACTGATGCAGGATTGACACGGGAGACGACACTATAAGGTGCCACCCTCGGACTCTAGATGAAGACACGACCAGCAACACACACCAGGGAGACACTAAGCCTGACACTACGAGCTCCTAGTGGCGAAACATCGCTAATAGAAGTGGAAGCTCACTCGTCGTCCCAAGCGAGGGAAAGTGTGGACCATGCGCGGTTAAGGAACCGGCGGAGGTCAAGGGTAGTCCGACTCAACTTCTGGATTCAGATCGAGTCACGGGACGGGTCACTCTCACTCTCACAGCGGTGACATGGACACACGGGCTAGTACCTACACTCTCGACAGTGGCAAAAGACCATATACTAGCTAAGCAAATGAACGCCAAGAGGTTCGGACCCTTACCTCCATGCACCCGGCGTGGCGAAGACAACCCCGGTCGAATTACGGACTCCCGATTAACAATTATTACAGCAATACACTAAGTCGACCCACTCCACGCAAGGAGGTAAAAGGTCACATGTGGGGTCTGGGAATCACGCAACTCGGGTTGACGGGCAGCATCTTGATGTCGCCCGGCGGTGCCGAACTCCGCGTTTTCGTGCTTTCCGAACGGCGGCTTCTACGGGCCCGCGGGGCCCACGGACGGCGCTGTCCTCCGGATCTGCGGGGGTGGGACCCACTGTGATGGGGACCCCTGGTGGCGTGCCTCCACGAACGGCGGTCGGTCGGGAACACCGATCGGGGGTCGATCGGCCCCGATTCCCAATTGATGAACTAGCTGTCCACGGATTTTGGTTGCTGTCTTCCGGCGCGCGCTCCGGCGAAAACGGCCGCTGCGAGCAATCCCGACGTCGGATCGGGACGCATGAGCTATCGTTGGAAAGCTCTCTTCAAATGCTTCAATCTAGACCCAGGGAGATCTGTTGGATCTGGTCGGATCAGAACTTTATTGAATTTACAAGTCCCTGATTTTCGTGGGTGGAGAGGAACATCCCAGGAACAACTCCTCCAAATTTGGTAGCCAAATGAGCTCGGGGAAGACCGGTGAATTTCGAACAAGCTGCTGTGGTACTACGCGAGGAGAACTCCGTTGATGGCGATGGCGGCTCGTGGCGGCGGCGGCGGTGACCGGAACTGATAGGGTGGAGTCTCACCACCAGAAGGAAGCCTTCACAGCTTCCAGGGGAAGAGGGAGAGGAGAAGGGGGCGCACCAAGGCTGGAGCTTCAAGCTTTTTTTCCAATTCAAATGGCATTAATTCATGAAAATGGGAAATTACAAGTATTTATGTGTTACATCTCAAATCCATTGGCAACCGTTGGATCTAGGGGATGGGAATGAGTGGCCTGGATTGAGTGTGACACACACACAAAAATAATATATAAAAACAAGGAGGGGGCGCGGCCCTTGGACCAAGGAGTAGAAGGTGGACTTGGTAGGTGGGGGTGGGTGGCCAAATGTGGACTTTCCAAGTCCCTTGTCCCCCACTTGGCCCACCCATCTAGAAGCCTCCATTTGACATGTTGACTGACCCCACATGGGGCCCATGGGCTGAGGTGGATCAATGGGAGGGGCCTGGGGGTCCCGTGGGGCCCAGGGGTCCCATTTTGTAAATAAGCCCCTCTTACACTCATAATTACATATCGAATACAATGAAATAAACACAAATTACACACACATAAAGGCTAACTAAATATGATAAATGGGGAGGCTCACGGCGGAGTCTCCAGGTTGTCTCCGAGCCAGATGGATGCTGAGGTGGCTCGAGTCGTGCTCCGTGTGCGGTACCGGTGGCTCGGCGTGTCGCGCCGCTCAACTGCTCGGGTGTCCGCACCACGAACTATGCATAAGCATGAAGACCACTTGGCTGTATTGACTAATCGAATGAAACAACGGAGGTTGTACAAACTTGTCATCAACGAATGTACAGACTTGAGTTGATGTAGTCTAGGCAAAACTCTGTACAGACTTTATTCCTTGAACATGCATGAGTCTAGGCATTCACTAACTTATGGCTACCATGAAACATAGTTATGAAATGCACAAGCCTAGACAATTAACCCTGCACTGACTTTGTATGCATAATGAACACGCATCGACATTGAATTGAATCGACTGATGAGTGCACTGATGCAGTGTATGCATATGGCAATAATGCACTAATGCAATGTGCAAAAGAACCAACAAGTGTAGACACATGGTGATAAATCATTCATACTCATAGTGCTTGCTGACATCAAAACCACATGGGCACAACATGAAAGTCTGGAAAACTGAGCTTCATATTCTGCAACTGACATGTTCCTCTGTTTCAGAGCAACAAATTCTGCCACCTTCTTCTCTTGCACCCGGTCCGAGAAGTACTTACTATTAAAGTGTTCCTTGAATTCGTCCCACATCACACGCCTATTTCTGAGCGTAGCTTCTGCCACCTCCCACCAAGTGCGTGCATCACGTTCTTGTTGAAATGTCACCAGAAGAACTCGATCTTGGTCATTGCACTGCATCACTCGAAAAATCCGCTCTATCTCCTTCAGCCTGTTCTCAGCTTCATCAGAATCCTCCGATCCACCAAAACGTGGGGGATTCAAGCCTCTAAAATTCCAGTGGAGGTCACCGGCTCCATGGTGTGCTCCTCCTCCTTGGGCTACCTGTTAGAGGGCCTGTGTCACACCCCGATGTGGAATATCGGGACCGACAGTAGAAAGAGTTAATAATAATATGTTGATTTCAAGACATGCTATGACCTACACAAGAGAATCTATAACATTCATCATAATACCAAGGAAAGGTAATAATTCTACCAATCTAATAAATTATCGATTTATCATAAACCGGGTTTACATCAATCCTAATCAAAGAAATCTTCCAAAAAAAACAACATTTGTCTTATCATAGTCACATCCACCGACATTTATTACAATTACACTGACATCCACTCTAATTCACAACTAGACTCAAGACATCTACGAATGACTCCACATGGTCTTCTAACTGGCTCGCTCCAGAGGCTTCACTCTTGCCCATCCACATCAGTTTGTGATTCCTCACCTGAGCTACCTGAAAAAAGGGAAAAACAACTAGGTGAGCGAACACTTAGTAGGTAATAGCAGGCAAGTTTAAGTAATTAACCAATTTGCATTTATGTTGCACGAGAAAGAAATGAAAAGATGATATAAATAACGGAATACGAACATAAGAGAATATGAACAAAGTATAACTGGAATTGGCCAATCAAGCACAAAATAACCAAGTCATGTAACTAATTCCAAAGGAATTCATCAATATAGAATACAAGAGAGAGATCATGTACAAGAATGTGTCGTAGACATCACGCTAGTCATGCACTCAGTGCAATGCCTCACCATGTCATTACAACTCTCCGGGGCACTAGTACTTTTCGGGTGCTCTTCCCAGGACCAGACCGGGCCCTTATGATGCGTTGGCATTGATTTAATGGATCCAAGATCCCAAGTTATGTCTAGACATTAATCAAGTTAATTGGCCAATAATTTTCAAGGTATAGAACTTACCAAAGGTAAGTTGAAGTAGACATTTTGTCCAGAAAGTTCAAGTTTATCAAGAACCAATAGGTCCTTGGCATTCAACAGCATAAACCATGGAAATCATTTCTGGAAAATACACGGTCCATATTGGGCCGCTAAGAGGATGAACGGTCTCTAACTGGGCCGCTCTAGAAGGATTGGGCTGAAGAACAGCCTAAATGAAACCAATTATGAACGGTCCATTATGGGCCGCTCTAATTATAGAACAAACAAAAATGGGCCTTTTAACAGATCTGGATGGTCCCCTTTGGGTCGTTCACGACAGGAAAGATTTGAAGCTCACGACGAAAGTAAAGCGGGTCGGATTGGGCCGCTCAGGAACTGAATGGTCCAAGATTATATGTTTAACAAACTGGACGGGCCTATCCCGTCCATTCAATAATGGGCCTTACAAGACAAGAGGGGATCCACCCAAATGGGCTCCTGGGCTGCCATAGGCGGGGTGTAACTGAACGCAAGGTCCAGCCCACTATCCGCTGGTCAGCCTAGAGGCTTTTGGGTCGACCAAACATAACCAGGTCGACGAAAGAACAAGGGCAATCGACCAATCAAGATAGGGCATTCTGCCTGAATTACACGGTTCATATTGGGTCATCCCGAGCGTTACACGGTCCAGTTCTGGCCGTGCAATAACTCGGACAGTCCAATGTGGCCCGTGACTTAAACCAGGGTCTATCATGCGATTCAATCGAGTCAAACTGGTGCAGGACTTGAGGTACAACCTGCCCGGCGTCCTAGTGGGAATCCCAGAGTCGCGGGGGCTTGCGGAGGTCTCATAATGGAGGTTCTAGTCCGATGGAAGGAGTATCCGGCGGAGAGTTCCAACCATTACAATAAATGAAGGCTATAAATCATCGGAACACAAGTGTACAATGGTCAGTCAATTCTACCGGAGTAGAATGACTGTCAAAACATCCCTAACTATTATTATTTCATTATAACAAGTTCAAGACAAATCTTCATAGAAAAGATGAACAAGGGTATGATGGAAGTAATCAAGCGATGAAGTATAATTCTTTTAACTTTCATGTGTTCCATTTTTCATATAGGTTACTCCACTATCATTAACATTGAATGACTAACGATGAAAACAAGCTCGAATCAAGAATATCATAACTCTGCGATGCAGAACGGTTCATCATGAACCTCTCAAAGGCTTCCGCGGTCATTCGACAGTCCGTTCAATACCTACAGGCCAGGGGCCAGACGAAAATCGAGCGGTCTATCGAGGGGCCGTGGGAGTCATTGAACGGTTTTGATCTGGCTGTTCGGTTTATGAGGAATATTAATGCAAGCCATTTCGAGTGGTCACACACTGGCCGTCGATTAGACCACACGGTCTATCGAGGGGCCATTCAGTATAGGGCGGTTCATGTTGGACCGCTCTAAGGTCGCCCTGCCCGACTCCGGTCAGCCCGGCTAGGGTTAGTAAAAACGATCAAATACACCCTATGTGAAGCATAAAAATTGGGCAAACACCCATCAACAGAATGAGAACAAGATATTATACAGGATTGTATGATCAATTTAACGTTAAAGCCTGCTAATCCCTACATTAATCGAGGTTAAATAAGAGAAACCCTAGATAGACATGCTTCTATTAACTTGATTAATACGCACATGATGCTTAACCAAAATTCGGGCTTTAGGTATCAATGGAAATAAGACTCAGAGACGTTTCTAACGGTATATAGTACTTAGGGTTTGGTCTACTATTTCCTACCTTAATCGAAGGAAGAAGAGGGATGAAGATCGTCGGTCGCGTACGAGACACCTCTCCGATGATCGCCGGAATCCACCCTCGTCCACGCTCCTCATCGGCCGCCACTGCATCTAAACTCTTCTACGGTGACTAAGGGTTGATTTCATAGAGTTAATTGAGTCTAGAAGGGTCGATTAAGGATGATAGAGTCCTCCGAACCGTGGGGTGCGTGAATCACGCGAGACTAAGTTACCGCCGCCGTTCTCTCCCCAAATACTCTCACTCGGTTTAGGGTTTCGATGGGGATCGAGATGGGAAATGTTCAACTAAAAAAGGCCGTTCATTTGGGTCTAATTTGGTCTTAAATGATCGAGAATTGGGCTCTAATTTTGCATTTCAAGGTCTGGTTAGATTAAGTGTTGATTTGGGCCTTAAACTTCTAATTCGGCTTGCTTAGGATTTTATTTTGGGCTGACTACAGAAGACAAACTTGCTAAGTTATTAGTCATTTTCATGAATATCATTTTTTAGGATTTTGATAAATTGGTTGAAATTTGACCTACTATATTTTCCAAGAATTTTCTTTATAATTCCCTTTTATTTTATTTAATAATACACCGGGGTGCTACACCCTCCCCCACTTTTAGGAATTTGGTCCTTCAAATTCACTGTACTTATCGAAATGGTGAGTAAGATAACTGACCTTTCGAATAAATCAGGGTATTGCTTCTAAATAACGTCCTCAGATACCCAAGTAGCTTCTTTTGTTCCTCGCTGACTCCACTGAACCTTGACCATAGGTATAGATCGATTTCTAAGTTGCTGCTACTTACGGTCCAAAATCTTGATGGGTCTTTCTTCATAAGTCAAATCTTCTTTTACCTCTAAATCCACATGTTGAATGATGTGCGTGGGGTCATACACATACTTTCGCAACATTGATACATGAAAGACATTATGAACTCCAGATAACTGGGGTGGTAAAGCTAAACGGTATGCAACTTCTCCAATTCTTTCCAGAATCTCGAATGGACCAACATATCTTGGACAAACTTGCCACGAATACCAAACCTTTGGATTCCTCTTGTTGGTGAAACTTTCAAGAACACATGCTCGCCAACTTGAAATTCTAAGGCTCTCCTCCTATTATCAGCATAACTCTTCTGTCTTGACTATGCCACTTGCAAATGGTCTCTGATAATCTGGATGTTCTTAGATGATTCTAAACTGAGATCTAGTCCCAACCATTGTTTCTCACCTACCTCGTTCCAACGTAGGGGTGATCTACCACTTCTTCCATGCAGAGCTTTAAATGGGGCCATCTGGATACTGGACTGGTAACTATTATTGTAGGAAAACTTAATCAAAGCCAAATGTTCATGCCAACAGCCTCCAAAATCAATCACACAAGCTCTTAGCATATCTTCCACGATCTGATTGGTTCTTTCAGTCTGTCTGTCTATTTGTGGATGAAAAGTAGTGCTAAAATTCAGACGAGTACCCAAGGATTCATGTAATCCTTTCCAGAAATGTGAGTGAACCTGGGGTCTCTACTAGACACAATACTGACTGGTATTCCATGAAGTCTTACAATTTCCTTGATATATAGAGCAGCCAAAATAACAACTATCCATTTGGACTTTATGGACAAGAAATGGGCAGACTTAGTCAATCTATCGACAATGACCCATATTGCATCGAATCCACTGAGAGTCCTAGGTAGACCCATGATAAAATCCATACCAATGCTCTCCCACTTCCATTGAGGTATATCAAGTGGTTTTAATTTCCCTGCAGGTCTAAAATACTCCGCCTTCACTTGTTGACACACTAACCATCGGCTTACAAATTCTACAACTTCCTTCTTCATATTCGACCACGAAAAGGATATTTTCAAGTCTCGATACAACTTAATACCTCAAGGATGAATAGTATACATGGACCTATGGGCTTCATATAAGATCTTGCTCTTTACCTCAGCTATGTCTGGCACACAGGTCCTTCCTCAAAATAATAATCTGCCATCCTCGGCCATTATGAATTCAGGTCTATTGCTCAAGCTTTCCTTGATCTCTACCAATACCAGATCGTTATCTTGCAAGGACTGAATTTTCATTTATAACTCTGGACGAAGCTGAAACTGTGCAATCATAACTTGATCATTGCCAACATTGATGTCTAAACTAGCTAACTACTCCAGCAGTCTCCATTCTTGCAACATGAGGTTTGATAATTTTTCTATCAACTTGCGGCTTAAAGCATCAGCCACCACATTGCCTTTTCCTGGATGGTACTCGATAGAAAAACCAAAGTCCTTCAAGTACTCAAGCCATCTTCTCTGCCTCATATTAAGCTCCTTTTGTGAGAACAAATACTTTAAACTCTTATGATCTGAAAATACCGTGAAGGTCTCACCGTACAAATAGTGCCTCCAAATCTTCAAGGCAAAAACTACTGTTGTAAGTTCCAAATCATGAACATGATAATTCTCTTCAGGCTTCCTTAACTGCCTAGAAGAATAGGCTATCACCTTCCCATGCTGCATAAGCACACAACCCAGACCAATACCTAAAGCATCAGTGTAAACAACAAAACCTCCTTCTCAAGAAGGTAAAGCTAAAATAGGGGCAGTAGTTAAAAACTCCTTCAGAGTCTGAAAACTCAGCTCGTAATGTTCTGACCAATCAAATTGGTTCTCCTTGCGGGTTAATCTTGTTAAAGGTACCGTAATTTTAGAGAAATCTTTAATAAACCTTCGGTAGTAGCCTGCCAGGACTAGAAAACTTCTTACTTCGGTTACATTAGTAGGCCTTGTTGGGTTCGGTGCTATGTTCAGAGGGGGGGTGAATGAATATAGCCCTTTAAAAATTCGCCTAAATAGAATTTCGCTCACTTAAAATCTGGAATGCTAACAAGACAAATTAGAACACTCATCTACTGAACCTATAAGCAAACAGTTGAGCACCCCTATGCATTCATCTAGCGGAAGCACAAATAGAACAAAACAAACCACAATGCAAGAGGGGTTTTTAGGTGGTTCGGTCCAACAGACCTACATCCACCCCACACTCAACCCGAGTGTGGCTTCCTGCTGACTCACAGCTTGAACAGCTGGGCATCACAGCTTGCCATACATCAGCTGGGCCTCACAGCTTGCTTCCGCTGGGAAATACAGCTTAGCCATCGCTGACTCACGGCTTGAACCCGTTGGGGATTACAGCTTAACCCGTCCGAGACCAAGTCTCGCCAGCTGAGGATTACAGCTTTACCTATCCAGTGGAGACCTCCACTGCATCCGCTGACTAACAGCTTGGAGAAGGGATAAAATGGAAAACACAAAAGGGAAACAAAACAGCACCGGAAAGCTGTAATGAAATGAAGCACAAATGTGGCTCTCTACAAGAGCTGACTGGCCTAGATTTGATCCACGGTCCAGTTGAGACAATCTTCAGCTGATCTCTTCTTCTCAACTCTCGACCTCTCTTTCTCTTTCTTTTTCTTCTTCTTTCACTTCTGCTCTCTTTACTCTTCTTCTGCTCTCTTCTTTCTTCTTCTGCTCTCTTCTTTCTTCTTCTGCTCTTCTACTGGATCGAAGTCTCTGCACTTTTGCTTTTTCTTTCTCCACTTCGATCACCCTTCATCTGAAGACGAAGACTCATATATATAGCAGCAGCAGCAGCAGCAGGTAGTGTGCTCTCCACATCTCCCACCCAAAAACCTTGGACCACGTGTCAGTCAGCAATCCCAGTACCAAATCCCTGTCAGTCAGTCGAAATAAGCGTATCAGTTCAAGTGTAAACTCTGTACACACTTTGAAGATGAAATGCATTGTATAGACTTTATAAGCAGCATGCATTGTACAGACTTAGTGAAAGGGAATGCATGTAATACACTTCTTTTAAATACCCAGAGACTAGTGCGTTCTCGCACGGGAGCATATGAAGTCTCAGGGGAGCATCTATGGCCTCTGGGCAACATCACCAGCGTCAGGGGAGCATGTGGAGCACATGCTGTCTCTGGGGAGCAATCGCTGCTCCAGGAGAGCATCCTCAAAGTTAGGGAAGCATTAGCAGTCACTGGAGGGCATAGCCAAATGAATGTACAGACTTCACTGTGAATGCATGAATAGTGAATGAGTGTATAGACTTGATCAAGAGAGACGCTGGCCAATCGGAGCATTAACAGTCACTGGAGAGCATACTCGGTCCCAGGATAGCATCCGGAGGGACAGGCGAGCATGCGCGTCTAATGTACAGACTTGTGAAAGACTTGAATGCACGACCAGTGTACAGACTTGGAGAACGGCATGAGACACAAGGACGCTGCTCGCTGTACAGACTTGAGGTTTCAACAAAAGGCTTTGAAGGCGATGTACAGACTCTACCAATGAAATCATGAACAGTCTGATGTATGGACTTGGCTTCGGGTCTGCTATAGTCTAGTGTGTGGACTTGAGTGTTGAGGCATGAACAGTGCAGTGTGTAGACTCTGCGAGACAATGCATGAGACACTCAATGAGACGCTCAATGTGCAGACTTTGAGCTTGCTATGCAGTGTATAGACTTAGAGCATAAACGCCACGATGCAATGTATAGACATGCTATAAGACGCAGAATGAGACGCTGAAGTTTGTATAGACTTTTCCCAAAGCCTTAGACGCTGAACTTGAATGCATGAACAGTCTGTATAGACTTGAGCTAAGCAAGTTACAGTGCCGATGTGTAGACTTGGCCAATGTTCAGACTTTAATGATATGATGCAATGTACACACTTCATGAGATGATGGATATACATACTTCAGCTGAGCAAGCTACAATGAATGTATAGACTTTGTGAGCGTACGCTGAATGAGACGGTGGCTGAGACAATAGACTTATAGAGTTGACGCTGCATGAGACACTAAATAAGATGGACAGTCTGAGGGAGTCGACCCATCAAGGATATCAAACATGGCACACTCATGCAATCTCCATAGACTAAATCAGATATAACACACTCAAGCATTCAAATCAACATGCCATCATCAAAACAAAACATAATATCATAATGCACTCACTGTGTTGCAATCATCAAAACAAAACAGCATTGCTATCATCAATTCAACATAGCACATGCTTGTGCCTAAGGGGCACAACATTCTCCCCCTTTTTGATGATGGCAACACACTATGACAGTGAGTCACACACAAAATTTTCTCCCCCTTTGACATAATCAAAAAGAGAAAAGCAGTATGAACATGAGTACAATATGGCAATATAAATGCAAATACCCTTAGAACAAGAAACTCTCCCTGAAGATAGGACTCCCCCTGAATGAATTCTCCCCCTATGAAATGGGATATTGTGTTCAAGAAATCAGATATACAAAGGGAAAGATCAAGAAATCATCTGACTGGCATTCTGAACAAGTAGTTCAGGAATAAGCATTCTAAAGCATAGAGTCTTCAGTTATATGAATTTAGAAACTACTTTCAGATAGAAGTCTGGTTTAAAGGTTATAAATTTTGAGTTCATGCACTACAATCAATGGATAAGTTGCATGTGCATGATAAAACAATAAACCAGAATCACATTTGCATGAAAGATTTAGTTTCAAAATATCCTACTTTCGTATACTCATTAAAAGTTGTTAAGAGATGCTAGGTCATGTATTGAAAATAAACAAATTGACATCCACGAATTTTCTTTTGAAGGAACAGCATTATCATTATTAGTTCATTTAGGGCATTCAGGTACCATAAGTCTTTCTGCGTAAGGGTATACGTTTATCAGACGCCAATACCCCTAGATACTCAACAAGATGGACAATTCTGCCTATGATCAAATTCAACAGAACTGATTTACACCTTTTTATGTGAGGGTACACGTTTATTAGACGCCAGTTACCCTCAGGTACTCAGTGAAACCAGCCTACTATTTTGATCATTTTATACAGAGATAGCTGATACACTTCATGACGTGAGTGTTGTCCACTTCTTTGATGGATCACTCAGTTTCTCAGTGATTTACCAGTCATTGCTCTGCCAATGTTAATTTTCAATGATTTTCAATATCTTTCTTAGCTGCCCTTTATTTGTTTCAGAATGACTTGTTTTAAGAACAATACACATACTTAGCTTCTCTAACATGATTTAAGATGAGTTTTCAGATTTCAGATATGATTAGCTTTGTCTGACATGAAATAAGAGAGGGGTTGAGAGTTTTATCAATTTTCAGCTTTCTTATTTACTGATTGTAATCTTTAAACTTCAATGATTATAAAATTTAAACCATTAAGTCAGTCTTTAAGCAATTTAAAATTCGTATAAGAGAAGAAGTCTGTTTTCTATTACTTGGAAATCAGAACTTACTAACAGATTGCCATAAGTCAGACTCAATCATTTAGAGTCAAGGATGAAATGATTCAATAGAATTTATGACCACTCTGAATTTCTAACAGTACTCCCCCTGTCTATATGCGTGTAATTTTACTAATGAATGGCAAGAATTAAATGAGAGAGAGCTTATGCATAGGTCGTGAATGAATGATATGCAAAGGCATGCAAAGACTCAACAAACTCCCCCTGAATATATGCAATGTCTTCTCTGAAAACTGAACAAGGGATTTTGAAATTCATGCTCATTCAGACTGCCCTATCAATCAATATAAGCCATGGTACTAGGCGGAGAACCTGATCTCAATGACCATCTCACACATAGCAAGAACCTCTAGACAAATTTCCCTGCCCTTTAGTAGCTTACTATTTAATATACCACGGTTATGCAGAGAAAAGCAGTTCAAAGCAGTTTTAATATGCATGTGATTTTAGACACATTCATGACTAAATGATATGCAATGATGATCTTGAAAAGTATGAGTGTCATGTATGATCATGAGTCTGTTGCAACATCCATCATTCATAAAACCATCAAAGAGTTTATTCATTCAGAAAGCATCATTCAGGAGTAATCAATTCTTCAAGATAATTCAGTTTCTAGCATTCAGTGTACATAGTGCAATAGTATGAAAACAGAAGAGAATCATCAGCTTTTGTGCAGAATTTAAATTCAGTAGCTGAGTCTGGAATACAGACTGATCAGCTAGACAAGAGGAGAAAGTCAGGAATTAACCAATCAAATCGACATTACTTTCTTAATTCAATTCTGAAGATAAGTCACTTACCTGCTTTACCTGACTGATTTAATTTTACCCTTAGTGTTCCATCAGATTGTTGACAAGGCCTCCAATCTCTTTTAGCTTTTGAATTTATGGCCTTATCTCCTGTCATATGCCTGAAGCATCCACTATCCAAGTACCACAGATTTGTCCTTGGCTGCCAGACATACTTGCACACACAATCAGGTAGATGAGTTTGGAACCCAAGTCTGATTGGGCTCCAGAGAAGATGGAATAGAAGTAAAGCAAGACAGCAGACTTTTTGGTATCCACATTTGTTTGAAAGAATTTTGTTCAGTGGATCCTACAGATTTCTTTCTAGTGTTGTTCCTTTTCTTTTTGTTATTTTTCTTCTTATTTACACCAGCATAATTATTGACAGTGTTGTTTCTTTGCCAGTGCCTTGGCCAGGGTGTGTTCATGAAGTTTTGGCCATAGTAGTTCCTGGGCTGACTGAAATAATGCATATTTCTAGGTGACCAGTTGCCATACCCACTAACCCAATTTCTAGTGTAAGGTCTATGATATTATGCAGCCTGATATGCAAGACCTGCAAACCTTGCCGGAGTTCTAGTCCAACCTGACCTATTGAAATAGGTTGGCTGTGCATTGTAGTAAGTCTGAGCTCTTGGTTGATAGAAATAATTGGGTTGACTCCTGGCAGCATTCTGTCTCCCCTGTACTTTGGACCCTGCTGACCTATTCATGGGTGTGTATTGGGTCTTCTTCAGAGGTGATGGTGATGGTGGAGACTTGGTGGCCTTGACATGGGGTTTATAGGACTGTTTAGGTTGACCCCTAACCTGTGATTGAGCCTTGGGATTTTGCTTGGATGTGCTGGCTCTACTAGGCTCATTAACCTTTTGTTTGCCCTTCTCCTCAGCACTGGGCTTTTTCATATTAGCAGTTTTATTCATTGAAATGGTTGAGTTCATGCTAATTAGTGGTCCCTTTTCTTTTTGAGCAACAAATGAAATTGTTTTCATCCCAAATATTTTTGTTGCACTAGAATTAAATCCTAGGCCCTCTTTTCTGAAATTAACCTTTGACCCTAACAAAGCATTTAGATTCTCTATACCTTGGGTCATTTTCTCAATGGTCTTAAGCTTGTCCTCATTGTCCTTTTGAATATCTTCAACAGATTTCTTAAGTTCAGTATTCACAATTTGGACAGCTTCATATTTCTCATTCACCAGCTTCATCTCACTCTCATATTTTTGAATTTTCAGTTTCCATTCATCAATTTCCTTTTCTAACCACACATTCTCTTCCCTAGAAGTTTTTAACTCATTCTTGATTTCCTCTGATTCAGAACATGTGAGTTTGAGTTTATTATTCTCAGCTTCAAGACATGCAATTTTATCAGACAATGAGGTATCATTTTGCATGGAATTGATTTTTCTTTTTAGATGCCTATTTTCCCTTCTAATATCATCTGCTTGATCAGCTAGTTTATGATAGGCATCTACCCACTCAATAATAGTAAAATTATTAAATGGAGAAGATACCTCATCTGAATCTTCCTCTCTGTCTTCAGAGCTAGTTGCCATGAGACAGATGGGTTTTTCAGCTTCAACTTCACTGTCCGAAGTATTGCTGAGACAACCTTCATCCTCATCGCTCCATGTGCTGATCATGGCTCTTCCTTTCGTGTTCTTTCTATTTGATTTGTCCTTGTGCTTCTAGTTCTCGGACAGTCAGCTTTCAGATGGCCAGAGTTCCTGCATTGGTAACACACGTAAGTTCCATATTAATTTGCAGGTTTAGATTTATACCTTGTGTCCTGCCGGCCGCCACTATGGTTCCTTCGGTTGAATTGTCCTCCTTCTCTCCTGAGGAACCGCCTGAACTCTCTAGTCATCATAGCCATCTCAGTATGAGTTATGTCTTGTTCATTCAAGCTCTCCTTGGATGACGATCTGCTAGAGCTGGATCGGTTTGATTTGCTGGATTTACTAGCACCAGCCTTCAGTGCGATCGATTTCCTCTTCTCTTCAGCTTCATCTACCTTCGGCAGATTCATCTCATATGCCATTAGAGATCCAATTAGCTCATCTGCCCTTGTATTGTGTAGATCTCTTGACTCTTCCATGACGGTGGCCTTGGTGTGCCAAATTGAAGTCAAGGATCGCAAGATCTTCCTGACTATATCATACTCAGAATACTTCTTCCCGAATCCTCTGAGGCCATTAATAATAGTTGTCAATCTAGCATACATCTCCTTGATGGTCTCGTTGGGTTTCATCTTGAAGGCTTCATATTCAGACACAAGCAAATTGGCCTTCATCTCACTAACCTGAGAAGTCCCTTCATGAATTGCTTCCAGTGCATCCCACATCTCCTTAGCTGAATTGTAGGCTGATACTCGAGAAAATTCAGTGGGATGCAGAGAACATTGGACTGCGTTGATTGCACTCTAGTTGAGCGTGGACCTTCTGATTTCCTCCTTGGTCCAGACTTCCTCATTCGGGGACAGCTCATAAGGTCCCTTGCTGACTACCTTCCAAAGCTCATAATCCTTAGCCCTCAAAAAGACCTGCATACGGTTCTTCCAGTATGCGTAGTTGGATCCATCGAAGTACGGGGGCTTTGTAGTTGAGTGACCTTCAGCAATCATCCCTCGAACATCCATCTTGCCTTTCCTCTTCGGGCGATGAGTCCCTGTAGAAGAGTTAGGCTCTCATACCAAGTGTTGGGTTCGGTGCTATGTTCAGAGGGGGGGTGAATGAATATAGCCCTTTAAAAATTCGCCTAAATAGAATTTTGCTCACTTAAAAACTTGAATGCTAACAAGACAAATTAGAACACTCATCTACTGAACCTATAAGCAAACAGTTGAGCGCCCCTATGCATTCACCTAGCGGAAGCACAAATAGAACAAAACAAACCACAATGCAAGAGGGGTTTTTAGGTGGTTCGGTCCAGCAGACCTACATCCACCCCACACTCAACACGAGTGTGGCTTCCTGCTGACTCACAGCTTGAACAGCTGGGCATCACAGCTTGCCATACATCAGCTGGGCCTCACAGCTTGCCATCCGCTGAGCATCACAGCTTGCTTCCGCTGGGCAATACGACTTAGCCATCACTGACTCACAGCTTGAACCCGCTGGGGATTACAGCTTAACCCATCCGAGACCAAGTCTCGCCAGCTGAGGATTACAGCTTTACCTGTCCAGTGGAGACCTCCACTGCATCCGCTGACTAACAGCTTGGAGAAGGGATAAAATGGAAAACACAAAAGGGAAACAAAACAGCACCAGAAAGCTATAATGAAATGAAGCACAAATGTGGCTCTCTACAAGAGCTGACTGGCCTGGATTTGATCCACGGTCTGGTTGAGACAATCTTCAGCTGATCTCTTCTTCTCAACTCTCGACCTCTCTTTCTCTTTCTTTTTCTTCTTCTTTCACTTCTGCTCTCTTTACTCTTCTTCTGCTCTCTTCTTTCTTCTTCCGCTCTTTTCTTTCTTCTTCTGCTCTTCTACTGGATCGAAGTCTCTACAGTTTTGCTTTTTCTTTCTCCACTTCGATCACCCTTCATCTGAAGACGAAGACTCATATATATAGCAGCAGCAGCAGCAGCATGTAGTGTGCTCTCCACATCTCCCGCCCAAAAACCTTGGACCACGTGTTAGTCAGCAATCCCAGTACCAAATCCCTGTCACTCAGTCGAAATAAGCGTATCAGTTCAAGTGTAAACTCTGTACACACTTTGAAGATGAAATGCATTGTATAGACTTTATAAGCAGCATGCATTGTACAGACTTAGTGAAAGGGAATGCATGTAATACACTTCTTTTAAATACCCAGAGACTAGTGCGTTCTCGCACGGGAGCATATAAAGTCTCAGGGGAGCATCTATGGCCTCTGGACAGCATCACCAGCGTCAGGGGAGCATGTGGAGCACATGCTGTCTCTGGGGAGCAATCGCTGCTCCAGGGGAGCATCCTGAAAGTTAGGGAAGCATTAGCAGTCACTGGAGGGCATAGCCAAACGAATGTACAGACTTCACTGTGAATGCATGAACAGTGAATGAGTGTATAGACTTGATCAAGAGAGACGATGGCCAATCGGAGCATTAACAGTCACTGGAGAGCATACTCGGTCCCAGGAGAGCATCCGGAGGGACAGGCGAGCATGCGCGTCTGATGTACAGGCTTGTGAAAGACTTGAATGCACGACCAGTGTACAGACTTGGAGAACGGCTTGAGACACAAGGACGTTGCTCGCTGTACAGACTTGAGGTTTCAACAGAAGGCTTTGAAGGCGATGTACAGACTCTACCAATGAAATCATGAACACTCTGATGTATGGACTTGGCTTCGGGTCTGCTATAGTCTAGTGTGTGGACTTGAGTGTTGAGGCTTGAACAGTGCAGTGTGTAGACTCTTCGAGACAATGCATGAGACACTCAATGAGACGCTCAATGTGCAGACTTTGAGCTTGCTATGCAGTGTATAGACTTAGAGCATAAACGCCACGATGCAATGTATAGACATGCTATAAGACGCAGAATGAGACGCTGAAGTTTGTATAGACTTTGCCCAAAGCCTTAGACGTTGAACTTGAATGCATGAACAGTCTGTATAGACTTGAGCTAAGCAAGCTACAGTGCCGATGTGTAGACTTGGCCAATGTTCAGACTTTAATGATATGATGCAATGTACACACTTCATGAGATGATGGATATACATACTTCAGCTGAGCAAGCTACAATGATCGTATAGACTTTGTGAGCGTACGCTGAATGAGACGGTTGCTGAGACAATAGACTTATAGAGTTGACGCTGCATGAGACACTAAATAAGATGGACAGTCTGAGGGAGTCGACCCATCAAGGATATCAAACATGGCACACTCATGCAATCTCCACAGACTAAATCAGATATAACACACTCAAGCATTCAAATCAACATGCCATCATCAAAACAAAACATAATATCATAATGCACTCACTGTGTTGCAATCATCAAAACAAAACAGCATTGCTATCATCAATTCAACATAGCACATGCTTGTGCCTAAGGGGCACAACAGGCCTATCCAAATTCTTTACTGCCTCAACTTTTGAAGGATCAACAGATATACCTTCTTTAGTGATAATATGACCCAGAAAAGACACTTCTTGTAACCAAAATTCACACTTACTAAACTTGGCATATAATCGATGGTCTCTTAATAAATGCAGCACCATCCTCAAGTGTTCAGCATGCTCCTCCTCATTCTTGGAGTATATTAAAATATCATCAATAAACACCACGAGCCATTGATCAAGATAGGGCCGGAACACGCTGTTCATCAACTGCATGAAAGCTGCAGGTGCATTTGTTAGACCAAAAGGCAATACTACAAATTTGAAATGCCCATACCTGCTACGAAAGGCCATTTTATAAATATCCTCATCCTTGATCTGTAACTGATGGTTTCCAGATCGGAGATCGATCGTAGAAAAATATTGAGCTCCCACTATCTGATCAAACAGCTCGTCAATCCTCGACAATGGGTACTTGTTCTTGACAGTAACCTGGTTCAATTGCCGATAATCAATACATAATCTCATCGAGCCATCCTTCTTCCGGACAAACAACACTGGAGCTCCCCACGGGGATGTACTTGGATGAATGAATCCCTTCTCAAGCAATTCCATCAATTGTCACTTTAATTCCCTCAGCTCCACAGGAGACATGCGATACAGAGTCTTAGAAATAGGAGACGCGGCAAGAGTTAAATCGATAGAGAAGACAACCTCCCTCTCAGGTGGAAGTCCTGGCAAATCCTCTGGAAAGACATCTTGAAAATCTCGGACAACGGGAATGTCCTTTACCTCAATCTTCCTCTCAGGGGTCACATAAACAAAGACTAGAAAAGCCTGACATCCCTTCCTCAATAACTTCTCAGCTCGAAGGACCGAAATAAGCGGCACAGACATAGAGTGCCTAGCCCCAACAAAAGAAAGCGTAGGATGTCCCAAAAAAGTCACCAAGCTAGTACTGCAGTGAACATTGGCTTCATACTTAGCCAACCAATTAGCTCCTAGGATTACATCATAATCCTTCATATTCATACAAACTAAATTTGCTGGCATATTCTATTCGCTAATCATAACCTTACTAGAAGGATAGAAAGTTTTAATAGCAGATCCAGAGCTAATAGGGGTCAAAATTTCTAACGGAGAATTCATCAACACAGGCTTCATAGCTAATGTCTTAGCAAATTTCTGAGAAATGAAAGAATGTGTCACTCCGGTATCAAACAGAACAAATGCCGGCTTATCATGTATAATAAGTGTACCTTCAAAAAGTCCACCCTCCTTGGTGGTTCCCGCATCATCTTCCTGTAGGGCTTGAAGCTTGCCCTGTTGCTTCCGAGTTCCTTACGGCTTGGTCGGTGTAGCTTAATATGACAAGAGGGGACACTCTGCAATACGATGGTCCCTGCCTCCACAGTGCAGACAGACGCCCAACTTGCGCCAACATTCCTCCATCTTGTGACCTGGATGATCACAATACTTGCACAGGCCTTTAAATGGTACTATCGGGCCAGGTTTCTTATCTTCATTCTTCGGCACCTTGCCCTTCCACGAACTAGACCCACCATTAGGCCTTTTCTTGCCATTGTCAGGTTTAGAGTTCCCGGAACTAGTAGTTTGTTCCTTCTCAAGATTCTTTCCACGAATTCTCTCTGTCATCTCTAAAGTGTCCTCCAAGACTTGGGCTTTCCTAACCATCTCAGCATAAGTTTGGATTTCCATTGGGGCCAACTGGTTGATATATTGCAACTTCAATCCATTAAGAAAGTGATTGGCCTTCATCTTCTCGGTGGACACCAAATGGGTTGCATAACGGGACAACCGGGAGAACTGAGCTTCATATTCGGCGACTAAATGGTTCCGCTGCTTCAAAGCAGCAAACTCTGCCGCCTTCTTCTCTTGTACTCTATCAGAAAAGTATTTGTCATTGAAGAGTTCCTCAAACTCTTTCCATGTGACTTGCTTGTCTCCGAGAGTAGCCTTCAGTGCATCCCACCAAGTTCTCGCATCTCGTTCCAGTTGGAAGGTCGTTAGAAGAACACGTTCTTGATCACTACACTGCATCACTTCAAAAATTCTCTCCATCTCTTTCAGCCAATGTTCGGCTTCGTCTGGATCTTTCGAGCCACCAAATCATGGGGGATTCATCCCACGGAAATTTTGATGAAGATCTCCCGCTCCTTGGTGCGCCGCTCCTCCTTGTGCCACTTGTTGCAATGCCCGAGTTAGTCCTTGAACTGTTCGATGCATGTCCCTCCATTACGCATGTTCGGCTGCCATTTCACGAACCCTACACGTAGAATGGATTATTTAGGATCACTTAGAAGGAATAGTTATTGAACTAGATTATTAGCTCAACCCAAGTCTTTACCCAAATTCTCACTTCGTTGGATCCTTAGACATGTAACGAGGTTGTAGGTTCTACGACACCACTTAGAATTCTAAAACTTAGAAAACCTAGGAATATTAGAAAACCTAGGCTCTGATACCACCAAACTGTCACGCCCCGACTCGGAATATCGGGACCGGTAGTAGAAAGAGTTAATAATAATATGTTGATTTCCAGACATGCTATGACCTGCACTAGAGAATCTATAACATTCATCACAATACCAAGGACAGGTAATACTTCTACCAATGTAATAAATTACTGATTTATCATAAATCGAGTTTACATCAATCCCAATCAAAGGAAACTTAAGAAAACATTCAAAAAAAACAACATTTGTCTTATCATAGTCACATCCACCGACATTTATTACAATTACACCAACATCCACTCTAATTCACAACTAGACTCAAGACATCTACGAATGGCTCCACATAGTCTTCTAACTGGCTCGCTCTAGAGGCTTCACTCTTGCCCATCCACATCAGTTTGTGAGTCCTCACCTGAGCTACCTGAAAAAAGGGGAAAACAACTGGATGAGCGAATGCTCAGTAGGTAATAGCAGGCAAGTTTAAGTAATTAACCAATTTGCATTTATGTTGCACGAGAAAGAAAAGAAAAGATGATATAAATAACGGAATAAGGACATAAGAGAATATGAACAAAGTATAACTGGAATTGGCTAATCAAGCACGAAATAACCAAGTCATGTAACAAATTCCAAAGGAATTCATCAATCTAGAATACAAGAGAGAGATCATGTATAAGAATATGTCGTAGACATCACACTAGTCATGCACTTGGTGCAATGCCTCACCATGTCATTACAACTCCCTGAGGCACTAGTACTTTTCGAGCGCTCTTCCCAGCACCAGACCGGGCCCTTATGATGTATTGGCATTGATTTAATGGATCCAAGATCCCAATTTATGTCTAGACATTAATCAAGTTAAATGGCCAATAACTTTTAAGGTATAGAACTTACCAAAGGTAAGTTGAAGTAGACATTTTGGCTAGAAAGTTCAAGTTTATCAAGAACCAATAGGTCCTTGGCATTCAACATCATAAACCACGGAAATCATTTCTGGAAAATACAAGGTCCATATTGGGCCTCTCAGAGGATGAACGGTCTCTAACTGGGCCGCTCTAGAAGGATTGGGCTGAAGAACAGCGTAACCGAAACCAATTATGAACGGTCCATTATGGGCCACTCTAATTATAGAACGGTCAAAAATGGGCCTTTTAACAGATCTGGACGGTCCCCTTTGGGCCATTCACGACAGGAAAGATTTGAAGCCCATGACGAAAGTAAGCGGGCCGGATAGGGCCTCTCAGGAACTGAATGGTCCAAGATTATTCGTTTAACAAATTGGACGGGCCTATCCCGTCCGTTCAATAATGGGCCTTACAAGACAAGAGGGAATCCACCCAAATGGGCTCCTGGGCTGCCATAGGCTGGGTGTAACTGAACCCAAGGTCCAGCCCACTGTCTGTTGGTCAGCCTAAAGGCTTTTGGGTTGACCAAACATAACCAGGTCAAAGAAAGAACAAGGGCAATCGACCAATCAAGATAGGGCATTTTACCTGAATTGCACCGTTCATATTGGGCTATCCTGAGCGTTACACGGTCCAGTTCTGGCCGTGCAATAACTCGAAAAGTCCAATGTGGACGGTGACTTAAACCAGGGTCTTTCATGCGGTTCAATCGAGTCAAACTGGTGCACGACTTGAGGTACAACCTTCCCGGCATCCTAGTGGAAATCCAGGCTCGCGGGGACTGACGGAGGTCTCATAATGGAGGTTCTAGTCCGACGGAAGGAGTATCCGATGGAGAGTTCCAACCATTACAAGAAATGAAGGCTATAAATCATCGGAACACAAGTGTACAACGGTTAGTCAATTCTACCGGAGTAGAATGACTGTCAAAACATCCCTAACTATTATTATTTCATTATAACAAGTTCAAGACAAATCTTCATAGAAAAGATGAACCAGGGTATGATGGAAGTAATCAAGCGATGAAGTATAATTCTTTTAACTTTCATATGTTCCATTTTTCATGTAGGTTACTGCCCTATCATTAACATTGAATGACTAACTATGAAAACAAGATCGAATCAAGAATATCATAACTCTATGATGCAGAACGGTTCGTCATGAACCTCTCAAAGGCTTTCGTAGTCATTCGACAGTCCGTTCAATACCTACAGGCTAGGGGCCAGACGGAAACTGAGCGGTCTATCGAGGGGCCGTCGGAGTCATTGAATGGTTTTGATCTGGCCTTTCAGTTTATGAGTAATATTAACGCAAGGCATTCCGAGCGGTCACACACTGGCCGTCGATTAGACCACACGATCTATCGAGGGGCCGTTCAGTAGAGGGCAGTTCCTGTTGGACCGCTCTAAGGTCACCCTGCCCGACTCCGGCGAGCCTGGCTAGGGTTAGTAAAAATGATCAAATACACCATATGCGAAGCATGAAAATTGGGCAAACACCCATCAACAGAATGAGAACAAGATAATATACAGGATTGTATGATCTATTTAACGTTAAAGCTTGCTAATCCTTACATTAATCGAGGTTAAACAAGAGAAACCCTAGATAGACATGCTTCTATGAACTTGAGTAATACGCACAGGATGGTTAACCAAAATTAGGGCTTTTGGTATCAATGGAAAGAAGACTCAGAGATGTTTCCAACGGTATACAGTACTTAGGGTTTGGTCTACTATTTCCTACCTTAATCGAAGGAAGAAGAGGGATGAAGATCGTCGGTCGCGCACGAGACACCTCTCCGAGGATCGCCGGAATCCACCCTCGTCTGCGCTCCTCATTGGCCGCCACAACATATAAACTTTTCTAGGGTGACTAAGGGTTGATTTTATTGAGTTAATTGAGTCTAGAAGGGTCGATTAGGGAGGATAGAGTCCTCCAAATCATGGGGTGCGTGAATCGTGCGAGACCAAGTCACCGTCGCCTTTCTCTCCCCAAATACTCTCACTAGGTTTAGGGTTTCGATGGGGATCGAGAGGGGAAATGTTAAACTAATCAAGGCCATTCATTTGGGTCCGATTTGGGTTTAAATGATAGAGAATTGGGCTCTAATTTCACGTTTTAAGGTCCGATTAGATTAAGTGTTGATTTGGGCCTTAAACTTCTAATTCGGCTTCCTTAGGATTTTATTTTGGGCAGACTGCAGAAGACAAACTTGCTAAGTTATTAGTCATGTTCTTGAATATCATTTTTTTGGATTTTTATAACTTGGTTGAAATTTGACCTATTGTATTTTCCAATAATTTTCTTTATAATTCACTTTTATTTTATTTAATAATACACCGCGGTGCTACAGCCTGAGTCAAGCCTTGCACAGTTCGTTGCATGTCCCTCCACTGTGCACGTTCTGTCGCCATCAGAATTGCACTCCTACAAATGCCAGTAAATTGATTAAAAGAATAGTCTAGCGATAATCTTTTAGTGTTTATTAATTAGCTCAACCCAAGTCTCTACCCAATCTCACTGAGTTAGATTCTTAGACTTTAACAAGGCTATAGGTTCTACGACATCACTTAAAAACCTAGGCTCTGATACCACCAAACTGTCATGCCCCGACGTGGAATATCGGGGCACGGTAATAGAAAGTTAAAATATGTTGATTTCCAGACATGCTGTGTCTTGCGTTAGCGATTACTAACTTCAACACCACACCATGGCAAGAAGAAATACTTTCCAAAATAACCAATGAATTCCATCTAATTAAACATAACGAGTGTCAATATTCACCAACTTAACACAGTTACATAACGACTGACTTAATAAAATTACAACTCTTCAGTAGTTACAACTCTCAGACATGAACTATCTAATGACATCTCTGAGAGACTATCTAGCTGGCTCGCTCCAAGGACTTCACTTTTGCCCGTCCCCATCAGTTTGAGAGTCGTCACTTGACCTACCTGAAAATAGGGGGGAAAATTGGGTGAGCGAGCGCTCAGTAGGTAATAGCAGGCAACGTTTAAGTAATTAACCAATTGCATTAATGTCATGCGATGAAAATAAAAAGAAATTATGACAATGAAATACTGTAACTAATAAGTACAGAGATATAGCATAATAAGAACTGGCCGATGAAGAATGTAATAAGCAAGTCATGTAGACAATTCCATGTAGGAATCTATTAACTTTAATTTAAGAGAAGAAGGAATCAAGATATGAAATGTCATAGACATGACGCTAGTCATGCACTCGGTGCAATGCCTCACCATGTCATTACAACTCCCCGGGGCACTAGTATTTTTCGGGCGCTCCTCCCAGGACCAGACCGGGCCCTTATGATGTGTCGGCATTGATTTGGTGGATCCAAGATCCCAAGTTATGTCTAGACATTTACTGGATTCGACCAGGAGAAAGTTCTCAAGATATAACTTGGAAATAACAAGAATAATCCAGGGTTCAAATAGCAGAAGCCTGACATGGCCCGACTATCGAGGCACATAAGAAAAACATGAAAAATCAATCTCTGGAAGGTACACAGTCACACTAGGGCCACTCATAAATAAACAGTCTTACCCTGGACCTTGAAAGTTGAACGGGCCAAGGGAAACCCAGTTCAACGCCAAAGGATAAAATGTCTTTCGTGAGCTGTATGAAGGATAGAACGGTCTTAATTGGGCCGCTTATACAGATACGGATGGTCCACATTAGGCCATCAGAACAAGAAGAAACGTAGGCCCACAACGAGAGATACACGGTCTTCTCTGGGCCACCCAGTTACTGAACTATCCAAGACCAACCGCGTACCAACGGGCCAAGCTAGACTAGAATAGTTGACTGAACGTCTCCCGGCTTGCCCAAAACACGATGGAACTGAACCAAGGTCCTGTGGATGTCAAAAAAATGATGGCGATGATGATCATACGACACTCGCGTCTACGCGTTCAAGCGCAAGTCGAAGACGAGAGGGCCGCACAAACCCATACCTCGCCTAACAAGGACGAGAACTCACTTGGTGGTACGCCATCCGTTAAGGAGGCCCTCGGGCAGAAGATACGGCTACAACTCTCCGACCAGCCATGCCGAGAGCAGAATCAAAGAAAAGCCAGGAACTCTGGCACAGTCTCGGCATGCACCGAAAGTTACGCAAAGTCTGGGACCAAGCCCCAAAGGCTGCAAATAGAATATTATGAAGGCCATACATTGCAACTAGAACATTTCGGGAACGCCAACATTCGAATAAATGGTTACGACTTCGAAAAGAATCCATTTGGTGGTTAAAATGACGCGGAAGAGCCTTAAACCGGTGCGATCTAACCGGCGCGCCCCTTCAACATTCTAATCCGGCGCCCCTAAAATCGGCGCGCCCCATTTCCCATTCGCCCTTGCTTGGGCCTTAAACCGGCGCGCCCTCCTTACTATGGTTATCCGGCGTGCCCCCTTGCCACGCCGGTTTAACCCCATTCTATCCCATATGCCCCCCGATACTCTGTTCTCCTATCAGATTTGGGGCAGGTTCTTGGGGGCATAGCATTCAATGCTACCGAGCTCTGTCTCCACATCTGTTCGACAGCGTAGCGGCGAAGGCATGCATCGACGGTGGAAGCAGCAGAAGATCTCCCGGCAAACCCGTGAACGTCCCATCCTCGGATGAATGCCAGCGTACTGTGGAAATCAACAGACGACACCACTGCATGTTAATCCTGTTCGTCCGGCAAACAAGGGCAAGTGGCGGGAGTTTCTTCCGTTCGAGTAAAGAAAGGGCAACCCGTTCTATAAAAGGCATGCCCCACTGGAGAAAAAAAGAGAGAAGCTCGAACCCGCGATGGGCTATTGAAGAGAGAAGAGAGGGCCCTCGGCGGTGAGCAGTGAAGAGAAGAAGAAAAAAGAGAGAGGCTGGAACTCCCTGGCTGGCCGTTGAAGAGAAGAAGGAAAAGAGAGAAGAGAAGCTCCATCCCCCGGCGCCCGTGTGGTGAAGAAGAAGGGAGGGTCTGTGAGAGAAGAGGGGTTAGTTCGGAGGAGGAGGAGCTTGTGCTTCTTACCCCTTCCCCCACCGATGTGTCTTTCTTTTTTTCCACTGATGTATTTCTCCTTTTGCTTTGCTGTGTTTCCCCTTGCGGATGAATAAAAGAAAGGCTTTTGCAACGTATGGTGTTCTATTGCTATGATCTCTTCCCCTTTCCTTCAGTTTTTCTTTCTCTCAATTTCCTACATCACTCGGGGTCCTCGGAAGCTTGCCCATCTGTGGCATGAACTTTGAGGGAACCTGTTTGAAGGGTGAATATGCATAGCCATTCATGGCAAACATCCGCCCCTATGGAACTTCCACAAAATCACCACCTGTAAGCTGCTGGAACTCTTGAAGGCTTGTCCTCGAGTCTCCACGTGCACTTGTGGGTTAATGGAGGCTTTACTCCATGTTTTGAGGCTCACCCCGGAGCAATCCGTTTGGTGTTCCCCATTCTTCTCTGGCAAGTATCTGTCCGGGGGAGGTGCTGCCCAATTTTTTCCAGGAATAAATGAACCAGTTGGACTCCTTCCTGCCAAGAACTGCCCAACCCTGAAGCTGCCTCCAAAGTAAAGTGAACTGTCCCACAACAAACTCTTCTAATAAAACACTCGAATCTTCATGCTAATCCACCTTAATAAATAATTAAAACACTTAAACTTTCTCCCCACAAACATAATCCACGAATTCGGTGAACAAATCAATCAACAAATTAACTTGCAGTTGAAAGAAAGAAGAAACAGAGCACAACAAGAATGAAATAAAAACCACAGAGTTTAATCCGGCGCCCCCCTAATCCGGCGCGGGTTAATCCGGCGCGCTCCCCCCCCGCGCCGGATTAGCTTCACACTCAAATCCACTTTCAAATTCCTGAGATGAATAGTGCACCCCTCACTACTATTTGAGCCTTGATCCAGCGCGCCTCACTATTCATCCGGCAAAACCGGGGTGCCCCTCTTCTTGGCCTTAATCCGGCGCTGCCCCCGGAAACCCCCGCAAGGGGCGCTGCCCCCTTGACCCTCGCGACCTGACCGGGCAGGTCGATACCCGTGACCTAACCGCGCAGGTCGATCCACGTGTGAGGGCACACGATGGCGAGTTCGGGCTCCACACCTAATGACTCACTTCCCCGGACTGTGCGTGAATAGAAAAGCAATGACGCCCCGTGGCATCAGACGTGGTCCTCGAAACCCCGATATGGGCATAGTCCGCAACCACCTCGGGCCAATAGATCATCAGCTTGACTCACCTCTATCGGGATCCAATCCCGCATCCACATTAACCTTGCCGTATCTGTGGCAGACATTCGTATGGTTTTGTCACCGTCCTTTATGTTACAAACATGGACTTCTATCTGAATAAGAAATGGTCCATTAGTGACCGACATATATATACCGGGATTTAATCCCGCACCTGCATTAAACTTGCCATACTCACGGCAGACATTCGTACGGTTTGGTGAAGAGAAAAGTAATGATGCCCCACTAGATCGGACTTGGATCTCGGGAGCCCCCGCCCGGACGTGACCATGATCCGAACTTATCCCGGGCCGATAGTTTGTTAGCTCGACCCGTCTTCATCGGGATCCAATCCCGCACCCACATTAAACTTGCCGCACCTACGGCAGACATCCGCACAGTTTTATCATCGTCCTCGACGCTACTAATACGGACTTCCATCCGAATAATGAATGGTCCATTAGTGACCGACATATATGCCGGGATCTAATCCCGCGCTTGCATTAAACTTGCCGCACTCACGGCAGACATTTGCACGGACTCGCTCCCGTCGCCGTCTTATTTTCTATACGGACCTTTGTCCGAACATAAAATGGCCCGTGTATGACCGACAAAATCCGAATGGAATGAGGCGGCTCTCGTCCTCCACGAACCCTACGCATGGGAACATCGATAAGACTGTCGTGAGTTACGCTCGGACCTCGGGTTCGCCCCAACCATGGTCATCGCCTGACCCACATCCTAGGCCTATAGCCAGCTATCTCTGTACACATCTCTGTTTTGGAATCTGGTCCCGGAACACTTTCCCGCTGCCCTTCGGCACCGAAAATATTAACGATGCCTATGCGAGCCCAACTTCGACCTCGGGGGGCCCACCGCAGTATGGTCGTAACTTGATCTTGCACCGGGCCGATAAACTTATAAGTTTCTGACCGCTCTAACCGAGATTTAACTGAACGTTTCCCGCTCCTTTGAACAACAAATTTGCCGTACCCCGGCATACATATGCTCCGGTTTTCCCTGTGACAATCATGATTTGCTGATGCCGGACGCTCGTCTGAATATCGAAATGGTCCGTTGAGTGACCGACGTATTTCGAATGCTTGCTTCCCTAGACATCGGGCTTTCCGATTGATTCGAGACCACTATCGGCTAGTTTCTCTCTATATAATTTCCTGGCCATGAGGCCCTAATTCCCGGCGATTAATCAAGGGTGTTCCCCTCTCTGAGGGGATGTAAATAACTCCGTGGCCTTTATGACGCGGCGGGTTTTGGTCCCGACACGAACCACACAATCGTCTGATTAGTCAGATCGAGCGCACATTAAACCGTCACTTTGTGACTGGCACGCCCACGCACTTAATAAACCCAATGAACAAATAAACAAATGATTTTAAATAAAAAGTGCGTCCACAAGTCTGGCACGCCCGGTGGGACTTGGACCACCCTTGATCTCTTCGTCGAGATTTGGGGCCTCATGGCCTCCTAATAAATGATGTTTGTCTGCTTTGATGAATTGCAGGGGTTGTCTTTGTTAGCCCTATGAGGAGAAAAGTCGGACTAGGCGCAATTATCTTTGTGACCTCGGGGACACTACTCCGAGGCATATGCAGCTTCCAGGAATCATGAAGGCCACTAAAAGAAGAAAGAAAAAAAAAGAGAAGAGAAAGAATTGGCGAGAGAGGGTGGTACGGCCATATCCGTCGAGACCCGTGCTGAATAATGATTACCACTGTGGGATTGATGCGGTGGAGCGAACCACTCATCCCCTCCCTGAGGGGGTGAGCGCTCTCCTGCGCACCCACCTTGGTCTATTATACTAAAAAGGGAAGAGAAGAAAAGAAAGGGACAAAAAGAAAAGTTGACAAGCGTTGCCGGCCAAGAGAATAAGAAGAAGGCCGGCATCCCGCCAGGCTCTAGGAGGGTCCAAGTCCATGGTGCAATGCCCTGGTCCGTTCCACCTTCCTGCTGCCCCTATCTGGCATAAGACGACCCCTCGAGTGGCTGTTAGAAGATCCGGCAAGTCACAACTGTAGCTTGATGAATTCCTACCCGCCGTGGGGAATGCTTTATAGCAATGAGGCCGAGCACGGCCACGAATCTAGAAGAGAGCATTCATCCACCCAGCCATAGGGGTGTAAGAAACAAAAGAATACACCCTAGCTTAGGGGCATTTGAAGAAGCAACATACCCCGCCACGGGGGGCATAGAAGCCGTAAAGAATGCACCACAGCTTACGGGGATCTAAAGAAGAAAAATACACCTCACCTTGGGGGCATCAAAAGCAGCAATACACCCCACTTTGGGTGCACAAGAAGCAAACATCCCCCAGTGTGTCGGGGTAGAAAAAAAAAGAAACCACCCCGCTCTGGGGCATAAGAAGAAAAAGATACACCCCGCTTAGGGGGCACATGAATAGAATACACCCCAACTCGGGGACATGTGAGAAGAATCTACCCCGACTTGGGGGCATAAAAAGAAATAGAGTTGCACCCCGGCCCGGGGGCACATGAAGATAATCCACCCCGACTTGAGGGCACATAAAGCAAAGTTTACACCCCGGCCTAGGGGAATACGAAGAGAAATATACCCCTCTCTGGGGTCGGAGAAGCATAAAAATCTACCCAGGCCCGGGGGCACGATAAGCAACAGAGTTATACCCCGATCTAGGGGCACATGAAGAAAAGACCCACCCTACCTTGGGTGCACAAGAAGCAAAACACACCACTCGTGGGAGCACGTGAAATAAAGCTACCCTCCCCCCTTCAGGGGCATAAGAAGCAAAAGATACACCCCGTGCCGGGGGCATGTGAAGAGGAAGATACCTCCCTTTGGAGGCATAAGAAGCAGAAGAGGCACCCCAGCTTAGAGGCATTTGAAGGAGAAACATACCCCGCCATGGGAGCATATGAAGAGAGGCGTACCCCACCTTAGGGGCATTTGAAGAAGTAACATACCCCACCACGGGGGCATGGAAGTTGTAAAGAATATACCCCGACTTATGGGGATCTGAAGAAGAAACAGACACCCCGCCTGGGGGCATAGAGGCCGTAAAGACGCTACCCCGCTCTGGGGCATCAGAAGCGAAGACTACACCCCGTCGTGGGGGCATAAGAAGCAAAAGACTCTACCCCACCTGGGGGCATAGAAGCCATAAAGAATACACCCTGGCCTAGAGCCACGTGAAGAAGAAACACACCCTGCAGAGGGGGCATAGAAGCTATAAAGAATACACCCTGGCCTAGGGGGCAAATGAAGAAAAGCTACACTCCAACCTGGGGGCACGTTAAAAGAATACACCCCAGTCCGAGGGCATCAATGAGAAAGGAATAGTAGAACAAAAAGAACAGTCATGAAGTGGACGTGGTCTTTGAACCCACCTCTTCACAATAAAAAGAAGAGCAGAAAAGAAAAGAACAGTCATCAGGCATACGTGGTCTCTCCACTTGCCTCCCCGCATGAAAGAAGAAGAGAAGAAAAGAAAGTAAGCCTTGAGGCAGACGTGGTCTTTCACCTTCTACCTCCAGCCATCGAGCAAATAGACTTCACATGGGGTTGGTGTCATGACTTTTCGTCTAAGCCAACAAAACCTTTCGCCTACGGGGCGTTAAACCGACTAAATCTTTCGCCTACGGGGTGTTAAACTGACTAAACCTTTTGCCGAGGAGGCGTTAAACCGACTAAACCTTTCGCCGATGAGGCGTTAAGCCGACTAAACCTTCCGCCGACGGGGCGTTAAATCGACAAAACCTTTTGCCTACGGGGCATTAAACTGACTAAACCTTCTGCCAACGGGGCGTTAAATCGGCAAAACCTTCCGCCAACGGGGCGTTAAACCGACAAAACCTTTCATCGACGGGACGTTAAATTGACAAAATCATTCACCAACGAGGCGTTAAACCGACAATCCCTTCCGCCGACGGGGCGTTAAGCCGACAAGATCTTCTGCCAACGGGGCACTAAACCGACCAGATACTCAGCCATCGGGGCTTCAATCCGATAAATACTCAGCCATCGGGGCCTCAAGCTGACAGATATCCCACCATTGGCCTCTGAGCCGATAGCTACTCTACCATCGGCCTCCGAGCCGATAGCTATCCAATCAACGGCCCCAGAGCCGACAGCTACTTCACTTATCGGCCTCCGAGCCGACAGCTATCCCCTTATCGGCCTCCGAGCCGACAGCTTTCTATTCATCGGCCTCTGAGCCGACAGCTTCACTCATCGGCTCCTGGCCGACAGCTACTTCATCATCGGCCTCCGAGCCGACAGCTATCCCCTTATCGACCTCTTGGCCGACAGCTTCTAATCATCGACTCCCAGCCAACAACTTCCCCATCAAAGAATCAACCTTTCACTCTGGCTCGGATCCTTTCCCGGTCAAAGAATCAAAGAATCAACCTTTCCAGTTTGGTTCGGATCCTTTCCCGGTCAGAGAATCAAAGAATCAACCTTCCACTTTGGTTCGGGTCCTTCCCCGGCTAGAGAATCAAAGAATCAACCTTTCCACTTTGGTTCGGATCCTTTCTCGGTCAGAGAATCAAAGAATCAACCTTTCACTCTGGCTCGGATCCTTTCCCGGTCAGAGAATCAAAGAATCAACCTTCCACTTTGGTCAGGATCCTTCCCCGGACAGAGAATTAAAGAATCAACCTTCCACTTTGGTCCGGATCGTTCCCCGGACAGAGAATTAAGAATCAACCTTCCACTTTGGTCCAGATCCTTCCCCGGGCAGAGAATTAAAGAATCAACCTTCCACTTTGGTTCGGGTCCTTTTTCAGCTAGAGAATTAAAGAATCAACCCTTCCACTTTGATTCGGATCCTTCCCCGACCAGAGAATAAAAGAATAAACATTTCACTTTGGTTCGGACCCCTTTCCCGGCCAGAGAATCAAAGAATCAACCTTCTACTTTGGTTCGGGTCCTTTCCTGGCCAGAGAAAGAATCAACCTTTCACTTTGGTTCAGGTCCTTCCCCGGCCAGAGAATCAAGAATCAACCTCCCACTTTGGTTCAGATCCTTTCCCGGCGAGAGAATTGAAGAATCAACCTACCACTTTGGTTCCGATCCTTCCCGGCCAGAGAATTAGAGAATCAACCCTTCACTTTGGTTCGGATCATTCCCCGTCCAAAGAATAAAATGAAGACCCTTCTCCTCGACTCTCGTAGCCTGCTTCCCCTCTCTCGGCTCTTTGTAGCCCGCTTCCTGACTTTGGCTCTTGTCGCCTGCTTCCCTTTGGCCTTCGTGGCCTGCTTCCCAATTCTGGCTCTTGTAGCCTGCTTCCCGACTTCGGTTCTTTGCAGCCCACTTCCCAATTTTGGTTATTGCAGCCTGCTTCCTGACTTCAGCTCTTTGCAGCCCGCTTCCCAATTTTGACTCTTACAGCCTGCTTCCCAACCTTCGGCTCTCATGGCCCGCTTCCAAATTTTGGCTCTTGTGGCCTGCTTCCCAATTCCGACTCTCGTAGCCCGCTTCCCCAATTTCGGCTCTTGCAGCCCGCTGCCCTAATACCATTTACTACCACTACGCATATACGTAACGACGGTATGTTCTTACGCAAAAAAAAGAGAGAAAAAAAAAGAGAGCAAAACAAATGAGACAAAAAATTTGCTTGGCTGCTCTACTTGCATGTTTGCTTAATATAGAATAGTACACCTCCTTGGAATTTCTAGGACCGTGCTTCCTTGCTAAATGATATCGCCCTGATTCCGAATACACGTGTATCATGACATACGCTCGAAGGGAACCCAATTATGGCGTGTGCACACATCAAGGGGAAGAGTCATGGCTAAATTGCTAAGCCCAACTCACAACATAAACATGGGGCAACACTCCCACACTTCACATTTAATGTGTTCAAGGGTCTTCAACCATAGGGATTGCCCGACTTTCTTCTTAGTACTCTATGGATGCTTGAATTTCTGCACTCGTGTGAAAAGTAATCGTGAGGAAAAAGCTACCTACCCCCACTAAAAAAAAAGAAAAGAGAAAAATTGATGCAAAAAAAAGAGAGGAGCGTGAATCTGAGTAGCCGGGAATCCCCACTGAAACAAATGAGGAGACTCGCGCGAAATGGTGAAGCGAATTTCAATAAGGATGAAGCCTAATAGCCGAGAATCCCCATTGAGACACATGAGGAAACTCGCGTCGAACGGTGAAATCCGCAATATAAGGACGAATCCTAGTAGCCGGAAATCCCCATTGAGACACAAGAGGAGACTCGCGCCGAACGGTGAAATCCGCTAGCAAAATAAACAGATGGAGGCTGTGTGAAGCTACCGAAATCGAGAGCCTGAAACCCATGTGTAGGCGCTAGAGTAACCCTCGAGTGTTGCTTAGAAAACCTGCATATTCCTATGTTTAGGGCCTTTTGTCACACGTTTGCTCCTCCACTCCACAGAGGATTGCCTCGGGTGAAATACGTGAATTTAAGCTGTGCATGCAAGACATGCGATATCCTCTTGACGGGCGCACCACCCCTTAGTCGTGCCTCGTGGCCTGCACCGCGTTTGCGAATTACGGGTGATGTCCGTATCCCATCCCCTATAGAGGGAGCTATCTTATTTATACTTATGTTATGCCTGTTGTCGAATGCCTGCATGCTTGAATAAATAAATAAAGAAATAAAAAAGAGAAAAATAATAAACTCAATTTCAAATATTGCGGCCTGCTTTCCCAGTTCTGGCTCGTACAACCCAATCTTGGCCCTCGCGGCCTACTTCCTGCCCTTGCGGCTTGCTAATCTCCCAACTTCGACTTTTATAGTCCGCTTCCTTAATTTGGGCTCTCATAGCCTGCTCCCCAATTTCGGCTTTTTTTAGCCAGCTTCCCGATTGCGGCTCTCGTAGTCCGCTTCCTCAATTTGGGCTCTCATAGTCTACTCCCCAATTTTGGCTTTTATAGCCAGGCTCCTAATTGCGACTCTTGTAGTCCGCTTCCCCGATTCTAGCCTTCGTGGCCTACTTCTGCAACATCAACTCTGGCCCTCGTGGCCCACTTTCCCGGGTTCAGATTTCACAGCCGGTACTCTCGGCGCATTGATGAACATCAAATCCTTTCACTTTGGTTCAGGCTTGTCGCCCAGCCAGAGAACAAACAGACCCCTGTCACTCAAGATCGGACCTTCCGTCCCACTAGAGAACAAACAGATCCTTTCACTCAAGATCGGACCTTCCGTCCGGTTAGAGAACAAAAAGATCCTTTCACTTTGGCTCGGACCTGCCGTCCAGTCGGAGAACAAAAAAGATTCTCTCCACTCAAGATCGGACCTTCTGCCCGGCTAGAGAACAAAAGATTCCTTCCATTCTAGATCGGACCTTCCGTCCAGCTAGAGAACTAAAAAGACTCTCTCCACTCTAGATCAGACCTTCCGTCCAGCTAGAGAACAAAAAGTGCTTTTCACTTTGGTTCGGGCCTGTCGCCCATCCAGAGAACAAAAAAGATTCTCTCCACTCCAGATCGGATCTTCCATCTGGGTAGAGAACTAAAAAAGGAATTCTCTCCACTCTGGTTCGGACCTTCCGTCCAGCCAAAGAATTAAAAGACCCTTCATACAGCTGGTACCCCCGACGCATTAAAGAACGAAACAACCTTTCACCCTGGCCCGAGCCTGCCATTCGGGTAAGGAATCATCCCCTTTTCCTTGCGCTAACACTAGCCTGTGTCAGCGACTTGACCACCCCTCCATCCCTTCGGGGTCACGAATAATCCTCTTGATTTGGACCTTCCGTCTAGGTCGTTACATGAACCAACTCTTCTCTCTGTCCCTTCGGGTGATGAATACCCCTTTTGATTTGGACTTCCCGTCCATGCCCTTGAATCAACAAGTTCTTCTCCCCGCCCCTCCGGGTGATGAACATCCTTGTCAAATCAACAAACTCTCCTCCCCGTCCCTTTGGGCAACGAATCCCTTTCAATTTGGACCCACCGTCTATACCGTTAAAGGAATAAACCCTCCTCTCTGCCCTCGTGGCTCACTTCCTAATTGTTGGCTCCCACGTCGATAGCTTTCAATTATCGGCCCCCGAGCTGACATCTTTTAATTATCAGCCCTTGCGTCGACAGCTTTCAATTATCGGCCCTTACGCCGACAACGTTCATTTATCGGCCCCTGAGTCGACAGCTTTTAATTATCGGCCCCAAGTCGACAGCTTTCAATTATCGGCCCCTTAGCCGACAGCTTTCAATTATCGGCCCCGAGCCGACAGCTTTCAATTATCAGCCCTTGAGCCGACAGCTTTCAATTATCGGCCCCCGAGCCAACAGCTTTCAATTATCGGCCCCCGAGCCGACAGCTTTCAATTATCGGCCCCAGTGCCGACAGCTTTCAATTATCAGCCCTGAGCCGACACCTTTCAATTATCGGCGCTGAGCCGACAGCTTTCAATTATCGGCCCTGAGTCGACAGCTTTCAATTATCGACCCCAGAGCCGACAGCTTTCAATTATCGGCCGCTGAGCCAACAGCTTGCAATTATCGGCCCCTGAGCCGACAGCTTTCAATTATCGGCCCCAGAGCCGACAGCTTTCAATTATCGGCCCCTGAGTCGACAGCTTCCAATTATCGGCCCTTAGCCGACAGCTATCTAACTATTGGCGTTTAGCCGACAACTATGTCATTATCGGCGTTTAGCCGACATCTATCTCATTATCGGCGTCAGAGCTGACAGCTATCCAAAGTTAAAAAAAAGAAGAAAAAAAGAGAAGAAAAAAAGAAGAAAAAAAAAGAAGGAAAAAAGAAGGGAAGAAGAAAAAGAAGGGAAAGAAAAGAAGAAGGAAAAAAAAGAGAAGAAGAAGAGAAGAACAAACTACCTCAGCTCCCGACACCCTATCGGCACTGACAAAGAAAAGAAGAGACAAAGAGACCAACAAACCATGTCAGCTCCCGACACCCTGTCGGCACTGACGAAGAGACAAAGAGACCAACAAATCAGGTCAGCTCCCGACACCCCGTCGGCACTGATGAAGAGAAGAAGAGACCAACATACCACATCAGCTCTCGACGCCTTGTCGGTGCTGACAAAGAGAAGAAGAGACAAACAAACCACGTCAGCCCCCGACGCCCTGTCGGCACTGACAAAGAGAAGAAGAGACAAACAAACCCTGTCAGCTCCCGACACCTTGTCGGCACTGATGAAGAGACAAAGAGACCAACAAACCATGTCAGCTCCCGGCACCGTGTCGGCACTGACGAAGAGACAAAGAGACCAACAAACCAGGTCAGCTCCCGACACCCCGTCGGCACTGATGAAAATATGAAGAGACAAACAAACCCTATCAGCTCCCGACACCCCGTCGGTACTGATGAAGAGAAGAAGAGAAGAACAAACTACCTCAGCTCCCGACACCCTCTCGGCACTGATGAAGAGAAGAGACAAGCAAACCATGTCGGTCTCCGACTTCCTGTCGGCATCGATGAATAAACCAGTGGCCCGGACATTTCGTCTGGTTCCATGAACAAAAAGACCCTTGCTTTGACACTAACCCCGTTTCAATGAATAAACCACGTCGGTCTTCGACTCCCTATCGGCATCGATGAACGAACCAGTGGCCTGGACCTTCCATCTGGTGCCATGAATAAAAATACCCTTGCTTTGGCACTAACCCTGTGTCAATGAATAAACCACCTCAATATTACAACTCCCAGTCCCACCGATGAATAATCCCTTGGCTTGGACCTTCCGTCCAAGTCGATGAACAAAAAGAATGCCTTTGCTTGCCTCGAACCTTCCGTCCAAGTCGATGAATGAAAAGAACCTCCTTGCTTGGCTCGGACCTTCAATCCAAGTCGATGAACAAAAAGAATGCCTTTACTTGGCTCGGACCTTCCGTCCACGTCGATGAACGAAAAGAACCTCCTTGCTTGGCTCGGACCTTTCGTCCGGGTCGATGAACAAGAAGAAACCTCTTTCGCTTCGGCTTGGACCTTCCATCTAAATCGATGAACAAAAAACCCCTTGGCCCACGTGTGCACGCGGTGGAGCGGTTCCCTCACCCCTTCGCTGAAGGAGTGAGCGCTCTCCTGCGAACTAGCACCGGACCAGCATGCCACTAGCTCGGAAGAACATGCATCTTGTAGAAGAACTCTACACTCGCGAGCCCCGCGCACTTGTCCCTCACTTGCGCCACCCGCGAGTGGGGGGCATTTATGGACGTCAAAAAAATGATGACGATGATGATCATACGACAATCGCGACTACGCGTTCAAGCGCAAGTCGAAGACGAGAGGGCCGCACAAACCCATACCTCGACCAACCAGGACGAGAACTCACTTGGTGGTCCACCATCCGTTAAGGAGGCCCTCGGGCAGAAGATACGGCTACAACTCTCCGACCGGCCATGCCGAGAGCAGAATCAAAGAAAAGCCAGGAACTCCGGCAAAGTCTCGACATGCACCGAAAGTTACGCAAAGTCTGGGACCAAGCCCCAAAGGCTACAAATAGAATATTATGAAGGCCATACATTGCAACTAGAACATTCCGGGAACGCCAACATTTGAATAAATGGCTGCGACTTCGAAAAGAATCCATTTGGTGGTTAAAACGGCACGGAAGGGCCTTAAACCGGCGCGCTCTAACCGGTGCGCCCCTTCAACACTCTAATCCGGTGCCCCTAAAACCAGCGTGCCCCATTTCCCATTCGCCCTTGCTTGGGCCTTAAACCAGCGCGCCCCTCTAACAGGCCTTAAACCGGCGCGCCCTCCTTACTATGGTTATCTGGTGTGCCCCCTGGCCGTGCCGGTTTAACCCCATTCTGTCCAATCTGCCCCCCAGACTCTGTTCTCCTATCAGATTCGGGGCAGGTTCTAGGGGGCATAGCATTAATGCTACCGAGCTCTGTCTCCACATTTGTTCGATAGCACAGCGGCGAAGGCATGCATCGACGGTGGAAGCAGCAGAAGATCTCCGGACAAACCCGTGAACGTCCCGTCCTCGGACAAATGCCAGCGTACTGTGGAAATCAATGGACGACACCGCTGCATGTCAATCCTGTTCGTCCGGTAAACAAGGGCAAGTGGCGGGAGTTTCTTCCGTTCGAGCAAAGAAAGGGCAACCCGTTCTATAAAAGGCATGCCCCACTGGAGAAAAAAAGAGAGAAGCTCGAACCCCCGATGGGCTATTGAAGAGAGAAGAGAGGGCCCTCGACGGTGAGCAGTGAAGAGAAGAAGAAAAAAGAGAGAGGCTGGAACTCCCTGGCTGGCCGTTGAAGAGAAGAAGGAAAAGAGAGAAGAGAAGCTCCATCCCCCGGCGCCCGTGAGGTGAAGAAGAAGGGAGGGTCTGTGAGAGAAGAGGGGTGAGTTCGGAGGGGGAGGAGCTTGTGCTTCTTCCCCCTTCCCCCACCGATGTGTCTTTCTTTTTTTCCTCTGATGTATTTCTCCTTTTGCTTTGCTATCTTTCCCCTTGCGGATGAATAAAAGAAAGGCTTTTACGACGTATGGTGTTCTATTGCTATGATATCTTCCCCTTTCCTTCAGTTTTTCTTTCTCTCAATTTCCTACATCACCCGGGGTCCTCGGAAGCTTGCCCATCTGTGGCATGAACTTTGAGGGAACCTGTTTGAAGGGTGAATATGCATAGCCATTCATGGCGAACATCCGTCCCTGTGGAACTTCCACAAAATCACCACATGCAAGCTGCTGGAACTCTTGAAGGCTTGTCCTCGAGTCTCCACGTGCACTTATGGGTTAATGGAGGCTTTACTCCGTGTTTTGAGGTTCACCCCAGAGCAATCCGTTTGGTGTTCCCCATTCTTCTCTGGCAAGCGTCAGTCTGGGGGAGGTGCTGCCCAATTTTTGCCAGGAATAAATGAACCAGTTGGACTCCTTCTTGCCAAGAACTGCCCAACCCTGAAGCTGCCTCCAAAGTAAACTGAACTGTCCCACAACAAACTCTTCTAATAAAACACTCGAATCTTCATGCTAATCCACCTTAATAAACAATTAAAACACTTAAACTTTCTCCCCACAAACTTAATCCACGAATTCGGTGAACAAATCAATCAACAAATTAACTTGCAGTTGAAAGAAAGAAGAAACAGAGCACAACAAGAATGAAATAAAACCCACAGAGTTTAATCCGGCGCCCCCCTAATCCGGCGCGGGTTCATCCGGCGCGCTCCCCCCCCCCCCCCCCCCGCGCCGGATTAGCTTCACACTCAAATCCACTTTCAAATTCCTGAGATGAATAGTGCACCCCTCACTACTATTTGAGCCTTGATCCGGCGCGCCTCACTATTCATCCGGCAAAACCGACGTGCCCCTCTTCTTGGCCTTAATCCGATGCTGCCCCCGGAAACCCCCGCAAGGGGCGTTGCCCCCTTGACCCTCGTGACCTGACCGGGCAGGTCGATACCCGCGACCTGACCGCGCAGGTCGATCCGCGTGCGAGGGCGCACGATGGCGAGTTCGGACTCCACACCTAATGACTCACTTCCTTGGACTGTGCGTGAAGATAAAAGCAATGACGCCCCGTGGCATCAGACGTGGTCCTCGGAAACCCCGATATGGCCATAGTCTGCAACCACCTCAGGCCAATAGATCATCAGCTTGACTCACCTCTATCGGGATCCAATCCCGCATCCACATTAACCTTGCCGTATCTGCGGCACACATTCGTACAGTTTTGTCACCGTCCTGTTGTGTCCCTGTGCTTTTGATGATTGGCTTTGATGTGAGTTAATCTTTTGATGATTGGTTTTGATGTGAGTTAATCACTGTGAGTCATCTTGCTGTATGAGTCATCATGTTGTTATTCAGTCATTTTCTGATCATAATGCAGTCTCTCATATGTTTAGTTAATTTGCTGTTCAGTCAGTTCATCAGATCATGAAGCATTGCATTATATGTTCAGTCATGTTATCTGCTGCATAAATCTTTCACATGCATTATTTGTTCAAGTGTAAACTCTGTCAGCATTGTCAGGACTTAAGTGGGTCGACCCCCCTAGACTATCAATGTCTGTACACTGCCAGCACACACGTTCAAAATCTCTACATGTGAAGTCTACACATCGACTGTTCATGCAAAGTCTAGACATTTGATCAAGTTTGTACACTGGTCTTGGCATATGCATTCATAAAGTATATACACTCTTCGGTTGACTTCAACTGAAGTCTGTACATCGGCATGCATTACATCAAGTGTGTACATTGCATAGCATGTTGCGTCTAAGTCTGTACATTAGACTGTTTCATCAGCAAGTCTATACATTGGGCTGTAGCTTGCTTGAAGTGAAGTCTACACATTGATTCACTGTTCATGCCTTCACTCATAGTCTGTACAGCCATTCCTTGAGTCCAAGTCTATACATCGCATTCAAAGATTTCCAAGTCTGTACAGCCAATGCACTCAATTGAAGTCTATACATTGGTCTTCATATTCGAAGTCTATACAGTGGTATTCAGCTAAAGTCTGTACATCGGACTTTCACATAAAGTATGTACATCGCTGCTTTGTCAAAGTCTATACATCGCAGCTATGTTGAAGTCTGTATAGCCATTCTCTTATCAAAGTCCATACATCTTTCTGTTGGAATTCCAAGTCCATACATCGGACTGTTTGAGCAAGTATGTACAGCATTTCATTCACACCGGAAGTCTATACATTAGACTGTGGCAAAGTCGATTCATTCGTTTCCAGAAGTTAAAGTCCATACATTGATTGTTTGGGTAACAAAGTCTGTACAACGTGAGCTTCGGTTCTTAAAGTCTACACATTCTCCCGTTCAAATCCTTCAAAGTCTATACATCCGGTTGATTGAGTAAGTCTGTACAGCATGCCTTGTTGTTCACAGCCTTTAAAGTCTGTACATCGGCTTCGCATCTGCAAGTCTGTACATTGGCTTCATATCATAAAGTCTGTACATTGGCTTCGCATCTGCAAGTCTGTACATCGGTTTGATATCATCAAGTCTGTACATTGGCTTCAACTCTCCAAGTCTGTACAGCCACATCTCAAAGGCTAAGTCTATACATCACTGTGGCTGCTCGAAGTGAAGCATAGTCTATACACTCCTCACCTTTCCCTACGTTTGGCCAAGTCTATACACTCATACCATTCCCTACTGGCCAAGTCTACACATCGTTTACCTGGCGTTTGCTTCAAAGTCTAAACACTCGTTTCTAAGGCAAAGTCTATTCAATCGTCTTCATAGGTCCTAAAGTTTGTACAACCCTTCCCTCAACAGGTCTATACACTCTGTGGCTTCATACACTTCACAGAGGTCCACACATTTCCCCTGTTCTGATAATGCATTCTTCAGCAAGTATATACACTGAGTTCGCATGAAATCTCACGAGTCTATACACTCTCCCAGTGTACACACTTGCTCACTTACTGTTTCTAAGTATATACATTGTGTTGCATTGCTTGAATTTCCTCAAGTCTATACACTGAGCTCGCATGAAGACTCAAAGTCTATACACTCACTCAGTGTTTACACTTGCTCATTTGCTGCTTATAAAGTCTATACACTGCATTTTACAGTATGAGTTATAAAGTCTATACACTGTCTTCAGTTGATTTTGTTAATCGACTGAACTCCTCATTTGTCTTGCAGGTGTCTGGCACGTGATCCAAGGAGCTGAGATGCTGACACGTGGCAGAGTCGATTGGGCGGGAGCTGTGGAGACCACACGCCCTAGCTGCTACTGCTGCTGATATAAATAGAAACCTTCATCTTCTGATGAAGAGTGATCGAAGTAGAAGGACTGAAGCCTTGAGCAGAAGTAGGAAGAAATAGAAGAAGAAGAAGAAATAGAAGAAGAGTGAGCCGGTAGAAGAAAAAGAGTTGCAGAGAAGAAGGAGAGAACAGCGTGAGAGAAAAGGAGAGCAGAGGAGAAAGAGAGAGAGAGAGAGAGAGAGAGAGAGAGTTCGTGGAGAAGAAGAAAGAAGCTACTGAAGATCTGTCTACTGGACCGTGGATCAAATCCAGGCCAGTCAGCTCCATGGGAGCCACATCTGACGTTCTTTCATTTACAGCTTGTGTTTGCTGTGTTATTTTCATTTCTTATTTTTTCTTTTTATTTGATCTGATTTACTGTGTTCTTCCGATCCTCTGGACTGAGGTCGGGTTCCTCATGTGGTCTCAGGAGAAGGGAGATCTGATCTCCGGTTCTGGGCTTGTGGGTTGCAAGTCCAGGGGTCCCTCCTGGTCTGGAGGTAGAGAGGTCTTCGACCTCTGGTTTGCTGGTGACTGGGAGTCACTGGTGGGTTCCCTCCTGGTCTGGAGGAAGAGAGACTTCGGTCTCTGGTTTCCAAGTGGCTGGGAGTCACTTGGGGTGTCCCTCCGGTTGGGAGGAAGAGGGGAGGTTGTTCCCCTGGTCAAGCTGTATGGCAGCACCTTGTTCGCAGACTGAGTCTGCAGGTTTCTAGCGTGTGCTAGTGGAAGCCTCACTCCGGTTGGGAGTGAGGGGTGGATGTAGGTCTTGGTGACCGAACCACCTAAAAATCTACTGTGCAGTGGTTTTGCTTTGTGCGTTTGTTCCTTGCCTTCTACCTCCTATTCACAGGTTGTGCATGCTTGATTAGTTGAGTTATCTTGGGAGTAAATTTCGAGCTTTATATTCTACTAAGTGTGTTTGGTGTGTTTAGCTCTGCCTGCGTTTCTGGTGTAATCAGGTGACTGCATTGTTGCAGTCCAACTGTTTGATCATGTGTTGTCTTATCATCTCATCTTGGAGAGCTCATTAGTTTTATTCCGCATATCTGAGCTTTAGAGTTTTAATTTGGGCATTGTCTCTAGAGGGATACATTCACCCCCCCTCTGTATCCGGGCCTAACACCCTAACAATTAGTATCAGAGCGGTGTCTGCTTAGATGGTCCAGCGACCTGCAGATCTGATCTTGCAGTCTTAGGTGCTAATTTGCTTTTAGTGCATCAATATTCCTGTTGCTTTATATCTGATCTGTTTTCATGGGTGAACCACCAGTTTTCAACGGTTCCAATTTTAGTATATGGTCTGCTAGTCTGAAAAATTATGCTAAATCTGTTAATCCAGACCTGTGGAAAGTGATTTCACACGGTCCTCATGAACTACCAAAGAAAAAGTCCAAATGGACTGACAGTCACAAATTAATGCATGAAGAGAATCAGATAGCTATAAATCTAATGAAGGCAGCTACTGATAGAGCTTTTCATTCATGTTTCTTTGATTATAGTTCTGCTAAAGATATTCTGGACATGCTGAAGTGAACTCAGATAAGAAATGAGGACAGCTGCATGATGGCTGACAGAAATAATCAGGGCAGCAGTCAAGATGAAGATGATGATGATGATGAGGTAAATCCCTTTGAATACTATACTTTAGATGATTGGGAAAATGCATATTCTGAGCTACTTGAATCTCATGAACTGTTAAGAAAATAGTATAAAAAATTGAAGAAGGGTACTGGGTCAGTTAGTTCAAGTTCTCAATGTAGAAATTGTATTGAATTGAAAAATGTTCATGATACCTGTATGTCTGATTTTCAAATGCAGAAGAAACAAGTTTAATTATTGAAAACTGAGAATCAAGATCATATAAATGTGATATCTGAACTCAAAGAAAAATTCAAGTCAGATAATGATAATCAGACTCTTGTTAACTATCATGACTAGTATAAAAAATTGCTGAAAATTTTTGAAAGTGTGAACTCAGATTTAAACAAGCTAAAATCTGAAAATGATTCTCTGAGAAAATCTGTTAATGAAAATGATGAAAAATTTGAGAAACTTGATTAGGAGAAGAACTTGTTTGCTGAAAAATTCAATGCCATAAAATCTGTAAATATAGAATTACAGAAAGATCTGGAGAAACAGCAAAAAGAATTAAAGGAATTTGAGGCTGAAAGAAAACTTGGAGTTAACTCAGATGATCAGAATCTAATAAATGAGTTAATTCAGAATGACAAGCTTAATGAAGAAAATGAGAAGTTAAAAATGCTGAACTCCACTATCTCTGAGACACTTCTAGCCTTAGAAAGAGGAAAAACTGTTTGCATTGAAGATTCTGATAAACTGAGCAATCTGGAAAATGAAATTGAGAAATATAAAACTGCTAACAAAGTTTTGAATGAAGCTATGAATTGTAGTGAGCAAGAGATTGCCAGTTATGAGTTACACATTTCCTCACTAGAAAATGAAATTCAAGATCTGAAAACATCTCTGTCAAAGTTTGTGAGTGGACAAGAGAATCTGGACAGGTTGTTAGGAGTTAAGGTCAATACTCAAAAGGAAGGGTTAGGCTACAACAATGTCAATAAAAAGGCTTTCAAAAATAAGCTAATGACATTTTTTATCAAAGCATCAGATGTAGCCACCACCTCAGAAAATAAACAACCAAATGTTCAGAAGAATCAGAAACAAACTGGAAAAATGGAAAATGTCAGCCATGTGAAGAAAGGAGTGAATCACATTGAAAAAATGCATGATGTACATCACTCGAACTTTCCTGCCACCAAGAAAAAGACTGATTTTAAATATGTTGAGAAAGTTCAATCTGTGCTTGACATGAATACACATACACATGCACATAAAAATAAGAATTCATGTCATTACTGTGGTAGGGTTGGCCACATTATGGATAATTGCTTCATTCTGAAACAAGACAACAAAAAGCATGCTAGGAAACATGTCTCTGCTCAGAACAAAAAGAAAACTGAATGCTATCACTGTGGCAAATTGGGCCACAGGGCCATTGAATGCTGGCATGCTCAGGGTAGATAATTCAATTCTAAAACTGTTAAACTCCCTGCAAATGAAAATGCTTTTAGAAGAAATGTTTTTAGAGGCAAGCACAATGAGTACTTCAAATGTGAGAAGTATGGCCACACAGTCAAGGACTGTTGGCACATTCAGAAGAATTCTTTTAACCCCCATGTTATCAAATTCTCTGCCAGAAAATCTGTGAGCTTTTCATGCTATAACTGTGGGAAGCCAGGCCATAGAGCTGCTGAATGTTGGCTGGCCGGTTTTAGTAAACAGAATTTTAATTCTGTCAACAACAAAAAGTTTCATGCATATGCACATGGATTTCATGCTAACAAGAATGTGCATAGATCAAATTTGAAACCTGATGCATCTTACTATCATTATAGTAAACAGAACTCTCTCTCTGCCAATAAACTTCATGACAACAGTAATGTGCATAAGAAGAATTTGAAATCTGCTAATTCATGCCATTACTGTGGACAAATTGGTCATTCAATGAATAATTGCTACTTGATGAAATCTGATGACCAAGCAGCTAGAAAATTATTTAGAAAACCTGCTACGAATGTCATTGTCATTTCAGGACCCAAGACCTCTTGGGTACCTATTTGTGCAAAATAACTTTGCTTTGCAGGTGTGCCTTGGAATGGAATAAAAAGGGGTATTAATCCAAGGCACTCAAGAATGAAAACCCCTTCTGAACTTTTCAGGTAAATTCTCTGCATTTCCTATTTTAAAACTCATTGCATATCTGGTTTGATGTGTTCTTGCATATCTGTCATCTTTTGAACACTATGAGCATTCGTGTCTCTTAATGCTCATATGAATTAGCTGTTTAGATATTGAAATGAGAATAAACTTGCAATTTCTGAAAATCTGAACTGCATATGTATGTTGTTTGAAATCTGACTACTGCATTCTGAAAATTCTGATAAGCTGAAATTTGATCCATGCATGCTGCCCATGTTGAATTATCATGATTGACCTCAATGGTATATCAAATGGTAAGCTACCAAAAGGCAGGGAAATCTGTCTGGAGGTTCTTACTATGTGAGAGGTGGTCTTTTAGACCAAGTACTCCGCCTAGTACCATGGGTCACTTTGCTGGATAGGACAGTCTGAATGTGCACAAGTCACACTATCATTTGGAATCATATGTTCAGTTTTCAGTGCAAACATTGCATGTTTTCAGGGGGAGTAAATGGCATATCTTTGCATAGCATTCAATGTTGAGTCTTTGCATATTTTTGCATACATATGGTTAATCGCATTGCATTTCCATAATTTGAAAAGTGCCAAAAAGTTTGTTTGAATGCATATTGTCAGGGGGAGTCAATGCATTGCACATAGGTTGTTAAATGCATACATTTATCAAAATTCATTGCATATCCTTTCTTATTCATTTGGTTGACAATCACTGGGCTTCAAAATCTCTCTTATCAATTGGTATCATTTGGCTTCAGAATTCCATTAGTCTTTCATGAAGATTTCAATGGGACTATCTCGATCATAAATCTGAAAACACTTGAACTAGGAATCTTCTATTATACATTTTTATGAATGTCTGAAATAACTCATATGGTTGAAGTTTAATGTTCATGGAGTTTGACTTTAAAATCTCTTAAAAAATATCTGAAGCATGTTTAATAAACTTTAACCATCTATTTCATGCTGTGTCTTGTAAAATCTTCTGAAATCTGCATTATTGAATTCATGGCTTTAATTGGTTACGTACATGAAATTACTATTGACTTGAAGCAAATGAATTTGTCTGAAATGTCTAAAGGGTAAAGAGTTGTCAGAGCAATGACTTTGGTCACTGAGAAACCATGTCCAAAGGACTGTGTCATGAGGTGCCTTAGTTAACTCTGCATAAAATTCATTGAAAATCAGGCAGAGCAATGGCATGCACACTGAGAAATACAACTCACTCATCAAGAAATGATTTGTAGTGTGTCATGATGTGTAAATGCTATCTCTGTTGATATATAGCATGACAGTTAGTCACACTAAGTGCTTAGGGATATTGGCCTCTGATCAAGGTATATCCTCTAGTTACAAGGTGTGCACTGAACTAGAGTGCTCGTAAAATTTGTATCATGAAAAATTGTTGAACATATCTCAATATCTGAATATTGATGCTAAAATTAAATTGGTACAACCCTAGACAAAATCATATGACTTCATAATTACTTGATCTCAGTACTAGTGCATGTAATTCTGAAAGAAGTCAATAGATTTGATTGTGTAAGAAAAAGGGAGATTAATCAAGATAAATATGAGGGCTTGGTTCATTTTTATTAAACTATGGTTTTAGATATCAATACAGAATTTTATTGATAAACTCTGCATACATTATGTTTAAACCATGCTGCACAATAAAGTTCATTCATAAGCCCTTATAATGGAAGACTTTGAAAACTTATGTTTTGGATTTATGAGATTGATATCTCTCTGAAAATCTGACTGAATTTCCTGTGATTGGAGCTTCTTTGAAAATCTGCTACTTGAAACTCTTCTGCTCAATGTCATTGATTCATTGACCTGAACTTCTCCTTGTTATCCATCTCATAAAATTCCACTTATTGAGGGGGAGCTTCCATGTCATATGCATCATGCTGCATAGAAACTCTTAAAGGGGGAGAATTGTGTTCTTGCATTCATATTTTTAGGGGGAGCTCTTGCATTTTGGTATCTCCTTCTGCATCTGCATTCATATTGATTATATCAAAGGGGGAGATTTTTGCCAAAGGGGGAGAATTTTATTCAATCATTACATGCTGGTTTGCTTTAACTTCTCAAACTATTTTCTTTTTGATGAAGTCAAAGGGGGAGAATAGTTTGTGTCATCAGAATTACTCACAGTGTAGTGTTGCCATCATCAAAAATGGGGAGATTGTTGTGTCCCTGTGGTTTTGATGATTGACTTTGATGTGAGTTAATCTTTTGATGATTGGTTTTGATGTGAGTTAATTATTGTCAGTCATCTTGCTGTGTGAGTCATCATGATGTTATTCAGTCATTTTCTGATCATAATGCAGTCTCTCATATGTTCAGTTAATTTGCTGTTCAGTCAGTTCATCAGATCATGAAGCATTGCATTATATGTTCAGTCATGTTATCTGCTGCATAAATCTTTCACATGCATTATTTGTTCAAGTGTAAACTCTGTCAGCATTGTCAGGACTTAAGTGGGCCGACCCCCCTTCTTAGATGGGTCGACCCCCCTAGACTATCAATGTATGTACACTGCCAGCACACACGTTCAAAATCTCTACATGTGAAGTCTACACATCGACTGTTCATGCAAAGTCTAGACATTTGATCAAGTTTGTACACTGGTCTTGGCATATGCATGCATAAAGTATATACACTCTTCGGTTGACTTCAACTGGAGTCTGTACATCGGCATGCATTACATCAAGTGTGTACATTGCATAGCATGTTGCGTCTAAGTCTGTACATCAGACTGTTTCATCAGCAAGTCTATACATTGGGCTGTAGCTTGCTTGAAGTGAAGTCTACACATTGATTCACTGTTCATGTCTTCACTCAGAGTCTGTACATCCATTCCTTGAGTCAAAGTCTGTACATCGCATTCAAAGATTTCCAAGTCTGTACAGCCAATGCACTCAATTGAAGTCTATACATTGGTCTTCATATTCGAAGTCTATACAGTGGTATTCAGCTAAAGTCTGTACATCGGACTTTCACTTAAAGTCTGTACATCGCTGCTTTGTCAAAGTCTGTACATCGCAACTGTGTTGAAGTCTGTACAGCCATTCTCTTATCAAAGTCCATACATCTTTCTGTTGGAATTCAAGTCCATACATCGGACTGTTTGAGCAAGTATGTACAGCATTTCATTCACACCGGAAGTCTATACATTAGACTGTGGCAAAGTCTATTCATTCGTTTCCAGAAGTTCAAGTCTATACATTGATCGTTTGGGTAACAAAGTCTGTACAACGTGAGCTTCGATTCTTAAAGTATATACATTCTCCCGTTCAAATCCTTCAAAGTCTATACATCAGGTTGATTGAGTAAGTCTGTACAGCATGCCTTGTTGTTCCTAGCCTTTAAAGTCTGTACATCGGCTTCGCATCTGCAAGTCTGTACATTGGCTTCATATCATAAAGTCTGTACATTCGCTTCGCATCTGCAAGTCTGTACATCGGTTTGATATCATCAAGTCTGTACATTGGCTTCAACTCTCCAAGTCTGTACAGCCACATCTCAAAGGCTAAGTCTATACATCACTATGGCTGCTCGAAGTGAAGCATAGTCTATACACTCCTCACCTTTCCCTACGTTTGGCCAAGTCTATACACTCATACCATTCCCTACATTTTCTGGCCAAGTCTACACATCGTTTACCTGGCGTTTGCTTCAAAGTCTAAACACTCGTTTCTAAGGCAAAGTCTATTCAATCGTCTTCATAGGTCATAAAGTCTATACAGCCCTTCCCTCAATAGGTCTATACACTCGGTAGCTTCATACACTTCACAGAAGTCCACACATTTCCCCTGTTATGATAATGCATTCTTCAGCAAGTATATACACTGAGTTCGCATGAAGTCTCACGAGTCTATACACTCTCCCAGTGTACACACTAACTCACTTACTGTTTCTAAATATATATATTGTGTTGCATTGCTTGAATTTCCTCAAGTCTATACACTGAGCTCACATGAAGACTCAAAGTCTATACACTCACTCAGTGTTTACACTTGCTCATTTGCTGCTTATAAAGTCTATACACTTTATTTTATAGTTATAAAGTCTATACACTGTCTTCAGTTGATTTTGTTAATCGACTGAACTCCTCATTTGTCTTGCAGGTGTCTGGCACGTGATCCAAGGAGCAGAGATGCTGACACGTGGCAGAGTCGATTGGGCGGGAACTGTGGAGACCACACGCCCTAGCTGCTACTGCTGCTGATATAAATAGAAACCTTTGTCTTCAGATGAAGAGTGATCGAAGTAGAAGGACTGAAGCCTTGAGCAGAAGTAGGAAGAAATAGAAGAAGAAGAAGAAATAGAAGAAGAGTGAGCCGGTAGAAGAAAAAGAGTTGCAGAGAAGAAGGAGAGAACATCGTGAGAGAAAAGGAGAGCAGAGGAGAAAGGAAGAGAGATAGAGAGAGAGAGTTCGTGGAGAAGAAGGAAGAAGCTACTGAAGATCTGTCTACTGGACCGGGGATCAAATACAGGCCAGTCAGCTCCATGGGAGCCACATCTGATGTTCTTTCATTTACAGCTTGTGTTTGCTGTGTTATTTTCGTTTCTTATTTTTCCTTTTATTTGATCTAATTTACTGTGTTCTTTCGATCCTCTGGACAGAGGCCGGGTTCCTCCTGTGGTCTCAGGAGAAGGGAGATCTGATATCCGGTTCTGGGCTTGTGGGTTGCAAGTCCAGGGGTCCCTCCTGGTCTGGAGGAAGAGAGGTCTTCGACCTCTGGTTTGCTGGTGACTGGGAGTAACTGGTGGGTTCCTTCTTGGTCTGGAGGAAGAGAGACTTCGGTCTCTGGTTTCCAAGTGGCTGGGAGTCACTTGGGGTGTCCCTCCGGTTGGGAGGAAGAGGGGAGGTTGTTCCCCTGGTCAAGCTGTGTGGCAGCACCTTGTTCGCAGACTGAGTCTGCAGGTTTCTAGCGTGTGCTAGTGGAAGCCTCACTCCGGTTGGGAGTGAGGGGTGGATGTTGGTCTTGGTGATCGAACCACCTAAAAATCTACTGTGCAGTGGTTTTGCTTTGTGCGTTTGTTCCTTGCCTTCTACCTCCTATTCACAGGTTGTGCATGCTTGATTAGTTGAGTTATCTTGGGAGTAAATTTTGAGCTTTATATTCTGCTAAGTGTGTTTGGTGTGTTTAGCTCTGCGGCCTCTGCCTACGTTTCTGGTGTAATCAGGTGACTACATTGTTGCAGTCCAACAGTTTGATAATGTGTTGTCTTATCATCTCATCTTGGAGAGCTCATAGTTTTATTCCGCATATCTGAGCTTTAGAGTTGTAATTTGGGCATTATCTCTACAGGGATACATTCGCCCCCCCTCTGTATCCGGGCCTAGCACTCTAACACGTCCTTTATGTTACAAACACGGACTTCTATCTGAATAAGAAATGGTCCATTAGTGACCGACATATATATACCGGGATTTAATCCCGCACCTGCATTAAACTTGCCATACTCACGGCAGACATTCGTACGGTTTGGTGAAGAGAAAAATAATGATGCCCCACTAGATCGGACTTGGATCTCGGGAGCCCCCGCCCGGACGTGACCATGATCCGAACTTATCCCGGGCCGATAGTTTGTTAGCTCGACCCGTCTTCATCGGGATCCGATCCCGCACCCACATTAAACTTGCCGTACCTACGGCAGACATCCGCACGGTTTTATCGTCATCCTCGACGCTACTAATACGGACTTCCGTCCGAATAATGAATGGTCCGTTAGTGACCGACATATATGCCGGGATCTAATCCCGCGCTTGCATTAAACTTGCCGTACTAACGGCAGACATTTGCACGGACTCGCTCCCGTCGCCGTCTTGTTTTCTATACGGACCTTTGTCCGAACATAAAATGGCCCGTGTATGACCGACAAAATCCGAATGAAATGAGGCGGCTCTCGTCCTCCCCTAACCCTACGCATGGGAACATCGATAAGACTGTCGTGAGTCACGCTCGGACCTCGGGTTCACCCCAACCATGGTCATCGCCTGACCCACATCCTAGGCCTATAGCCAGCTATCTCTGTACACATCTCTGTTTTGGAATCTGGTCCTAGAACACTTTCCCGCTGCCCTTCGGCATCGGAAATATTAACGATGCCTACGCGAGCCCGACTTCGACCGCGGGGGGCCCACCACAGTATGGTCGTAGCTTGGTCTTGCACCAGGCCGACAAACTTATCGATTTCCAACCGCTCTAACCGGGATTTAACTGAACGTTTCCCGCCCCTTTGAACAATAAATTTGCCGTACCCCGGCATACATATGCTCCTGTTTTCCCCGTGACAATCACGATTTTCTGAAGCCGGACGCTCGTCCAAATATCGAAATGGTCCCTTGAGTGACCGACGTATTTCGAATGCTTGCTTCCCTAGACATCGGGCTTTCCGATTGATTCGAGACCGCTATCAGCTAGTTTCTCTCGATATAATTTCCTGGCCATGAGGCCCTGATTCCCGGCGATTAATCAAGGGTGTTCCCCTCTCTGAGGGGATGTAAATAACGTCGTGGCCTTTATGGCGCGGCGGGTTTTGGTCACGACACGAACCATACAATCGTCTGATTAGTCAGATCGAGCGCACAATAAACTGTCACTTTGTGACTGGCACGCCCACGCACTTAATAAACCCAATGAACAAATAAACAAACGATTTTAAATAAAAAGTGCGTCAACAGGTCTAGCCCACCATTCTCAGGTCGAGCCAGGGTGATTTAGTCAACCTAGGTATGACTAGGTCGAAAGATAATCAAGGGAAATCGACAAGGTGAACCTTGCTCGTGGCCAGTAGTAAAACGGTCATGACAAGACCGCTTAAAGAACCAAACGGTCTATCCCAGGGCCGCCTTTATCGAGACAAACCCAAATCCGGGCTGTAAAACAAGCGATTCGATTGAGCAATTTGGTACAGGTCTTGAGGGTACAACCCGCCCGGCATCCTAGTGGGAATCTGAGGCTCGCGGGGTCTTACGGAGGTCTCGTAATGGAGGTCCTAGTCCGACGGAAGGAGTATCCGGCGGAGAGTTCCAACCATTACAAGAATTGAGGGCTAATGAAACATCGAAAAATAATGTATGGCAGTCAGTCAACACCACCGGAGTGGAATGACTGTCAAAATAATCCTACTAAAATTTCCTTCCCATATACAACATGATTAGAATTTTATGCATTCATTGATTAATAAGAAAAAGAAAGATACGATTGCAAAAGAAGAACAACAGTAATCTAGGAAAGATTTAACATTAATCATCTTTCATATATTCCAATTAAATGAAGGTTGCTACCTAATTATAGTCCCAAATTAACAAGAACTAACAAGTTTCAAACCATCACTTAAAAGATATTGTGTGACATAAACGGTCTACCCAGAACCGCTGGACAGGAAATAGCGGTCTATCGATAGGCCGTGCAGGGCATGGGGGTTCGAAACCCAAAACAACATAAACGGTCAAACCCACGACCATCGCTCTGGACCTTGCGGTCTATTGCGGGGTCGCGTGATCAAAAGTGGTTCCTGTTAGGACCGCGTATGAAACGATATGGCCGAACTCCGTCGACCTTGATAACCTCCAATTGTAACAACAAATTCACGATGCATAATGGATAAAATTTGGGCAAAGAGATATCAATAGAAAGAAGATGAAGAGATGCACAACATAGATTAATCAATTGAATCTTAAGCCTGCTAACCCGTCATTAATCAAGGAAAAAGAGGTTAACCCTAATTTTGACATGCTCCGAGTAAAATGCAAAATACTCTCAGGATATTAAACCAAATTTAGGGCTTTTCGTCTCGATTGAAAGAGGGTTGAAAGAAGAATCTAGCAGTATATTATGTTTGAGGTTTGTCCTACTAAAACCTACCTTAAGCAAGGAAGAAGAGGGGATGACGCCGCCGGCCGCGATAGAAAACCCCTTCAAGAGATCACCGGAATACGTCCTCGTCCTCGCTCCTCACCGGTCGCAGCTACCAAACGTCGATGCTAGGAGGCGTTAGGGTTAGTTTTATAGGATTAATCAATTTCTAGAGGGATCGATCGAGAGGATAGAGTCACGACTCCGGTCGCGCGCGCGATTCGCGCATTGACCCGGAAACGCCGCCTTTTGCTCCAAAATTCAAATTTCTAAGTTAGGGTTTTGGTGAGAAAATCGAGGGGAAACGACCTAAACATCGTGGCCGTTCGATTGGGTCTGATCTGAGCTCAAACGGTCGAGAAACGGGTCCGAATTAGATGATCCAAGGCCCGATAGGGAAAAACGTGGATTTAGACCTAATTCTCTTAATTCGACTAGCTTCGAATTTTATTTAAGGTTCCTGTAGAAGACAATTTACCTAAATTTTTAGTCCTCTATGTGATTATTTTTTTTGGATTTTTAGAAATTGGTCAGAATTTTACCTACCGTATTTTCAATAAGATTTCTTGTTAATTTCCCGTTATTTTATCGAATGCTCTACCGGGGTGCTACAACATTGTTCGAGATTTTTTCGCGATTTGTTCAGGTGGCTGGTGACTTTATAGTTGGTGTGATGGCCGTACACATTTTTATGATGTTTTGATCGTCCCAACTTGAGGTTTGTTTAGCCCTTGAGGTGTTAAGCTTGTGTTAAGGTGGTCGATTAGATGCCTTGATTGAGAGAATGCTCGGGCGAACTTAGGATTTCCCTTCCTGGTGAGCTGTTGTTAGTTGAGGTTGATTCTTCTCATATTGTCTGGTGGTGTATTTTTGAGGTAAGCCTTGGAAGTGTTGTCTCTATGAAGCTTTTGTCCTGTGTCTGCTTAAGTGTAAATAGTGTTAATTCTGAACCTGAGTTGCTCTTGTTTAGCGGTGGTTTGGCTTTGGACCCAAATTTTGGATTTGGGGGCCATTGTGCACCGTGTTTGATGTGTCGTGATTGGCGGCTGTTTTGCTGTGAAGGTTCAGTTGTTGTTTCAGGATGTGAGGATAAGTTGAGACATGTGTTCTTTGTGCTTGTTCTATGGCTCTTGGCACGATGGTTTGCACTTTGGTGACTTATGATCGGCTGTTAGCAGGATCGGTACTCGAGGCGTGGTATATTGTAGTTTTGTGAATTGCGATGGTGCCGGTTGTGTGCTGAGGTGCGGATGCCGAGTTATCCTTGCTGCCTGTGTGCGTGTGTTGAGCGTGCAGCGGAAGTGTGTGGGCTTATAACCCACAGGTCGAGAATCGTTTCGTTGGAAGATTCTGCCTGGTCGAGAGGTTATTTTCCTCGATGTGACATCATCTTGGCTATGTATGCCTTGATGTTGTTGGTTGCCATGCCGTTGCTTGAAGCGTTGTGATGGTTGGCACTGGCATGCGTGAGGATTGGGGGAAATATGTCGGCGTATATGCTAGTCGAGTACCCTTTTCTTCTCTGTATATTTAATGGGACTTATGCTCTCGGGACTGGTCGTGGTCCTTGGGATGCATTCTCTGAGATTGTTGGTGTGAGTCCCTGTTGGTAAGCTGATCGTAGTGTGGCTTATATGTGTTAGACGTGTGTTCAGCTGTAATTATGCCTTGATGTGACCCAGCTTACAATTGTGTCCCGCAGTTCTGTATTGAGAACGGAGCTAGGATTCTGCAGGTGTTGGTGTTGTTGTCATCGTTGTTGTTGGTGGTTATGTTCAGCTTGGGAGGAGTTCCCTGTGAGTCTGATTTGACATTGTGTGGATCGAGGTCTTATCGATTGGTTTTGATGTACTCTTCTGTTGTGGCAGAGTTGGCATGTGACTCGAATAAGATGTAATGTCTGAGTGAGGACTGACTAGATTGTGCTTGTGGTCCAGTGCTGTCACTGGCGTTCTGCGTGCTAGTTTCGTGGTTGTTCTTGGTGCGGAAGCTGATGATTTGGAGCTGTCAACTGAGAGGACTGTGTTTCCTTGTCTAAGCTGATGATTGTTGTGTCTGCCAAGTGTTTTATTGGTAGCTTTTTTAGTGGCATGGGTCGTGTCTCCTTTTCCCTGTGACACATAAGTGACGCTGCCTTGTTTTCGGAGGTGTCGGACTTGTGTTCACTTGTGTGCCATGCTCCTTATGTGGATCGATGTGTCTTGAGATCTAAAGCGTGTGCCTGTGATTATAGTATGGCAGTGTCCCTCTGAATTACATTTTTTGACAATTGTTTTATTGTGTTCTAGGTGTCCGGTGTGGCTGGAGCTTGGAGAGCATTGCCAGCGTTCAGGGTTGTTCTTCCCTGCTTCTTCTTGTTGACTCCTTTAATTTCGAGGATGAAATTTCCCAAGGAGGGGAGGCTATAATGCCCTGGGTCTTTCGGATCTGGATCGGAGAGCTCTCGGATCACTTTTGTGGGTCTTGAGTTGTGTTTTACGATCCACGCGGGTTTTTCTCTCATACAAGTTACGGAACCCTTTGATGAGTTTACTATTGAGTTCATCGACTCGAGGACACTACAGTTACGTTATGCTTCTTCTAAGGATCGCGTAGACTATTTTTTTGTATTTTTCTGAGTTAGTGAATTTTCGGGCAAAACTTAGATTTCATGAAAAACAGGAAATTTCTAATTTCCTTTTCCTATTTCTTCCTTCACCCTCGCTCCTCTCTCTCATTCTCACATTCACTCTCTCCCTCTCATTCTCTATCCTTTCTCTTCCTCTCCCCTGGGCGCACGACCGAGGTGGAGGCGAGCGAGGCGATGACGCCGTGGAGCTGCTGTGAAACGTGATGGTGTGAGAATCGAGGCGTGGTTGGCGCAATCCCGTTCGTCGTTTCAAAGCCAACGTGGGTGGTTCGTGTGACATTTTCGACGTGGTTTAGTCGTTTCGGCTTGCTAGAACTTCGGTGGAGGTAGGGAGATGGATACCCTACTTGTATTCTGCGTTTCCTCGCGGTTATGAGCTGAACCGTGCGAGAACGAGCGAGTTTTCTAGCTTTGGGGTGAAACCATGCTTCAGGGGGTGTGAGACGAGTACGCCATTTCCCGATGATGGTTTCTTGCTTAGTTAGTTTCATTTGAACCCCTAGCATGGTAGCATTTCGTTCCCGCCAGTTTTTTTGTAATTTGTTGTCATTTGGGACCGGTATGAGCCCGGGAACCCACGTGACTCATTTTGGGTCGATTCGTTGGAATCGCCTGTTTCTTGTCTTTTTGGCATCGGATTGATTCCTTCCGGCTTGTGGAAGGTGTATATCATTTTTAGGATTGTTTTCCCTTCGTTTTAGGGCGAACGGCGTGTGGAAAGGCCAGGTTTTAGCCATTCCTATGATTTTCTCGCCGTAACGCTTTGGTGGTCCATTCAAAGACTATTTTTATATCTTGAGCGGTCCATGGGTGACCATTTTGGTTCTTTGTTGGTTCAGATTTTAGCGATCGGGCGATAGACCATTTTTGTTTGGCTAGCGACCCATGACGGATCGCTAAGCTTCATGAAGCGGCCTAGGTAGGACTGTTGGTTCTTGATTAGCGGCCCATTGGTGACCGCTATTGGCTAAGTCAGTTCGTTGGGTAATGGCCCAATGATTGACCATTTTATGAAGTTGGGGGGCCCATGTGTCACCGCAACTTATGATTTTATGTCGGTTTGGGCTAGCGGTCTAGCTCCGACCGCCTGGGTGTCCTTGGCGGCCTTAGGATGACCGCTGGGCTCTGTGAAATGGTTCTTGGTAGACCATTTTAGCTGGTTTGACCGTCGAGTCGGTTTAACTATTTTGGGGTGGACTGAGGGTAACAGCATGTCTATGACAACCGAACTCATTCCTGTGGTCCTAAGGAGACCACCTTGTGTAAAAGACAGCCCCAGATAGACCGCAAAACCCTTATGCTTCTATAGTTTTGTTTTGGGAGTCTTCTGAGCGTAGCGGTCATTTCCTTGACCGTTTCACTCAGTGGGACGTACTTTTGTAGACCATTTTTGGCATGGTGCGGCCATGGTCTGACCGCCATTGCCTATGCTTTCTGTGTGAGGGTAGCGGCCGTTGTCTGACTGCCTGGTTTGCCTAGTGGTTAGGTGAATGACCGTTTCCTTCCCATAGTTCTATTTTTCTGATGATTAGGCTTCCAATTGTCTTGGCTTGACCTTATGGTTTGCCCGTTGTCCCGTGGATGTCTTGGATGTCCTATGAGGGATGTGACCATGTTGTAGGGTGGCCGGGAGTGCCATTATATCGAGTAATGTTTCATGATACTTCAGAGTTATTATTGGTTTCTGGTCAACCCGGTGTGATCTAGTGGTTGACAGGTGACCTCCTGAATCTCTCGGTGATCTCGTGAGGATCGAGACATAGTTTTGGATGCCTTGAGGTGTCTCGTTACCTCGATTTGCATGTCCATGAGTTTTGAGGGTCTTGGTGATCCCTCATGTCTCCGTGATTCGTGTCACATGGATGTGTGGATCCGGCTATCTTGTGTCGTTTCCTTTATCAGTGTTTGACCGTGATTTGGCTTAAGAACTTGGCTGATTGGCGACGTGTTACCGCTTTTGTGCGATGATCTTGACCCGAGTCTTGTGACTCAAGGATCGTTGTCAGTAGGTCTAGTAGTCTGCCTTGAGTCTGGCGATAGTCTAGTGTGCTGCCTTGTGCTTGGTGCTTCGTGGTGCCTGCGACAATGCGTGTTTAGCCTGTCCATACTTCATCACAAATGTTTTGGAGTCTCCGTGTCTAGTGAGCCTCCACTAGTCGTAGCCTGGCGACACTTTTCAGTGTGTCGGCCCACCTAGGAGTGGTGGCGGGGCAGTTCCCGACAGATGGTTTTAGGCTAGTTTCTGTGGGCCCCCTTGCTTTGTGATAGCGTCCTACTGGGGGGAAACTAGCTAGAGGCCTAGCTCAAGGCATTGGGCTTGTGTGTGCACACGTGGTTAGGGGCGTTTGGACGAGTGTCGATGGGCGTGCCCTTCACTAGTCACTCGTTAGTGTTGTTCCTTGTACTTGGTCTTGTGAGTATCTGAGTTACTGCTATTCCAGGCGTATGAGAGATACTTGTGGCGCAGTGTAACACGTTAGTGGACGCATCTGGTTGTTCTTCTAGTGAGGAGGTTCTTCTGTCACATGACACCCGACTCATTATGTTTCTGTGACCTTTTCCAGGTAGTCTGTTCTTGGCTTCACCTGAGGTCAGTGTAGTGTAGCGTGCATGACGATCTAGTTGTGCAGGCATAAGTGTTTCTTGATTGTGTAGGACTTTTCTAGTACTTTTGCCTGTTTCTATAGGCTTTCGCTATGGAGCTAGTACTTTGTCGACAGATCGATAATGCCTGACTTTGTGAGATCGGGGTTCACCTTTCTGTTGCTGTTTGGAGTAGCTTAGAGAGCCGAGGTTTGTTTAGCAGCCATGTTTCTGTTCGGTACAGCTTTACTCTTTCTTTTAGCTGTTCTTACTCCTGCCTTTATAGCTTTACTATTGTAGTTTAGCACTGCTGTTACTTCTGCTCTTGCTTTACTGTTTAGCATTGTTGTCTTGTGTGTTACTGTGTTGTTTCTAGTGGGGATCTGCGGGACCCCTACTAAGCCAGTGACACGAGGCTCACCCCTGCTTTTCAGGTGTGGTCGTTCTTCTTCCTCATGGTTTGTGGCGCGATGCGTCAGTTCGTTGTTGCCAGCTTTGCCAGTGTCGGGCTTCCTCCAACTTGAGAGTACGTTCTCTTTCCCATTGAACCGTACTTGTCTTTCTTTGGACTAGACTCTATAATTTAAATTGTTAATTGAAAATTTTATTTTATTTCTGCTACAATAGCAACCCTGATCTTTAAAATATCAATTGCTTAATGCTTTATCTAGAACTTCAATGTACTCCACACACACCTTATATCCCTTCGGAGCTTTACCGCTCTTGGGAGGCTTCTCAGTATCCAAGTGGTATCGGGTTTACTCGGTATCCGGAGTCTGGGTCATCACAAGTTTGATTAGTATTTTAATCAGGTTGGGGAGGATGATGTAGGGGTTGACGATGCTGGAGATGGTGTTGTTCCCAACAACGTTCTTGTCAACAACTTGGACGCGGCAGCAGGGGAACAGTTGATGAACTATATAGCTGATGACATCTGGGGGGCGCATTGATGGGCACATTTAGGTCTCGTTGGGTTGATGATATCTTCTTTTCACATTTAGTTATTATTGTTTGAGGTGACATTCAAACTTTTTGTTATCTACTTTAATTCTGTATTGAACTATGGTGTTTTACAATCCTTGTATGACTAATGCTGTTATTGTAGTATGCCATACAACTTTTCCTTGTCTCTATTATGGAATGAGATTACTACAATGTGGAGAAATTGATTTAGAAATTATCTTTGTTGATTATAAGCTTTTACGTATGCTAGTAATTGTTGGGCATAAGGTATGTTCAACGTTCTTAGATAAGGTGTATATTTCAACAGATTGGTGGGAAGAAGGTATGATCAATATTCTCACTTAAACTCAATTGTGAAATTGAGGTATTCTTTATTGCCCAAATTAAAAAACTTAGTATGGACTAACCACCTTCTTGAATTGCAGGCTTCCTTTCAACCAACTAATCATCTAGTTGGCCAGGTAAGGGTGAGGGCAATGATGAAGCATTTCTCTGAGGGAAGGTTGGATGGCCTTGAACATAAGGCAACCCCTCCCAATGTTAGGAGAAAATGTTGTATTTGAGCCCCCATTCAACACCATGTCACATTCATTACATATGTGAGAAATTTGACAAGGTCTTGGAAGTTTCTCCATAAAGTTTATCCTCTTTCCTAGTACCAATCTGCACATTGACAAGCTCCTGGAAGAGCGAGGTGATATTATTTGATCCAATACACATTCTATAAGGAGACTCTTTTCTTAGTTGTAATCCCTTTGGCCGACATATTTTCCTGTTTTAATCTGCGTACCTTTGGGATATGATTAATATCATCATTAATTTTGATCTTTCCTTCTCAGTTACTGTGGCCACTACTAGATTTAAGTATGTTCAATGTTTTCAATGTTATCACAAATGTTTTCTTTCATTTTCCCTACAGATAAGCCACCAACTATCACTTGTTCACCACATAGGCCCCCCATTCATAGATGAGCACCTGATCGTCAGCGAGGTGGAGGGACATGCGATGCATTTCTCTTATCTGCCTACTCTAATTCCTTCCCTCCCATCTGTGAAGCTGCTCATTAGAACCAAGAGAAAAGGCATCGTTGTTGTAATGTTCAGATGTAATGATATGTTTTTTATTTTTTATGTAATGACTTTTTTGTAATGCTCAATTGTAATGAGTTTTTTGTAATATTTTGTAATCCTCAGATATATGTAGACATCTGTATAATATTGTTCATATATAATGTCGACCTTTGAATTTATTGTAAAGTTTTATCAATTTTCAATTGTACTGAGGATTTGTGACATCTGTACAATCTGTACAATGTTGTAATGAGTAAGGGGCAGCTCAGATGTAATGTATAGATCCTGCATTTCTTGGAAGACCTGATTTTGATGTATGAACTACTTATTTCTATTGGGAAAAAAATGATTACATTGTGCGTAAGCCAAGAGATCATAGTGCATATGCCAGACCATATACATATGTGAGATCAATTACGTATGTAAGATCAATTATATGGTCGCAACGACGGTGCATGTGTTTGTTGGCACACAAAAAGAGTGAAATGGGGGGCCAAGCCCAATACAAAAAATGGAAGAAAAGAACAATTTGAATGGGCCGGATGTGAATGGGCCGAATGGGCCAGATGGCCCTTCTGCCTTGCCTGTCGATCTATATTGTATATTCTGTAGGGGTTTCCTTGGTGTAATCTTCTTTCAAGAGGAAATGAGATACAGGGCTTCGATCCCTGATTTCTTTTGTGCAAAAAAAAAACATGGACATAGAGTCGAGTCCATCTTGGCATGGAGTCAACTCAACCCACCTCTGTCATCTATATGTCACCATTGAAACCCATTTCTTACCTTTAATAACCCACTTGTTACCATTCTTAGCCAATTTTTCACCCATACAAACCCATTTGTCACCCTTAATATGCATTTGTCACCCATGCAAACCCATTTGTCACACATATAAACCCATTTGGCACCCTTAATATGCATTTGTGTAGAAACCCAGATAAATAATATGAATAAATTTCCTAAATAAATAAATAAATGAACAAAAGGGCCAAACCAAATAAAATAATAAAAGCCCAAACCACAAACATCACTTATGGCCGTCAACCTTTACACATTAAAAAGCCTTAGATATATATGGGCTTTAATAACTATAAAAGGCCCATGGCCATCCCACGTTTAAGAAAGAATGGGGTATATACACATATACATATAATATGGGTTGATCTCAAAAGCCCAAGGCTTATTCACGTTCGAACTCTGCATGAGAAAATTAGGGTTTGTTCCTAGTAGGGAAAGCGGATGATGATGAGGAAGTTCCAAATCCATTAGGATTAGTTCGTGGGAAACTTAAATCCCACTGGGATTCTGAAGCTAAAGACCTATAAATATAAGCCCCGACGAATGATCTCTAGCTACTGCTGCTATTACGTTCGAAGGAGTCCATGCGGTCGTCGTCGTCTTCTTCTCCCCGTGCTGCAGCTATCGTGTCGTGAAGAAGTACGCACTTCCTCTCTCTTCTTCTTGCGGCTGCTGAACGTGGAGTGTGAAGAGCTCTGCTTCTTCATCTACTTCGTCATGCCGCTACGGTTGTGTTGCTGCAGATTACTGTAGACACTGCAGTTCATATTCTTCTTCGCCGTAGTAGCAATGTAGTTGTCTACTATCGCTCCATCGTTCTCATCTTCCTACTATCACACATGAAGGAGAAAGGCTGCATATTATTCTTCTTCCTTCATCAATTCAAGCTGCAGTTGCTACTGTTGCTCTTGTTCCTATTTTTATCTGCCCGTTCATCGTTCAAATCAGCCAAGAAGGTAGGTTTTCTCAAGTTCCATGCCCAAGATCAATAGCAAAAGTTCATGGCATGCATAAGTAGGATTATACCATGATTCCGTCGACTCTGCTATTCTGTGTATGCAGTCTTTTGAGTTTTTTGTCCTGCATGAAAATAGTGACCAAGTACTGGATGCCTATTAATGAACGACAGCACAGAAGGTCACAAATTCTAAATCTGCGATAGTCTTCTGGTCGCCCATTAATGAGCGACCCTACCCATGCCGCAATTTAATGTAAACATAATTAATAATTTAATAACTATGGAAACCTATGTCTGTAAAACATGTTGTGCATACTTCTGGATACCCCAGATTTTTCTCTACTTGTTCATGTCTTCACTTTCCTGATTATGTAAACTCAAAAGAATGGAACAATGTTATGTGTCTAAGAACATACCGGCCCGATGCGTTGCAGACTTAACAGAATGAACGACTATCTCATAGTCGCCAATTCATGAATAAGCGCCCATGCACGGAGGCGCTATTTTATAAAATTTAGTAAAAATAGAAACTGTGTGAAAAACATGACTCTACGACATTAGATTAGACGTTATTTAAAGTTTGGGCACCTTTGTACACGGTCGCCAATTTATAATTAAATGATAATGATTTTCAGAAATTCTAGAATTAGCGCCCGCGCACAGAGTTGCTAATTCTTAGTGTCTTTCCTGGAATTTTGTAAAAATATGATTAGGCGACATATCACATGGACGTACAAACATCATTGAGCGCCCGTATGAGTGGACACCAATTCTTGTCTCTCAGTTTTCATCAATTTTCTAGCCCATATCGCGAGTTTACTTGGCACTCTTATCTCACATCCATAGATGGAGTCCATGTTTTGTTTCTATCGATTACACACTTAACTCTTGGTGATGATTAGACCCTCCGCGAGATGTTCCTTCCTTTAGACTGGTACTTTCTTCATTGAGACCTCCGCAAGTCTACGCTAGCCTTGGATTCCCTCAAGGTAGCCGAGCAGATTGCACCTTAAAAACCCTGGAACCTTACTCCTCACGTCACTCTGAAGAAAGGTGATGCTATAGCCCTCATAGAGCGCTGTTTCTAGCCTCTTTTGAGAAGTCTATCTCTGTCAATAATTAGCGACCATGCCTTGGGCGCCAAAAGGAATTGGCGACCTGGAAAGTGCCACAAATTACTGATTTAGCGACATGAACATGGATGCTATTTCTTCGTGCCTGCACTGTTCACAGGAATTAGCAACCACACAGTGGGCGCTGTTTCTATAATTGATGACAACTGAGTGGACACCAATTACCCAGTTTCATGTCATGTCATCATTTTTCATGTGATTTATCGGTATGACTTCCTTGTCCAAAGTTCTATCCTTGAACTCATAAATTCGTGAAATCTACCTTATCATCCCACAAAGGCTTATTCCTTTGGAACTCTATATTGGCTATAAACTATAGTGAATGTCTAAAATATACATGACTCAATGCTTGTGCATATAGGGCCCGATCTGGCCCTGGGAGGAGCACCCGAAAGTACTTGTGCCCATGGGAGCTATATTGATCATGGTGTAGCATTGCGCCGAAGTGCATGACTTGCTTGATTGATGACATTCCATGACTCATACTTGACTTGACTTGACATGACTTGCGTGGCCCGAAATGGGTATTTACTTACTTGATATTATAATATCCAATTCGCATGACATGACTTGACATTTACATGCTTGACAATCTTGATATACTTCACATGATTATCTTGAAATCTTGCTAGTTCATCTCTATTACTTCTCGATACTCTATTCTCGTCTTTATCTTGCGTACATGCATCGCTATACTTGCATAGTTCATATAACATGTAATTTACTTAAAGAAAGCTTGACCTTGAGATAAAATTCCTACTGAGCGTTCGCTCACCCTAGTTTTCCCCCTATTTTTTAGCTAACTCTGATGACGAAGATCATTTCGATGGGAACAGACATGAGTGAAGAGCATAGATCCACCCGAACATGGAAGCGTCTCTCTAGTCGCGTCTTTTCTTATTTCTTGAGTCGATTCTTGTATTTTCCCCTTTATTGAGTCTAGTCATCAATGGATTATGTAATGGTTATACCTTCGGATATTGGTGTTATTAATGGAATAAGGATTTGGTTTATTGTCCTTACTTTTGTGCACTATGTCTATAAGGTCGAATGTCATATGCTCTGATTGACATGAATGATATAAACTCGTCACGCATACCAGGTTCCTTCCGTGCTCGGGGTGTGACAGTTTTTGTGGAATCAGAGCCTAGGATATTCAATTCCTAGGAAACCAAGTCCAAGGATAAGTTAATACCTTCACCCGGCGAGATTGGGTAGAGACATGGGTTAGGTTAACTTAGGGACTTAGACCCTTGGGTTAATCATATATTAATGTAGTTACTTAAATCTTGTCGGATCATGGCCGCAGGACATGCTCAATAGCGCGACATGCAACGTACCGTTCAAGGCCTTACCTAGGTGCTACAACAAATGGCGCAGGGTGGAGCAAACCGTGGAGCGGGAGACCTCCACTGTAGTTTCTACAACATGAACCGCCCAAAGTTTACCGACTCGTCTGATCCTGATGATGTCGAACACTGGATCAGGGATATAGAAAGAATATTCCGTGTTATGCAATGCACAGATGAAGAGAAGGTTCTTTTAGTGACGTTCCAACTAGAGCGGGACACTCGTTTTTGGTGGGAGTCGATAGAGGGTACCTTACCCATGAGCAAGTCACGTGGGGCGAGTTCGTAGAATATTTCAACAACAAAAATTTCTCGGACCGGATACAAGAGAAGAAGGCCGTCGAATTCACCACCCTCAAGCAAAGGACCTTATCAGTGGCCGAGTATGAGGCCCAATTCCCCGTCTGTCAAGGTATGCACCGCATCTAGTGCATATGGAGAAGATGAAGGCCCGAAGATTCCTCAACGGACTTAGGCCGCAATATATCACTCAACTAGCGCCGATGGACATTAAAGTCTACTCATAGATGATAAGGCATTCACAACTGCTAGAAGATGCCATGGAGCTGTCCGACCGGATCTGTGGAAAGGACAAGAAGGAGCACGTCATAAGCTCCGGTATTTTCAAACCTACTTTCAACAAGAAAAGTGCAAGCAATGGAGGAGATTCCTCCCAAGAGAAGAAGTTCAAGAAGAATAGCAAGCCCTTCTCTATTACCTCCACACCTTCCAAAGAGGTGTGCAAATATTGTGACAAAGCCATCCATAAAGTGGAGGAATGCTAGAGGCGATTGGGAGCATGTCTCCGATGCGAGAGCCGCGATCACCAGATTCTCGACTGTCCTCTACTTAATGATCAAGGTAGAGACGAGAAGCGCCCTGTCAAGAAGCAAGCCCGTCTCCAAGCGCTTCAAGAGGCAGAGCAAGATGAAGGCGGACTTGTGGAAGGTACATTAAAGATTTGTTCTAAGTCTGCTCGTGTCTTGTTTGATACCGACGTGACTCATTCATTTGTTTCTGAAAGATTTACTGATCCATTACCTATGGAATCGGAGTGGATGTATCTAGTTATTTCAACTCCTCTCGGAAATGAATCCTAGATCTCACACCATTATCTAAATTGTGAAGTTATGGTGAAAGGGAAAAATTTACCTGCCGACTTGATATGCTTAGATATGGACGGGTATGATGTCATACTAGGAGGCGATTGACTATCGACACACAAGGCAGTAATAGATTGTCGAAATGGCAAGGTAACTTTTAAGGAATTCCCAGAACTGGTCTACACTAGTCCACAAAGTCGAAACAAGTCACCCCTTATTTCGGCCCTCCGAGCTAGTAAGCTCTTAAGGAAAGGATGTGTGGCTTTCATTGCTTTTGTGACTGCCACGGAAGTTAAGGAGTCTAAGATAGAAGACATCCGAGTGGTTCGGGAGTTTACCAACGTGTTTCCAGAAGACTTGCCCGGACTACCCCCACAAAGAGAAGTGGCCTTAACCATCGACCTTGTCCCTGGTGCTGGCCCAGTTTCTAAGGCACCTTATAGGATGTCCCTCGTCGAGCTCATGGAATTGAAGGAACAATTAATGGAGCCCTTGAAGAAAGGATTCATCAGGCCAAGTACTTCCCCGTGGGGAGTGCCTATGTTATTTGTCAAGAAGAAAGATGGATCGATGGGACTTTGTATCAATTATCGGCATTTGAACCATCTTACCATCAAGAACAAGTATCCACTATCGAGGATCGATGAATTATTTGATCATATATCTGGAGCCAAGTATTTCTCAAATATTGATCTCATGTCGGGATATCATCAATTAATAATAAAGGATGAGGATATACACAAGATGACATTTTAGAGCAAGGATGGACATTATGAATTTACTGTTATGCCTTTTGGACTAATGAATGCCCCTGCAACCTTTATGCAGTTTATGAACAACATATTCAGACCTCACCTAGATCAATTCGTAGTGGTCTTTATTGATGATATATTGATATATTCAAAGACCGAAGAAGAACATGAAGAGCATTTAAGGATTTCATTGCAAATACTAAGGAAGAATCAACTCTATGCCAAGCTTAGCAAATGTGACTTCTGGCTCGAGGAAGTATCTTTCTTAGGGCATGTGATCTCGAAGGATGGAATTTCTATTGATCTGTCAAAAGTCGAGGCTGTAAAGAATTGGGAGAGACCAACAAATGCAACTGAAATCGGAAGCTTCTTCGGTCTAACTGGCTATTACCGGTGATTTATAAAGTACTTCTCCAAGATCGCCGTTCCTCTTACTAGGCTAACCCGCAAGGAGATTTCTTATAAGTGGAACGAAGACTATGAGAAAAGCTTTCAAGCCTTGAAAGATCATCTGAGAACTGCCCCACTCATGGAATTACCAACTGAAGGGGAGAAGTTTGAGGTATATATTGATGCATCTGGCATTGGCCTCGAATATGTGTTAATGCAGCAAGGGAGAGTCATTGCCTACTCTTCCCGATAATTAAAGAAGCACGAGGAGAACTACTAGGTGCATGACCTAGAGTTGGTCGTGGTAGTGTTTGTTTTAAGGATCTGGAGACACTATCTCGACGGAGAGTAGATTACTGTGTACTCCGACCATAAGAGTTTCAAATAGTTATTTTCACAGAAGGACTTGAATATGAGACAAAGGCATTGGCTAGAGTATCTCAAGGACTTCGACTTCACTATACAATATCATCCTAGAAAGGGTAATCCCGTAGCTGATGCCCTCAGTCGAAAGTCGAGAGCGTTATTGGCCAACTATATGATCAAAGAGTGGAAAATGCAGGAGCAATTCACTAAGCTTAACATAAGCATGGATAAGGAGAAAGGGTGTATTACTCTATCACACATGAGGATACAACCGGATCTACTCTCTAAGATCAAGGAGCTTCAAGACGATGACCCGGTGCTGGTAGAAATAAAAGGCAAGTTAGAAGAACAACCTGATTTCAAGCAAGCATAAGAGGGAACAATATTATTCCGAGAAAGGACTTGTGTGACGGACTGTCAGGAATTGAAGAAGAAAATTTTAGAAGAAGCTCACCGATCAAGGTATACAATTCATCCTCTCACACCCCGAGATTATGCAGCGGAAACAATCAAGGAACGTGAACAGTCGGCTAGTGCGTCTCAAGCGAGCAATATAATCAGAGCGCTAACACATTCAGACATAAGAAATGAATGCACAATATTTGGATAAAATCCTTACTTTATTCAAATAATAATTGAAAATACATAAGGTTGACTCTTAACTCCTTGACTAACTAGACTTAATAAAAATAGAAAATTACATAGCGATTCTTGACTATCATCTGATGACAATCTAAGGCTTCGCTCCTTCTTTAATCACTCTCGGATCCATCACTTGAATAGTCTGAATCCGACCCGCTTGAATTTCCTGAAAAAGATTGGAAAAGTAGGGAATCAGCACACATGTCCAGTAGGTATGTTCGTATCAACATGAAGGCAATGTTTAAGTAATTAACATTTTATCTCTAGAGTAAAGATAAATCATGAAAATATGATGAAACACGTGAATAAACCAAAGTAACTAGTTATGATCAAAGTGAGATATGAGAAGACTAAAAAAATGATTAACCAAGAATATAACAAGAATGTAAGTTTGGCCTTTCATGAACAAGAATATACTTTTTTCATAACCATAAAGGCTATTTACTAAAAAGTCATGTAATGAGAATGTACTAGAAAGCATGTAATTTTACAAGATTGCCTCATGGATCTTCACTCATTTATAAAAAAAGTACTCCCAGTGCAATGCGACACCAATATTCATCATACCCCATGGTTTATAGTATGTTTTCGACTATCTGCCGAGGGGACTAGAGTGGAGCCCTTGGACACTATCTATGCCCGCTCTTACATCTTCAAGTTATAAATCAAACTACTTCTATGAGAAATATAAATATGGCCAATAATGTAACAAGTTCAAACTATAGTTTCATTATAGCAAATATCAAGGTAAGAATGCTTCAATTAAGAATATGAGAGTTCAAAGATTTGATTTAGAAGAAGGTTATGCCATGAAGAAAAATTTGGCAGCATAACGACATATTCTTTACTTTCGATAAGTTATTAATACCTTATTTGACAAGTGTTAAGTTCCAAGCAATCATTAGACCATCTAGGAACTTATAAAAACCCAACCCAAAGGTCCAACCTTGGGTTAGACAGAGTCAGGGACCAAGTGGTCGTTTGCTAGACCGTTTAAGAACTCATGCGGCCTAGACAGGACCGTTTAAGAGAGGCATGATGTCTAGTTAGGACCGTTTTAGTCGAGTTAAAGCTAGAACCAAAAAGCTTGACTCAGGAACACATGCGATCATAGACGGACCGTTTGTTGGAAAATGTGATCTCGGGCCAACCGCTAGACAAGGCTTAGTGGTCTTCTGAGGACCGTTTAGAACTAGAACTTAAAAAAACACCGGTAGTATAAGTGCTTTCTAGACAATTTGGGTTTTTATGGTACAACCATCCTGACGTCCTCGTGGGAATCCCAGGCTCGCGGAGTCTTATGGAGGCCTTGGAACAAGATCACCTAGTCCGGTGGAAGGAATATCCAATGGAGAGGATCACAAGTCCAAGATTATGTGCTTAATGTGCAAAGTATATCTAATGACACCGTACCGGAATACGTGTCTTGTACTTAAGAAAAGACTATAGATGAGAAGAATCGTGATAAAATAGCAATCAACCAATAGTGAAACAAGTTCATCTATCACTTTAAAATATGCATTTAATACAAGAGTATATTGTTTTGGCATGAAACTAACTTAGATTTAAAATACGGCTAAGTGCATGAAACCATGAAACATATCCAGGTTTATGACTATGGTGCTTTAAAGAGGAATAGAGTCTAATTATCTAGGTTTATCATATGGTAAATAAGGCTAATCTGCATTATGTTTCGGGTTACCATAAATATAGAACACAGAAAAACCTAGCGGTCACTTGAGGACCATTTGGTAGGGCCTAGCGGTCTATCGTAGGACTGCTAAGGACCTCTGGCGGTCTCAGGAAGGCCATTTCTTCCTATCTACTGTAAACAACGATAAGACCGAGATACATGCTAATCTAGGGAAAATAGATGTATGGTAAACATGCCAACAGGTAAATAAGGCATGATAAAACCATATTAAGACATGGAGATGCATGGGTAGTCATGATTAAACTAGCATTATCATTTTCGTTATTAAGGGCAAGACTCATGCGTGCTATGTTAACCCTATATGCGCAGTCATAATAAAACATGAAATTCGTCATGTATAATCAATGAAAATAGGAGGAAAGAGAGGGCTTTTGTTCCTAACACGTTAATTTAGCCTTTTTATGATATAACCTACCATTGATTCGATCCCTAGACTTTGGATTTCTGACTAGAAGTAGATCCTAGTTCCTGCACGTCCTGTGCCAAACCAGCGACTTCCCGTCCCTCTATCTCCCGATCCTCTTGACCTAAATTCATGAAAATTAGAGGGTAGATAGAAGATACAAAGGGGAATAAAAAGTTCTTAAGGACTAATTTCTTAATACCTTGATTTAAACTTCTATTTTCCTGATCTTCACTAAATTGTTGCACTGGTTCCTGTGCAGTCCGTTGTGAATCAGTGACTTGCAGAGGCTCTAACTCGCAAACAGCTAGGTCTTCTAGCATGAAAATTTAAGGGTAGTTAGATAAAACTAATAAGAACAATTTCTTCTAAAGCACCAACCTGAGTAGATGTCCCCTTAGCTTTAAAATACACAAGCCAACATTAGGATTCACATGAGTCGAAGTTTGGGTCTATTTATAGGGTTCACCTAGGGTTTAATGGATTAGATTGAATCTAGAGTTCTAAATTGGACTAGAGTTAATCCCTAGAGAGTTCTAGAGAGTCTTCCACGCCAGGTAGCTTCGATCCAAGGTGATTTAATCGTCAAAGATCCAAGCTTTTCACGTTTTATTCCATTCACGAAACTGGGGTTGCTTAGCGGTCATAGTCGGACCGCTAGGGTGGGTCTTGCGGTCGCGCGATAGACCGCCAGGCTTCAAAAGATCTAAATTTTTTGAATTTTCGTATTATCCCTTAATTGATATACATATCCCATTTTAAATCCGTAATTTATCTAATTTACGTTTCTATTAATGGGCTTGGGTCCAAAAAACATCTTGAAATTGGTCCTTGGGCCTATTTAAATTGGGCTTAGCCCTTTGGTAAATATAGGGCCCTTAAATGGATTTAATAAATATTAAATTATCCTTAATTACCTATTAAGTTTTTTTAAAATACCTAATAATTTTATTTTAATCCCAGAAAATTCTTATAAAATTCTCAAGCGTTACATCCTCCCCCACTTAAAAATAATTTGGTCCCAAAATTCATCGTAAGAAGATTCCCTTAGGAGAGTTTACTTACATTCAAATATCTCCAGAAATCTTTTGCGCATGGCTTCTTTGGTTTCCCATGTCGCCTCGTGTGGCCAATATTTGGTCCATTAGACTTTGACCATGGGAATAGTCTTATTCCGAAGTTGACGTACTTCTCGTTCAACTATTCTGATTAACTTTTGCTCATACGTCAAATCCTTTTTAATCTCCAGGTTGTCATACGTTATGACATGGAATCGATCGAGAATGTACCTTTTGAGCATTGAGACGTGAAATACATCATGAACTCCAACTAATTGAGGGGGCAAAGCTATTCGATATGCAACTTCGCCAAGCCTTTCAAGAATTTCAAAGGGGCCAATGAATCTTGGAGTGAGCTTGCCTTTGATGCCGAATCTTCGAATACCTCGACCCGGAGAAACATTAAGGAATACATGGCCTCCTACTTGGAATTCTAGGTCGCGCCTTCTGTTATCAGTATATGATTTTTCCCTGTCTTGAGCCATCTGGAGTCTCTCCTGAATAAGCTTTATCTTCTCGGTAGTGTCCCTGATGATGTCGGGGCCGAGAAATTGTCTTTCTCCTACTTCATTCCAACATATAGGTGAGCGAGAGCTTCTTCCATACAGTGCCTCGAACAGTGCCATTTGTATACTAGCTTGGTAGCCATTGTTGTAGGTGAATTTCACTAGAGGCAAGTGGTCGGCCAACTCCCTCCAAAATCAATAGCACAAGCCATGAGCATATCCTCCACCACCTGATTTGTCCTTTCAGTTTGACCATCAATTTGTGGATGGAACGTAGTGCTAAAGTTGGGTCGGGTCCCTAATGAATGCTGTAGACCCTTCCAGAAATGTGATGTAAACTGAGGGTCTCGGTCAGATATAATGGTGACAGGGACACCATGTAGTTTGACAATTTCCTTCATGTATAGTGATGCCAATACATCCACAGACCATCGACTTTTGATTGGTATAAAATGTGCAGATTTAGTCAATCGGTCTATAATCAGCCATATACCATCGTGTCCACCTCTCGTCTTAGGCAAAACCATGATGAAATCCATTTCTATACTTTCCCATTTTCACTCGGGAATATCCAGGGGATGTAGTTTCTCGAAGGGCTTTAAATGTTCTGCCTTTACTTGCTGACAAGTGAGACAGCGAGATAAAAAGTCCGCTACTTCTCTTTTCATATTGGGCCACCAGAAATTTCTTTTTAAGTCTTGGTACATCTTGGTAGCACTAGGGTGAATGGCATACTTTGATTTATGAGCTTCTTCCATGATCATCTTCTTAGTGTCGGTATGATTCGGCATATAGATTCGATCATTAAACAATAGTCTTCCATCAGTTGAAATGGAGAATTCCGGCCTTTGATGAATATTAGCCTTGACCTCCATCAATGTGGGGTCATTTTCTTGTAATTTGACTAGATCTTCAATCAATGTAGGTTGTGACCTTATGTTTGCAATCATACATCCTTCCTCTTCTTTATCAACATCAAGATTCAAACGAGTAAAATCCTCGATAACATAAGTTGTACCTTTCCTGAGGCTTGCTAGAGTTGCCATTGGTCTTCTGCTAATAGCGTCGGCTATAGTATTTACTCTGGCTGGATGATATTGGATAGTAAAGTTGAAGTTTTTGAGATACTCTAACCATCTGCGTTGTCTCATGTTCAGTTCTTTTTGGGTGAAGAGGTATTTCATACTTTTGTGATCTGAAAATATAATGAACTTATCCCCATAGAGGTAATGTCGCCAAATTTTCAAGGCGAATATAATCGCAGCTAGTTCCAGATCATGCACAGGGTAGTTTTCTTCATCATTCTTTAACTGCCTTGATGAATAGCAAATTACGTTTCCATTTTACATAAGAACGCATCCCAGGCGAATGCCAGATGCATCGGTATAGACTTGAAAAGCACCACCTTCAACATGTAGTGCCAAGATAGGGGCCGTAGTGAGATGATCTTTAAGAGTTAGGAAACTTTCTTCGCAATCCTTCGACCATATATAAGGGTTCTCCTTTCTTGTAAGTCTAGTCAAGGAGACGGCGATTTTAGAGAAATCCTTAATGAATCACCTATAATAACCAGCCAGACCTAGAAAACTTCTTGTTGTACTCCTGGTTTTGATGATGACAACGATAAGATAATTGATATAGACAATTAAGTTTTAATAAATGTTCAACAGGAACAAGGAGATGCAGGGAACACCGATGCGTCAACGCCACAATGGAGCAGCGTCGACGCAGCGGCTTAAGAGACGCCAATGTACAAGGCAAGACAGGCTTTAAGTACATGTTCGTGCGTCAACGACACCAACTGGTAGCGTGGATGCAGCAGTTCAAACAATCAAGAAACAAGCTACTTGATTAATCTGGCGCGTCAACGCATTCATCAAGTAGCGTCGACGCAGCAGGTTGATGGATCGACGAGGCGACCAGAGGGTGGACGCAGTTGTACAATACGTCAACGCACTCCACACGAAACGTGAGAGGGCTGAAGCCATCTAAGTTTAGATGCTGGAACACTAATGCGTCAACGCAGCATGCTGAGAGCGTCGACGCAGCACGCCTATCTGCTGAAGACTTGATCACTGGATCACCGATGCGTCAACGAAGCAGGCTGATGGAGTCAACGTAGCAGACTTAAGTCTTGCTGGTAGAATGCCTTTGAAGGCTGCGTCAACCTTTTGGAGCAAGTGAGTTGACGCCACCAGACTGTAGTTGCTGAACGTGCTAATGGAGGGCACGTGATCCGAGGTGACTGGCTCATGATCCCAGGATGGACGAGGTACCAGGATGCTGACACGTGGACTGAGGCCTCTTGGCGGGAATCATGGAGAGTGCATGTCGCCCTAAATGCTGCTGATATATAAGGAAGACTCCTCTGTCTGAATGAGACAGATTGTGATCGACTGAAGCAGAGAAAGAGTGAGAGCTTCCACGATCCAGAAGAAGAAAGGAAAAGAAAAGAGAGAGAAGAGAAGAAGCATAAGAGAAAGAAGAGAGAAAGAAAGAGATAGAGAGCTCGAGCAGAGTGAGAAGAGAAGCAAAGCTACTTGAATATTTGTTCCTGCTGTACCGTGGATCATATCCATCCCAGTTAGCTCTAGTTGAGAGCCACTGTTGTGCTACCATAGCTACAGTTTTTTGATTACTGTATTTTCATTTCTTAGTTTCGTTTACATTTCCTTGTGGTTCTTCCGATTGCCCTGTTGGGGATTGGATTCCTCCTGGTGGGAGGAAGAAGGGAGATTTGATCTCCGGTTGAAAGTAGCTGGATGCTACTTGTGGATTCCTCCTGGTGGGTCAGGAGAAGGGAGATTTGATCTCCGGTTGCAAGTAGCTGGGTGCTGCTTGTGGGTTCCCTCCGGTTGGGAGGAAGAGGGGAGGTTGTTCCCCTGGTCAAGCTGTTTGGCAGCATTTGTTGCAGACTGAGTCTGCTGTGCTAGTGTTACTAGTGGAAGCCTCACTCCGGTTGGGAGTGAGGGGTGGATGTAGGTCTGGAGGACCGAACCACCTAAAAATTATTTGTGCAGTGGTTTGCCTTGCATTAGCTCCATATCTTCTACCTCCCATTCACAGGTTGTGCATGCTTGGCCTGTTGCATTATCTAGAGAGTTATTTTTGAGCATTATATTCTGCTAAGTGTGTTTGGGTTATTTTACTCTGCATTCGTTTCTGGTTGATCAGGTGGCTGCATTGTTGCAGTCCAACTGTTTGTTCATTTGTTGCCTTATCATTTCATCTTGGAAAGCTCATTAGTTTTTATTCCGCATATCTGAGCTTTAGTTTTTTAAATTGGGCCATATTTTCTAGAGGGATACATTCACCCCCCTCTGTATCCAGGCCTAGCACTCTAACAATTGGTATCAGAGCGGGTGTCTGCTTAGAAGGTCCAGGGACCTACAGATCCGATTTTGTAGTCTTCGGTGCTATTTTACTGATTGGTGCATAAGTATTCCTGTTGCATTTTATCTGTTCTGTCTCCATGGGGGAACCACCTGTTTTCAACGGATCTGGATTTAAGTTGTGGCTTAGAGGTCTGCGCACCTATGTTAAACAATTTGATCCGGATCTGTGGAAGTTGATTTCGCATGGTCCACACATATTGCCAAAGAAAACGTCCAAACGGACTGACAGTGATAGATACATGTGTGATCAAAACATGAAGGCTATGGAAATTATGAAGGCTGCCACTGACAAGGCCTTACACTCATGTTTTTATCATTGCAGGTCAGCGAACGAAATCCTGGACAACCTGGAGATAGCTTTCCAGTCAAAGAAGGACACCTGCATGATGGCCAATGGGACTGATCACAGCAACAATCAAAGTGATGAAGAGGACAATGATGATCAGGTAAACCCTTTCCAACATTATACTGTGGATGATTGGGAAAATACTTATGCTGACTTGTTCGGGTTATATGAAAAACTAAAAAGGGAATATAAGAAACTGAAAAAGGGTACAAGGTTAAACAGTGCAAATTCCTCTTCATGTAAAAATTGTTTAAAATTGAAACAAACAAATGATGATTCTACTTCTGAGATTCGTGAGCTTGAGAGTCAAGTTAAATTGCTAAGGAAAAAGAATCAAGATTCTGTTAACTCAGAACTAAGCAAGCTAAAATCTGAAAATGACTCTCTAAAACAATCTGCTAAAGAAAATGATAAAAAATTTGAGAAACTCAAACAAGAGAATGATTTGCTGATTGAAAAAATGAATGCCATAAAATCTGTAAACATAGAATTACAGAAAGATTGTGAAACACAACAAAGAGAAATGAAACAAACTGAAAATGGAAGAAAGTATGAAGTCAATTCAGAAGACCAGCTTCTAATAAATGAATTGGTTCAAAATGATAAGCTTAAAGAAGAAATTGAAAGATTGAAGCTGTTAAACAGTGCGATGTCTGAGAGACTTCTAACCTTAGAAAAAGGAAAAATGGTGTGTGTTGAAGATTCTGATAAACTGAGCAATCTGGAAAATGAAATTGAAAAATATAAAACTGCTAACAAGGTGTTAACTGAATGTGTGAATTGCAGTGAACAAGAGATTGCCAGTTATGAGCTACACATTTCCTCTCAAGAAAATGAAATTCAGGATTTAAAAAACTCCTTGTCTAAATTTGTTAGTGGGCAAGATAATCTGGACAAACTGCTGGGAATAAAAGTCAATTTTCAGAAGGAGGGGTTAGGTTATAATCCTGTAAATAAAAAGAAGTTTGAAAATAAAATTCATACATCTTTTGTTGCTAGGTCTACTTCTCACACTTCTCAGAAGTCACCTGTTTCTCAATCCACTGTTCAGAGAACCCAAAAACAAACTGTTTTCATTAAATCTTCCGAACAGGAAAAGCCTTCTACCTCATCTACACCTCAGTACAAGGCTAAGAAAACAGGAAATCAAAATAAAAATCATAAAACAACAAAAATTCAAAGGAACAATTTGCATGCTGAAAACTCATCAGATAAATGCCATGCTGAAAAAAAATCAAATGGCTCCTGTCATTACTGTGGTAAGCATGGACACTTTATAAGTAACTACTTTGTGATGAAATAAGATGACAAGAAGCATGCTAGAAAATCTGTGTCTGGCCAGAAAAGGAGTGTCATATGTTCTAATTGTGGCAAATTAGGACACTCAATTGCTCATTGCTGGTTTGCTAGTGGTAAGAAAATCTCTTATTCATATCATGCTAAATTCCCTGCAAACCAACATGTTTTTAATAAAACAAATCTGTTTCAATGAACCAGCATATCATATGTTTTAATTGCAACAAAATTGGTCACAAGACCTCTGAATACTGGTCAGGTTCTTTTAAAAGAAATTCTTTCAAATGCTCTCACTGTGAAAAGCATGGCCACAAAGTCAAGGACTGTTGGCATGCTTAGGGTAAAAAATTCAATTCTAAAACTGTTAAATTTCCTGCCATTAACAGAAAGTCTCTTGCATGCTATCACTGTGGGAAGCCAGGTCATAGAGCAGCTGAATGTTGGCTGGCCGGTTTTGATAAACAAAATTTTAATTATGTCAACAACAAAAAATTTCATGCATATGCACATGGATTTCATGCTAATAAGAATGTGCATAAATCAAATCTGAATTCTGGTGCATCTTGCTATCATTTTAGTAAACAGAACTATTTCTCTGCCAATAAATTTCATGACAACAGTAATATGCATAAAAAGAATTTGGAATCTGCTAATTCATGCCATTACTGTGGACAAATTGGTCATTCAATGAATAATTGCTACTCGATGAAATCTGATGACCATGCTGCTAGAAATGCGGTGAGAAAACCTGCTAGGAGTAATAATGTCATCTCAGGACCCAAGACCTCTTGGGTACCTGTTTATGCAAAATAACTTTGCTTTGCTGGTGTGCCTTGGGACCGAGGAATAAAGAGGGGTAAACAAGCCAAGGCACTCAAAAATAAAACCCCATTCTCACACTGTTCAGGTAAATTCTCTGCATTTCCTATTTTGAAATTCATTGCATATCTTGCTTGATGTGTTTCATGAATATTCATTTATCATCTGCCATTTGCACTGCTCTCTGATCATGCACTCTGAAATTTCTGAATATCAGGATTGCATATAGGACTGCATGTTGAATTATCATGATTGACCACTATGGTACATAAATGGTAAGCTACCAAAAGGCAGGGAGATCTGTTTGGAGGTTCTTACTATGTGTGAAGTGGTCTGTTAGACCAAGTGCTCCGCCTAGTACCATGGGTCATTTTTCTTAATAGGGCAGTCTGAATGTGCATGAATCACAAATTCATATGTTCAGTTTTTTATGGCAAACATTGTATGTTCTAAGGGGGAGTTTAGTCGTCTTTGTTTGTTGTGTCTATCTTTCTTTCAATCATCTTAGCATGAATACTGTTTCAGCTTGATACTCATTTTATTGGCTATTATAATTTCATTCATGCATGGTCTGAGGGGGAGTTTGCTTAAGATTAATTTCTCGGTAACAAAATGCTGAATAGAGTACAGAGTTGTTGCTGCTGGCTGGTTAAGTAAGTTGACGCTATGATGAAACTGAGTCAACGCTGTGGACAATTGGGTTCTGAAATTGAACAGATGTTTGTGCTGTCTAGTTGAATGAGTTGACGCTATACTGAGATTGAGTTAACGCACTGAGCAATATAACTTGGAAACCTCCCTTTCTCAAATAAACTTGCCTTATCTATCTCATCCCTTCCGTTCTTATCCCACAAATAAAGCTTCCTTGACATCCTGTATGAGGGAAAAACTCTAGAGCACTGAGATACGTAGATGATATCTTAAATTCAGGGGGAGTTACAGTGATAATTCCTGTGGAGTATTGGATATGTACTGAATTGCTCCATGATATGCTAATGATAGGAGATCTATAATTCTTATGATGATTGAATTCAAGAACTTTTGAACCCAATAATGCACTTTGAATGGAACAAAAGCTGAACAATTCAATAAAACCAGGACCTTATCATCTCTCGAACCTTATTGATCAAAAGTAAAGAAACCAATGTGTATAGAGGAATTTAATATTTGTATTGATAATAAACTCAGAAATTGTTTATAATCGCTGAAGATGCAATCTATTACACATATAATAAAATGCAGAGCAATGGTAGCTATTCACTGAGAAACTAGCCCTATGCACCAAAGAAGTGCTGAAGAGCAAGTCATGAGGTGTGCTACTATCTCTGTCTTCAAGAGAAAAATAAATCATTCTAGAGCAATGGTAATTTTTATCTGAGAAACCACCTTCAAGCACTTATGAAGTGCTGATAGGCATGTCATGAAGTCAGTTGCCACCTCTGGTTAGTCAATGCAGAATAGTTTGCTATGCTGAGTAACCGGGGACTCAGGTGTCAGATAAACATGTGTACTCGTGTCAAAATGCTAGCAATACTTGACTGCAAATGAAACCGTAAAAAGAAGTTGAAAATGCTGAAAATGTGAAAATAATTAAAACATGTGAGTTTGATTGATCTGAAGCTCCTTATTCAACTGAGTCTATCTTCAATGCCAGTTAAATTTCTCTCTATCTGAAAGGCTTCTTAAAATTGAAAGATATAAGGGACAGATAATGGTTCTAGTATGAAAAGAGTTCTACTTTTTCTCCAGGCAGGTGGCTTTAGTGGTTCATGGTTTCTAATTCAATATTTTAAGATTATTTCTTCTCATTATCATTAAATGAATTAGAGCCTATTTACATACATCTCCTTGATGGGAATTCGATCTACAACACTTAAATTCCTTGAATATAAGCATGATTATCTCATTATCTTAGTATCTTAAGGAAATCCCTTGAACGGATGTCTCTCTGGCTACTTGTCTTGCTTCTTCTGCTCACACCTGCATCACTGCGTAGACGCAATGTCCCTTGGTGTCAACGTACTGTGCCCTTCTGGCCACTTGTCCTGTGTTTTCTGTTCACATATGCCTCACTGCGTAGACGTAATGTCCCTTGGCATCAACGGATTGCTTCTAATACAACCTTCTTCACAATCCGGTTCACCGACTTGAACCGGCTGAACCGTTCACTAAAAGGGTCTTCGTAGCTTCTTTAAAAAGTGTAGCGTGACCGCTGCTCCTCTCCACTCCTTTCGAAAACCGTTGGTCGTTCTACCTTCCGTGTTCTTCAAAACCCTCACAGCTTTTTCCTGCTCCCTTCACCTCGCTGCATGGCTCCTCCGACATCAACTACAAAGGGGAAGAAGAGGGCAGAGCATCCTCCAAGAAGTTCAGCATCGGCGGAAGGCATATTGGAGTCCCACTCCAAAGCTGATCACGATAAAGGGAAGAGGAAAGAGATGCGTCCACTCGATCCTTGTCCGCCAACCAAAAAGCGGAAGGCATCAGATGTCAGAAAAAAAAGAAGGGTTCATCTTCAGGCTCTGCAGCAAGTCAGAAAGGTGCGGACAGATCTCTTCCAGTCACCGCAGGAGAACCTCTGAAAGTTCTCATTTCCCGGTATGTTGATGCTTCCGACCATGAGATGCTTGTAGTTTTTCCGGAACTATTTCCGACCTTAGACTATCAGGGCTGGTGGTCGTTTGTCACAACCCATAAGGTTTATTACCCCTCCCTGGTCAGAGAGTTCTACAAAAATTTGAAGTATGAACCACAAGTTCCAAAACTTACATCATCTGTCAAGAATGTCTCTTTTGAACTAACAAATAAGTTGTTTGCCCGAGCCTGGAAAATTACCAAAAATGGAGTTCAGCTGCATGATTTTGAGTATGATGAGCACGATGCTTATGCGCTCCTGACTGACAAACCCAGTGATCATTCCGATGTCAGGGAAACCTATCTAGCCAGTCTTAAATCCAATCAATTCCCTCCATTAAATAGACTGCTCCACCACATTTGCACATCGATGATCACACCACAGAGCAGTGGTAGGGAAAGAGTTACAGAGATGCAAAGATTTCAACTTTACTGTATGCTGAAGAAAATAAAGATTTCCCTGCCTGATGTAGTTATTCAAACTATGGGGTCTTGTCTGTCACAGTCCAGAACACTTCCTTTTGCTGCTCCACTAACTGCCATTTTTAGAAAAGTGGGTGTCGATTTTAGTTCTGAGAAGAAAATAATCATTCCTTAAGGGAATTTTTACACCCTTGGTTATATTCAGAAGTTCATGGGGTTTAAAGTCATTGATGGTAAGCCAGTTAGAATTCTTCCCAGTCAGAAAACAGCTCCATCAGAAATAGGTCAGGAATCAAGAACAGCCACCGTGGATGAGAGTCAAGTGAACAGGACAGAGATACCAATTTCATCAGATGTGAGAGAAGAAAGACCAGAGGTTGAGGACACATTTGCTAGATCATCAAGTCCTCCGTTGGAAACTGGAGAACCCAGTGGGTCTGCACCTACCATGGGACCCCCTATGACTGGAGCCATTAAAGTTTATAGAAGAACTTCCCCAACTTCTGATGTAGCGTCAGGATGCAAAGATGGACAAGCTAATGGAGTTTACAAATTATCATCTCAACAAACTGACTGCTCGGGTTATACAATTTGAAGTCTCTGTCTTATCGGAGTGGCAAAAATTCTTACTCTCCAAGATGCTATCTGACCAAGCTACAAGGTCCGTCTTGCAACACCTATCATCTCTACTTGACAAACTATTAACATTGCTGACCGACATACACAGCAATCAATCTCCATTTTGTCAATCCCTTGCCAAGATTACTGATCTTTGTTTTGATGTGAGGATTGCTGTTGAAACCATCAAGGGTCCTGTTAATGCTCTTCCCCAATGCATCAAAGCTATTTTAGGCAAGATTGACACTGTGACAGACATGCTTAACTCTCTTGGAAATCCACTGAAGATCACCAAAAATGTCCAAGATGATATGTCCTTTGCTATTGCACATGTGAGGACCACACTGCAACATGACTTAGCTGCTATATCTCAAGACATTCACACGTTGCTGGGCAGAGATCAATCAACTACTCCACGATCTCACTCTACTCCAAGTCAACCACCAAGGGCTCGCGGATCTTCTTCCAGTTATGGCAGATTTTTCAATTGAGGCCTCGTACCAGATCATGTATTGCCCCCTTCATGATGATGTCAAAGGGGGAGAGCAGCATGAGTTCAAATGATAGCATATGTTTCTTTTTGTAATTAAGCATACATCACAATGTAGCTTCATGAATTACAGATACTTGGATACAATGTAGCTTCATGAATTACAAATACTTGTACTTCTGATTGACAGATAACCATGCATTTGTTTGATACCTCATCCTTAAATCTGTTCAGAGTTGCCATCATCAAAAAGCGGGAGATTGTTGTACTCCTGGTTTTGATGATGACAACGATAAGATAATTGATATAGACAATTAAGTTTTAATAAATGTTCAACATGAACAAGGAGATGCAGGGAACACCGATGCATCAACGCCACAATGGAGCAGCGTCGACGCAGCGGCTTAAGAGATGCCAATGTACAAGGCAAGACAGGCTTTAAGTACATGTTCGTGCGTCAACGCCACCAACTGGCAGTGTGGACGCAGCAGTTCAAAAAATCAAGAAACAAGCTACTGGATTAATCTGGCGCGTCAACGCATTCATCAAGTAGCGTCGACGCAGCAGGTTGATGGATCGACGAGGCGACCAGAGGGTGGACGCAGTTGTACAATATGTCAACGCACTCCACACGAAACGTGAGAGGGCTGAAGCCATCTAAGTTTAGATGCTGGAACACCAATGCGTCAACGCAGCATGCTGAGAGCGTCGACGCAGCACGTCTATCTGCTGAAGACTTGATCACTGGATCACCGATACGTCAACGCAGCAGGCTGATGGAGTGAACGCAACAGGCTTAAGTCTTGCTGGTAGAATGCCTTTGAAGGCTGCGTCAACCTTTTGGAGCAAGTGAGTTGACGCCACCAGACTGTAGTTGCTGAACGTGCTAATGGAGGGCCCGTGATTCGAGGTGACTGGCTCGTGATCCTAGGATGGACGAGGTACCAGGATGCTGACACGTGGACTGAGGCCTCTTGGCGGGAATCGTGGAGAGTGCATGTCACCCTAAATGCTGCTGATATATAAGGAAGACTCCTCTGTCTGAATGAGACTGATTGTGATCAACTGAAGCAGAGAAAGAGTGAGAGCTTCCACGATCCAGAAGAAGAAAGGAAAAGAAAAGAGAGAGAAGAGAAGAAGCATAAGAGAAAGAAGAGAGAAAGAAAGAGATAGAGAGCTCGAGCAGAGTGAGAAGAGAAGCAAAGCTACTTGAATATTTGTTCCTACTGTACCGTGGATCATATCCATCCCAGTTAGCTCTTGTTGAGAGCCACTGTTGTGCTACCATAGCTACAGTTTTCTGATTACTGTATTTTCCTTTTCTTTGTTTCGTTTACATTTCCTTGTGGTTCTTCCGATTGCCCTGTTGGGGATTGGATTCCTCCTGGTGGGAGGAAGAAGGGAGATTTGATCTCCGGTTGAAAGTAGCTGGATGCTACTTGTGGATTCCTCCTGGTGGGTCAGGAGAAGGGAGATTTGATCTCCGGTTGCAAGTAGCTGGGTGCTGCTTGTGGGTTCCCTCCGGTTGGGAGGAAGAGGGGAGGTTGTTCCCCTGGTCAAGCTGTTTGGCAGCATTTGTTGCAGACTGAGTCTGCTGTGCTAGTGTTACTAGTGGAAGCCTCACTCCGGTTGGGAGTGAGGGGTGGATGTAGGTCTGGAGGACCGAACCACCTAAAAATTATTTGTGCAGTGGTTTGCCTTGCATTAGCTCCATATCTTCTACCTCCCATTCACAGGTTGTGCATGCTTGGCCTGTTGCATTATCTAGAGAGTTATTTTTGAGCATTATATTCTGCTAAGTGTGTTTGGGTTGTTTTACTCTGCATTCGTTTCTAGTTGATCAGGTGGCTGCATTGTTGCAGTCCAACTGTTTGTTCATTTGTTGCCTTATCATTTTATCTTGGAAAGCTCATTAGTTTTTATTCCGCATATTTGAGCTTTAGTTTTTTAAATTGGGCCATATTTTCTAGAGTGATACATTCACCCCCCTCTGTATCCAGGCCTAGCACCCTAACACTTCTAACTTCTGACACAGATCGTCGACCGGCTCCAATCTTTAACAGCTTCTACTTTAGAAGGATCGACAGTGATACCTTCCTTTGAAATGATATGGCCAAGGAAAGAGACCTCCTTTAGCCGGAACTCACACTTGCTAATCTTTGCATAGAGTTGATGCTCTCTTAGAATTTGTAAGGCTATTCTTAAGTGTTCTTCATGTTTCTCCTTAGTCTTGGAGTATATCAGAATATCATCTATGAAGACGACCATAAATCGGTCGAGATAAGGCCTGAAGACATTATTCATAAGTTGCATAAATGCTGCCGAGGCATTAGTTAACCCGAACGGCATTACCACGAATTCATAGTGCCCATATCTGCTTCAGAAAGCCATCTTGTGTTTGTCTTCATCTTTGATCTTGAGCTGATGATAACCCGACTTGAGGTCTTTTTTGGAGAAATATTCCTCTCACGAAATTTGATCAAAGAGCTCATCGATACGCGGCAAAGGATATTTGTTCTTGATAGTGAGTTGATTTAGTCGTCGATAATCGATACATAACCTAAGAGATCTATCCTTCTTTTTGACAAATAAAATTGGCGTACCCCAAGGGGATGTGCTAGGTCGAATAAAGCCCGTGTCTAATAACTCTTGAAGTTGCTTCTTCAATTCCTTGAGTTCTATAGGGGACATCTTATAGGGAGCTATTGAAACAGGTGCTGCTCCGGGAATGAGTTCAATGGAGAAGTTTACTTCCCTTTCGGGTGGTAAATCGGGTAAGTCCGATGGGAACACATCGGGAAACTCATTCACAATGGGAATATCCTCTAAGATGATTTCCTTGGATTCGGTAATGATTACGGAGGCAATAAAAGCTTCACATCCTTGCGAAATGAGTTTGTAAGCATGAAGAGATGAAATAATGGCAGGATGTTTCCTATACTTGATACCAAGGAAGGAAAATCGTGGGAGACATGGTTTCCAAAAAGAGATTCTCCTATTGTAACAATATATGTAGGCATCATGGTCAACAAGCCAATCTACACTTAAAATAGCATCGTAGCCTTTCATGTCGATGCATATGGGTTTGAAGGAAGATTATGACCTTCTACCATTACCTCACTATCGGGGTAGTGGGTTGTAAGTTTAGTTTCGAGACCCTAGGGTGTAGTGAGAGCTAGGTCCGAAGGTAGAGGAACTGATGAAACTGGCAAGGTTTTTGCAAAAGTAGTAGATATAATGGTATGAGAAGCACCAGTATCAAATAACATGAATGCAGGATTGGAATAGATTTGAAGGGTACCTTCCATTAGCCCATCATTCTTGGGCGCTTCATCATCATCCATAACAACGTTAAGACGAGCCTATCGTTTGCATCCATCAGCTGGAAGATTTATCTTTCATGAGGGGGCAATCCGGCATGCGGTGCTCCCGACTGCCACATCATAAACATTCCCCTAGGCGTTTCCAGCATTCTTCAGCTGAGTGGCTGAACTTCTCGCAAAAAGAGCAAGCCGTCATGACTTGCTTATCTTCTTCTGTAGCCTTCTTGTTCCTGTGATCATCCTTGTCGTTCCCATTCCGGGATCTCTTCTTGTTATCCTGAGAGTTGTAAGTGATGCTGAATTTTTTCTCTTTTCTTCCTCGTCGATCAGACTTTCGGCTTGGCTCTTCCCCTTTGCCTTTGAGTTTATCGACCTTCTCCAAGGTCCGTTCACACAAGTGTACCCGTTGGACCATCTCTGCATAGGTCCAAATATTTTGTGGGCCAAGTTGCTGGATGAAGATAGGCCACAACATGTTTATGAAGCGATTTACTTTTAGAAGATCCGTGCTCACTAAATGCTGAGCATAGGGTGCTAAGCGAGAGAATTGTAGTTCATACTCCACCACCATCATCATGCCTTGACGTAGCGACGCAAATTCTGCCGCCTTCCTCTCCTTGACATGTTCGGAGAAGTACTTTGCTCGGAAGAGGGTGAGAAATCCCTCCCAAGTGTGTGGTGCATTTTCAGGGGGTGCCGGAATAGACTTCCACCAAGTACGCGCATCCTTGTTGAGTTGCAACGTGGCGAGACGAACCTTCTCTTGGTCGGCACATTGCATGACGTCGAATATACGGTTCATTTCATCTATCCAGTTTCCAGCTTCATCTGGGTTGGAAGAACAAGAAAATCACGGAGGGTTTAGACTATGGAAGTTGTGGTGCAAATCACCAGCACCAGCCCTCGCGCCGGCTTGGGCCATATTTTGCAAGGCCTGGGTGAGACCCGCAACAGTTTGTTACATTCCCCCCAAATCAACAGGGTGATCCATTGTAAGAACGAGGTACCTGAGAAGAGTAATAAATTGGTCAATTCTAATGGAATTGGTGGGGTTAATCTTAGAGATAATTTCTAATTACTATCTCATCCCGGGTTCTACCCATTTTCTCTCATGGGTTGAAAATTTCTTTTCTTGTTTCATAGGTATGGGTCCATAAGCCATGGACTTAGCCTATGACATGACATTTTCCTAGGAATAAGTAAGTCCTAAGACCTAGTGCTCAAATACCCCTTTAACTGTCACGTCCCGAGATTATGTAGCGGAAACAATCGAGGAAACATGAACGGTCGGCTAGTACGCCTCAAGCGAGCAATATAATCAGAGCGCTAACACATTCAGACATAAGAAATGAATGCACAATATTTGGACAAAATCTTTAATTTATTACAATAATAATTGAAAGTACATAAGATTGACTCTTAACTCCTTGACTAACTAGACTCAATAAAAATAAAAAATTACATAGCGACTCTTAAATATCATCTAATGACAATCTAAGGCTTCGCTCCTTCTTTATTCACTCTTGGATCCATCACTTGAATAGTCTGAATCCGACCTGCTAGAATATGCTGAAAAAGATTGAAAAAGTAGGGAATGAGCACACATGTCCAGTAGGTATCTTCATATCACATGAAGGCAATGTTTAAGTAATTAATATTTTAGCTCTAGAGTAAAGATAAATCATGAAAATATGATGAAACACGTGAATAAACTAAAGTAACAAGATATGATCAAAGTGAGATATGAGAAGACTAGAAATATGATTAAGTAAGAATATAACAAGAATGTAAGTTTTGCCTTTCGTGAACAAGATTGTACTTTTTTCATAGCCATAAAGGCTATGTACTAGAAAGTCATGTAACGAGAATGTACTAGCAAGCATGTAATTTTACAAGATTGGCTCGAGGATCTTCACTCGTTTATAAAAAAAGTACTCCCGGCGTAATGCGACTCCTGTATTCATCATATCCCATGGTTTATAGCATGTTTTCGACTATCTGTCGAGGGGACTAGAGTGCAGCCCTTGGACACTGTCCATGCCAACTCTTGCATCTTCAAGTTATAAATCAAGCTACTTCCACGAGAAATATAAACATGGCCAATAATGTAACAAGTTCAAACTATAGTTTCATGACAACAAATATCAAGGTAAGAATGCTTCAATTGAGAATATGCGAGTTCAACGATTTGATTTAGAACAAGGTTATGCCATGAAGAAAAATTCGATAGCATAACGGCATATTCTTTACTTTTCATAAGTTATTAATACCTTATTTGACAAGTGTTAAGTTCCAAGGAATCATTAGACCATCTATGAACTTATAAAAACCCAACCCAAAGGTCCAACCTCGGGTTAGACAGAGTCAGGGACCAAGCAGTTGTTTGCTGGACCGTTTAAGAACTCATGCGGCCTAGATAGGATCGTTTAAGAGAGGCATGCGGTCTAGTCAGGGCCATTTTAGTCGAGTTAAAGCCAGAACCAAAAGGCTTGAATCAGGAACACTTGCGGTCATAGACGGACCATTTGTAGGAAAAAGTGGTCTCGGGCCAACCGCTAGACATGGCTTAGCGGTTGTCTGAGGACCGTTTAGAACCAGAACTCAAAAAAACATCATTAGTGTAAGTGCTTTCTAGACAATTTGTATTTTTATGGTACAACCAATTCGGCGTCCTAGTGGGAATCTCAGGCTCACGGAGTCTTATGGAGGCCTTGGAACAACATCACCTAGTCCGGTGGAAGGAATATCCAACGGAGAGGATCACAAGTCTAAGATTGTGTGCTTAATGTGCAAAGTATATCTAATGACATCGTACCAGAATACGTGTCATATACTTAAGAAAAGACTCTAGATGAGAAGGATCGTGATAAAATAGCGATCAACCAATAGTGAAACAAGTTCATCTATCACTTTAAAATATGCATTTAATACAACAGTATATTGTTTTGGCATGAAACTAACTTAGATTTAAAATAATGGCTAAGTGCATGAAACCATGAAACATATCCAGGTTTATGACTATAGTGATTTAAACAGGAATAGACTCTAATTATCTAAGTTTATCGTATGATAAATAAGGCTAATCTGCATTATGTTTCAGGTTATAATAAATATAGAACTCAAGAAAACCTAGCAGTCACTTGAAGACCGTTTGATAGGGCCTAGCAATCAATCGTAGGACCGCTAAAGAACTCTGGCGGTCTCTGGAAGACCATTTCTTCCTGTCTACTGTAAACAGCGATAAGACCAAGATACATGTTAATATAGGGCAAATAGATGTATGATAAACATGCCAACATGTAAATAAAGCCTGATAAAACCATATTAAGACATGGAGATGCATGGGTGGTCATGATTTAAACTAGCATTATCATTTTCGTTATTAAGGGCAAGGCTCATGCATGCTATGTTAACCCTATATGCGCAGTCATAAAAATACATGAAATTCGTCATGTACAATCAATGAAAATAGTAGAAAAGAGAGGGCTTTTGTTCCTAACATATTTTTTTAACCTTTTCATGAGATAACCTACCTTTGATTCGATCCCTAGACTTTGGATTTCTAACTTGAAATAGATTCTAGTTCCTGCACGTCCTATGCCAAACCAGCGACTTCCCGTCCCTCTATGTCCCGATCCTCTTGACCTAATTCATGAAAATTGGAGGGTAGATAGAAGATACGAAGGGGAACAGAAAGTTCTAAATGACTAATTTCTAAATATCTCGATTTGGGCTTCTATTTTCTTGGTCTTCATTGAACCGTCGCACTAGTTCATGTGCAGTCCGTTGCGAATCAATGACTTGTAGAGGCTCTAGCACTCAAACGATTGGGTCTTCTAGCACAAAAATTTAAGGGTAGTCAGATAAAACTAAGAAGAATAATTTCTTTTAAAGGACCAACCTGAGTAGACGTCTCCTTACCTTCGAAATACGTGAGCCAACATTAGGGTTTGCATGAGTCGAAGTTAGGGTCTATTTATAGGGTTCACCTAGGGTTTAAGGGATTAGATCAAACCCAGAGTCCTAAATTGGAGTAGAGTTAATCCCTAGATAGTTCTAGAGAGTCTTCCACGCCAGGTAGCTTCGATCCAAGGTGATTTAATTTTCAAAGATCCAAGCTTTTCATGTTTTCTTCCATTCACAGAACTGAGATTGCTTAGCGGTCATAGCAGGACCGCTAGGGTGGGTCTTGCGGTCTCGCGATGGACCGCTAGGCTTCAAAAGATCTGAAATTTTAAAATTTTTGTATTATCTCCCATTTATTTCCTAATTGATCTATATATCCCATTTTAAATCCGTAATTTACCTATTTTATGTTTCTATTAATGGGCTTGGGTCCAAAAAAAGTCTTGAAATTGGTCTTTGGACCTATTTAAATTTGGCTTAGCCCTTTGGTAAATATTGGGCCTTTAAATAGATTTAATAAATCCTTAATTATCCTTAATTGTCTATTAAGCCTTTTTAAAATGCCTAATAATTATATTTGAATCCCAGAAAATTCTTAGAAAATTCTCGGGTGTTAGACATCCCGGATCTACCAAGATGTACTAGGACTTGAAACGGACTTTTTGGTGGCCTAACATGAAAAGGGAGGTAGCAGACTTTGTTTCTCGCTGTCTCACATGCCAACAAGTCAAGGTGGAACACCAAAAGCCCGTCGGTAAGGGTTTGACGAAGAATTATAGCCAGATGGTAGATGCATCATGTGGGAGAGCATTCATGAGTAAGAGTGAGGATGAGGCTTACGATTTATTTGAAATGCTTAGTGAAAATTCCATAAGTCATGCCTCGCTATCATCATATGAAAGAATGATTGGGCATTCTAAGAGGGGTGGGCTTTATGAAGTTAAGAGCCAAGGTGAGTGTGAGAACATGATGAATATCGATGCCATAACCCAAAGGTTGAATAAATTGGATTTGTTGGCGCAGAAGAAGGAAAAGGTTGATTTGGTTGCCCAAAAGCTAGACCAGTTGTTGTCTATGAATAAGCAGGAATCTTTTGTACCTTTTGCCTCCCAACCCCAATCATTTTCAGTTCCCACTAATGAAGAGATTTGTGCTCTTTGTTCATGCCCTAGCCATTCCATGATTGAGTGTCCCACAGTAGCCCAACTTCCCCCATTCATCCAAGAATAAATCTTTGCTGCTCAAGGTATCTCCAAACCTGCATATGATCCTTATTCAAACACTTACAATCTGGGTTAGAGAAATCATCCAATTTTTTCTTGGAAGTATAACCAAGGCCCATCCACCCAATCTCATCTCTCACACCATCCAAATCCAAAACAGTCATTTTCCATGCCAAGTCAGTTAAACAAAAACCTCTCTTATCAGTCTCCTTTCCATTAGCAACTTCAACAACCATCTTTCCATCAAACTCAGGCATTATATCCTCAAGCTCAATTTTCTTAGGGCCAATTTTAGCTATTTCCTTCACATCGTTCCCATCAACCACATTATCAGCCACCTCCTACTCAGCCCACCTTTGATGACAAGTTTGAACAACTCCGACAACTCATCCTTACCCAAGCACAATCCATTTCTAAGTTGGAGAACTAGATAGGGCAACTTACTGCCAATAACATGAGAAGAGAGGTAGGCCAGCTCCCTAGCCAACCGGTGGCCAACCCTCGCAATCAACAATCTCCAGGCTTCCCTCAAAGAGCTCCCATTCTTCCTCAACCCAATCAGCCTAATCAACCTCAGCCGCCCCCTCCTGTAGGTCCTCAATTCGAAAATGTCAAAGCCATCTCTACCCTTAGGAGCGGGAAAATTCTTAATGATCCTTATCAGACTAGGGATGTGGGTAGTAGTTCGGGCCAAGATGCCCACGAGGAGAGTGATAGTGAAGATGATGAGCCGGTAATTATGCAAGAAAAGAAGAAGCAAGAGGGGGGAGAAAACAAGCTGGAGAAAGGGAAAGCAAAGGATCCCGAGATTATGTTCCTAAGGTCCCATTCCCTGATGCATTGAAGCCAAAAGCTCAAAAGAGAAAGCCGGTCCAACAAGAAGAACTAGTGGAATTGTTTAAATATGTGAACATCAATATTCCACTATTGGATGCGATCAAACATGTGCCGACGTATGCAAAATTTTTGAAAGAGCTATGTACACCAAAAAGGGAACCAAAGGCAGTAACACAAAAGGTTCGCTTGTCCGAAGATGTCAGTGCAGTTGTTATGAATCATTTGCCTAAAAAGTTGAAGGACCCCGGAGCTCCACTGATTTCTTGTGATATAGGTGGAATTACATTTGATAGAGTATTGCTGGACCTTGGAGCCAGTGTGAACTTGTTACCCACCTTTATATATGAGCAGTTTGATCTAGGAGAGTTGAAACCCACATCTATAATCCTTTAACTGGCGGATCGATCTGTGAAGGCTCCGAGGGGACTATTGGAAGATGTGATTGTGAAGGTGCATGAATGTTATTTCCCGGTGGACTTTCTTATTCTGGATATGGCCTCGTCCCAGGAATTAAAGCACACACCTATCATTTTGGGATGTCCATTTCTTGCTACGGCCAAGGCCAATATAAATTACACCAAAGGGATGATGGATATTTCTTTCGGAGGAGAGAAAGTTTCTTAAATGTGTTCAAAGCATCTCAATATCTGGACCACGAGGAGGAATGTAATGTCATTGATGTTTTTGAAGAACTAATTGAAGAAAGTCCATAAGTTAATGAGGATTGTCTACAAGAGGGTAGCATGCTCTAGGATTTTCCACTTTCTAGTGCACCCTACTCTAGTGTAGAGCCACTCCCTCCACTTCAAGCTGAACCTATTCTTCCATCTTTAGATCAGCCTCCCAGTCTAGAATTGAAGCCTCTACCGGATCCTTTGAAGTATGCTTATCTAGGTCCTAACCAAACTCTGCCCGTAATCATTGCTTCCAACCTCACTGCTGCTCAAGAATCCCAACTCCTTGATGTCCTTCAGGAGCACAAGAGGGCGATAGGTTGGTCAGTGGCGGATTTGAAGGGTATTAGTCCGGATGTGTGTATGCATTACATTTACTTGGAGGACAATGCCAAGCCGAGCAGAGAGAAGCATCGTCGGCTGAATCTAAGTATGAAGGAGGTAGTAAAGAAAGAAGTTGTCAAATGGTTGTATGCCGGGATCATATATCCCATTTCTGATAGCATGTGGGTCAGCCCAACTCAAGTTGTTCCCAAGAAGTCAGGGCTGACAGTTGTAACAAATGAGAAAGGAGAAGAAGTTCCTACACGATTACTAACAGGGTGTAGAATCTGCATTGATTACAGAAAATTAAATTCAGTTACAAAGAAAGATCATTTTTCACTACCGTTCATAGATCATATTTTGGAGAGACTGGCAGGGCAGAACTACTATTACTTTCTGGATGGCTATTCAGGATATAACCAAGTTGCAATTTTCTCGGAAGATTAAGAGAAAATAACTTTCACATGCCCCTATGGCACGTTTGCTTTTAGAAGAATACCTTTTGGGCTCTGCAATGCCCCTGCCACATTCTAGCAGTGTATGATGTCCATTTTCTCTGAAATGGTGGCGGAATACTTGGAAGTTTTTATGGATGATTTTTCAGTGTTTGGTGATTCGTTTGAAGATTGTTTGGGAAAATTAACTCGGGTATTAAAAAGGTGCATTGAGTCGAATCTAGTGTTGAGCTGGGAGAAGAGCCACTTCATGGTAAGAGAAGGGATCGTTTTAGGCCATGTAGTTTCAGAGATGGGAATAGAAGTTGACAAGGCCAAGGTAGATTTGATTTCTAATCTTCCTCCCCCTTCTTCAGTCAAACATATGCGTCCCTTTCTTGGCCATGCAGAATTCTACCGTAGATTCATTCAAAACTTCTCCACCATTGCTCGACCACTCATACAATTGCTTGCCAAGGACACTCCCTTTCATCTTGATGAGTCATGTCTAGAGGCGTTCAACTCTTTGAAAGCGGCCCTCACACAAGCTCCTATTCTCCAATCTCATGATTGGTTGCTCCCTTTTGAGATCGTGTGTGACGCCTCAGACTATGTTGTAGGAGTTGTCCTAGGTCAAAGAGTTGAAAAGAAGCCTGTGGTGACCTACTATGCGAGCCGCACCCTCACTGATGCCCAAATGAACTACACCACCACAGAGAAGGAATTGTTAGCTGTTGTGTTTGCCCTTGAAAAGTTTTGATCATATCTGTTAGGGGCAAAAGTCATTGTTTATTCTGATCACTTACCATTAAAATTTTTGATGTATAAGAAGGAAACCAAACCCCGTCACATACGGTGGATTTTGTTACTACAAGAGTTTGATTTAGAAATCAGAGACAAGAAGGGGTTGGAGAATATTGTAGCTGGTCACTTGTCTAGGATTGTGAATCCTGAAAGTGCTCCTATATCCGATTCCTTCCCCGATGAGCAAATTCGTTCCATCTCTCACACCTCAACACCCTGGTATGCTTACATAGTCAATTACCTGGCGATAGGACAGATTCCGAGAGGGTGGTCTAGGCAGGAGAACGATCGATTCTTTGTGAAGGTTAAGTACTACTTTTGGGAGGACACATAGCTATTTTACATGGGCCCAGATTAGATAATAAGAAGATGTGTCCCCAAGGAGGAGCAACAATCTGTTTTGAACTTCTGTCATAATCTTGCTTGTGGGGGACACTTTTCAGGAAAGAAAATAGCGGCAAAAGTGTTACAGAGTGGATTCTATTGGCTCACATTATTCAAAGATGCTTACGAATTTTCCAAAACTTGTTTAAGGTGCCAAGCCGTGGGCAACAATTCAAAAAAAGATATGATGCCGCTCAGTCCCATTCTGGTAGTAGAGATTTTCGATGTTTGAGGAATATACTTTATGAGACCATTTCCACCTTCATTTGGCAATGAATATATTTTGGTGGTGGTGGGCTATGTTTCGAAATGGATTGAAGCTGTTGCTACTAGGACAAATGATCACAAGGTCATGATGAAGTTTATGAAGAAACACATATTTTTTAGATTTGGTTGTCTTAGAGCTATCATTAGTGATGGGGGCTCTCACTTTATTCATTTTCAATTTCGAGCTCTACTTCACAAATATGGCATCACTCACAAGCTCGCTACCCCCTACCATCCCCAAACCAGTGGCCAGGTAGAAGTGTCCAACAGGGAGATAAAAACCGTTCTGCATAAGACAGTTCGACAGAATAGAAAAGACTGGTCCGAGAGACTAGATGATGCACTTTGGGCCTACATAACTGCATTTAAGACTCCCATTGGCATGTCACCTTACCGTCTCATTTTTGGAAAAGCCTGCCACTTGCCCGTAGAGCTTGAACATAGAGCATATTGGGCCATCAAACAAGTCAACTTCAATCTCACTCAAGTCGGGGCGCAAAGAGCTCTACAACTTAATGAACTGGAGGAACTAAGAAATGAAGCCTATGGAAATTCAAACATTTATAAAGCTAAAACCAAAGCATTCCATAACAAGCATATTCACAGGAAAACTTTTTATGAGAATCAAAAGGTTTGGCTTTTTAATTCTAGGTTGCGCTTGTTCCTAGTAAGCTCAAATCCAGATGGGACGGATCATTTGTAGTTGTTAAGGCTTTTGACTACGGTGCCGTCAAAATTTTGAATCCTAAAAATGCTCACATTTTCACTGTGAATGGTCAAAGATTGAAACCTTATTTGAAAAATGATCAGTTACAAAAAGAAACCATTTTTCTAAGTGGTCTAGAATAAAATCTTCATGAGCTCTCATGCATCTGGCTGAAGACGGAAAACTTAGCGCTTCTGGGAGGCAACCCACGGTTTTGTTGTTTTGACGTTTTTGTTTGGGTGTGTTTTAATAGTCAGGTCAAGGCCAAGGAGAAGAAGTCGCCGTCGTCCATGACATTGATGGAGGTTTCGTCCCGCATATCTGATTGTCTCTTTTCTACTTAGAAGTATTTATTGATACATTGTTCTATTACTTTCAATTCTATATGCCATTGAGAACAATGTCATTCAAGTTGGGGGGGAGAGAAAAATTTTCATGATGCATATAGTACAACTTGATAGAAGTTCTTTCTTGCATGTCATCGTTGCATGAAAGTAGAAAGATGTAAACCCTATTTTGAGTTTCAAGATTCATGCTCAAATTAAAAGTAATTATGAAATAGAAAAAAATTAGGGAGAAGGATGATGAGAAATTTAGTCAATCTAGTCATGAAAAACTTATATAAGAATCCCTTTAAAGTTCACGTGCACTTTAGAAAAAAGAAATTCATGTTGCACACTAATGAAACAAGCAAGACAAGCCCTCTGCTATTTTAGGTATGTTGTCTGATATTCTGTACTTCTTAAGAAAAGAGATCTTTTTATAAAGTTTTCTGCCAAATTATCTATCAAATAAGCGCAATGGCACTATGAGAAAAAAAGAGAAAAAAAGAGAAAAAAATACCATGAAAAATATCCCTAGTCTTAGTAATCGGACCTACTTCACCTAAGACGTGTTGAGGTTTGCGTAAAACAGAAAAGGGAACCTTGATCTGTAAAACCAGGCCTGCTTCTCCTAAGGTAAGAGTCGAGGTTCACGTTGAGCAGTGAAGGGTAGTGCTGCATCATGTGTGGTATAAAAGATCCCAAAGGGACAAAGTAATAAGACAGACAAAAAGTTAATATACTTAATGCTCTGATCTAAGAGGTGAAGGGTTGAAAGGCATTTACTTGGAATAGCGAATGCGGGATGCAACTATCTAAGCTGTGGATTTCGTAGTTACACATGTACAAGTGCTATTGACCTTTGATTTAAATTCTTGATCATGTATTATTAAGTTCCTACATAAGCCTAGTGTGCATTAATGATTCTATATTCCTAATCTTTGGTTGATTCTATGAAGGGAGAGCTGGATATGAGAGTATGAATTTTACAAACTCTTGTTAGCCCTAAATTTTAATTTATTTACATTGCTAAGGGACTCGCAATGAGTAAGTTGGGGGGTGTGATCAGTGTCCATTTTTTATGATAATTCATCGCATGTACACCATTTTACGTGTATATAATTAGGTAATTATGCATATTTCATAGTTAACCTGAACTCTGCGTTTAAATTGAAGCTTTCACGCAAATTGATTTATTTGATGATATTATTTAATAAATTAAAGTTGAGGGCCATGAGCATTAATTCTCCATTGCATAACCATGAGCATTTGAGATTTATGTGTACATTATGATAATTTTTATAGACTAAATTGTAATTATGTGTGTGCAGGACACTAAAGGTAATTGCAAGAAACTCCGAGGGGTAAAACTGTCATCAGCACTTTGACCAAGTCAAACATAGAAGCACATATTTTGGTTGGAGGGAAATTAAAATTCAAAGTTTGTATTTTGGTTGGAGGGAAAATAAATTTCAAAAGTTTGAAATTGAGGAGAAGAAGCACATATTTTGGTTGGAGGGAAAAGAAAATTCAAAGTTTGAAATAAAGGGGAGAAATGATGAGTCCTAGGAGAGGGGGGGGGCCACCTCCTTTTCATTTTCCCCAAACATCATCTTCTACCTAAATCCCAGCCATCCATATCTTTTTGATATAATCTCCACCCTCCATTGACCCAACTTTCCCTATAAATAGGCCATGACAAGGAGGAGAAAGGGAGTTCTTCTTTTGACAATTTTTCACTCTTTCTCCCCTAACCTTAGGCCGCCGGTTTCTCCCCCCTACTCTTCTTCTCTTCTTACTTTATTCATTAAAGGTCTTTTTTTAAAAAGATCTTCAACTTCTTCTTCTTCATCTTCCTCTAGTTCTGCTTATTTTTTACGTTATATTCCACTTTTCAAAGGTCTGTCTCTCACATTTTCCTGTTCATCCGCGAACCAATATTATTCTCTGTTCTTCCCATTAGTTCACCCACTTCTCTTCCTCTCCTCTTCTTTCTTTCTTTACAAAAGTTCTTCATTGTTAAATGCTCTACAACTTTGTCTTCTTCTTAATTTCCTAATTCCTCTTAGTTTTCATGCTATCTTCTAGTTTTCAAGGTTTGGTCTTCCACATTTACTGTTCACCCAAACCTGCGTCCCCCTATTCTTCTCCTGTTTTCTCCCCTTTATGATTTTTTTCTCCCTCTGATTTCTTCCTAAAAGTTGTATATCTTTAAAAGTTCTTCAAATATCTCTTCTTCCTTTTCCCCCAATTCTCCTCCATTTTCACGTTATTCTCAATTTTATAAGTTTATGTTCTGCACTTTTTAATGTTCATCTACATTTTTCCCACTGTCTCCTTCTTCATTCGATTTCACCCTCTTCCTCACGTTTTATCTCTCCACTCCCTTCATCAAAGTTATTCCTCTCTTCCTCCTCTTCAACTTCTTCTTCTTCGTCATCCTCTAATTCTTCTTGGTTTCAAAGTTATTTTAATTTCATTCTTACTCTATTTCTAGTATTTTTATTTTACTTTCTCATCTTCTTCCTTCTTCATCTCCACACAAACCCTTCCACATTCCTCTCTATATTTCTCTCCAAAATTTGTCCTCCATAACTCTCCTTTTACGGTGGTTTGTACATCAAGGCAGGCAACGTTCCAAGGCTCGTGACGTAGACGACGACGGCTTCTTCATCCACCTCTTTCCACGGTGAACTTCTTTAAGGCAGAGCGATCCTCTCCAAGGCTCGGCGAGGAGGAGATGACGGCGTTCATCATCCTTTCATGGCTCTAGTTTTTTCACTTTTATCTTAGTTTACATTGGTTGTCATCCCTATTTTCATAGACATTGTACTTTTTAATTCATAGCAATACAAGTTTCATTTTATAAAATTTTATTTCTTTCTCTTCGTCTCTCTCTCTACCAATTTTCTCTTCTTCAACCCTCCAACGTTCTTTAGTTAGATTTTATTTCAAGCAACTTTATGTTTTTACTTTATCCTACTCACTCCATGATTTGTTAAAAAAAAATTACAAGAAGTTTTCCAACTTAACAAAAGTCTCTTCCTCCTCGTGGGATCAACCCGTTCTCGCCATTTTACTCGGATTTCTAAATCTTTTAAGTGAGTGAGTGCGGTAAATAATTTTGAAATTGTGTGTGACACGGCATTTTTGAACGACATTTGTCATGTGCATCACTTCCTTCGATTAAGGTAGGCAATCGTAGTCCAAACCCAATGTAAAATATATCATTGGAAGCATCTCTAAGTCCTCTTTCGATCCATAGTAAAATCCCTAAATTCCGTCTTGTATTGAGATCGTAGGGCAGATTTTAGTAGAAGCATGTCAACTAGGGTTTCTTCCATGCTTAGTTTTCACATTTGATTTGATCGTAGGCTATCTAGCGGGCTAAAATCAAATTAAAATATGCCACATTATGCAAAATTTGATGCTCATTTCAGTAGTCCTGTTTTGCCCAAATTTTATGCATTTTGCGTCACGAATTTCATCTTAAAATTAGAGTCTATTAAAGGTCATCGGAGACCAGGTGTGTCGACCTGTTAGCGGTCGTAACAGGAACCGCTTGGGTCCCTAGCGATCGAACGATAGACCATTTTCCCCTGCTACTGTTCTGGACTATGCGGCCTATCAAATGGCCATTTAAGGTATCTAGCGGTCAATCAATGGACCGTTTTCCCCCTTATGCCAGCCCTGTTGATCGTCACCCTAAGCGGTCATTCGATAGACCGCTAGCCTCTGTTAGCGGTCCTCCCTAGACCGTTTCATGTCGTTGATTTCACTTATTGTATGTCTTGATTTTGTTGATTTCCTTGGCTAGATTCCATGTGTAGGATATAAACCCACACAAAAATTTGTAAACTTTGGAATGATTTAACTATGTTTATGATTAATCTCTCTCCCATTCCATCATACTACGTGCTCTAACATGATCTTGGTTATAAAATTGAAACTTGTATCAATATGTCAAATTGTGAAAATTTCTAAGATTGTTTGACAGTCACTCCACTCCGGTGGTACTGACTGACCGATCATCTACTGTTTTCCGATGTTTCGTTAAACCATTAATCTTGTAATGGTTGGGACTCTCCGCCGGATACTCCTTCCGTCGGACTAGGACCTCCATTATGAGACCTCCGTAAGATCCCGCGAGCCTGGGATTCCCACTAGGACACTGGGCGGGTTGTACCTTCAAGACCTGCACCAATTACTTGATCGAATCACCCATTTTACAGCCCGGAGTATGGGTCTATCTTCACTAAAAGGCGGCCCTGGGCTAGACCGTCTGCCCTGTAAGCGGTCTAGTCCTGACCGTTTTCTTGCTGGCCATGGGCCAAGTTCTGCTGGTCGTCTCCCTTGGGTTCCTTCAACCAAGCAATGTCTAAATTGACGAAAACACCTCTGGCTCGACCTATGAGGTGTGGGCTGGACCCTGGTTCAACGCCATCATGTCTTGGGCATGCTGGGAACCCTTTTTGGTCGATTGATTCAATCTTGCCGGGCCCAGATTGTTTGTAGTTGTCATTGGACCGTTTTCATCCTCCAAGCGGCCGTCCAAGGACTATTTCAGGATGGGGCGGCCCAATGAGTAACGGTTTACATTTGCTGTGGCCCAGGGACCTTCTCGTGCTAGGCGGCCCCCTGTGGACCATTTTCAATTAGTTACGGCTCATCTAGGACCATTTTATTCCAGATTTTTGGTCTCATTCTTATGGCTCGATATCACTTGTAGCGGTCCATGCTAGACCATTTTTGTTCTGTTGCGGCCTATGTTCGACAGCAACTCAGCCTGCAGCTTGTTATTCGTGTTTCTTGTGTGTTCTGGTAAGCTGAGCCAAGATGGGCTTAGGTTACAATAAATCCTGATTTGGTTTTTGTCCCCGACAAGCCCCAAATCTTATGGATTCTCATTGTATTACTGAAATCTCTCTTAATCTTAGAGATTAAGTTACATAGCTTGACCTTGGAATTCTTGGCCGATTCTAATGAATGTCTAGATATTACTTGGGATCTTGGATCCACCAAATCAATGCCAACACATCATAAGGGCCATGTCTTGTCCTAGGAAGAGTGCCCGAAAAGTACTACTACCCGGGGGAGTTGTAATGACATAGTGAGGCATTACACCGAGTGCATGACTAGCGTGTGTCTATGACATTCATCATTTTTCTCTATACATTTTATTAGATTCCTGCATGGAATTTATCTCGATATGACTTGCTTGCGTGCTTACTCGGCCAATTTCCTGGAAATTATATATCTCGGTTCAATTCATTCTATTAATTTTGTTTTCATCAGTTCTTATGTTAACTTGGTTATCATTCTTAGTTCGCATGCATGATAGTTATTTAACTTGGTTAACTACTTAAAACTTGCCTGCTACTGCCTACTGAGCGTTCGCTCACCCAATTTTTTCCCTTTTTTCAGGTAGTTCTGGTGATGAAACGCAAACGGATGGGGATGGGCAAGAGTAAAGACCGGAGTGAACCCTGGTAGGCGTGGACCTGAGTAGTGTTAGTCTATGTGGTCGTATTGTTATGTTGTTAGTTCAACCAGTCGATTTGAGTTGTAATTTTCTCTTTATTGAGTCGTGACTTAAGATAGTGTAGATGTAGAAACGTTGTTATTTCTACTGTTTTTTTTTTAAAAAGAAGTTGGTTCTTTTAGGTTAATCCCCTTTCTCTTGCATTTATGTTCTTTAAATACCGTTATTGCTCTATTTATCATGAATGTATATAACTGCCGCGTTCCGATATGCCGCGTCAGGGCATGACACCATACCTGCTCTGAAATGTTCTCTTATGAATGTCCACCTTCTTAATCCTCAATTGGTGGTATCCCGATCTGAGATCAATCTTTGAGAAATATTTGGCTCCTGATATTTGATCAAATAACTCAGCGATCCTCAGCAGCGGATATTTGTTCTTGATAGTAAGTTGATTCAACAGCCGATTGTTGATACCCGTTTTCAGCCTGTAAGTCGAGTTATTTCTCTTATTCTCCTTTATAATGTCCTGAATTAACCCTTGTTTTGGAACCTTCTTTGAGCCTATTTCGAGCCCATTTCTTGACCATTTTTCAAGCCCATTAAGGTTTGGAGGTCTTTATCTTCCATTCCCCAAGTTTTGGGTCCATTTCAGGTAGTCTGTGTGGCCAAACGGGTGCCCGGAACAAGACTGCATAGGCTCCTAAATGCGGTCACCTAGGTGACCGCGTTGATGAGAACGCGGTCGCCTAGGCTACCGCATACTAGAGTACACAATGTTTTTTTATTAGTTTTTTCCTTTTAGCAGTCTCCTAGAAAACCACATTTTGGCCATTTTTTTATTTTTATTTGTTTTTATTTATTTTTAATATATAGCAACGGTCCTCCTGAGACCACCACTCTCAAATGATAGTCTTCGGAAGACTGTTTCTTAAATTTTTATGCCCAAATCACCCCGGTCGTCCCCAATCTCCTAGCGATCACCCCTATGACTGTTTTTATCCAAATGGCGGTCATCCCATGACCGCTTATTCAAGTTGCGCCCCTGCGATAGACCGTTTCTTCGACAGAGAGTCTAGAACCTCCTAAACTTCGATTTCTTCACCCGAGGACTCCTTAGAGTCCTTGTTTGGGCCATTTTCTACGAGATAATTCTCTTTGATCGATTCTAATCCATCTTGGGGATATTATTCCACTATTATCCACGAGTTTTATCAATCTAAATCTATATTTTTGGGTCTCTATCTCCTAAATTCAAGCTAGGGTTTCTGCATTCCTATAAATAGAACCCAGTTCGCAGAACGCGAAGTTCTTCTTCGGTTTAGGGCGAAGCCATGCCACATCATCATCTTGTCTCTTCGACCCTGTCTTGAAGAGGGAAGAGAGCATGATTGAATGTGAGGCCCTCTTCCTCTAGCCGGTTGGAAGGAGAGGAGGTGCAACCCACGCCGTTCCCCGCACCCCGTATGTCAAGCGTGATCAAGTGTTAGTGGTCTCTTCTTTGGCCACGTTCTCTTCCTCCTTTTCCAATGTACGCGGCGCCGTTGCATCCCTTTTTCTCCACCCTTTGGCGTTGTTAATCCTTGGTGGCAATCACAGTACGTTTTCTATCTGTTTTCACCCCTTTGTTCATGTTATTTCATGCTTCATGCATATTTGTTTATTTTGGGGGTGGGGTAGATAAATCATCAACAACCTTAGTTTTTTGGCAATCACGGTGGGATTCCTAGTGCCCATCATGTTATTCATTCTCTCTGGTAAGTTGGGTGTGTGTATGTGCATGTTTAGATAATATTTTCCTCATTTTTAGCTATTTTGGGTGTTCTCGGGTCTGTCTGGTGGTTGCGGTCCTCTCCAAGGTCACCAAATACTGTTAGCGGCCATCATTGGGCCGCCCACCTCTCTGATGCAGTTGCGGTCTTCCAGGAGACCGCAACTTGATAGAAACAGTCATCCAGAAGACCTCTACTTGCTCTCTGGCAGGTCTATGCACAGGCTCATGGGGACTTGTTCTTTGGCGATTTATTTCACCTCCCGAGGTCAGATCGCTCCATTTTTGGTTTCTGTGGGTAGTCCTTTGTATTATCTTCACGTCCATATATCATTTGCATCCATTAGGTCATGTTTTGATAATTAAATTATGCCTTGAGTTTTGAGTTTTCTGCAAGAAACCTACAGGCAGACCCGGGACAAACTCACTGGTACGTCTTTGAATGATGATTTGGTTGGCTTCCCGAGGTCTGATTTCTTTTTTTTCGCTCCCATCTTGTTCCCCTTTGTATTATCTTCGTTTCCATATATCATTTGCAAGTATTCTGTCATTTTTGCATAGTTAAATCTTGTCTCCATTTTTGAGTTTTAAGCATAAAATCTGCATGCAGGTCTGGGGGCAGACTCACAGGTATGTTTTGCATTGATGATTTAATTGCCTTCCAAGTTCTGATTGTGTCTTTTCTTGGTTCTATCTTACTGTCCTTTGTGTTAGCTTCATTTTCATATATCATTTTCATTCATATCATTATGTTTGCATAGTTTAATGTTGCCTTGATTTTCTAGTTTTAGGCTAGAATTTTGCATGCACTCTGGTGCACATAGGATCAAGCATTGCATATCATAGTTGCATTCCCCCTTGGTAAGTGATCCTCTCGCCTTCATATTCCTTGGAGTCGACTAGGTGATCTTATCTGGGACCTCTGTAAGTCCCCGTGAGCCGTGGATTCCCACACGGATGCCGGGCCGGTTGTACCTTTTCCACCCCTTAGGCTTGCATTTTACATACGTGTGAGAGAGTTAACCTTAGTCAACCGAAAGTTTGGACCTTATTCCTATAGGATTCCTATCTTGAGAGAATTATTCTTAACTCAAATGATTAAAAGGTCCATTAAAACTTCTAAAATATATTCTATCATATTAACTTGTTTGACTTGGGTGAAAACTCTCACATTGCATTATTTGTGTTGTTTGGGCTTGATCAAGCCCATTTGTGGTGTTTGTGGTACATTTCCTCGTCCATCATACACGTTTTGTTGTTAATTCATTGGGTCTTAGGCCCAGGTTCGTTGTTTTAGGTCGCATTTAGTCCATCCGTCTCAGAGTCTGTTAGCGGTCCCATTAGGACCGCCACCTACTTTTTTCGGTCTCCCCAAGACCGCCACTTTCTTTGTGGTTCCAGCCCCCTCCTCATCAAGCCCTTGCTTCCCGGGCTGTATTCCATTGATTTCCTTGTATTAAGTCTCCGCTTGCCCTCATGGAGCATCATTCCAACCCCTTGTACCCTTCTTCTTCCCAATCCTCCTATTCCCATGTGGAATCCTCTTCCTACATGAGCCCATCTTCCCGTGGTCCCTCTGACCCATCTGAGGAGCATGCCCATCTTATGGCCCACTTATCATGTCTTGTTCGCCAAATGAACGCGGCACAGGCCCAACGACTCATTGCAAATCACCTTAATGGGTCTTCTTCTCTTAATGGGATCTCTTCCCTTAACGGGCCTTATTCTTATAATGTGCCTCATTCTCTTAATGGGCCTTCTCCTTCCCATGATGCCAGCCCAGTCTCCAATGGGCCTTCTTCTCTTAATGGGATCTCTTCCCTGAACGGGCTTTATTCTTCTAATGGGCCTCATTCTCTTAATGAGCCTTCTCCTTCCCATGTTGTCGGCCCAGTGTACATCCAACGGTCAAATTCATCTTAATGGGCCTTCTTCCTTTAACGTGCCTTATTTTCTTAATGGGACCCCTCCTTCTTCTCCTTATGCTGCTGGCCCAATCGGTCCATATGCCCAATCCACGCCCATGTACCCTTCCACTCCCGGAATGGGGCCTTATTCATCTCAGTCCGGATCCCCTTATCTGGCCTATTACCATAATCCTAGTCCAAATTCACAACCTCTTGCTCAAGTTGGCCCACTTTCTTCTCGATCTATCCCTACCCCGAAGATGATTGCTCAAATCCAACGCCAGCTTGATGAACTTCAACTCCGAGTTGATCCCAAATCCTCCTTAAGTGTTCCATTTGCGTTTCAAAACCTTCGGCTCCCGCCATCTTCCCAAATCCCCGCATATCCCCATTATGGTGGAGTCGGTGACCCGTATGTGCACTTGAAGGAGTTTATTTATGAGTCGGCCAAGTTTCGACACGACCAACGCTTGATGGCATATCTATTTGGTCTGTCACTAGAAGGCCCAGCTCGGATTGGTTCTTCTCTCTTCCGCAAGAGCAAGTTATGAATTTCCATATTGTCCAAGAAAAAATTATTCAGCATAATCAGGAGCAGGTTGGGCCCAAGTACTCTGTTGTGGATCTGGCCCATGAGAAGATGAAGCCCGATGAGGGTTTTTGCACCTTTGCTGACCGCTGGCATCGCCTGGCCCTGCAAGTCCCGGGGCACATTCCGGAGGGAGAGGAAATCAAGATGTTAATATCCAATGCCATGCCAGAGTATCGGTTCATCTTATCCCTAAATGATATTACCTATTGGCAACAACTTTATAACTGAGCCTGCCTCATCCGTCAACAAATCTATAATTCCCTTGACCCCGAGTCTCCTTCTCCATCTACGCCCACATTTCCTTACACGATTTAGCCTTCCACCACCTACTCGCCATCCACGAGTCGGCCATATGCCTCCACATATCAGCCTCCCATGAATCCCACATATCAACCCTCCATGTGTCCACCACGTCAACCTAGTCAGCCTTCCGCTCCCGCGTACCTGCCCGTGTCTCCACCAAAGGTCGAGGGAACGTTACACCCCAAGCAAGTGGATGTCGTCTACATACCTCCCTATCTCGCTCCTCATGCGCCACCATCGAGTTCCTCCAGTAGTCGCCATGCACCATTGCTTACATAACCTCCAAAACCTTCTCCTCCTTCTCATACCCCTCGGCATCTGCCTTGCCCGAAGCGGGCTCCACACTCCCCACGGTCAGAAATATGTGGGCTCTAGTTCTGTGATTAGGCAAGGGGGTCGGCAAGGCATAAACAAAGCGGGCTCCATGGTCAGAAATATGCTCCAGTTCTGTGATTATTATCGCCAGCAGGGGGATGTGGTCGAGGATTGCCCCGAGTTCCAGGAGTTTGTTTATGACCTGGAGGACAAGAAAAGGATCGATTGGCCCGCTATTCGCAAGGTCCTTTTACATCCTCACAGCAAGCAACAGCAGCAATAGGCGCCACCCAGGCAGCCGTCTCCATCTCTACAGGACCAGGGGCACCCTTATGGTTCTTTATCTAGCATTGAACACGCTCCATTACCCGTTGCCCCACATATTCCATCATTTACTTCACCATCCCCATCACCATCTCCTATCCCGGCCCCATTGCATTCACCTACCTCAGCCGTTGCTCAGGCTAGTTCCTCAACTTCATGCACTCCCATTACTACCACCACTCCCACTCCCAACATCACTCGATGTGTCGTGTCGATACGTCAACGATGGGAGCCATGGCCTTCCCCTTTGCCTTCATCACCATCTCCACACTCTCCTCCATCTTCCTCGCCATCCGAGCTTGAGCAACCCACGCCTTCACCTTTGCCTTTGCCGCCTACACCCGAATCTACCATTGCCTCTACACCTTTGCCACCACTCGATGTCACAATCCCCATTGAAGCCTCCACGCCTTCCAAACCTTTACCTCCGCCATTCGAGCCTATTCCGTCTACTTCTCCATCCACTTCCATCCTACAGAGCGGGTGTGCGCTACCTCCGGTGCCTCTTGGGTCTGGTCCCCAGGGAGAAGATGAGTTGAGTCAAGATCGTTCAGTGTCGACCGTGCATTTCAAGATTTAGGATTTCATCTGCCGCATGCCAGTCCGTGTCTTGGTCCCTGGATATTTTGGGGATGATGTGCCTACACTCCCGAAGATGGTTGCTAAGAAGAGTTCCCTTGCACTGATGCCAATTTCTTCAAGAGCAAGACTGGTGGCAATTTCTTTGCTCGCCGATGGACTTATTATTGATGTTGTTATTACTTCCCGGTCCATTGCTGTTCAGTTCATTGGCCAAGGAGGGTTCTCAACCCGCATTGTGCTAACTCATACGGCTGCCAAGAGTTGGATGCATTCTCTATTCAAGGGGCAGTTGGCCGTATCTTCATCATTTCCCAAGGGCGTGTTGTGTCCCTGTGGTTTTGATGATAGCAAATACTATCAGTCATCATGTGTTTACATGAAAATTGAATGATGATGCAATATGCATTTGATTATGCATTTGGTCATTACATTGTGCATTAACGAGGATTGATTGTTGTTCATTGATTCTTGTGCATTGGATTTAATGATGTTGATGTGACACAACCTTGGACCTAATGCAAGCAAGCACAATCGCATTCAAAACGGGCCAAGTTGGGCCACCGCTCTATCGTCACTCACCCAAGCCCGGGGTGACTTGCCAATGCCAAGGGAAGGATGTGGGGTTGGGCCCTTGTTGGTAGAGGGCCAGCAAGGCCAAGAATGATTCCCAATGGTATGGGTACCCAAATCAAGGGGGCCGACAAAGTGCCAACGGCAACGATTACAATATTCCCACGGTGATCACTCAAGTTTATGGGGCTTGAGGATCGGGCTCTCACTCGCATAACCAGCGGAATTAAGAACTAATATTGAAAGACAAGCACTAATTGGAGTGATGGTTTGAGCACTTACTCGACCGGTTTGAAGAAACCGGTCCTGGTCGGAGACGAGGGCGAGCGGGGAGGCGAGTGGATCCCCACACGCCGCGGCGGTGTCGCTTGACCTGCCCAAATAAAGTACACCACTACACCTCTCGCAGGAGGGGGAACTTGGGGTGGGGGTTAATGATATTACATCAATACTACCTCCACGCAGGGAGGGGCCTTCAGCCGGCCAAGCGGGGTGGGGAAACCAAAGCAAAGAACGAGGAACAAGGGTGGACGCCGAATCTGCCTGCTGTCTGCGAACCAGGACAAAGGGTTGGTCTTGCTGTTGTAGATATTGCTCAGGAAGTTTGCTGATGGCGAGACCAGCGGCGAAATCTTCGTAACAGGAAGGGGAATGCCTCAGAATTTTTGTAATTTCTTCTGGAGTCGCTGTAGGTCGGGGCAGTAGCTTGAACAGGGCCTCTGTTTCTAGGACTAGCAGGGGTAGGTCACCAACAGTAGGATGCAGAGGCTGTCCTGGCCGCTCCCGAACTCCAAATTTGATGCCGTCAGCGCCGTTAGAACCGTGGGTGAGTCCTCTTTGCAGCAAAAGAAAAGAGGAGGCCAGAAAAGAACAGAGACGATCGGTGGAGCTAGAAGAGTGAGGAGGTGTCGATGAAGACTGGGGGAGGCAGAGCCGGACGACCGTGGAAGAAAATTGGTAACTTCTGTTCCCGGATGCAGAATGGGCTTCTGCTTCTTGATTCTGAAAGTAGACAGGCCGATGAAGAACTATGAAGAAGGACTTGAGGACTGATTCCTTCGGGACTGGTCGTGGCAGAGCTTCTAATCTGGCTCAAGTCCTCAGCCGAGGTAGAACCGCGCAACTGTGGGAGAATGGAGGTCCCGGACAGCACCGAGCTCCGATGAGGAGAAAACCACTTTCGAGACGAAGAGGACTGGCAGACGCTTCCGTGTATGCCTATTATGTCTTCAGAATCGCAGGTAGAAAACCGTGGTACCTTCTGCAATCTTCGGGTACAACTGCATCTCTTGAACAGCAACCTGCAACTTTGACAAAGCCCCCAAGGGATCTAACAAGAAGAAGGAGAGAGTGGTGTATGGTGAAGGGGGATGAAGAAAGGTGGAGGGGAGGTATGGAAGAGGTGGAGGGTTGCTAATGGCAGGGGGGAGGTGGATGAAGAAGAGGAGGGGCGAAGGTTTCAGCTGGTGGATGGAGGGTGTGAGGGCAAGTGGTGGTGGAGAATGGAAGGAGAGGGGGGCGAACTAGGCTAGAGAGGAGGAGAGGGGGGCGGCCAAAGGATATGGAGGGAAGGGATTTCAAATTCAAAATGGCTTTGGAATGTGGGGGATTGTGTGGGGAAGAGGGATGAGTGTGTTGGAATGGGGGAAGATAGTGTTGGAGTAGAGAACATTGTGTTGGAATGGTGAGGGATCTTCTTGGGACTAGGGGGGTGGAGTAATGGAGGCCATGGGGAAGTGGAGGGCTTTAATGATGGTAGGTGGGGTTGAGGTGGTTGGGAAGGGAGGAGAGAGAAGAAAATTCGAAATTGGGTGTTGAGGAGAGAGAAAGTGGAGTGAAAAATAGGGATTAAGAGAGGAAAGGGTGGGGAATCTCTCCCCTAGGGTTTCTCACCCCAAAAATGTTGGAATCACTCCACTAAACTAAGCTTTGGACTCTCAAATGGCATTTTTTTCATTGATTGATTCATTACCTCCAAATGAAGGAAATGAGGCCCTATATATAGGAAACCCACATTTTACAATAAGACCCTGACAAAAGACTCATTGACAAATAACCGAAGGGGTAGGGGAGCTCATTGGGCCAAGCCCGAAGAAATGGGCCCAATTAGCACATTATACATTCTAATGACACTCAAACATAGGAAAATAAACGCAAGACCTAGGGACATGACTCAAATAAAATGCAAATTACATCAAATGACTCAAGTACATAGCATAAAAAAGATAAGTGGGCCTTCATAGAGAGAGGCCCGAACTCAAACAGTGCCGAAGTGTGAAGAAGACCCTAGTCAAAGGGAATTGTGGATGATGCCTCCATCAGATGTCATCATAATCATTTGCATGATATGTCCATTTTAAGATTGATGCATTTTCATGATGCATAGAACCTCAACAGATTGCATGCACAGTCATTTCATCTAACAGGTTGCATATAGACATGAACAGTCATTTTATCAAACAGGTGGCATGCACATTCATTTCGTTGAACTAGTTGCAGCTAAGGTCGATGCATGTATCTTTTCTAGACACACAAGTCGATGCACATCTCACTTTTCATGTACAATGCATAGTTAAGGTCGATGCATGTTCCATATGTACAGAACTAAGGTCGATGCATGTTCTATCTTTGCATAACATAGGTCGATGCATGTACTGTTTATATGCTCACAAGGTTGATGCATGTTCTATCTTTGCCTAACTAAGGTCCATGCACATTCTGGTCTAAGCATGTCTAGGTCCGTGCACATCACTGTTCATTACATGAAGGTCGATGCTTCACTGTTCACATGCATATACAAGGTCGATGCACATTTTGCTTTGTGCATGTAGAAGGTCGATGCATGTTCATTCTGTAGTACATAAAGGTCGATGTACATTTTGTTTGACGTGCATGAAGGTCGATGCATGTTAGGGTCGATGCTAGGCTCAGGTCGATGCACATTTGAGTTTTAGTTCATTCAGGTCAGTGCACATTTTCATATAATGCTAACCAAAGTCGGTGCATGTTTTTACTGCAATGCATAAGGTCTGTGCACATTTCTATGCTAGCTGTTATAAGGTCGGTGCACATTTTATTTTATGCATATATGTCGATGAACATGAGTACCTAAGGTGAGCAAAGGTCGATCCACATTCTATTTTAGGTCGTATAAAGTCGGTGCACATTTTCCTGATGCATGTTCAAGTTGGTGTACATGCCTAAAACAAGTCTGAGCATCTTTACCATAGTCAGTTCATATGCATACACCAGGTCGGAGCATATGTGCTCACTGCGCTATGCAAGTCAGAGCACATGCAGACAAGTCTATGTACATGCAGTACATTTAGGTCTGAGCATGTTTCAAGTCCTAGCACATATATGTCTGAGCATGTTTCATGTCCTAGCACATATACGTATGAGCATGTTTGGATATCACATAACTAACTCTGTGCATGTTTTGGTTTCTACATAAGAGAGGTCTGTGCACATTGCATTATTGCATAACCTAGTCTGTGCACATTTTCTCTATACATGTTTGCATATCACGTAACCAAGTCTGTGCACATTTGCTCTATACATGTTTGCATATCATGTAACAAAGTATGTGCACATTTGCATTTTTGCATAACACAATCTGTGCACATTTGCTCACAATACATTTGAAGTCTGAGCTTTGAGGTCTGAGCATATATATATTTGTAGTCTGAGCACATCCACCCATTTGTTCTTAAAGGTTGAAGCATATGCATACATTACTCATGTTGACCATATGTTTGATGAAATGTCTCAGAGAGTCTGATGTTAGCAGAGTAGCACGTGAGCTCGAACTGAGGCTGGCACGTGTTCCCAGAATGTCTGGAAGCTGGTCGTGGTCCCAGGAGCTTATGATTGGGCACATGATCCAAGGCTCTATGGTAGAGGAACATCCTCATCCCTGCCATATGGTCCAATAGGATATAAATGGAATAAAATCACCCTATCCAAAGAGCAGTTACTGAGCCCCTATTTTGGGTATAAATTGGGAGCTTCCTCAACTGAGCAAAGAGCGCAAAAAGTAGAGAAGAGCTAGAGAGTAGAAAGAAGAGCCGCCAGAGAAGAAGCTGTTGCGAAGAAAGAGCCAACGTCTGAGCAGAAATGAAAAGAAAAGTGGTCTGAGGTAGAGAAGAAGAGAGAGAGGTCGAGATTAAGAGAAGAAGAGAGAGAGGTCGAGATTGAAGCAGCCGGTTCTTAATGTGAAGATCTGTAGTTATCTGTTCCAGGATCAAATCCTGAACAGTCCTGCTCCAGTTGGAGCTACATTTTCTTTCCTTTGATTGTACTTTCCTTTATTCATTTTTTGATTCCCATCTTGTTCTTCCGATTCTCTGGTTTGAGGTCGGGTTCCTCCTAAAGATTCATGAGAAGGGAGACCGTGTCTCCGGTTTGCAAGTGGCGGGGTGTCACTCGTGGTTTCCCTTTGGGTTTCAAAGGAAGGGAGACTTGGGTCTCCGATTGTGAGTGTCTGGGGTCACTCACGGTTTCCCCTTCGGTTTGGAGGAAGGGAGGTTTGCCTCCGGTTCTTGCTCTATGGACAGTAGAGTTCGGGTGCTGGTCTTATGGGAAGCAAGACTAGGTCGAGGGATTTGTTTCCTCAGGGCAAGCTGTTAGGCAGCGTCGATTGCAGACTGAGTCTGCTTTAGTTTCTAGCTTCTGCTAGTGGAATCCTCACTCTAGTTTAGAGTGAGGGGTGGATGTTGGCAGACTGGTGTCTGGCCGAACCACCTGAAAAATCTGGTGTGCCGTGGCTTGCATTGTGCGCTTTTTCCTTATATGGTGTGCGTGAGCTATTGATTCACGATAGATGTATGCTAGGCTCATTTCATTTGCAACTAGATAGCCTACATCCTTCTGAGTTCACCGAGTGTTCTAAAATAAATCTGAATAGGAATTGCATCAATAATTTTGTTCAACCTGCTGATTAGTATTGTTAGCTCAAATCAATCACAACTGCTTTGTGGTGTCTGTGTGCCCAGCATAGTCTAAGGCCGCAAGTGCTTGCTTGGTGTTCGAGTGTGTGCTTCAATAGATCTTTGTTTAGATTGAGCCGTTCTATTTTACTTCCGCAATAGTTTTGAACGGGGACTCATTCAACCCCCCTCTGAATCCGTGCCATGCATTACAACAGGGCATTCTGCACTTTCCATGCAATCTCCATTGGTTCGTCAGCACGCCGGCCACGTCAACGTCGTGTATTACTCTCCCTCAGGTTCATCCTTCTCTTCTATCAAGGGAGTTGTGCTTCATGCCTTATTACCGAGTGGAGTTGCCGAACCTCATGCTCCTCGTGCCGAGTGACAAGACTTTGTGGTTTCATGATGCTTGTTCGCCTAAGGAGTCACTTGTTCGAGAATGTCCTGATATTGTTAGCACTCGGTGTCTAGGGGCAACCGCCCCAGCGAAGCTACATGTTCACAATGAAGCCAGGCCGTCTGCCAAGTGCGCCCGCTATTTATGAAGACATTGCAAGAAAAGGTGCCCAAAGGTTCAAATCCGTGCCGAGTGGGTCCATGTTCGGGAGGTTTCCACTACGAAGAGGTGGCGGCGCAAGTTTAAGGACCGCCAATTGTGCACTCAGGGGATCACTACTTCTTCCCCTCCTTTCCATTCATCATTTCTTCTGCTGAGTTCCCACCCTTGGGTGGTGTACCTTCTTTCTCCCAATCCTATTTCTATGATTTTCTCCTCTCTTCGTGGGTCCATGAGCACCCACTTCTCTCCTTCTTATCCAGAGCCGCCAGATTTTCGTAATTTTCACAATTCTAGGCCTCGGCTTAGGCCCTTCTTTCATCCCAACCTTGGGACCTTTCCTGATTCTTCTTCCTCTCATCCGGAGCCTCCAGATCTCCCCTTTCGTTCTGGTTTTGAAATTTCACATGATTCTTCTCCTCCGAAATTTCCTGGCTCTATTCTTGATCATTCTCCGACCATGTCGGATGACCGATATTCTCCTTCTCCGACCTTGTCAGATGATTCCAATTCTTCTTCTCCGACCACGTCGTATGATCACTCCCCTCCTTTCTCACTTTCACGGCAATCTCATCATTGTTTTTCTGTCCTTTCTACCTCACCCTTTCGGAGTTCTTGCCCTTCTTCATGTTGTTTTCGAGGCTTTAGCCCGTCTTGATCTCAGCTAATCTCTGTTAATTCTATAATGGGTTCCTTGTTATTTGGGTCTCTATGCCTTAATGAGGGAGTTCTAGGCCTCGTCTCTCTTCCTTTTTATCCTTATTCATCCAGTTTGGTGTCTGTTACTTCTCCATGTTGAGTAATCTTTGATCCTTGTTATCCTCTCCATTTTGTCCTATCAAAAAAGGAATACAAAGCTCACGCTACTCAAAGCTCGATGATCAAGATCGCTTCAGGACACTGATTTTCACTCCATGGATTTGCAAGGTATCTTTAATATTGCGTAAGAACATGCCATCATTGCTATTTCTATTATTTCCTGTGCATTGTTTTAATGTTGGTTCCTCAGCAAGTTTGAGTAGCTTTAGGAGGTTTGCTTAGTTCAGTCAAAAAGAGTTCGGTTTTGCAGCATCTTAGGCTGGTGATAGCTCCGCGCTAGAAGTTAAAGTTTCTTTCCCCGATTGTTGAGGCTGACCTTTTTGCATGGGTTTTCACACACTTCACGGCGAGCCATAGCTGATTCCTTTGAGCAACACCATTGCTACTTTGGCCATACTGTGGGTATGCACAAAGGTCTTTTCTTTTCTCTGCTCCGCCGAGTGCAGGGGCAAGAGATGGATGGATGAGATGACCAACTTAGGCGCTCCCTAATACGAGAGAGGTCTCAAATAGGGGCAGTCTTAACCCTTGAAAATGAGCTTTCGTGATAAATCTAGCCAATAAGGGCTATCGAATAAATAAGAATATCAAAGAAAATCAATCAATGTTCAAAATTTTGAATCGAAGGCATGACAAGAGTGGCAGTACAGTTCCCCGCAAGATATCATGAGCTCGGTCGCATGCGTGTCTGATAAACATGGGTCTCAAAATTAAAGACACAAAGCCCCAGCGCAACAGACTGTATCTTTGAGGGATAATACCCTGGGAGGAACTCAAGTCCTGATATCTTCATCCTACATAAAGCTTGTCTCCAATTTTCTTCTGCTTCTCCGTCTAAGGCTGGGTTGAATCCCGGGTATGGCCTTAGTAGGGGCACCGTTCTTTAGAGGCGGTTGGTTGTGGCAAGTCACCCTCAGATGCACGCCCTGCTCAGGGGAAGTCCTTAATGGGAGGGGAAGAGCGGCAATCCCTAGCCATTAGTTCAAGCCCATCTTTGGGTGCTGCAGATAGCTTTGTCAAAATTTAAAAATCTAAAATCTAAAAAAATCAAATATTGCTCAAAAATAAAAATTTCAAAAAAATTCAGATATGTCAAAAATCCAAAAAATAAAATATGTCAAAAATTCCAAAAATTTTAACTATGTCAAAATCCAAAAAAGATCAAATATTATTGAAAATTAAAAAAATCAAAAAATTATAAAAATCTAAAAATATGTGTCTTTGGTTCTCTTCTTCATGCATTTTTCATTTTCTATTTGTTTTGAGAACAGATATGATATGTTTGTTAAGTGTGTAGGTTGCATATGTTCAAGTTGTCCTTGCTCTCTTCTTTCTCTCGTTTTGCCTCCTATTCTTATCTTTTATCTGTCGCTTCTTCAATCCACTCTTGTGTCCTTCGCAGCTATTATCTCGCCTCATCATATCTTCATGAGAGGGCATTGTCTCACGATCATGAACCTGATGGTTCTCCTTCATCTGATCTTGGGCTTTGATTGAATAGCGTATTTGTCATGTCTTTTATCTCGCCGTGGCCTTGTCACACGTGTTTATGTCCCTCTATGTCCTTGTCACACGTGTTGTTTTGTCCCTCCGTGTCTATCATGTTTTCGTCCCACTATGTCGCCATGCCATGTGTTGTTGTTGTCATCCCACACATATGTTGTCAGTGTCTTTTATCTCCCGTGGTTGTTGCCCCACGTGTCTTTGTCCCACCATGTCATTATCCCACTGTGCCTGTTGTCCGTCCGTGTTGTGGTGTTGTCTTGCCCCACCGTGTTCTTTAGTCCCGCTCACGCTTATTGTTTGTCCTTATACCACTGTGGCTGTTATCCCTCCGTGTTGTGGTGTTGTCTTGCCCTACAGTGTTCTTTAGTCCAGCTCACGCTTATTGTTTGTTCTTGTGATGTTTTGTCTATATCATGATATTACTATCATGCTTCATTCATCCTTTTAATGTTATGTTTCGTTCATGGTATTGTTATGTTCATTTCTCTGCTTATTCATCTTTGTTATGTTATCTTTGTGCTTGCTTTGATGTGGTTCTGTCTTATATATGAAAATCCATAAAAAATCTGAATATTCAAAAATCCAAAAAAAATGTCGTTTTGCTTGGCAGGTAAGTCAAGTATGGCTCTCTATACAAGCTCATTATTGCATTACTATACAGTATCTACATGATTATATCCTCTCAAGGACCGGCTGGTTGTCTGTGTATTCTGGGATCTGATGTTCCTCTTTAACAAAAATTATGATGATCTAGGAGCATACAGTTAATCATTGGATACGCCGTTAGTTTGAGTCGGGTAGGGGACGATGGACTATGTCTCGCATGCCGTGGTTGTAAGAAGACTCTTGACCCTGTCTTGCTCTGTCTAGCAATAATATATTTGAGTACTTTCTATTTTATTCTTTCTTTGAATTCGTTTTGATGATTTTTTTATTTTAACCCAGCATGCATCATGTCATTTTGAGCACTCACGTCTCGTGATTCTCTCAAGGTTGTTCCCAAATAATGGTTAATTGCACTTCAATTCTCTTGGATAAGAGATTCCCATTCCACTCTGAATTTGAACGTTTTCTCTGATCTTTTCACTTGGTCTGGTTGGCCAGCGTGATTCCTGTCTGGATTTTATCTCTATTTCACTTTCCTTTTCCAGCTCTTCAGGTGTGTTCTTCCGATCCCCTCATTGGTCGCAGATTATGTCCCCTGATGAGGTCGGTCGTGTTTCCTTCCTTCGTTAGTTTAGTTCTCCAGACATGTCTCATCCTTGTCATCCGTTCTGGGTGGTTACTTCGATGTTTTCGGGTGAATTCCTATCGCTTGTTGGTTGTGACGGGTGTCTTTTGCATTGATACCCGCTTTTCAATTCTCTCTGCTTCATCTCCATTTCTCATCGCTTTCACTTTCGCTCCATCTCCTTTCCATTTCACCTCCGGATCGCTTTCGCTCGTTCCCTTGCAAAGCGGACATTAAGGAGGGGCATCTGTTGACACCCATTTTCAGCCTGCAAGTCGAGTTATTTCTCTTATTCTCCTTTATAATGCCCTGAATTAACCATTGTTTTGGAACCTTCAATGAGCCTATTTTGAGCTCATTTCTTGACCATTTTTCAAGCCCATTGAGCTTTAGTGGCCTTTATCTTCCATTCCCCAACTTTTCGGTCCATTTTAGGCAGTCTGGGCGGCCAAACAGGCACTCGCAACAAGATTGCACAGGCTCCTGAACGCGGTCGCCTAGGTGAGCGTGTTCATGAGAATGCGTTTTGGCCATTTTTTTATTTTTTATTTTTAGTTTTAATATATAGTGACGGTCGTCCTGAGACCGCCACTCTCAAATGACGGTCTCCGGAAGACCGTTTGTTATGACGACCAATTGGGCGCCGGCACAATTGTGTATAATTCAGGCCCATGAACTCAATGACCTAGAAATCTAGACATGTTATTAAAGAACCCTTAGAAAATTCGTAACTTAACGTAGAAAGATCATAACTAGGTGAAACTAAAGCCCTTGCAACAACCATTGGGTAAGGAGTAACTTCGGTGAAGAATATAACTTCTGAAAAATAGGTCTACTAGGGGGTAAGAAGGAGTTTGTGATAATGGGTCGAACAGTTATAGAAAATGCAGTCACCCATTAAAATAAGGATATCTTGGTCCACAGTCAACCAAATGTGATGAAACCAGGCTCACTATAAAACTTGGGCCCTTAACCCAAACTCTTTTGTTGGGGTGGAAGCCCATATCGCATCAGAACCCGAGGTTCTAAGCCATTTGGCCTGTCACGAAGAGGTGTGACTGTTTGGAGAATTCAAATGCAATTAATAGGAAATTCATAACTTTGTCTGTGGTTAATGAAATGACCTAAAACCAATGCCAAAAATTCCTAGTAGGATGTTAGCTACAACTTCTATGTTGAGGTCGAGGCCAAATACTGCCTGGATACTAGAGTTATACCTGGATTACCTCGGGCTACCGAAAGGTTGCAACTAGAATGAGGGAGAATAAATGATAATCTTACGAAAATCATAACTCGGGCTAGGAATGAGGAAATTCGATGAAACCACATCTCAAAGTTAGAGATGTAAGTCTTCTTGATTTCAAATGAAGACATTCCAATCCAAATTCTAGCATATGATCGTGTCCACTAGCATTTATGACTAGGTAGACGAAGGGTCACGACTGGAACAGAAGAGAAATAACGTTAATATTGAGAAAATCTTAACTCATCTTAATTGATGAAATTCGATGAAACCATGACCCAGAGTTAGATCTAGCGATTTTCTTCATTTCATATGAAGACATCCCAACCTAATTCCCAGCAGAATCGTGCGTCCAACAGAATTTATGACAAGAGGTCGAAAGGTCACACCTGTTCAAAACTAAAGAGATGCTTAGCATTAATCCCTCTTTAAACCAGTGACCATGAGATCGGGTTGGAGCCTTGTGGGTCATGGGTAGAATCTTGGGAGGCTTGAAAACTATATAAGGAGGTGGGTTTGAAGGGTGGTCAGCCTTTAGCAACACCTATTTTCAATTATCTACCATCTACGGTTCCTCTTGTGTAAGAAAGAGAGGTAAGGGACCTTGTCCTTGCGTAGGAGGGTAAACCTGCAGCGAAGTCTTGGGTGGATCTGGGGTGTGGATCTTATCCCCGGATCGAAAGGAAAAGCTTTAGGTGGATCTGGGGTGTGGATTTCATCCCCGGATTGTCGGTCTAATATCTCAAAAGGTAGGCACCTAACCTTAAATTTTAGGGGTCAACAATGCATTAGAATGATTTCAAAGTATTTTTCTATAATTTAAAGAGGGTCTAAGGGTATGTGGGGACCACCACCATGTTCATTCTTGGTTTTTGTTTTCATCAAGTTTTGGGCTTTCATGAGTATTCTCTGAGTCTCTACGGTCAGTATAGTCCTTGGGAAAGTCAGAACAGTCTCTGGACACGTCTGTGTACATTTTGTCCAATGCAAGTAAGGTCGATGAACATATGGTTAAGACCATAGTAAGGTCGATGCACATTTGAGAAAGTTCATAGTAAGGTCGATGCACATTCTGTCCAGTGCAAGGTAAGGTCGATGCACATTCTATCCAGTGCAAGGAGAGGTCGATGCACATCTGTCTAGGCCTTAAGTATGGTCGAAGCACATTTTTCCCCCAAGCCAAGTAATGTCGATGCACATTCTATCCAGTGTAAGGAGATGTCGATGCACATTCTGTCAAGTGCAAGGTAAGGTCGATGCACATTCTGTCCAGTGCAAGGAGAGGTCGATTCACATCTGTCTAGGCCTTAAGTAAGGTCGATGAACATTTTTCCCAGGCCAAGTAAGGTCGATGCACATCAGTCCAAGTCTTAAGTAAGGTCGATGCACATCTGTCCAGGCCTTAAGTAAGGTCGATGCGCAGTCTGCCCAGGCAAATATAATGCTGATGCACATCTGGGAGAGGTCAATCTAAGGTTGATGCACATTGAGGCCTTGCTTGTGTCTGGTCGATGCACATCTAGGAGCGGTCAATGTACGGTCGATGCACATTGGGGTTTGGCCTGTCTATAGTCGATGCACATTGAGGTCTTGCCTGTGTTAGGTCGATGCACATTTGGGAGGGAACAGGGGAAGGTCGACGCACTTGGGCTCAGACCCAATTTCTAGAAACTGAGAAAAAGGAAATTTTGAAAGGGCATTTCAATTCGTAAAAAAAATTGGAAAAAATAGGAAATGATAGGAAACCAAGGCAGAACCTTCCTGTAAAAATTTTATGCGCCCAGAAATTTTTTATTTGCAGATATAAGTCATTTTCTATGCATCTGTAGTCTAGAAATAAACTTGTCTTCTTCTATATAGTAACCTGATCATGCACTATTCCACACCAGTCAGCATATAAGTATGTTTAGCCCACTAAAACTATTGAAAAGCATGCATGTTATGATAAAGTATCATGCTAGTATTGGTAAAATGAGTATGAATGCAAATACGATGTGAATGTTATGAATGGAAATAATAGCATTCTCTGAGATAGGACTCCGGTCCCTTTGTGGGGCGGCCCTTCTGTGGGACGGCGATACGTAATACCGCGGAAGAAAAAGAACCCAGGGAACGGCGATACGTAATGCCCTGGTCAAAATTCCTATGATTCGGACTTCGGGCCATTTGTGGGCGGCCCTTCTGTGGGACGGCGATACGTAACGACACAGGTGCTCAAGAATCTAGGTGGGAGTTCGCTCTCGAGTCTGCGCAGTACTCTTTCGTTCGTTTGTGTGTGGGCCTCCTATGTTTGCAGTAGCTGTTCAGTTCCATGAATAACAATATGTGAAAACCTATGAAAATGTGATAATGTGTAACTGCTCATTCACTGAGGCCTTGATGCATGCATGGGTACCTTATATGTTAGTTAAAAATGTGTATTTTCCTCATATGAGTTATTTTCAGTAGATGATAATTAATGGATTATGCTATTATTAACATCTGAATTATGTCTATAAAATGGTTATATAGATATGAGTTACCCCGGTTTGTTTAGGCTGCCTACTGAGCCTTACACTCACCCCTTTGTGACACACGTTTTCAGGAGACATAGAGGAGGAGGTAGAGGAGGAGGCTGCAACTGAGGAGTAGTGCTAGTTCATAGTTCTTCTGGATATGTTATGGATGAATGTCTCTCTCATATGTATGGTTATGGGGTGGTGAGCCTATATGGACTCTTGTTTGATCTGGAACGATGGACATGTACTCCTTTGGGAAATTATGAATGGTTGAAATACTATTGTCATTTCTTGTAACTGTGGTTTCTCTCTCTCATGCGTGTGTATGCACGTTTACATATTTGTGCCTCCACGGTACGTACGAAGTAATACTTCGAGGTCCGAGAAAAGAAAAAAATTTATGCCCAAAAATGGGGATCGGATCTCGGGGCGTTACACTATTTCTTCAAATTTTGTGCTCAAATCGCTCCAGTCGCCCCCAGTCGCTTGGCGGTCACCCCTATGATCACTTTTTATAGAAATGGCGGTCATCCCATGACCGTTTATTCAAGTTGCGGCCCTGCGATAGACCGTTTCTTTAACAGAGAGTCCAGAACCTCCTGAACTCTGATTTCTTCACCCGAGGACTCCTTGGAGTCCTTGTTTGGGACATTTTCTCCGAGATAATCCTCTTTGATCGATTCTAATCCATCTTGGGGGTATATTCCCACTATTATCCATGAGTTTTATCTATCTAAATCTATATTTTTGGGTCTTTATCTCCAAAATTCGAGCTAGGGTTTCTGTACTCCTATAAATAGAACTCGGTTCACAGAACGCGAAGGGGGGATCTTCTTCGGTTCGGGGCGAAGTCATGCTACATTTTAATCTCGTCTCTTCGACCCCGTCTTAAAGAGGGAAGAGTGCATGATTGAACGTGAAGCCCTCTTCCTCTAGCCGGCTGAAAGGAGTGGAGGTGCAACCCACGCCGTTCCCCGCACCCCGTTTGTCAAGCGCGATCAAGTGTTAGTGGTCTCTTCTTTGGCCACGTTCTCTTCCTCCTTTTCCAAGGTACGCGGCACCGTTGCATCCCTTTTTCTCCACCCTTTGGCGTTGTTAATCCTTGGTGACGATCATGGTACATTTTCTTTCTTTTATCACCCCTTTGTTCATGCATATTTGTTTAATTTAGGGACGAGGAAGATAAATCATCAACACCGATAATCGATACAGAGTCTCATCGAGCCATTCTTCTTCTTGACGAATGGTACGGGTGCTCCCCACGCGGAGGTACTTGGTCTAATAAATCCCCTTTTCAAAAGCTCCATCAATTCCTTTATCTCAGCGGGGGACATTCTATAGTGTGCCTTAGAGACAGGACTAGCACTAGGGATAAGGTCAATGGTGAATGTGTAAGACCCTGGATAAATAATAAGGAATAAATTTATTCTAAATGAATTAAACGTGTGTGAAAAGGATAAATAAAAATAATTAAGCTATATATATATATATGTACTTAATGAGCTTTAACGCATATATAAAACAAGCCAAGAGAAAAGGGTATATGTTATATTATGAATGAATAACACATATCCATATATATACATCTAAATGGGCCAAGCCTACATATATAGATATAAGAAGAACTAACACTTTTATATGTAAAAATCCTTGTGCATCTCAACACTTGGCCCAAACCCACGTAAGCCTTCTTGCAAGGCCAACTTAAGTGTCCATACAAACCAGTTATACCCCAAAGCCCAAGCCACCTACATGCCCCACGTGCAACCATGCACATACTTACCCAACCAAGTGCCTTGTATGTTCGAACTCATGGGTTTAGGGTTTCATGTAGGAAACTTAGCAGGCGGCTGTTTAACCGGAAGGGAGGCAACCATGCATAGTAGGTTTAAGACCCTGCCAATTTCACACATAAAACCTTCCAATTACAAACAATAGAACCCTCCAGAACATTGAAAGTCTTATAAAACCACCACCCCGTCGATCGTAACAGCCTAAGTTGCACATCTACTTGCCGATCTGCGTCCTCGTCGTCCTACAGCTGATCCTTTTTCTTCCTGCAAGCATCCGCGACGTCAGCACGTAAAGGAGCCATGCTCCTTCATTTCTCTTCCTTGTTGCGGTTGTTGTTGTTTTGACGCAAAAGAAACAACACCCCTCTCACCCTCTGCTTCATCACTTGCAGAGAACTGAGGGCCGTGCGTAAAGCCACCAGGGAAGGGAGTCGTCTTCCCTTCGTCTTCCTCCTGTTGCACAAGGAGGCGGTCATCTCATACTCTATTTTGGACATAGTATTGTTTCAGCAAGTTTTCTTTATGGTTCATCACAGAAATCTCCACTTAAGGTAGGTTTTCTCAAGTTTCGTAGCCCAAACAAAAATTAATTCATCATTGTAGGTGTTCTCTCTTCATGCCAAAGATTATGATTAGATTAAACCTCACATGATATTTCTGCATGACTTTTACTACATGATTTCTTTCGTGTTTTGGTTTAATACTATAGAAGTTAGTTATGGAGTTTTCGCCTTAATAACTTGTACGTGGGTATCGGAGTCTCCTTTGGCTATGAAAATTTATGGGCGTACTAGTGGGATGGAGACCGAGGTAGTGAGAGTGGTTACACCATTTGTCGTGCCCCCTATCTCAAGATCCCCATCTCTCAACGAAAAATTATTTTGAACATCCAATTAAGTAGAGTTTTTTGAGCCCGTCATTTCAGTATATCATAAGCTCGATTCCGACGTAGTTACATCGAGAAACGAGTGGACTAAAGTTGAGACAATTTGTAAAGAAATGACGACAATAAGAATTGTCGTCAAATCTTTTGACGACGTAACACATGTCGTCAAATTATATATATATATATATATATCTTGTAACAATATCTTTGAAAATTGATATCTATTAAAATATGTTACAAGAAATTATAAAAAATATATTTTTGGAATCCTTGAATTTTTCTCCTAATTATCATATATTCTATTTTTCTAAATTATTTTATATAAATTATTGTCTCTTTGAATGTATATTTTTGAAATTATTCAATTAAATAGATATTGACGTGAAGTCTTGTTAAATAAATTAAGTTAAAAATCATAAAATTAACGTCCCTCCAAGAGGACGCTAATTAATAAATGACGCCACCCACGGGCGTCAAATAATATAAGTTTATTTAATTATAGTTAATTATAGAATTGGATGGACATGAATTCTATAATTAACACATTCATGTTCTCACAGTTTTCTTCCGATTTTGAACCATACCGCGGGTCTTCTGGCACTCTCATCTCATGTCTGTAGTTGGAGTCCCTGTCTCATGATTGGTTCACGTATACACCTCAACTCTCGATGACATACAAGCCCTCTATTGGACATTCCGTTCCTTTGGACTGACAAGTTAGTCATTGGGACCTCCGTAAGTCTCCTCATAGCCTTGGATTCCCTCAAGACCGACTGAGCTGGTTGTACCTTAAACACCTTGTACCTTTTAGATTACCACGTCATGTGGTAAACCGGCCCTCACATGGTGCCATCTTGGTCCATGAGAGAATAATCCTAGCCGGTGGAATGATGACATTCCACTAGGCGGTGTCTTGGATTGGGTCCCTTATAGTTGGGGTCAATCTTTCAGCTCGATTCATGTCCCTTGATTGGTGACAGGTTTAGTCATCCACTCAAGTTATCACGGCTACCTCGTTAAGGTACCAATTCTACCCAGGTTATCGACATGTTATGGTTCTCATTGGTTTTGACACTATCCATCTAATGTTCTTCCTTGAATTATGTGGAACCAATCCACGAATCTACCTTGATATCCTACATGAGTTTGTTCTTGGAATTCCATGGCTATCACTAAAGTGGTTGTCTAGATATTACATGTAACAATGTCCACGCATATAGGGCCCGATCTGGTGCTAGGAGGAGCACCCGAAAGTACTTGTGCCCATGGGAGTTATATTGATCACGGTGTGGCATTGCACCGAAGTACTTGCTTGAATCTACGACACTCCACTATATCTCTCTCTCTCTCTCTCGCGTGCTTGACTTGATTGACTTGACACGACTTGCGTGGCCCGGAATGGGCAAAGTACTTGCTTGTTAATAGCCATTATCTCATGACATGAAAAACCTTATTGATATACTTGGTACTCGTTCAAATACTTGAAATCTTGAATACGTGAAATTCCCTATCTTGGATCAATAATACATGTTATTTCCTCTCGTTATCATGTTCAATTCTATATCGTTCTATTTTACATGATTGACATGCTAGACTTGTATTTTCATTTGGAAGAGGTAATTACTTAAACCAATTGCTAGTTCTTGAGATATAATTCCTACTGAGCGTTCGCTCATCAAGTTCTTTTCCCTAAACCTTTCAGGTAATACGGACCCTGACTCAGACTCGGATGGGCAGGAGCAAGAGTGACGAGCGTAGAATCTGCAAGCATCATGCTACTACACCTTATCGTGTCGAGTCATCCTGAGTTTATTCTTGGAGTCTTAACGTTAGAACTTATGTTATTTCAAGAGTTGTAACATTTAAGGCTTGTGGGCCTGATTAGTAATGTTAAGTCTTGGAGTTACGTGACTTTGTTTAATGGTTAAGTTGTTATCAATGGTATCTATACTTGGTTATGTTTTAAAATTCTTGTCTTATTACGCACTCTGTTTTGATGTCAAAATTCTACTTGCTCTGATTGACATGAATGATATAGAATCGTCACGTTCTCCCCGGGTTCCTTCCGCGCTCGAGGCGTGACAGTTTTTGTGGTATCAGAGCTTAGATTTCAAGTCCTAGGAAACCCAAGTCCAAGGTTAGGTCTATCCCTAAACTGTTAGGGTGGGTAGCACCGTGGGTAAAGTCCTTGTAGGGCTTCCCACTACAAATTTTAACATGAAACTAATTAAGGTTAACTCCTTGTAGGACTATGGCTACTGAACGCGTACAATGGCGTGAGATGCAACGAACTGTTCAGGGCCTGACCCAGGCCTTACAACAAGTGGCCCAAGGTGGGGCACACCATGGAGCTGGCGACCTCCACCAGAGTTTTAGAAATCTCAACCCTCCAAAGTTCACAGGTTCATCAAATCTCGAGGATGCGGAGAATTGGATAAAGGAGATCGAGCGAATCTTCCCCGTCATGCAATGCGCGGATGGTGAAAAGGTGCTTCTGGCCGCGTTCCAAATGGAATGGGACACCCGTGCTTGGTGGGAGTCCATTGAGGCCACCTTGCTCGAAGATCATGTTACTTGGGCCGACTTTGTCAGCCACTTCAATAGCAAGTATTTCTCCGACCGTGTTCAGGAGAAAAAGGCCACGAAATTTGCTGCCTTGAAGCAACGATCCCTGTCGGTGGCCGACTACGAGGCCCAGTTCTCTAGGTTATCTAGATATGCACCACACTTAGTATGCACTGAGAAGATGAAGGCAAGAAGGTTCTTGAATGGGTTACGACCTCAATATATCACTCAGCTCGCTTTCTTGGATATTCAAGTGTACTTAGAGATGGTGCATCATTCCCAGCTGCTAGAAGATGCTACAGAGTTGTCTGACAAAATCCGTAGTAAGGATAAAAGGGAGAATGTCACAAGCCCCAACACTTTTAAACCGTCTTTTAAAAAGCGGACCAATAATGGAGGCGAACCCTCCAAGGAGAAGAAATTCAAGAAGGGCAATAACAAACCTTTCTCCATCACGGCACCGCCAAAGGAGAATTGCAAATATTGCGACAAGCCAGGTCATCAGGCTGCGGAATGCTGGAGAAGGTTCGGAGCATGCCTTTGTTGTGGGAGTAAGGAACACCGTATTCCCGACTATCCAATGATGAACGAGCAAAGTGAGCCGGAGACAAAGGAAGAGAAGCATCTGGAAATGAAGCAGGGACGTTTACAAGCTCTCTAAGAGACGAAACCAACCGATGGTGGGTTGGTGGAAGTTATTTTATCTGTCTACTCTAAATCTGCTCAAGTACTGTTTGATACTGGCGCCACACATTCTTTTGTTTCAAAGAAATTTGCTGCTTCATTCTCTATGGAACCTGAATGGATAAACTTGGTGATTTCTACCCTGTTAGGGAATGAGTCTGATGTCACTTTCCATTACCCAAACTGCAAGATTATAGTTAAAGGCCACAACTTACCTGCAGATTTAATATGCTTAGACTTGAAGGAGTACGATGTAATTTTAGGGGCCAATTGGCTATCCACCCATCGGGCAACTGTAGACTGTCGAAATGGAAAAGTAACTTTTGTGGATTACCCGGAGTTAACTTACGTTACTCCTCGGAAGAGATCACCAGTCATCTCAGCTCTTCGAGCCCATAAACTTATCAACAAAGGATGCGAGGCATTCTTAGCATTTGTAACTGCCACGGAGGCTAAGGTAGCTAGACTAGAAGACATTCAAGTGGTTTGGGAGTTTCCCGATGTTTTCCCTGAAGATTTGCCTGGTTTGCCACCAGAGAGAGAAGTCTCATTCACTATAGACCTTGTTCCAGGTGCCGGACCTGTTTCCAAAGCACCCTACAGAATGTCCCCCGCAAAATTGAAGGAATTGGAGGAGCAGCTTATGGAGCTATTGAAGAAAGGATTTATCAGACCAAGTACTTCTCCATGGGGAGCACCAGTGCTGTTCGTCAAGAAGAAGGATGGATCGATGAGGCTGTGCATCGATTATCGGCAGCTGAACCACCTCACTATAAAGAGTAAATACCCACTGCCGAGGATTGATGAACTCTTCGATCAGATTTCTGGAGCAAAGTATTTCTCAAAAATTGATCTTCGATCGGGTTATCACCAATTGAGGATCAAGGACGAGGATATTCATAAAACTGCATTCCGAAGCAGGTACGGGCATTATGAATTTACTATTATGTCTTTTGGACTAACAAATGCCCCTGTAGCTTTTATGCAACTTATGAATAGCATCTTTAGACCGCATCTGGACAAATTTATTGTGATTTTTATCGATGATATCCTGATATATTCAAAGTCTGAAGAGGAGCATGAAGTGCATTTGAGGATAGCATTGCAGATATTGAGGGATAATCAATTATATGCCAAATTTAGTAAATGCGAGTTTTGGCTGGAAGAAGTGTCTTTCTTAGGACACGTAATTTCAAAGGATGGAATCACAGTGGACCCCGCAAAGGTCGAAGCGGTAAAAAACTGGGAACAACTGACAAATGCAACAGAAATTAGGAGCTTCCTTGGTCTTGCTGGTTATTACCGGCGTTTTATTAAAAACTTCTCGAAGATTGCAGTACCACTCTACAGGCTGACCCGCAAGGAACTGCCATATGAGTGGAATGAGGAATGTGAACGAAGCTTCCAAACATTGAAGGACCATTTGACCACTGCTCCAGTCTTGGCCCTTCCTATTAAAGGAGAGAAGTACGAGGTATATACTGATGCTTCTGGTATTGGTCTCGGTTGTGTATTAATGCAACAGGGAAGAGTTATTACATACTCTTCTAGGCAGTTGAAGAAGCATGAAGAAAACTACCCGGTTCATGACTTGGAGTTGGCCACGGTAGTATTTGCATTAAAGATTTGGAGACACTATCTCTACGGAGAACAATTCACAGTATTCTCCGATCATAAGAGCCTCAAATATCTATTCTCTCATAAGGAGCTTAATATGAGACAACGTCGATGACTGGAATATTTAAAAGACTTTGATTTCACTATTCAGTATCACCCCGGTAAAGGGAATTCGGTAGCTGATGCCTTGAGTCGAAAGCCGAGAGCCCTTATAGCCAGCTGTATGATACGGGAATGGAAACTATTAGACGAATTCTCCAGATTAAATATAAGCACGGACCAGAAAAATGGGTGTATTACTCTCTCTCACATGAGTGTGCATCCGAACTTGCTATCCGAAATCAAGAAGTTACAAGATGAAGATCCTGGAATGATTGAAATCAGGGAGAAACTAGATCAAAGAACCGAGTTCAAGCTAGCAGTGGATGGAAGTCTAATGTTTCAGGAAAGGACATGTGTCCCGGACTGTCCTGAGTTGAAACGGAAAATTCTAGATGAAGCTCACCGCTCTAGGTATACCATTCATCCTGGAGCAACTAAGATGTACAAAGATTTAAAAAGAACTTTCTGGTGACCAAACATGAAGAGGGAGGCAGCGGACTTTGTGTCTTGCTGTCTCACGTGCCAACAAGTAAAAGCGGAACACAAAAGACCCGCCGGAAAGTTACACCCCCTTGATATTCCCAAATGAAAATGGGAAGGAATTGGTATGGATTTCATCATGGGATTGCCTAAATCTAGAGGCGGACATGATGGTATTTGGGTAATCATCGACCGACTGACCAAGTCGGCACATTTCTTGCCAATTAAAAGTCGATGGTCGATTGATGTTTTGGCCGCATTGTATATTAAGGAGATCGTGAGATTGCATGGAGTTCCAACATCGATCGTGTCTGACCGAGACCCTCGCCTCACTTCTCATTTCTGGAAGGGTCTACAACACTCTTTGGGGACGAAGCTCAACTTCAGTACTGCTTTCCATCCCCAGACCGATGGTCAGACCGAGAGAACAAACCAAATAGTTGAAGACATGTTACGGGCTTGCATTATTGACTTTGGCGGAGGTTGGCATGATCATTTGCCCCTAGCCGAGTTTGCATACAACAATAGCTATCAAGCCAGTATACAGATGGCTCCATTTGAAACTTTGTACAGCAAGAGTTGCCGATCTCCTATATGCTGGGATGAAGTTGGCGAGAAGCAACTACTAGGGCCAGATATGGTAAGAAACACAACAGAAAAGGTTGAACTTATCCGAGAAAAAGTCAAAGTAGCACAATCCAGACAGAAATCTTATGCAGATAATAGAAGAAGGGAATTAGAGTTCCAAGTTGGAGACCATGTTTACCTCAAGGTCTCGCCCGGTCGAAGAATAAGAAGGTTCGGAGTTAAAGGCAAGCTCACACCAAGGTTCATTGGTCCATTTGAAGTACTAGAAAGAGTTGGCGAGGTAGCTTATCGCATCGCTTTGCCTCCACAATTGTCGAAGTACACAATGTGTTCCACATTTCCATGCTTAAGAAATATGTGCACGACCCTTTCCACGTCATTGATCATATTAACTTAGTGATTCAAAGGGACCTCGCTTATGAACAAAGGCCAATGAAGATTCTTGATCGAGAGGTCCGAGTCTTAAGAAACAAGACCATTCCCATGGTAAAAGTGCAGTGGAACAAATGCTTGGAACAAGAAGCTACATAGGAAACTGGGGAATCTATGCGAATGAGATATCCGGAATTATTCTAGACTGTAAGTACTATATACCCTCCATGTCTCCATTCACGCAATTGAATTTGGGGACCAAATTCTTTTAAGTGGGGGAGGGTGTAAGACCCCGGATAAATAATAAGGAATAAATTTATTCTAAATGAATGAAACGTGTGTGAAAAGGATAAATAAAAATAATTAAGCTATATATATATAGGTACTTAATGAGCTTTAACGCATATATAAAACAAGCCAAGAGAAATGCATGACATTAATGGGCCTTAACACATTATTATCTCCTACCATTAATACAAAACCTATAAGCCCATAAACCCACACACACACACACACACACACACACACACACATATATATATATATATATATATATATATATATATATATATAAAGGGTATATGTTATATTATGAATGAATAACACATATCCATATATATACATCTAAATGGGCCAAGCCTACATATATAGATATAATAAGAACCAACCCTTTTATATGTAAAAAGCCTTGTGCATCTCAACACTTGGCCCAAACCCACGTAAGCCTTCTAGCAAGGCCAACCCAAGTGTCCAGACAAACCAGTTATACCCCAAAGCCCAAGCCACCTACATGCCCCACGTGCAACCATGCACATACTTACCCAACCAAGTGCCTTGTATGTTCGAACTCATGGGTTTAGGGTTTATGTAGGAAACTTAGCAGGCGGCTGTTTAACCGAAAGGGAGGCAACCATGCATAGTAGGTTTAAGACCCTACCACGTTCACACGTAAAACCTTCCAATTACAAACAATAGAACCCTCCAGCACATTGAAAGTCTTATAAAACCACCACCCCGTTGATCGTAATAGCCTAAGTTGCACTTCTACTTGCCGATCTGCGTCCTCGTCATCCTGCAGCTGATCCTTTTTCTTCCTGCAAGCATCCGCGGCGTCAGCACGTAAAGGAGCCATGCTCCTTCATTTCTCTTCCTTGTTGCGGTTGTTGTTGTTTTGACGAAAAAGAAACAACACCCCTCTCACCCTCTGCTTCATCACTTGCAGAGAACTGAGGGCCGTGCGTAAAGCCACCAGGGAAGGGAGTCTTCTTCCCTTCATCTTCCTCATGTTGCACAAGGAGGCGGTCATCTCATACTCTATTTTGAACATAGTATCGTTCCAGCAAGTTTTCTTTACGGTTCATCATAGAAATCTCCACTTAAGGTAGGTTTTCTCAAGTTTCGTAGCCCAAACAAAAATTAATTCATCATTGTAGGTGTTCTCTCTTCATGCCAAAGATTATAATTAGATTAAACCTCACATGATATTTCTGCATGATTTTTACTACATGATTTCTTTTGTGTTTTGGTTTAATACTATAGAAGTTAGTTATGGAGTTTTCGCCTTCATAACTTGTACGTGGGTATCAGAGTCTCCTTTGGCTATGAAAATTTATGGGCGTACTAGTGGGATGGAGACTGAGGTAGTGAGAGTGGTTGCACCGTTTTTCGTACCCCTATCTCAAGATCTCCCATCTCTCAATGAAAAATTATTTTGAACATCCAGTTAAGTAGAGTTTTTTGAGCCCGTCATTTCGGTATATCATAAGCTCGATTCCGACGTAGTTACGTCGAGAAACGAGAGGACTAAAGTTGAGACAATTTGTAAAGAAATGACGACAATAAGAATTGTCGTCAAATCTTTTGATGACGTAACACATGTCGTCAAATTATATATATATATATATATATATATATATATATATATATATATATCTTGTGACAATATCTTTAAAAATTGATATCTACTAAAATATGTTACAGAAAATTATAAAAAATATATTTTTGGAATCCTTGAATTTTTCTCCTAATTATCATATATTCTATTTTTTTAAATTATTTTATATAAATTATTATCTCTTTGAATGTATATTTTTGAAATTATTCAATTAAATAGATATTGACGTGAATTCTTGTTAAATAAATTAAGTTAAAAATCATATAATTAACGTCCCTCCAAGAGGACGCTAATTAATAAATGACGCCACCCACGGGCGTCAAATAATATAAGTTTATTTAATTATAGTTAATTATAGAATTGAATGGACATGAATTCTATAATTAACACATTCATGTTCTCACAGTTTTCTTCTGATTTTGACCCATACCGCGGGTCTTATGGCACTCTCATCTCACGTCCGTAGATGGAGTCCCTGTCTCATGATTGGTTCACGTATACACCTCAACTCTCGATGACATACAAGCCCTCCATTGGACATTCCGTTCCTTTGGACTGACAAGTTAGTCATTGGGACCTCCGTAAGTCTCCTCGTAGCCTTGGATTTTTTTTTTAACCAAAGTTGATACTTGCAAGGAGGGAGACGGGAGAGGGGGTTCATCACTTCATTGCGGAAGAAGATGAAACCACTATCCCGGCCACCAGGCAAGCGATTTTCATATAAGAAAGCATAAAAGAGAAAGGGGTACAGAGGGGGGGAGGGGAAACGGCCAAAGAGGGCCAAGAAGCGTACAAGGCCCAAGGCCCAAAGAAGCAGCAACGAGGCCAAAGAACCCAAGCGAGGGCAGCAACAAAAGGCCGAGAACCCACAGAGGATACCAAGTCCCTACAAATAGGAGTCTTCGTCGAAGACCCCTTCCGAGTCGGACGAAAACACAGAACGGACACCGCGCTGGCGACCCGGAGAGCAAGGCCAATCAAGAGGATCAACCTCCGAACCGTCGGGATCGAGCACCTCCGTGAAGGAAGAGTCGGCCGGCGGTGGGGGCGCCATCGAAGAAGACTGGAGCCGAAGAGAGCGACGGGGAGGGAGAGCAGCATCCTCAAACATGCACTGACGATCGCGCGAGGAGGAGGTGGAGTTGGATCGCCGGAAGGTACGCCGAGGAGCATCGCCAACCACCCTGGAGGGCGGCCGAGAGCGGTCCTGACGAGAGGAGCCCACAAACGCCGTGTGAGCCGCCGTAGTGATAGCCTTGGATTCCCTCAAGGCCGACTGAGCTAGTTGTACCTTAAACACCTTGTACCTTTTTGATTACCACGTCATGTGGTAAACCGTCCCTCTCATGGTGCCATCTTGGTCGATGAGAGAATAATCCTAGCCAGTGGAATGATGACATTCCACTATGCGGTGTCTTGGATTGGGTCCCTTATAGTTGGGGTCAATCTTTCTACTCGATTCATGTCCCTTGATTGGTGATGGGTTTAGTCATCCACTCAAGTTATCACGGCTACCTCGTTAAGATACCAATTCTACCCAGGTTATCGACATGTTATGGTTCTCGTTGGTTTTGACACTGTCCATCTAATGTTCTTCCTTGAATTCTGTGGAACCTATCCACAAATCTACCTTGATATCCTACATGAGTTTGTTCTTGGAATTCCGTGGCTATCACTAAAGTGGTTGCCTAGATATTACATGTAACAATGTCTGCGCATATAGGGCCCGATCTGGTCCTGGGAGGAGCACCCGAAAGTACTTGTGCCCATGGGAGTTATATTGATCACGGTGTGGCATTGCACCGAAGTACTTGCTTGAATCTACGACATTCCACTCTATCTCTCTCTCTCGCGCGTGCTTGACTTGATTTACTTGACACGACTTGCGTGGCCCGGAATGGACAAAGTACTTCCTTGTTAATAGCCATTATCTCATGACATGAAAAACTTTATTGATATACATGGTACTCGTTCAAATACTTGAAATCTTGAATACTTGAAATTCCCTATCTTGGCTCAACAATACATGTTATTTCCTCTCGTTATCATGTTCAATTTCGTATCGTTCTATTTTACATGATTGACATGCTAGACTTGCATTTTCATTTGGAAGAGGTAATTACTTAAACCAATTGCTAGTTCTTGAGATATAATTCCTACTGAGCGTTTTCTCATCAAGTTCTTTTCCCCAAACCTTTCAGGTAATACGGACCCTGACTCAGACTCGGATGGGCAGGAGCAAGAGTGATGAGCGTAGAATCTGCAAGTATCATGCTACTACACCTTATCGTGTCGAGTCATCCTGAGTTTATTCTTGCAGTGTTGTCGTTAGAACTTATCTTATTTCAAGAGTTGTAACATTTAAGGCTTATGGGCCTGATTAGTAATGTTAAGTCTTGGAGTTACGTGACTGTGTTTAATGGTTAAGTTGTTATCAATGGTATCAGTACTTGGTTATGTTTTAAAATCCTTGTCTTATTACGCACTCTGTTTTGATGTCGAATTTCTACTTGCTCTGATTGACATGATTGATATAAACTCGTCACGTTCTCCCCGGGTTCCTTCCGCGCTCGGGGCGTGACAGAATGACACCTCCCTCTCCGGGGGTAGACTAGATAAATCCTGCAGAAAAACATCGAGAAAGTCCCAAACTATGCGGATATCCTCTAACTTTGATTCCTTTACCTCTATTACGGTGACAAAAGCAAGAAAGGCCATGCATCCTTTCCATATGAGTTTTTGAGCTCAAAGAGTCGAAATAAGAGGTGACTTATTCCGACTCCGAGGACTAGTGTAAACCAGCTCTGGGTAATCATCAAAAGTTACTTTGCCCTTTCGGGAATCTATAGCCGCCTTGTGTGTGGATAGCCAATCGGCATGTCACGCCCTGAGATTATGTAGTGAAAACAATCGAGAACGCAAACAGCCGGCATGGTAAGCCTCTTGCAAGCAAGAATAATCAGAGCGCAATGTCAATCACACAATGTATTTGCACAATAATTTAATCAAAACTTCATCTTTATTTCACATCAAGTAGTCATAATTCAAGTACATAATACTCCACTCTCTCTCTAGACTCAATAAAGACAAATTACATATAAGACTCAATCTAGACATATTTCAACATTCTAAGTCTTCACGCGATTCCATGTTTCCTTTAATCGCTCTCGGACCCATCACTGGAATGACCTGAATCCGAATCCGACCCACTGGTACTTCCTGAAATGATTAAAAAATAGGTAATGAGCACACTTGCCCAGTAGGTATCTTCGCATCAATATGATTGGCAATGTTAAAGTAATTAATATCTTTAGCTTTAAAGAAAAAGATAAATCATGCGAGCACGATCAACATGCGATGAAAACTAAAGTAACAAAGTATAATCAAGCTTGAGATACGATAAATCAAGAATATATCAAGAATGTTACTTTGGCCTTTTCCACGAATCAAGAATGTAACGAGAATGTACTAGAAAGTCATGTAACAAGCAAGAATGTACTCTTCACTTAGTAACAAGTACTTCATGAATTTATATGGATATTTTCACTTCACGAGCCATGGACATTTTCACATATTTATAAAGAAAGTACTCTCAGTGCAATGTGATGCCAGTTGCATCATACCCCATGGTTTATAATAGTATGTTTCCGATAATCAGCCGAGGGGACTAGCATAGAGCCCTTGAACACAATCAGTGCCCGAACTACATCTTCAAGTATAAATCAAGGTACTTCCATGAATATAATAATAAGATGGCCAAGAACGTACAATTTCAATGATAGTTCCATGATAAAGTAACCAAAAATAAGAATGCTTCTATTGAGAATAAGATTTTAATAAACATATTAATAACTAGGTTATGCTGTAGAAATTAATTGGCAGCATAACGGTACATTTCTTAACTTTCACAATTTACTTAAGTATTTTTAGAAAAATGTGACAGGTTCTAGATAATCAATTGGACTATCTAGATCATAGGAATATTAACCCTTGAGTCAAACCTCGGGTTAACTGTACATAGAAAAAAAATAGCAGTCATTTACAGGGCCGTTTCACAAAGAAAGCGGTCTAGTTCTGGACCGTTAAGGTCAAGACTATTCAAAAATTAAAAATAGATTCTCTTGAGTCTTTAGCGGTCATAGAAAGAACCATCTAGGATCCGTTAGTGGTCTAGTTGAGGCCCGCTAGCAGACTCTGGCGGTCAACCATAAGGCCGCTAGGTTTCTAGAAATATAAGACACCGGTATAAGTACTTTCTAGACAATGGGATTTAATGGTACAACCAACTCGGCGTCCTAGTGGGAATCCCAGGCTCGCGGAGAATTATGGAGGCCTTGAAACAAGATTTTTTAGTCCGTTGGAAGGAATATCCAAAGGAGAGGTTATCAAGTCCAAGATTATATTCCTAATGTGCAAAGTGTAACTAATGGTCATATACCGGGGTATATGCCATGTACTTATAGAAAGTGACATTGAGATAAGTGGAGAATGTGTACTGTGATAAACCAATGTTCAATCTCGTCAATGTAGCGTTTAAACCATGATTTAATACAAGATTATATGGTTTTTGGGCATGAAATTATCATATGCTTAAAATAATTTTAAGTACCATAAAGAACATTAACTCACGATTACGAATCAGTAAATAAAAACTCAGACTAGTGAATAACATTAAAACATGTTAGAACATAGTTAACTACGCTTATTTATAAGCTAAATGGACTATTCTTAAATCTATCTCGGGTTTACAGAAAACAGAACACTGGTGGTCTATTATAGAGCCATTACAGAAAATTCATGGTTTATCGTAAGGCCGCCAGAGGGACTTTAACGGTCTATTTCTGGTCCGCCAGAGGTTTCATAAAAATCGCGTTTCAAGGTGACTAGCGATTTATCGTAGGGTTGCTGCATAAGGTTGGCGGTCGAAGATTAGGCCGCTATAGCACGTCTGACAGTAATTTAAATAAGAAGAAACTAATGTTTAAAACACATCATGTCTAGAAATCAACATGTATAAACTTCCCTATCATGATGGAATGAAGATTAGGCAATCAATATGCATGGATTTTCTGTGAATTAACAAGAGAGTTTCTCTTAACTTAATTAGGGCTAAGAATATGCATGGATGTATACTAGATGTATAAAACATGAAATTCTTGATGCATAGTTCATGAAATCTAGTGAAACAAGAGGGCTTTTATCCCTACAATGATATTTTACCAGTTCATGAGATGACCTATCTCTGTTAAGGCTTTTAGACTTTGAATTTTGGACTGGAAGTCCACCCTAGTTCTACACTTCTTGTGACAAATCAGAAACTTCACGTTGCTCTAACTCATTACTCTTTTTACCTATGGACGTGAAATTTAGAGGGTAAGAAGAAGATACTAAGGGGAACGAAAAGTTCTAAAGGTTCCAGTTCTAAATACATCATTTTGGATTCCAAATTCCTTGATCTTCAACGGACTTTTGCTCAGTGTCCTTGGTCGCTAATATGGAACCAACAACTTTGTAGGCTTCTATCTCCCTGTGTGTTTGATCTCCTAGCACGGAATTTGGAGGCAAGTTAGTCCTTAATATTAGGAGTAATAACCTCAAAAGAACCTACCCGAAAGAATGCTTCCTTACCTTAGTTTCACGTAAGCCAAATAGAGGGGTCGCACAAGTGAAACTTAGGGTCTATTTATAGGGTTTTTGCTAGGGTTTGAGGATTAGAACGATCCTAGAGTCCTTATTAAATCTCAGGTCGACTTCTGAGAGTCATCTAGATGTTTACTAGTTCTCCCATCTCGATCTCTAGGAGATAGGACATCAAAAATCTAATCTTTTTGCTCTTTCTTCAACGCACAGAACTGATAGGATTTAGCGGTCTAAGACTGGTCCGCTAAATGTGCCTTAGCGGTTTTACGATAGACCGCCACTATTGTTGGTCGCTGAATTTGAAATTCATTCAAGCTCTATTTTCATTTTATCCACTTAATTATCCATATAATAAGTATTTATCCCTTATATTCCGTGAATAAACTAATTAACCTTCTAGAATATGGGCCAAACTTCATGGGCTTGGTCCTGAAGTCCTTTGGGCTTTATTTAAATAGGCTAGGTTAATTGATTGTCATACTTGGGCCTTAATAATGATTTATTTAACCCAGAAATTCATTTATTAATCCATTTTGACCTTTAAAAATTCACAAAAAATATTTAAATACTTCAAAAATATTTCAAAAAATTTTCGGGGCATTACACGGCACCTAGTATGACGTCATATCCATCCATATCTAGGCGTATTAGATCGGTAGGTATATTATGTCATTCAACTATGACTTAACTATCCGGGTAATGGTGTGTAATCTCAGATCAACTTCCAAGAGGAGTAGAAATAATTAGATCCATTTCTAACCAATTACGCTCCTTAGATAATGAAGTAGCAAATCGTTTGGAAACAAATGAATGAGTCGCACCAGTATCGAATAAGACATGAGCAGTCTTGGAACATATTTTCAATGTACCTTCCACAATTCCTCCTTCACTATGTTTCGCCTCTTGGAGAGCTTGGAGACGGCCTTGCTTCTTGATAGGGCACTTCTCATTGTTGGCTTGATCATTGAGTAGAGGACAGTTGGGAATCCTATGATCACGGCTCCTGCATCGGAGACAAGCTCCCAACCTTCTCCAACATTCCTCGGCCTTATGTTCGGCCTTATCACAATGTTTGCAGACCTCCTTAGAGGGTGTTGTGATAATGGAGAAAGGCTTGTTGCTCATCTTGGATTTCTTCTCTTTGGAGGAATCACCTCCATTATTGGTCCTCTTCTTGTTAAAGGAGGGTTTGAACGTTCCCGAACTTGTGACTTGTTCTTTCTTATCTCACCCACGGATCTTGTCGAACAATTTCGTGGCATCTTCAAGTAGTTGGGCTCATCTTACCATCTCCAAATAAACTTGTATGTCCATCGGCGCCAGTTGTGTGATGTATTGGGGTCGAAGCCCATTGTGAAATCTTCGGGCCTTCATCTTTTCCGTACTCACCAAATGTGGTGCGTAACAGGAAAGCCTAGAGAATTGGGCCTCATATTCGGCCACTGATAAACTCCTTTGTTTTAACGCGGCAAACTCCATAGCATTCTTTTCTTGTATACGGTCTGAAAAGTATCTGTTATTAAAATACTCTACAAACTCGCCCCATGTGATGTGGTCATGTGACAAGTGGCTTCCACATATTCCCACCAGAATTGAGCATCCTGTTCTAGTTGGAAAGTCACTAGTAGCACTTTCTCTTCGTCTGTGCATTGCATGACACGGAATATGGGTTCCATTTTCTTCATCCAATTCTCAGCATCGTTCGGGTCGGAAGAGCCGACGAATTTTGGTGAATTCATATTCATGAAACTTCAGTGGAGATCTCCCACTCAATGGTTCATACCCCCTTATGTTACTTGTTGAAGTGCCTGGGTGAGGCCTTGGACGGTCCTTTGCATGTCCCACCATTGGGCTCGCTCGGCAGCCATGTTCCTACAAGGGAATTAAACTTAAATAATATTTAACTAAACCATAAGGTTTAACGCCCTATATTGACTTATCAATGGTTCGACTCATCTCTCCGGGTAAAAGGGAATAACCTATCTATGGACATTTGTAACCTAGGAAGTTAAAAAACCTAGGCTCTGATACCATAAAAACTGTCACGCCTCGAGCGCGGAAGGAACTCCGGAGTGCGGAATGAGTTTATATCATTCATGTCAATCAGAGCACAAGAAAATTCGACACGTAAGACAAAGTGCAGTAAACATGATAATACCAAGTCGTTTATTCATTAATAACTCCAAATACCTTTATTACATAATTCCTTAAACAAAAGAGTACTTTAATGACACTCGAGACTCAATAAAGAGAAAATTACAACAATGACTCAAGAAAATCGAAAAGACTCGATGTAGAAGTCTTGGACATCCGGGTATAGCTCTATGCTCAGCTCTCATGGTCATCCCCGTCCGATTGAGTCTCGCTATCAGAATTACCTGAAAAATAGGAAAAAATACTAGGTGAGCGAACGCTCAGTAGGGATTACATCTCAAAACAAGCTTACTTTAAGTAAATTACATGTTACATGAAATGCCAGTATATCGAAGCATGAACGTAAAATAATATCGAGAGTAAAATGACAAGAATTATCAAGGATGAGCTAGTACGTTTCAAGATGATCAAATCATGTAAAGTTATCAAGGAATATCAAGCATGTAATATCAAGTCATGTCACGAGAATTGGCTATTTAATGTTGCAAGTAAATACCCATTTCGGGCCACGCAAGTCACGTCATGTCATGTCAAGGCAAGCACGAGATCATGGAATGTCATAATCTAGAAAGTCATGCACTCTAGTGCAATGTCACACCGTGGTCAACATAGCTCCTATGGGCACAAGTACTTTCGGGTGCTCCTCCCAAGACCAGATCGGGCCCCATTAACACCAGACATTGAGTCATGTAAATATCTCGACATCCACTATAGTTTATAGTCAATAGAATTCCAAAGGAATAAGCCATTGTAGGATTATAAGGTAGATTTCAAGGATAGAACTTGAGTAATGATGACATAGTGATAAATCTCACATCAAAACCAAGACATTCGTGAAACTAGGTAATTGGCATCCACTCAGGTCTCCGCCATATAAGAATGTGTGCCCACTGTAGTGTTCGCTAATTCTGGGAACAGTGCAGGCACTAAGAAATAGCGCCCACTATGATGGCCACTAATCCAGGTTTGGCATCCACTGGCCTAGCCGCCAATTCCAGGCAGGGACAGACTCTCACAGAACACCAGAAACAACACTCCATGATGGCTAGGGCGTCATGTTTCTTCAGAGTGACATGACAATTAGAGGTTTCCAGGGATTTTAAGGCACAACATGTTGTGACCCCTCTATGTTGATGATGTTGACACTTGCTTTACTTCATTGGCAACACCATTGTTTTGATTGATTGGCAACTATTTTTGACTTGATGAAATTGCTCTATCAGATTGACTATGTGTTCTTTGCATTTAATACACTGATGTCTGCATTTCTTACTGTCATGAGTCTATACATCATCCATTTTAGATAAGGTACACACACTGCATTTCAATTGAATTGGTTAAGTATGTACAGCGTCAACGCATCATGTTACAGCATCAACGCACTTCATTGGATGTGTGTACAGCATCAACTCGTTAAGTGTGTACAGCGTCGACGCATCATGTTACAGCGTCAACACACTTCATTGGATGTGTGTATTGAACCTCAAAGTCTGTACATTGAATCGCCAACTTCTTTGAAGCCCATACATTGCTCAAAGTCTGTACATCGATCTGTCAGCAAGTCTGAACATCGTCCGTCTTTGTTAGCGTCTTAGGCATTAGGCTAAGTCTGTATAGCGTTCTATGTCTAGAGCTTCATGAAGTCTGTACATCAGACTGTTACAGCAAGTCTGTACATTGTCTATCTTCCTCAGCGTCTTGATATTTGAAGTCTATACATCCATCAGGAGCTTCAAGTCTACACATCGCTTCGCTCCATCAAGTATGTACATCCACAGTGTTACTCAAAGTCTGGACATTGGTCTTCAAACTCAAAGTCTGCACATTGTCTTCGAAACCCAAGTCTATACAATGGTCTTCACACATGAAGTCCATACATTCGATGTGCAGAGTTGATGTCTATACTGTGTCTTTGCTGATCAAGTCTACATAATGGTCGGTGGCAAGTCTGTACACTGGCCTCAGCTTTTCAAGTCTACACATTGGCTTCCTTGCATAAAGTATATACACTGGACTGTTTGGCAAGTCTATACATCAGCCCTTGTCTTCGATGTCTGTACAGCCCTTTAGCTTGCTCAAGTCCATACATTGGCTTCAAGACCTTCAAGTCTATACACTGAAGTCTTCACATTCGTTTGCATTACATGAAGTCCATACAGTGGGTAAAGACTGTACGTTGCATTCTGCCTTCACATGTCTATACAACGAAGTATATACACTGCAATGTACATACTTAGATCTTATGACTTCACTCTTGTTGCTGAAGGGAACAGGGTCGACGCTGGGAGCTTAAAGCGTCGACGCAACAGTTACAAAGGAAGAGCCAATGGCTTACTGGATTACTCTGGTGCGTCAACGCATTCATCAAGTGGCGTCGACGCAGCAGGTTGATGGATCAACAAGGTGACCAGAGGGTGCACGCAGTTGCACAATGCGTCAACGCACTCCACACGAAACGTGAGAGGGCTGAAGCCATCTAATCTAAGTTCAGATGCTGGAACACCAATGAGTCAACGCAGCATGCTAAGAGCGTCGACGCAGCACGCCTATCTGCTGAAGACTTGATCACTGGATCACCGATGCGTCAACGCAGTAGGCTGATGGCGTCGACGCAGCAAGTCAGATTGTTGTCACTGAGCACGTGCACGGAGAACTCTATACATCGGACTGAAGAAGCTAATGAGGGGGCACGTGATCCCAGGTACCTGGCTCGTGATCCGAGAAGGACAAGGTATCCAGATGAGGACACGTATACTGACACTCCATTGGATGCTACCACGTGGTCCAAATTGCTGGGCGGGAAACGTGGAGAGCACACGCCTGTTGACACCCGTTTTATACCCAATAAGTCGGGTCACCTCCTTGTTTCATTCTATATGATGCTCCGAGTTATTCACCCTTCATTGAGTCTCTTGATCAGTTGAAGCATGTTTCTTGGGTCTTAATTCCTCGATTAAGATGTGGTTCCCGGTGGCATTTTGTTGGACGAATCTTAGCAAACCCTTCACTCTATTCTTGAACCTCAATGTTAATAACGGTCCCAGTTAGGCGCGTTTCTTCCTTCTGACGGATGGGTCATGGACCGTTACTCTTTGAAGAGTCCTAAGGCTTAAGGCCACGTTGTCAAAGCTTATCCTTTTGATTCCATGTTGATAATAACGGTCTGTCGTGCAGCCGTTGTTTCCATATGACACCCTAAGCCTTGGCCGTCAGTTTTTTGAAGAGTCCAGCCTGTTGGGTCTTCTTTCCATTGATCTTATCTCTTTGGGATAAGGTTGAAAATGGCAGTCGTTCCTTGATGCGTTACTTCAAAGTGGCAATCTGTCGTGCAGCCGTTACTTCCTTCTGAGAGTCCTGGCAGTTCAGGCCTTTTCTCTGCTACTCCGTGGTTGAGATAAGGATTTGGATTGACGTTATCTCTTTCAAATCCGATCCTCAGGACCCCCCGTTTGTTTCTATGGACTCTTGGTGATATTATCTTTGAGGATTTGCTAAGGGTTATCTCTTTATCCTGCTGAATTATCCTCTGCTCGACCTAAGGGTTTGAGGGTCTATAAATAGAACCCTTGACTTCATGGCCAAAAAGAGGAGGATTCGAATTCACGACGAAGTGCTGCCGAACTCAGGAGCCATCTTCATCCAGGAGGAGCTGCTTCCCACGTCCATCCATCTTATAATCAAGGGAGTATTTCAATTTTGGTCTTTCAAGTTCATCCTTGCATGCTTGAGTTCTTCCTTGGTTTTTCCTCAAACAAAGCATTGTCCCTCCTCTTCCTCCACGTTTTCCACTGTTCCTTAAGCATACAAACATCCTCCCAAACTTTTAAAACACCCAGAGGGGTTAAAAAACCAAAACTCCCCGGTAATTCCCTCTCCTTTTGATGTTCTTGAGCTCTTTAAGAATTGATGCTATGCTTGTGAAAAGGGCTAATTGAGGTTGTCTTGTCTTGTCTTTCTACTTCTTTGGCAGGTTTACAGGTTCATTAGCACGAGGCCCAAGTCTTCTAGCCGGCTGGAAGAGTTGGAGTTAAAAGAATTCAAGCTTTGTTACTGTAGGTTACCTGACGGTCTGGTGCAGGCGCGTCACTATCTTCTGGCGGTCTATCGTGCAGCCGTCACTTCCAAGCGACGCACAAGGTTCTGGCCGTTACTTCCAAGTTGATCTGCAGGCTTTCTTTGGTTTTCTCTCCCGTGGGCGGGTGCTTCATCCACCTATTTCCAAGGTATATTCGAGTCTTTGACTTGTGTTTACTTTGGTGGCGATCACATCTTTCCTTAGTATTGGGCGTTAGCTGTCTTCTTCATCATATCTTCTTTATTTTCCTTGCTTGCTCCACCTTCACGGTGTGTTTTTATTTATTCCTTGCTCCACGCCCCGGCGTGTGTTTTTCTTTTCCTTAGCATAATTTGATCGAAGTAGCATGCCCATGCTAGAGCTAGCTATGATTGCCTAGGTTCATGTTCACATGTTCACAGGTTTGAGCAGATCTTTGATTGCTTGTTTGTCATCTTGCCATGTTACTTTGCAAACCTCAAAAGTAAGATAAAAGATAGGCAAATAAATATCAACAGATAATTTTTTGGCGATCACGGTGGGACGACTTGTGCCAATCGTGCTCTTGATTCTTGTTTAAAACCTGCCATCATCTGCTTGTTGAGTTGTCTTTTGTTCCCTTTGTTCTCACTGCTTATTCTGGTTTTCTGAGCTCTCTGACGGCCAGTTGTCCCTGCGTCACCGTTCTCCGACGCAGGGGCATTAGGCCGCCGCTTTTGTTCTGCTGTGCGAGCTTTCACGGGCTTTCCGATTACTTCTGTTTGGTTTTTGTTCTCTGGCTCATCTGACGGTCTCAACCCCCTGCGTTATATATCATCTGGCGGTCTGGCCTTCGACCGTTATTTCTCTCTGACGCAGGGGCCGTCGACCGTTACTCTCCTGACTGGTACGCATCCGAGGTGCATTTATTTCCGCAGTTTTTTGCTGTGATTTATTGCTTTGGTGACACTTGACCCTCCTCTTGCTTTGCTCATAGCTGCATATCATGGTGTGCGCTATTGATTGTTAGATTGTTAGGCTAGACTTTGCATGCACTCCGGTGCACATAGGGTCATTCATCTCTTCACACATTAGATTGCATTTTCCTACCTTGTTGTGAGGACCTCTCATCTCCATATTCCTTGGAGCCGACTAGGAAATCACAGCAGGGACCTCCATAAGTCCCCGCGAGCCGTGGATTCCCACACGGACGCCGGGCTGGTTGTACCTTTCCCACCCCGTGTCTAGGATTGCATAAGTGATTGAGTGGTTACACTTAGAGTCAAACCAAGTCCCATATCCATCTCTTATTAGGAACCCATTGTTGAGAGTACATATCGATCAATTCTTTTTGTTTTCACAAAAATTGGCCAATCTGGGGAAAAACTGGTCGAGTGCACCCCCCCTCAAAGAGGGGGAATGTTCTCACTCCTCCAGTCTACTCCAGGGCCCTGATTTTTATTTAAATTCCTCTCTGAAAATGTACAAGCATAGGGGCATACCCCAGAAGGAAATGAAGGCATATATGAGCCTTTACTTTTCAACAATTACAATGAAAGAGAGAACTAAAATTTTGAGATGAAGACTATTTTGTTAAAACCTGAATGCAGGCAGATCTGCCCTATCCATCCTAATAGCACCCCTTGCCGCATATGGAAGATCCTTTTCTTAAACAAAAACAGAATTATGTGGGGCATTACATGCAAAAGAAGCCAACGAGTCAGCAACTTGGTTTCCTTCCCTGTATATGTGTTGTATTTGACAGCCATTTTCCACCAAAAAAATGCATATCTGCTTCCACCAAGGGATTACCATCCAGCTAGGGGCTATTTCTTTTTTGCAAGCTTCCACAAGAATAGCACAATCAGAATATATTTTGGATAAACTGAAACCACATTGTTTGGCAATTTTCAGACCATCATGAAGGGCTCTAGTTTCTGCAATCACACTAAAACCTATGCCATATGAGAATGCAAACGCCATCACTAACTTTCCAGATGCATCCCTTATACAGCCTCCTCCTCCACATTTACCTGGATTGCCTTTTGATGCCCCATCTGTGTGTAATGTATACCCCTGCGCAGCCATTTTACATCTTACAATAATAGGTTGTTTAGTAACAACTTGAGGATATAATCTATAGGCCGCTAGCTTATTGAGATTTACTAAAGATATCGGCTTCTGAAACTTTAGCTTGTCCAAAGCCATCGAGATAGCATCAATGATTCTTCTTTTGATAGCAACCAGATTGAATGGAGTACCTTCAAACCTGGCCACACATCTGCTTTTCCAAATTTCCCAGATAAGCATAATGACAACAAACAAACAGATGAAACTAGAAGCAGATTTCAGGTTTGTTACTGCTAAAATATTCCATAACCGAGTAGTAATATGACAGCTTAACCACGCCATATGACTGATCAGAGGAAGCACCCAATCCCACAGATCTGCTGCCAGATTGCTGGATATAAAAAGATGATCTAGATCTTCTTGGCTTGGATGAGCACAGCAGTTGCATTTGGAGGCCAAGTTTATACCGCAGTCCCTTATCCTACTATCCACAGGCACTGCACGATGAATAACCTTCCATGTAAATAAAGCTGCTCTTGGAGTAATGAATGGATGCCAAAGTTACATATCGATCAATTCACTAAAGTTCCAAGGGAGAAATCATAAGAAGCTTGTCGCATCATTCTAAACAACTTGTTTGATTTTTGAGTGTCTTCATCTTTTATCACTTGCATCTTGTGAAAATCACCTAAGTTTGGTTGCTTATTGTGTGTTTTGTGTTGGTTGTTTTTGCAATTTTGTCAAGGTTGTCCGTTGCATGTGGAGTTGTTTTCATCCGTCTGATTCGTCTTCTCCAGTCGCTCCTTCCTTCACGTTCTATTCCAATCCCCTCTTCGAATCCACCATGGCATCCTTCAATCCTCCGCGCTCCCAAGAGGACTCTCTTCCTCAAGGGCTCCTTGAGAACCCCCCTAGGGTTTCCACCTTTCCCTCCGGAGAAGGGACCGCCCCTCTCCCGTCCTCCACACCTGTGGGAGGTAGTCAAGGTACCCCTTCTCTCGCTACTCCTTCCGCGGGCTCCGTCCTTCACATGATGGCCCAATTGGACCCGACTCAACTTCAAGTCCTATACCAAGCTATGCAAGGGTCCAACGTTTCTCCCTCCGCTGCTGTCCAAGGTCAATCTAATCCTTCCATTATCGGGCCGTCCGTTCAGCCCGCTCCGATTGACCTCACTCCGGTCCAACCCCGGACCATCACTTTCGCTGGCATGGAGATGGGCCAATCTTCCAATTCAGCCCATCAGTCTTTTGATAAAGGGAAATCGCCTATCCCTTCTTTTGTCCGGGTGGATCATCACAATTCTGGTTCAGTGGCTTCACAGCTGCTCATGAGCCCTTCTGATTTCTTACACCCTCAGCAAGGGGTGGCCCAAACTCACTCCCATCCGGGTATATCTCAGGCCCAATATCCTTCTTACGGGCCCCCTATTTCCACTGTCTATCCTTCTACTCATGCCTATGGGCCTCCCCCGTCTGCCACCGTCATTCCATCCGCTCCTCAACAATCGGCGTCCTTCACTACCCCTGCTCCCTCCCAAGAGCAGGACTTGCTTCACAAGTGGGCCGCCATGTAGCAACAACTTGATTTCCTCCAGAAAAGGGTTGGCCCACAATCCTTGGCCGATATTCCTATCCCGAGCTTCCAGAACATTCGGTTCCCTCCGCAATCAGAGCTCCCCAACTACTGCAAGTACGATGGGAACAGCAATCCATTTATCCACGTGAGGGATTTTCTATATGAATCGGCGCAGTTCCAATATGATGATCGCCTCATGGCGTACTTATTCCGCCGATCCTTAGATGGAGTTGCTCTGGAATGGTTCTATTCTCTGCCACTGGAAGAGGCCGAGAGTTTCAAGGTAGTTAAAGACAAATTCATTCAGCGGTTTCAAGACAGGGTTGGACCGTAATATTCATTTACAGATCTAGTAGCAGAGAAAATGAAACCGGAAGAAGAGTTTGCCACCTATGCAGACAGGTGGAGGCAGATGGCCGCCAGGGTACCGGGCCACATTCCGGAGGAAGAGAAGGTCAAACTGCTAATTTCCAATGCCACCCCGACCTTCCGCAACATCCTGGCAATGAATGATATAGCTAACATGCATCAACTCTACAGCCGGGCGCACTTCATACAGACTCAATTCAAGGACTCCCCCATCCATTCTCTTTTCGAAAACCAAAAGCCCAAGTACCACAAGAAACCACAAGGGCCGATTACCGAGGGAGTCCAAACGAACGAGCAAGTACAAGCCGTTGCTTTTCCATTTCAGGCCGCACCCTTCCGTTACAACCAAAACCCCCGCAATCCGCAAAACACCGCTCCGCAAAACTTCCAGGCCACTCCACAAAACCCTCCCCCCGTCTTCACCATCCCTCAAAACACCTTCACCATTCCGCAACAACCCCCGCCACCATCACAATACCATAACGTCCCTCCACCCAACGGCTACAACAACAACAACCCTAATAGCAAGCGCCCGGCTCCCAGGAGAGCCCAGTATCCTCCATTTCCAGAGACACTTACAGATATTTTCTTGGCACTCATGTCAATAAATGCAATCAAACTTCCTTCGGAACGACCTGTTTGGAACCCGGCGGTTGATCAGACTAAATATTGCATATTCCATAGGCAGCCGGGCCATACCATAGAAGGATGCTTTCAGTTCCGAGATCTGGTATATGACCTTCATGAGGGGCAGAGAATCGACTGGGCCGAAATGCATAGGGCCATTATGGAGATTAAAGAGAAAAGAAGGCAGCCGCAGGGGCAGCAAGTGCAGCAGCATCAAGCACCGCAACCGCAGCAACCGCCACAACAGCAGCAGCCACAGCAAGTACAAGACCTGGGCATCCACCAGAACCCGATGCCAAATCATCCACCCGCTCCTCAGCAGCAGCCGACGGCCCCGGCACAAGTAAACATGGTTCAACCACCGGCCCCCAACACCGGGTGGTCTTTTGATGATGACGGCGCCACACCACGAGTAATGGCCTTCCACCACAACCTCCGCAACCATTCCTTCATCCTCCCTACGCAACCAACACCTTCTCCGCTCGTCCTACCACCCACACCCGCTCCAGCAAACCCTCTACCACTCTCCATCCCATCATACCCTCCAACACTTACTCCCCTCACCATCATCACACCACCACCTAATCCTTCGCCCACTCTCAAGCATCCACTAGCCTTCCCTCCACCCGCATCAACATCCATCACCACCGTACCTTCCACCAACCCCTCACCTATCATCCGCTCACCCCCCATTAACCTCACCAACCCTACGCTCCACCAAATCACCTTCCCCGCACCACCTGTCCCACTCATCCACCCTACAGGGCCCGTCATACTCTCTTCGGATGCTGCGGCAAACTGTGCCTTAAGGAGCGGGAAGATGTTCCATCGGAGTTACGTTACTACTTCTAATCCCCAGTCCTCTCAGCCGGTGGCCGAGCAAGAGGAAGCTAAACCTCTGCCAGGTACCCAATATGACTTGTTACATCATCTGGATCGAGTACCCGCTAAGATATCCGTATTGGAGCTAATCAAAAGGTCTACCCTTCATCAGGATGCACTGAGGGACTTCTTACAGAAGGTAATGGTTAGTGAAGACATGGCAGTCGACAGCTTACCAACGGCACTAGCAACTATCTCCAAAGGGCCGGCAATTACATTTTCAGAAACCGAGCTTGCACCTCCGGGGGCTCGGCAAATGCCGCTCTGCATAACAATTACCCTGAACAAAGTCAACATTGAAGTAGCACTGGTTGACACAGGGGCCTCAATTAATGTTTGCCCACTTAGTACCCTCCGAGCATGCAACATATCTGAAGAGCTACTACGGCCTACTCCCACCACCATAGCAGCATATGACAACTCAAGGCGAACATGTCACGGGATAATCACCATTCAGGCAAAGCTCGGGCCCCTTGCTATGGCCGTGGAATTCTATGTTCTCGATATCGACCCTATGTTCAAGGCTATCCTGGGTCATCCCTGGATTGACACACTTGGTGCCGTACCCTCCACCGCACATCAGTGCGTTAAATTCCCCTTCCAAGGGTGGGTCGTCAAAGTCAAGAGCTTGTCCACAGTGCAGACAGTCAAGGCCATCTCAGATCAAGTTCTTCCCACACTCTGGCCGAGCAGCCGACCCGTTTTGTCAGTGCTTGATCTGAACTTTCCTTGGGCTTACACATCTCCTAAACCCATCACTGCTCCAGTCAATATCAAAGTGAAGCCGCAGATTCGAGATTCAAAGGGGTGGAACATTATATTGAAACTGGGCTATCAACCGGGGAGAGGCCTCGGTGCGCAACTGCAAGGGATGACTAAGCCCATACCCAAGGGAAGAAAAATGGGTAGGCGAGGTCTCGGTTACAAGGAAGCAGCATTATCTATGATGGGTGATTCTGGGCCGCTTACCTGGGATTATCGTCAGCACTTTGTCAGAGGGCCTCTCCAGCCCGGCACATTAGCTCCAAAACCGGTTCAGCCAAAAAGGGATATAGTTTGTCCGATTGCCAGTCCGCCTTCCCTGCCAGGAGGGTCAGATGATGACATGCTCGACTACAGTCAGGCCCTGCAGAGGCTCTTTTATGAGGAGGAGCGCCAGAAGCAACAAGAGGTTCGGCTCGTACAGTGGAGGCCGAAGAAGCAGCCCGCGGTTAAATTGTAGAAGGTGGAGAGCTCTCCAGTTATCTTCTCTTGGTCTCCCTCATGCTTCCAATCCATCTTGCAGCAAAGGGAGTTCATACCCCGCCTTCCTCCTATCGTGATAAATCCATTCGTCATTTCCGTGTGCTTACAGGAAATGCCCGCGCATTGATCTATCCACTCTATTTACTCCTCCTCCTCCCAATGCTCAACTCCACGAGATGTGGTTCTCTTCTTCCGATCCCTTCTTCGATTGCATTTTCCCCGAGCTGTTCCCTATGCAGCTCCCACCTCCTCCGTCTTGCTATGTGGTCTCTACTGATCTCCAGGAAAAAAAAATGTCAAATTTAAAACGGAGATTTCAGTGGAAGATTACGCTGTCCTGTCCCCATCCTCCTCCTCCCAGGGGCACGAATCCCCTGCTCCTCCCCTTCCACTAAGCCTTCTCTCTCTTAGGTTAGGGTTAGGGTCTAGTGAGTCTAAGGAAGTAGAGTCAGTTAGGTCTAGAGAAGTCGGGTCTTGTTCTAGGTCGTCCAATCCTTCCCATCCTGAGCCGCGCCCGCTCGCGCATCCTTCCCGATCTATTCCTGATAGGTTCTTGCAAGATCTAGCTCAGCGGTGTCATGCTCTGTTGAAATGTCCGGAATTCGTCGCTACAGCAATTGTGATGGAAGACGAAGAGGAAATAGAAGGGGAATGGAGCGACGACGGATTAGGCGTCTATGAGGTTTTGGATGAGAAGGATCTAATGGATGAAGATAGTAATGTAGATGACACTGCCGATTTATATGCACAAGGATTAAAGAGATTCGACCAGCCGTCGACGGCAGTGGATGAACCTACAAAGGAAATCAACTTAGGAACAGAAGAAGACCCAAGGCCCATCATTATCTCAGCTGATCTCCCTCCACAAGTAGAAGAGGATCTAATTAAAGTATTAAGGGAGTATAGCGATCCTTTCGCCTGGTCTTATGAGGACATGCCAGGTCTTGACCCCTCCTTAGTGGAACATCGACTCGTGCTTAAATCGGGGGCAACACCTGTGAAACAACGGTCAAGAAGATTTCACCCTCACATGGCCTTAAGAATCAAAGAAGAGGTCGACAAGCTATACAAGGCCAAGTTCGTCAGAGTAGTCTTATATCCCCAGTGGGTGGCGAACATAGTCCCTGTTCTCAAGAAGGATGGAAAAGTGCGCATATGCATTGATTTCAGGGATCTAAACAAAGCATGTCCCAAAGATGATTTCCCGCTACCTCATATAGACGTCCTAGTGGATAACACTGCCGGGTACGAAGCTCTGTCGTTTATGGACGGGTACTCGGGCTACAATCAAATCCGTCTCGCTCCGGAAGATCAAGAGAAAACTTCCTTCACCACGCCCTGGGGCACGTATTGTTATGTGGTTATGCCATTTGATTTGAAGAACGCAGGTGCCACCTATCAAAGGGCGATGATGGCCATTTTCCATGACATGATGCACATATACATGGAAGCTTATGTGGATGACATCTTGGTGAAGTCAAGAACAAAAGAAGAACACCCCTCTATCCTGGCTAAAGTGCTGCAGAGAGCCAGGGAGTATAAGCTTAAGATGAATCCGAAGAAGTGTGTATTCGGAGTCTCCTCAGGGAAGTTGTTAGGGTTCATAGTGAGCAAACGGGGGATCCAGATTGATCCTAATAAAGCACAGGCCGTCATGGACATGCCTCCGCCAAGGAACATTACGAAACTTCGAGGATTGATTGGTAGACTGCAATTCATTAGAAGATTCATATCTCAACATTCTCAAAGGTGCCGCCCATTCTATGAATTGCTTAAGGCGGGGGGTCAAGTTCGAATGGAATCAAGATTGTCAAAAGGCCTATGAGGACCTCAAAGAGTACCTAACCAATCCCCCGGTTTTGCAACCTCCTGTCCCTGGGAAACCCCTAATCCTATACATCTCGGTTATTGAGGACTCCCTAGGGGCGGTCTTAGCACAAGTGGATGATGAAGGGAAAGAGCGAGCCGCATACTACCTTTCTCGACTGTTTAATCCAGCTGAATCCAAGTACACCGCTATGGAGAAGACTTGTGCCGCCTTAGTGTGGGTAGCTCAGAAGCTTAAACATTACTTTCTCGCCCACCCAGTTAGGTTGATCTCTAGAATGGACCCGATCCGTTATCTCCTAGAAAAACCAGTCCTTTCTAGTAGGTTAGCTCGCTGGCAGAGCTTCCTCTCTCAGTTTGACATCACCTTTGTCGTTCAGAAGGCAGTCAAAGGATATGCCATTGCTGAGCACCTTGTATATCTCCCTATTCATCATACCGATTCCATTCAGGATGATTTCCCTGATGAGCATCTCTCTGTCCTTTCCCATCATCCCTTCTGGTCTCTGCACTTCGACGGTGCACTCAACTCTCAAGGCCAAGGGATTGGGGCTGTCTTGCTTACTCCGGAGGGAGTAACCATCCCCTTCGCTTATCAACTTCGATTTCCTGCTACCAACAACATCGCTGAGTATGAGGCTCTCCTGGCCGGCTTGAAGCATGCCTATCTCCTAGGCGCGCGCTATTTAAACATTATAGGAGACTCTCAGCTCATCCTACGGCAAGTTCTGTCAACTTACCGTACTCGTGATCCTAAGCTCAAACCTTATCAAGATTTGGTCACGCTCATTGCTAAGCGATTCCGTAAGCTGATCTATATCCATACTCCTCGTTCTCTGAACATTCTAGCCGATGCTTTGGCATCTCTTGCTTCCTCCTTATCTTTTTCTCTCAGTCGTAGTACTGAGACCATCATCGTCCAGAGATTGGATGCACCCTCTATTCAAGATCCTTGGTTCATCAACCTTAGGAAATCTGTAGAGGCGAGAGTTGAGAAGGAAGATCTCAAGGAAGTTTCATTAACAGAACTAGAGGAGATTCTGGACGAAGGGGAATTACCTTGGTATCATGAAATCGAATTGTTTTGCAAAGAAGGGTCATTCCCAGAAGGGGCAAAGGCTGAGCAGCGTAAAGTAATAAGAAGAGCCGCCGCAAGGTACACTATCATTGCAGGAGAATTGTATAGGCGTGCCACTAATGGAATGCTCATGAGATGCTTAGATGATGTAGAAGCTTGGAAAGTGGCTGAAGCAGCCCATTCTAGTGAGTGTGGAGGTCATGTCAATGGCCAGGCTCTAGCGAAGAAGATCCTTAGGCAGGGCTACTATTGGCCCACTCTAGAGGAAGATTGCTCCCTCTACGTCCGGAGGTGTCTTAAATGCCAACTCCATGCTGATAAGATTCACTCTCCAGCTTCATCCCTCCATCCTATGACTGCTCCTTGGCCATTCTCTATGTGGGCTTTCGACGTTGTCGGCCCACTCGGTGATCCTAATTCTCAGATCAAACAAAAATCCTTCATCATCACCGCTACTGAGTACTTCACCAAATGGGCCGAAGCTGAGGCGTACGCAGAGATCAAAGCTACAACGGTGTGCCGCTTTATCATGAAGAATATCATCTCGCGGTTCGGAGTGCCAAGCAGCATCATCACCGACAACGGACCCCAGTTCATCTCCCAAGAGCTTAAGGACCTATGTAAGAAGTTCAATGTTTCACTACATCATTCATCTCCATATTACCCTCAAGGCAACGGTCAAGCCGCGGCCACTAATAAAACCCTTCTTAAAATCATAAAGAAAACATGCGAAGCACATAAATTTTCTGATTGGCCTGAAAGATTGGTGGAAGCTCTGTGGGCTTACCGCACCTCCGTCCGCACCCCTACGGGACAAACTCCCTACTCTTTAACTTATGGGATGGAGGCGGTGCTCCCATACGAGATCTTAATCCCTTCTCTTAGAGTGCAGCTCGATAAGGAACTTAATCTCGATGAACGTCGAGAGGCGTTGCTGGTCCAGTTAGAACTCTTAGATGAGAAGAGGATGAATGCGGCTGATCACGTTTCTGTTTATCAAAAGAGGGTTTCGCGTTATTTTCAAAAGAAGGTAATCGAACGAAAATTTTGTAAGGGTGAAATTATTTTGAAACGCAAATTCATTCGGTCTGCAGGTCCTAGGTCCAAGTTGCAACCTAACTGGGAAGGGCCGTTCGTAATAAAAGAAGCTTATCCAGGGAATGCTTATCGTTTAGTAAACGCGGAAGGTGAGGAGCTCTCTCACCCGTGGAATGGGTTGTATCTTAAGCATTTCTTTCCTTAAAAATCTAAACCATGTGCTTTTCCGACAATAAGAACTTCCGCCCTATCTTCAAAAAGAGGGTCTCAAGTAAGGCAATCACACACTACACGACGTCCCTGGTCGGGTTCCTTATTTAAAAAGACACCGTTTCTCCTTGGCCATGCTTTGGGGGAAAGTCAAAGTCCCTGTCCGCTTCATTCTTCGACTAAATCCAGAGGCAAGGAGTAAATAAGGAGGAGACAACCAATCCAAACTCCCTAACGAGAAGAGGTCTCAAATAGGGGCACGTCCGTTATGACCTGACGCCACAAGAAAGGAAGGAAAAGAAAAGAAAAGGAGTGCTCTTTACAACGAAATCAAAAGCATCATCTCAAAGTCTGTGAATGAATTCTCAAAAGCTCCAAGGGAAAAAGAAAACTAGGCATGACAAGAGTGGCAGTACAGTTCCCCGCGGGACGTTATGAGCCCGGTCGCATGCATGCCTAAGTGGACAAAGGTTCGATGATGGACATAAAAGCCCCGGCACAACAGACCAAATCTCTAATAGGGTTGTACGGTGAGGGAATCAAGTTCTAAAAACTCCCATATCTGGCCTAAGCTTACCCCCATGATCTTTTTTCCTTTTAGGACTGAGATGAGTACCCTAGGAATGGCATTGGTAAAAACACTGTCACAATGATTAGGTCTCGGCCAGGGGTGTCACGCTATGGCACGCCGGTCTCAAGACTCAACCTAAAACAAGGAAGGTCTCGTATTGCTAGAGAGGCACTGGTTTTATCAAAATCCAAAAAACATCAAATATTTTCAAAATCCAAAAACAACAGATATTTTCAAAATCCAAAAACATCAAATATTTTCAAAATCCAAAAACAACAGATATTTTCAAAATCCAAAACAACAAATATTTTCAAAATCCAAAAACATTAAATATTTTCCAAAACACCCAAAATACCATCATATGCATAGCATGCATCGCATTTTCATTATATTTTTCGCCTATTTAATAAGGCTCCACCCCTTGACCAAATATCAAGAAACGGTCATTATCTAACTTGCTTCAAGGCAAGGGGTTGAGTCTAAGAACAGATCTAACTTGTTTCATGTCTGAGTGTGTGCAGAGTACAGGAACAAGCCCAAAAGTAAAAGCTCACAACTATGCAGGTTCAGAGTGTGTAACGCGCCAACATCCGACCGTTACAGTAATGTAATGGGCCCATCTCTGACCGTTATTTCCCTTTAGGCATTGGCCTTCTTCCTTTCCATTGAACCATCACTATAACGGTATGAGAATCTACCGTTACTTGAATATAACGGCTCAAGACCCATCCGTCATATCTTTCAGAGACTGGGCTCTTGTTACTCCCATTCTGACGGCCTGTCGCAGGACCGTTATTTCCTTATAGCGGCCCAGTGCACATCCGTCATATCCTCCAGAAGCCCTATCTGCTCACAGCAGTTTAGCCTTTCAATGATGGAACTCCAGATCATTCAACTATGGCAATCTCATCTCATTCAAGCAAAGATTAATGAAATACAATACTTGATAAATTCAACTTTGATTGTCAATTACATGATAGCTCTCATGAATAAAAAAAGGAAAATCAAGATACATTCAACTTCTTATCAGCAAGAGGGCGGATTCTTCTCAACTCTTTCATGTAATCTCGACGTGTTTCGTCGCTCTCTTCAACTTCTGCTTGCCACGGGCGCACCTTGCTGATATCCCACATGATCAGCGCGTTCCGGATCGCTCTTTCATCTTCCTCGGTCCCCATCTTCCTAGGTAGAAGGGGAGGGTAGTGTGATAGTGCAGAAACGCTGATTCGAGGTAATCCGATCTGAAGATGGCATCGGTGCGGGTTGTAGATCGCCATGGTAGTGTTCCCTACTAGCTGGAGGTCCAGGCCTTGACGCCGCGGTATTTTGAGAAGAGTGCTTCGGAGGACTCTTGGTCGCATGATGAATTTGTCTATTGGCAAAGTATTGAAGAAGAGGCGCCATTCATCCCGAGTTTTCTTATCCGCTGTCTTGCATTCAACCTGAGAAGAGTATCCAAATGCCCCTCCAACCAAGAAGAGAGGGTGGCTCCCGAAGATTCGGCTTGCTGAAATTATGTCTTCCTTAGGAAGGAATTTGACTCTCACTCCTATCCAGCACTCAAGGAGTATCATGGAGCCAAACAAAAGCCCTCATGTACAAGCCGAGCTTAGTCCTTCATAAAGGTATGAGAGGACCGCTTGAGAGATAGACATTCCTCACCACAGCCCACTAATAATACCAAGATTTTGGATGTCTAAGAGGTGGTCAGTAGTGGTAAAAAGAAAGACTCCACACAAACAAACTGCCACCGCCTTGGCTATTGCTTCATGTCTCTCCCACTTGTTCTTACAATGAGACACTATCCACTGTGCCAAGGGTATCAAGTGAACGTGGTGTGGGCTGATCATGGTTCTCACGTCCTTTGGATTGTGAATGAAGTCGCTTAAAATCAAGGACGGGTCGACAGGCTCTATTGTGTAGTAAACCCGGTCTTCATCCCCCACCTTAGTCTTAGGAAGGGCTAGGTAGGTTTCTACCTCCTCTAATAGGACGGTTGCTTCAAAGGAAGGGAAGACGAAAGTATGAGTTTGTGGATGCCATAGTTCCACAAGTGCTGAAAGGCTTGGCCAATCGAAAGACAATTTCTGGAAATTCTTGCCTAAAACCAAGAGAGGTTGAAGGTGCCATGCTTTAAGGATGGATGTGACCTCTATGGGAAGTGCCTTTACCATGGGAGCCACCCACTTCAGATTGGAATAGCACCTTGGGCCAGGAAGGGGCTTGAGAAAAGAAAGAAGGAAGTCATGAAAAGAATAAGTGCAGCAAAATTCTGAACTTTGGATGAAGTTATAAGAACTTACCACTCTTTGGACGTTGGAGCTTAAGTGCTTGGGAATTGAGGTAGCCGTTGAAGCTCTTCATGTTCCCTCCTTGCAGCCTTGGGGCCGGTGTAAGCTTTCTCCTCCATAGCCATCACCTCGAAGCTCCTCTTCATCATGTTTTCTGCTCTTTGGAGGAGCTCTTCAAACCCTAGAACAGAGGTTTCAGCAAAGCTGCGATTTTGATTAAGGTTTCAAGTTGCTAAGGCTTATATTTAACTTTGAAAGGATACGACTCGGGCTAGTAGGCTTTATCTTCAATTAGGATAAGTTCTAGTGATGGATCAAGGGGCTAAACCTCGGGTTTTAGTTATCTCGGCTCAATCCGTTTCGGATTACAACCCAAATTCTGACGGTCCATCGTGCGGCCGCTACTTCATTCTGACGCGCCAGCCCTTGGCCGTCGCATTTTCTGTGGGTTTTAATTCCCCGAATCATGTTCTGTGGAGAATGACGGTCTAAGGGTCTAGCGTCGCTTTCTGTAACGCGCAAGCCCTAAGCCGTCGCATTCTCAGCCACTCCGTTCCTTCTCTTCGGGGCTAAAACACTTCCTGACGGTCTTGCTTAGGACCGTCTCTTTCTGACGCGTCTTCTTCAGACCGTCGCATTTCCTGCTAGTTGCCCTGGCCAACTATCGTTCTGCCATGATCAACGGTCTGACCCATGGCCGTTACTTATCTTTGACGCACCCTCAGTTAGCCGTCGTTCATCCTGATGCCCCACTGCCAAAGTGGGTCTCTGACGATTAACGGTCTCTTACCAGAGCGTCGTTTGATTATGGCGGTCAGATCTTAGACCGTCACTTTCTCTGCTGCTGAGTTCAGGTTATTCCTTCTGCCCTTGCTTAGACCTGGCGGTCTTTCACATTGTACACCTCGTTTTCTTCCTGCATACATCTCATTCATTCATTCACGTTTCGTCCATCCTGCATTTTTCACATTCATTCATTCACGCTCGCATAAAACTAAAAACAAAACAGAAAACTAAAATGAAGGGATCTCATTCCATTTTGCCAAAGGTTCTATACAAATGATAAAGAAAACATAAGAAAAGGCATCATTCGGCCGGTCTATCACCCGGGCCACCATCATCCTCCCCGTCCTCAGGTCTCCTCGCGGGTGGCGGTGCTATGGAAGCACTCTCCTCCTGCTGTCCTCTCTCTGCCCTCTCATTCCTCCGCTGGGCGGAGGAGCTGACGAGGAAGTCCCCTACTGAGCCGCTAGGGGCAGCGCTCCTATGTATCCCACTCTGGGAGGTGCACCGCTCCGGTCCCCGACCGATCATCCGCACCGTCCGCTCCAATGTCCGCAGCTCGATCTTCAGTGTAAAGATCTGACGCCGCGTCTCCCGTGCCTCGATCCGGTAGCGATCCAAGTCGGCTGTCCCAATCCGAAGCTCCTCCACCTCAGCTCGCGCCTGCGCTAACTCCTTTCGGAGTTGTTCCATCTCTGCATCATCTGGGCGTCGCAGGGTCTCCGCTCTCTGCCGGGCCATCTCTGCCCGTACCAGCTCCGTCTCCGCTCGGGCTCGATCAGTCTCGGCCCGGCTTCTCTCTACCTCGGCTACTGCCACTGCTAGATCCCTCGCCTATAGATTGCATTTTACGTCATTAGTCATAAAGCATTTAATTAGGCATAATCATAAGTTTTTTAGTCTCTTACCCGCTCCGTGAGGGTGGCCTCCGCCTCCTCAGCCCGGGCAACCGCCCGAGCAAAGTCAGCCTCCTGCTCAGCCCTGCCTCCCGCAGGCTGCGAGGAAGACGATGGGGCATCCGGTCCAGCGCGTTGGGCTCCCTCGGCCCGCTGCATTTAGAAGTCATGGTTAGTTGACATTTGCATTTGCATCATGAACATCATTCCATAAATCATAAACATTTAAGTTTTTAGTCTCACCAAGAGCTCCAGGGCAGACCGGTACCCGTCCCGCTGTTGAATGGTGGAGTGGAGTAGCCCTTCCAGCTCGGCTATCCGTCCCTCAGGGTCTAGCTGCATTTTAGAAAGCATGAGTCAGCATATATCACATTGTACATTGCATAATAGAAAAGTTTAGAGTTTTTAGTTTGCATACCGGTCGTCGGGTACCTCGGTACACCCGGTCGCCGTAGAGTCGAGCGAAGGCCTTCAGATATGCCTCGTCGCTCTCGTCTCGCTCCTTCACCGCTCGGCCCCGCCTGTTCCAATCATGGACGTACTTCGCCTTCCGGGCGCACCAATCCACATTGCCGCTGATGCCCCTTGCTGACTTGCCGGGATGGTCGTCGCTGTGGCGTGGAAAGGTCACCTCGGGCTGGTGTAGTCCCCGGGTCCGCAGGATCAGCCTGTAGTGTAGAGGCTCGATGATATGGAGGCAATGCAACCATATGTCTCGCCCCCGGTACGATAAGGCCGCCTCCGCCCATGGCTGTCCCGTATAACCCTCATCGCGGTATGGGGTCCATCTCACCTGAGAGCATTTAGTTCATTCATTAGCATATGTAGGAAGCATTTAAAGACATTTAGAAAGCATTTTAGAAAGCATTTAGAAGCATTTAAAAGCATATAGAAATCATTTTGAATTCTGGACCTACCGATGTATGCGGGAAGGAGTCCAAGTCGTCCTGGATCGTCCGGGTCAGTCTACTGATCGAACCTGTGTCCCTCGCCACCGACCAACGCCTCGCGATCGGTATGCGGCCGGGATGGAGTAATGCGCCTCTCCCGATGCCCGGGAGGTACATATAGCTCCAGATCTGCATTTAGAAATCGAGTCAGTCGCATCATTGCATAAATCATTTTTCATAAAATCATAACATCAATATTCATGGTATAATAGGAAGCATTTAGAAGTGCATTTACCTGTAGGAAAGGCGAGAAGCCGCCCAGCATCGTCTGCCTGTCCGTAGTGCTGAGGGACTCGAACAGGAATGCGAGCACTGCCGCTCCCCAGGCCTATCTCCTGACTCTGCCCAAATCCTCTATCATCGGCAGCAGTCTGCAGCTGATGACATCTGCCCGAGTCGCGAAGAGGAGCTTCCCGAATAGCAGCATCAAGAAGCGTCTGAGCACTCTGTCTCCCTCTGGTCCCGCCTCCACCGCCACGCGAGGGCGCACCTGGTCTATCACTCTGCTCAGGTGCTCCTCAGGTAGCTCTCCCACGGTGATCGCCGCTCCTCTCAGTCCCAAGCTCTCCTGCAGCACTGATCTCGAAAGCTGGGAGGAGGACTATCCCGGCCTGATCAAATCTAGCCCGAGCAGCTGCTGCGCCATCTCTCGGTAGTCACCGTATGTCCACCCTGTCACCGCGGCTCCGTGGACTCTCAATCCGGTAATCCTCGCTATGTCTTCTAGCGTGGGGATCATGTGGCCCTACGGGAAGATGAAAGCTCGGCTGATCGGGTCCCACCTCTCGTGCAAGGCGTACAGTACCGGCGTGTCCATCCGGATCACCTCGATGCTGAGCACCTCGGCGAATCCCATCTCGGTGAGTCTCTCTCTCTGGTAATCGGGCAATGTCTGGTACACTGCCCGGATCTGAAGCCAGGAGATCCGCGATCTTCTCTTTCCCTGCATTGCATATTAGATCATTAATTCGTCCATCTGCATCATACAATCGTTGCATAAACATTCATAATTGAAAACAAAATAAAAATTTGAAAATTGAAAACCCTAAAAATAGTTTAATTCCCTGGCAGAAGTAACGGCCCTGGGGTAGGGCGTCACTTGACTCTGACGGCCTCAGCCTGGCGCGTCAGGAGAGTGACGGTCGCTGGCAGGACCGTCACTTAGTCTGCTAGTTGGGTTTTTTCCCTTGCATTCCCATGGTCTCCTATGATGGCCAAGATGGCCTACAATTGATCCTAATGGGTTCGTAGACCCATTTCTACCCTTATCCCCCACATGCATAAACATAAAAAATGAAAAATTGAAAAATAGGGCGGGGGGCTTACCTCGTGGTCCATGTTTCTCCTCTTCTTCTTCTCTGGTTCCTTGGGCTCCTCTGCACCCAAGGGAACTTCCCCTTCATCCCCCGTGGCCGTGGGGACCTCCTCTTCTTCTCGTGGGCTTCTCCTCGCCGGCCGTTCTTCTTCCACCAGCGGGATCGTCTCCCGTTCAATCCGGCGGTGGAGCCGCCGTATAGCCATCCTTTTCCCTCTCTCTCTCTTCTTTGGTGGCGGCTGGGGTGCCTCGTCGCCGGCCATTGGGGTAGAGACAGCGGTCGCCGGTGGTTTCTCTCGGTTGGGTTTTTTTTGGGCATTAAGTGTTTGAATGAGGGCCGAGACCGTTCGGTTATTTTTTTTGAAAACTCAGGAAATGTGACGGTCTATCGACCGGCCGTCACATCATTCTGACGCTTCTTTAATGGGCCATCACATGTGTTGGACTGTTTTATCAAAGAATGTGAATCGCCTGATTTATGACGGATCAAGGGTGATCCGTTACTTGATGTGACGCCATGTCATGAGACCGTTACAAACTTGCAAGTTTCTTGATGAATTAAATGGTCTAATTAATGTCAAAATGGTTCCATTTTCTTCCATGTTGTTCCTTATGGATACCTCTTGCATGTACAATGGTTATGCCTTGATTCATGATCGTATTTATTATTGGCTAACCTATCTTTCATGAAAGGAATTATGAACAGGAATCACACTTTGCCGTTCGTCAGGCAGGTAAGTCAGGTATTGTATATCGTTCCCTCATCCTCTTAATGCATTACTATATGTTATCTATGATATATTACCTCGAGAACCGGCTGGTCATTCATGTGTCCTGGGATCTGATGTTCCCCTAAAACAAAAATGATGATGATCTAAGTTCACATGATTAATCGTTGGATAGGCCGTTAGATTGGAAAAATTTGGGGACGATGGTTCTATCTTGCACGTCGTGGTTGCAGATGGTGTCCTGACTCTGATTACTCCAATCTAGCAATATTATTCTCGAGTATTTTCTATTTTATCTTTCTTTGCATTTTTATTTAAAGATTTCTTTTTTCCTTTAGCCCAGCATGCATCATTCACATTCTTTTGAGCATTCATGAGTTTCATCTGCTCAAGATATCTCAGTGATGGTGAACAGCTGTGTCCTTAATCTCGAATAAGGAGAATCATTCCATTCTGAATTAGAAGATTCCTTCGATCTGCTCGCTTGATCTGGTTCGCTGAAGATTCCTGTCTGGAGTTTAGTCTCTTTCCTTTCCGTTGTCTCCGGCGGCTAGCCGTGTTTCCTTTCCTTAGTTAATTAATTCTCCAGACTTGCGTCCTTTGGTTGGCTATTTCCTTAAAATCAGTTCGAAGTTTTCCAGAAAATTCCTATCGCTTGTTGGTAAAGAACGGGTGTCATTTACCTTAACGCCCTCTTTTTGATACACTCCGCTTCATCTCCGCTTCATCTCCATGTTCCATTTCACTATTCGCTTCATCTCCGCTCGTTCCCCTGCAAAGAGGACGTTAAGGAGGGGCATCTGTTGACACCCATTTTATACCCAATAAGTCGGGTCACCTCCTTGTTTCATTCTATATGATGCTCCGAGTTATTCACCCTTCATTGAGTCTCTTGATCAGTTGAAGCCTGTTTCTTGGGTCTTAATTCCTGGATTAAGATGTGGTTCCCGGTGGCATTTTGTTGGACGAATCTTAGCAAACCCTTCACTCTATTCTTGAACCTCAAGGTTAATAACGGTCCCAGTTAGGCGCGTTTCTTCCTTCTGACGGATGGGTCATGGACCGTTACTCTTTGAAGAGTCCTAAGGCTTAAGGCCACATTGTCAAAGCTTATCCTTTTGATTCCACGTTGATAATAACGGTCTGTCGTGCAGCCATTGTTTCCATATGACGCCCTAAGCCTTGGTCGTCAGTTCCTTGAAGAGTCCAGCATGTTGGGTCTTCTTTCCATTGATCTTATCTCTTTGGGATAAGGTTGAAAATGGCGGTCGTTCCTTGATGCGTTACTTCAAAGTGGCGGTCTGTCGTGCAGCCGTTACTTCCTTCCGAGAGTCCTGGCAGTTCAGGCCTTTTCTCTGCTACTCCGTGATTGAGATAAGGATTTGGATTGGCGTTATCTCTTTCAAATCTGATCCTCAGGACCCCCCGTTTGTTTCTATGGACTCTTGGTGATATTATCTTTGAGGATTTGCTAAGGGTTATCTCTTTATCCTGCTGAATTATCCTCAGCTCGACCTAAGGGTTTGACGGTCTATAAATAGAACCCTTGACTTCATGGCCAAAAAGAGGAGGATTCGAATTCACGACGAAGTGCTGCCGAACTCAGGAGCCATCTTCATCCAGGAGGAGCTGCTTCCCACGTCCATCCATCTTATAATCAAGGGAGTATTTCAGTTTTGGTCTTTCAAGTTCATCCTTGCATGCTTGAGTTCTTCCTTGGTTTTTCCTCAAACAAAGCATTGTCCCTCCTCTTCCTCCACGTTTTCCACTGTTCCTTAAGCATACAAACATCCTCCCAAACTTTTAAAACACCCAGAGGGGTTAAAAAACCAAAACTCCCCGGTAATTCCCTCTCCTTTTGATGTTCTTGAGCTCTTTAAGAATTGATGCTATGCTTGTGAAAAGGGCTAATTGAGGTTGTCTTGTCTTGTCTTTCTACTTCTTTGGTAGGTTTACAGGTTCATTAGCACGAGGCCCAAGTCTTCTAGCCGGCTGGAAGAGTTGGAGTTAAAAGAATTCAAGCTTTGTTACTGCAGGTTACCTGACGGTCTGGTGCAGGCGCGTCACTATCTTCTGGCGGTCTATCGTGCAGCCGTCACTTCCAAGCGACGCACAGGGTTCTGGCCGTTACTTCCAAGTTGATCTGCAGGCTTTCTTTGGTTTTCTCTCCCGTGGGCGGGTGCTTCATCCACCTATTTCCAAGGTATATTCGAGTCTTTGACTTGTGTTTACTTTGGTGGCGATCACATCTTTCCTTAGTATTGGGCGTTAACTGTCTTCTTCATCATATCTTCTTTATTTCCTTGCTTGCTCCACCTTCACGGTGTGTTTTTATTTATTCCTTGCTCCACGCCCCAGCGTGTGTTTTTCTTTTCCTTAGCATAATTTGATCGAAGTAGCATGCCCATGCTAGAGCTAGCTATGATTGCCTAGGTTCATGTTCACATGTTCACAGGTTTGAGCAGATCTTTGATTGCTTGTTTGTCATCTTGCCATGTTACTTTGCAAACCTCAAAAGTAAGATAAAAGATAGGCAAATAAATATCAACAACGCCTGCTGTTGTTGTTGCTATATAAACAAGCCTTCTTCCACAGAAGAAGACTGATCGAAAGAAAAGAAGAGAAAATTTATACAGCAGTGAGCCTTCGATCCACAGAGAGAAAAGAGAGAAGAAGAAGATACAGAGAAGAAGAAGAAGAAATAGAGAAGAAGGAGAAAAAGAGAGAGGAAGAGATCGAGAGAGATTGAGTTGAGAGAGAGCTGATCGAGAGTGAGAGTGAGAGTGGTTGTATCTCAGTCTCGTGGTTCAAAAACAGAGCTGAGCTTTGCTCTTAGAGCTACATTGCTTTTGAGCTTTTCTATTTTCGTTTTGATTCTGTCTTTCATTTTCGAATACTATTTCTTCAAGCTGTGTGTCAGCGGTCTTGCAGTGGTAGTCTCCACTGGACGGGTTAAGCTGTATTTCCCCAGCTGTTGCAGAGGATCAGATCCTCTGGTCGGCAAGCTGTAGTGCCCAGCGAAGCTGTGTATCAGCGGATTGTTTGGCCAAGCTGTAAAGCCCAGCGGACGCAGCAGGAAGCCATACTCGGTTGAGTGTGGGGTGGACGTAGGTCGTTGACCGAACCACCTAAAAATTGTGTGTGCAGTGTGTTTATGTTTTTGTGTGATCTGTGTGCGATGGAAATTTCTTGCTCAGCTTATTTGATTGCATCGCTTATGCTCATGTCTAGCTTTCGACCTTTTGTTTAGCATCTTTTGTTTAGCTTAACTGATGTTTGCCTAAATTCTGCTTTAGAACTTGCAGTAGTTTTAAATTAGGTAAGTTGATCTATTCACCCCCCTCTAGATCCACACTCTGTGGAGATAGACTGCGTCCATCTAACCCAACACAACATGCTCAGCTGTCTTGAGGGAATCCAAGGCTAGCGTAGACTTACGGAGGCCTTAGAGAAAGAAATTCCAGTACGACGGAAGGAATTTTTAACGGAGGGTCTTTCAATCTCCAAGAATTCAGGTGTAGCATGAAACAACGTGAAACAGGGACTCTATCTTCGGACTTGAGATAGAAGTGCCATAAGACCCGCGGTATGGGTCAAAACCCGATAAAACATGAGAGACAAGAAAATAGCGTCCAAACAGAAAGGCGTTATTTAAAGAATTAGCGTCTCTTCAGAGAGGCGCCAATTTACAATTTACTAAAAATTTACATAAATTCACAATAATTGGTGTCTTTCCAAGAATGCGCTATATCTTGATATAGCATCCATGTTATGGACGTCAATTCATATTTTTCTAAATTATTACAATTTTTAACTAATTTGACACGAATAAACGTCTCTGTGAAGAGGCGCTATTTCCGTAATGAACGTCTGTTCAAACAGACGCTAAATCTTTTATGTATACAAGCTATAACACATCAGGTAGATACGTAGCTAGACACAAAATAATGTTCATTTCTTTTAATTTAGCATGAATAGTAGCATATTGACGTTTATGAGGATTTTCAGAAAACTGATCACATGGACATGTATAGAAAAATATGGAGACTCTAAAAACGTGCTTATGTAGAATTAATAGAATCAGGCTCCATAGTTATTAAATTTTAAACATGGGTTAATTATTAAATGCTCTACAAGAAATAGTGTCATGGTAATGGTCGCTAATTAAGTAGCATCCAGGAGACTGTCGCCAATCCAAGAATTAGCGACTGTCTACATGGACGTCCATTAATAAGATACCACTATTCTGGCTACTATTATCACATGAAATAGAAAAGCATAAAACTACGTAAAAACTGATGATAAGGGTCATGGAAACAGGATATAAAGATGATAACAGAGATCTTAAGCATGTAGTGCTCTTTTACTATAATCTTAGGCTTAGAGTCTTGAGATAACCTACCTTAAACGGGTGTTAGGATGTTGAAGACCGGAGGAAGATGAAGAAGAAGCAATGACAGCAACAACAATAGCCATAGCAGAGGAAGGAGATGAGGCAGACGACACAACAACAGCAGGTCAACCACTGCAGTAGCACAATCTGACAGAGGAAGAAGATGCAGACGAGGGAAGAAGAAGTTGAAGACGTCCGCTCCAATCAGTCGCTGCAGCAATAGGAAGAAGAGGAAGCAGAGGTCTTCTTCTCACATGGCAACAGGAGGAAGTCATCGATGCTAAAGGATGCTCCTGTATCAAACGGGCTTGTAGTTATAGAGTTTAGATGTCCAACTTCCTAATGGGAATTAGGTTTCCTACATAAAATCCTAGTAGGTTAAAACCTTCCCATGCTAATCCTTCCCTTGCCATATCCTCAGCCGCTTCCCTATTAGACTTAAAAACCATAATATGCATGCTTCATCGAACGTGATAAGGGTTAATCAAGACCCCCTTTTTATAATGGTAATTATTTATATACTCTTAAGGTCTTTTCTTATAAGGCCCATTAGCTGTTGCGCTTTTAATGTGGGGTCTTTACCTACAGTATTGGCTAAGGTCCTTTTGAGTTGGGCTCTCTTCTTTTGGAGGACTTATTGGGTATATTTTATTAATTCAATTTATGGATGCATTTTGTTTTCTATAATTTTATCGGGGTGCTACACAATTTATTGATACCAATAATCAATTGGCAGACCTTTTCACAAAACCCTTGAATCATGAAAAATTCACAAAAATAAGAAGGGAGATTGGCATGTGGAAGGGTGAAAGCATATGTACCTAGGTCTGCATTAACGCTAAGTATTTCATGTGTTGAAAGGTCATTTGCATAACTGGTAGATTGCATTGAGGACATGCATATCTTGCTTGGCTATTTTCATCTTTTTGTATGATGATATACCACCTTGCATGCTTGAATGTAAATATGTATATTGCCTTTCCTTGAAAATCTTCTAAGGCCAAATAATCCTTGATAAATAAATGTGGATCTAGTTACTAGGAGATCTGAGGCATTCTCTAAGGGGGAGAGTCGGAGGAATTCTTGAGGCAATGTCTTTCAGAATCTTTCCTCTTTTTCAAATCACTCATCTATGTATATTCACTCTCCAAGTCAAGATTTTTCTCAAGCAAAAAAAAAGGTGGAAACAAAAAAAGGAGGATGGGAAGATAAAAATAATAATAATAAAGTTGAAGAAACAAAACAAGGGAAAAATGCCACACAAAAGAGGCAGGCCGAGTAGTTCAATTAGCCGACACCCGGATTTTGGTTGACCGAAACTGGTCGAACCGGTCCGGCGAAGGCCGTAACCGAAACCCAATTTTAAGGGGCGTTTCACCCCTTTTCTCTTTTCACCCGCCCCATTTCTACCCCAAAACCTTTTCCTTGCCTCTTCCACACCTAAAGCCATCATTTCCAACCCTAGAGCTTCCCTCTTTAATCTTCACCCCAACATCTGACTTGTTCTTCATCGTTCGTCACCGAGCTATTACGGCGACATGTGCGATGTTGGAGCCTTCTCATTGGATCCAAGCCAGTGTTGAAGCATCTTCCAGGGATTTTGCACAGTTGGTGTGCCATCCATCTCATCTCCAACCCAAAGCAGGAAGTGAGTTCCCCAAAGGGATTCCATTTCAGTCACCATACACATGGCACCGAGAGGAAGTCTCTTTTCCTGAAATCCTCAGAAATCTACCCGGGGAGAATCCAACACTAGGGGACGTGACGCTCTGGCATAGAATCAACCCCCGCAGGCACCTGCACCTGCGCCCATGGCCCCTTTGATTTCAAGGCAGATTCTAAAGCCACGTTTGGTTGACTTTTCTGAACTTAATGAAATGCTACAAGATTCGAGTTTTACTTTTGAAGTTCAACATGGATGGGTTGATTTCATGACTAGGCATCAACGATATTATCTTGGATTAGTTCAACAGTCTTATGGAAATTTATTTGTGAGAAATTAAAATCTATACACCACTGTGACAGGCATTGAAATAGGAGTGAATGCGGATATCTTCCGAAGAGCTTTAGGAGTTTCAGTCATAGGACACACAATGACCAACACTCATGCTCCAGTTGAGGACACCTTCATTTTGATGACTTGCAGTCAATATGTCCCTGGAGTTAGCAATTTAATCAAGCTCAATGCTAATCTTTTTCCACCACTTCAAAGGATTATTCATCATATTTTTACTACCATAATTTATCCTAAGGGTAGCAGCAGAGATGAGGTCACAGAGGTGCATAAATTCCTCTTTCACTGTGTTTTGAATAGATTACTAGTTAGCATGGGTCAACTCATGACAGATTTGATAGCCTTATGTCGAACACAATGAAGGCGGTCTTTGTCTTATGCTACATAGCTCACTGTAGTATTTCCCTATGCTAGAGTGAATCTGGAAAATGAAGTTGTTGTACAAGTTAGGCAAGATGATGTTAATAACAAACACAAGTTATTAACATACATGCACTATAGGCCAGGTGGAGGTGAGGGTTTGTATAGGGATGTGGGTGCATATGGTGAAGATGCCAGTGATGATGAAGAGGAAGTGATGGGGACATCTCCTACCCTTCCACACTTTTTCTAGGCTCCTGATGATCGCCAACAGTGCTACATCTTGTTCGCGACTTTATTTCGAGTCATGTGATGTATTTTATTTTCTTATTTTAGTCTTATCATGTAATTTTCTTTTTATTTGAGTCAAGTACCTTGGTTAGTCAATCATTTACCTTGGTTATGTGTCTAATGGGCCCAATTCAGTGGGCTACGCCTAGGGGCGCCCTCCCTTGGACTGCTTTGGTCATTAGTTGTTTAGTCAGGGTCAATTTGGTCCTAGGAAAAATATGGAGTCTATAAATAGCCCCCTCCCCTCTCACATTTGTAACCTTTGATGATCAATATAATAGATAATTCCTTTGTGGAGTTTTCTTCTCTCTCTCTCTTGATATTTCTCTATCTCTCTCTTATCTCTCTCTCAAAGGGGGGCACCCCCATTCTCTCTCCTCCCCCTCCCACCTAATTTCTTCTCTCTCCTCCCCTCATTCAAGAGCCACCACAACTTTCCACAACACCTCATTACTCCCCCCTAGTCCCAAGTTAGAATCCACCACTCTCCAAGCCACCCTCGAACCACCAACCTCCCACTCCCCTTCCCCAAGTACCTCTCTCATTCCCCAAGGGAGAATTCCCCACTCCCCAAGCACCCCTTCCCTTCCCCCACACAACCATTTCCATCCCCAAGACCCCCCATTAACAACCCACATTAAGCCACATTCCAACCTTGAGAGAGATCTCTCCTTCCCTCTCTCCTTCCTAACCAAAATTCGCAGCTCTCCCTCCCTCCACCTGCTAGAGCCCCTTCCAGCACCCATACTCCCCCTCCCTCACCTTGGTTTGCCCCCTCCCAGACCCCCTCACAGCTAGGGGTTGCCCCCACACCCATCCACCCCATTTCCCATCCCATCTACCCCATTTCCCATCACCTATCACCACCATGTTCATCCCAGTTCACAGGCAGTAGTCAAGAATCAAGTTAAAGAGGTTGCCACATCTTCACTGCGCATCTTCAGGTGGTGTACCATATACTTCTGGAAAGCTTGGCGAGGCTGCTTCATAGGCGAGGTGGTCTCGTCATCGTTCAATTTCGAGCTGCTCGGAGGAGTCATCTTCGTCAGACTACGCATTTCCTCCCAGGCAGACAGCCAGCTGCGACTTTCAGAGCCTCCCACGACCAGCACCCTGGGCTTCTTGAGGCGCCATTTGGCTGAGGGCTACTCATGCAAGTCCCCTGCCATCTTCAAGAAGCAGAACACTATTTGGAGCTCGGAGTCAAGAATTCCAGTTTTTATCCCCGAGGTACGCAAGGTCAGCTCCCCAGAACCTAGTCCGACCTCCTCCCACTGATCCAGTCATCGCGGTCAGCTCCGACTTCCAACGATGGTCCCGTTGGTCTCCGTTCGAAGAAGACTCGACCACGATCGCATAGGTTCTAGTCTCTCATCAATCAATACTCAGGAGTGCTCGTGGTGCGTTCATCTTCCAGCAGCAGCAATCTGAGAGCAACCAGAGCCAGAGCGGTCCAGCCCTGTTCCAGACCCTGCCCTAGCCACCGACCTCGTCAGAAAATTCCACGAAAATTCAAGCGTCATCCTGGGTCAAGTCAAAAAGATTCGGCACCAGTTACGACCTTTTCTGAGCTTAGCAGAGACCATGGCGGCGCCATCTTTGACTGTCTATCTGGCTGTTCCAAAAGCTGGCAGCACCGGCAGAGCTCGGCACATCGGCTTCTAGCTTCACTCCCCCTCCCCGCCTGGCCGGCTTACATCCCCTCCATGCATGGAAGCAGTGTTTGGTTGTAATTCACTTAACAACCACCTCGATAACCCCCTCCTGTGTGAGGCATAGTGGTGTATTCATTTCAATTTTCAGATCAAAGCGACACCGACGCGGCGTGCGGGTGCGTACCCACGCCTCCCCGCTCGCCCTCGTGTCCGGTCGGGATCGGTGTATTCACGCCGATCAGGTGAGCTTCTGGTCACTTCTTTTTTCTGGCATTCCTTGCTTAATTAGTATTTCTTCTTAGCTCTGTCGGCGGTGAGGGGGTGCCCGTTCCCACTTTCCATACATCGAGTGACCACTGCGGAGCGAGGCGAGAGCAACCCCTTACATCCCATGCCCTTGGCATGCTAGCCGGCCACGAAATTGGGCATCCCAGGCCCTTATGGGTCCATCTTAAGCTAACCTTACCCCGGAACATCAAGGTCCCACCTTGGACCCTTCCCACCATTGCCGGTTTGCCTATGAGCAACCGTGATCACTACGCGAGTCGGTCCGCTAGAGTGAGTCCACCGCTCAAGGTTGATTGCTTGTAAGTGTAGGTCAAAGGTGCATTGGACTAGTGGCTATCACCCCCAAGGTGGTGTCACATCAAGTGGTATCAGAGTAAGTTCAAAACTTGTCTCTCCACAAGTTGATCCTACGGCGCATATGCATTTCGAGTCACCCGATACCTTGCTCTTGTCCACTAGCATGGCCGCCTTATACCGACTTTACCCATCGGCCCTCTCCATGAGTCCAAACCTCCAAGAGAAACTCACCACCAACACACATGGCCTCCACGGCTGTGTCAACTACCTAATGGGAGCCTTGACATATGCCAATGAGTGGCTTGATAGCCTATCGGGTCGACACGACCAACTAGGAGACAATAGGCCCGCCCCAAGGGCGGACAATAGATAGACATCTGCCCACCTCCCACCTTTGATGGAACTCATCCTAATGACTAATTAGATTGGGAGGCTTCAATGGACATTTACTTCGAGTGGAATCCCATGTCCGAAGATAGGAAGGTTCGATTTGCCAAAATGCAACTAACCAAAAGGGCTCAAACCCATTGGTTGAAAATTGAAGGCTTAAGGATAATTAGAAGGGAAGCTCCCCTCACCACATGAGGGGACATGAAGGATCAACATAGGGCTAGATATGTTTCCCCCTACTACCCGGGTCACCATGGCCCAATGAGCACTTCAACTCCTCCATCCCCACCCGGCCAACCCAAGACCCCAATCACCCAATCCCCACCACCTCCCACCTCTCCTACACCGGCCACTATAGATCTACACTCTACCTCCAAGTCGTCACCACAACCATAGCTCCACAAGGCCAAGTGGACTCTGTGTCTACCCCTCCACCGAGGCCCATAACAGCCACCACCCCCAAACCCAAAATCCCTTACCAAACCCATACCCCACAAGCCCCCTTGGGCACCACCACTACTCCTCCATCACCCCCCATAAGAGACACACCTCCCAAAACCAATCAACCCAAATCTCCTCACCCAACCCACCTTCCACATCTAACCTCAATCTTACCCCAACATAGGCCTCCACTACTTCTACTCCCAACCCCAACCCAAGTCCAACCTCGCTCACCACCCCGGGTGCGCTCTGCACTGGCTGTCATCAAACCACCCACGATAGATCCTCCTACCCCATTAGCATTAGAAAAGGTGGCCCACACACTCGGCCACGTGGGGACAAATGCCCCTCCAGACCCTATCCCCACCATGAAGATCACCCATGTGCAAGTTGTGGAGAAGCCTCACACGGTGGTCTCCACCCTCCACCACCATCTCTAGATGGGTCCGAGCTCATCTTAGGGGAACCCCTTGTTAATTGGCTAAGGGAAAGCCCAATTAGAGAGATCACGGCCCATGTTTGCCCTCCTATGGAGTAAAACCTCCCTATAGTGCCCTTCTCCTATCACACCACCATCCAATCATCCTACCAAGTGGAGACTTTAGATGATCTTCTTAAGGGCTTAGCATGGCAAATAGAGTTGACTGGCATGTTGACCACAGTGGTTGACCGAGCTAGGAGCATTGTGTTGTGTAGTGGACAGCGGATCTAGCGGGGAGGGGTGAATAGATCTGCCCCTCTTTTCGTAATGTAACCCTTTATATAGCTAGATGAGATAAATTGCAGCGGAATATAACTAGCTAAACGAAGAACACAGTGATTTGCTTAGCAAGATGATTAAGCAATATAGATATAGAACCTAAGCATGCATCTAACACAAAGCAATCGCACAAGTAAACCACAACACATAATATTTTAAGGTGGTTCAGACTGAATCCTCAGTCCTACGTCCACCCCTCACCAAATCCGATGAGGCTCCAATAGTGCCACGCACTGAACCGCAAATCGGAAAGACCACCGATTGCCTTCCTACTAACCACCGGTAGGGACGATTCTCAGATTCAATTGTTTGTATGAAATGAAAAGGAGAACAAATATGAAATCACTCAAACAAGATATAGAGTATGCTGAAAGAAAAGAATCTTGTCTGAGTTGCAGAAGCTTGAATCAGATGCTTTGACGGTGTCTTCTTTCTTGCGGGATGATCTTCCTTGAACCTCTTCTAGTTGATGAAGAAGACGATGGATGTAGCTTCAATCTTCCTTTTGATCTTCTTGAGTCGATGAAAAGGATGTAGAAGATGTAGGATGCAGCTTAGATCACCTTTGAGAGCCTTGATTCCTTCTTCTTCCTTGGAGGTTGAGATGGCTTCAGATCTAGACTTGAATGTCTTGGAATGGATGAAGAACTCCTTCCCGAAACACTGTTCACGGAGGTGCTACAGTGCCTCGAAAATGAGCTCCCTTGATCTCCCTTGAAGCCTTGAAGCATGAGGGTTTCCAACCCTCTTGTATTGGTTTTATAGACCTTTAATGGTCTATAGACAAGCCTCAGACCAGATCCACAATTTGTGGGTGTTTAGGTGACTTTTGGATTAAAGAAATCCATGATGAATGGCCCTTTTCGAAGTTGGAAACAAAGTCAACATTGAAGGCTCAGGGCTGGCGGTCGACCTGCAGCTCCTGGCGGTCGACCGCTACTGTGAAACCTGTAAACTAGCGGTCCCTGGGATTTCCGGTCGACCGCCACTGGCTGGCGGTCGACCGCTACTGAAACTCGTGCAGGCTGGCAGTTGCTGGCTGGGGCGGTCGACCGCCCCTATGCTGGCGGTCGACCGCCAGCTGGGAAGAACCCGGCTTATCCCGGGTCGGTCCAATTTTCGTTCTAGCTCCGTCGTTCAACTCCATTAGCAGCCCGTGCATGTTTGTGGCATCGCCCTTGACAGTCTTGAAGATTTTATTATTGAGTCTTCAATCAAATTTTTGTTCCGGGGGCTCCGCCCCCAGAAACCCTTGCAAGGGGCGCTGCCCCCTTGACCCCCGCGACTTGACCGGGCAGGTCGATCCCCGCGACCTGACCGCGCAGGTCGATTCGCGTGCGAGGGCGCAACATTGAGCTTTCACTTGTCCATTCATTTGCATATCTGTCATGAACACAACAGCACATATGTCAGTCATATAAGAGTGAAAAACAACAATGACTATTAGTGTTTAGCCATTATCAAAACCAAGAATACCACAGAATACATATGACCATAGAATGATGTCGAATGACCCAAGTGACCACAGAATGACTCAAATGACTTCAGGGACAAAACATTCTCCCCCTTTTTGATGTTGGCAACACTGTGAGTCATTATGTGATATGAATGTCTAAAATGGCACAAGTTATAACAAATGCAATATATGCAGCTCAAGATTCATGATAGTAATAGCATGGGAATGCAATTATGAATGCAGATATGAATGCTATGCAATATGAATGCTATGAATGCTAGCAGTTATGCAAGCCCCAAGCCCCATCACATACACATATGAGATGCAAAGGGAGCAATGGATTATCTCCCCTTGGACTCTCCCCGTACACCATTCACACAACCCCCAAAGACAACGCGATAACGCAAAGCTAACGCAACAAAGGACTCACACAAAGAATTCTCCCCCTTTGCCAACAGCAAAAAGGAGTAATAAAGTGAAATATCTGTGAGACCAGAGCTGAAAGGAGTGAAGAGCAAGCCATTATATGCAAACCTGAAACAGACAGTCAGCAACATATATGGTTTAAATCTAATGAAATCCGAATTCATCAACAGAGTTTGAAGAGCAGCTACATTCAAGATGGAATAGAAATGAACCAAAGGTGCATATCATGGCAGTGTTTAACCTTCCCTTGTCTTATATATCCATATTCAATAACGACAAAGGTAATAACATAAAAGCATGTATTGAGGCTAAACAATCATGACTAAAGCATGGAATTTTTAAGAATTCAACAAGTTTGATTATCAATATCATTTGCATTTGAAGGCACAAGACTCATATTTTACGAGCAATAAAGTCTAGTGCATGCCTCCAAGCCGTTAGAATACACGTTGTTTAGACGCCAGTATTCCTAGGAATTTGGTAAGATTGACTGTCATGTTTCAAGATGAACAGAGATAGCAAAGTCACGTCATAACATATCCAATCTCATTTCTTTGATGAGAGGATATATTTCTTAGCAATTATGCCAGTGCTCTGTCTAGAGTCTAAATAGAATGACGACAGAGATAACAGAGGCAAATCATGACATATCATTTGTCACTTGATTTTGATGACATGACATGTTTCTCCGTGCAACAATATCATTGCTCTGTCAAAATAATTTTCAGGAATTCCAGCTCATCAATATGTTTAGAAGCAATACTAAGCCTGAGTGTATCACCAAAGTTGTCAAGACGTTTGGATTTTCAGATTTCAGGATAGTCATGCAAAACACAATATGCAGTCTCTAGTTAAGGTCTATTAAAGCTTCAGAACATAGATGATTTCAAACAAGATATATCAGAACTACAAGAAAATCATTAAATCTGAACCATTTTCATTGAATGGAGAATCATTAGGGCATATAATAGAAAGCTCTTACACCATATGTCCATCTGTCTCGTGAACTCAAACCAGACTGTAAGCCACTGAAGTGCAGTTTGCAAGAGGTTGTGAGAATCAACAAAACTCCCCCTAAGGATATGCAATGGATACGCGAAGAGTTATGTGTGCAAGCAAGTGTAATGATAAGTGTCAAGAGGAGAATGACCTGAAACGTGCAGGGGTGGACATGAATTTGGTAGACATGAAATGCATGACCCAACATATGGTTGTACACTTATTAAATGCAACAGAATGGAGATGAAACTCATGTATAAATACTGCAAAACGATAACTCCCCCTTACTATATGGCCTATATGTGACAATGACGCATGGTACTTGGTGGAGGTGAAATCTCACGCATATTGAGTGCTTCTAGACAAGCATAACCTGCCTTTCCATACATCAACATTTGATATACCATGGCCATGCAGGAAGGATGCTACACAGACCATGCAATGCATTATGAATCATGAACTCATTTCATTATTATGCATCTACATGCAATGCAACAAATATACAAAAAGACATATTGACATATAAACAATGCATGAATACCAACGTGCAAAACACACAGCTAATTGAACATGATCATCATTTCAAATTCTTATTGGCCTGAGGTCGGCAAAGACCAAGCTCCCTTCTGAGTGTTGAAAACTTATCATTACACAAGGGCTTGGTGAAAATATCAGCAATTTGATTTAGAGTATCAAAAAAATACAGTTCAAAATTTTTCTTACTGACCTCGTCTCTAATGAAGTGATACCTAATCTCAATATACTTAGTCCTAGAGTGCTGGACTGGATTTTTTGCAAGGTTGATAGCACTACTGTTATCACACAGAATCGGGACACAACCAAGATCCACCAAGTAGTCTTGGAGTTGGTGTTTAATCCATAACACTTGGGTGCCACAGCTCCCCGCAGCAACATATTCTGCCTCCGCGGTTGAGAGGGCAACCGAGTGTTGTTTCTTGGAGGCCCAAGAAACTAAACACCCGCCTAGAAACTAGCAATAGCCACTAGTACTCTTATGATCCAGCTTACATCCAGCGTAATCCGCATCAGAATAAGATATAAGAGATAAATCACATGATGACGGATACCACAATCCTAAATCTTGAGTGCCGGCAAGATATCGAAGGATACGTTTGACGGCAGTCAAATGAGATTCTCTAGGACTAGCTTGAAATCTAGCACAAAGGCATACACTAAACTGGATATCTGGTCGGGATGCAGTCAAATAAAGCAAAGAGCCAATCATACCTCTATAGATCTTTGCATCCACTAATTTACCATTTTCATCCGAATCCAGTGATGTTGTGGTGCTCATAGGAGTTGCAATGATTTTACTGTTAGCCATGTCAAATCTTTTCAGCAGCTCCTTGATGTATTTGGCTTGACTTATGAAGTAACCATCTTCTCCTTGGTTGACTTGCAAACCGAGAAAGAATTAAAGTTCTCCCATTAGGCTCATCTCAAATTCGCTAGTCATGAGATTAGCAAATTCCTCACACATTTCAGATTTTGTAGAACCAAACACAATGTCATCAACATAAATTTGAACAATCAAGATGTTCTTACCTTGCTTCTTGGTGAAAAGTGTTTGATTTACCTTACCTCGTGTGTACCCTTTTTCAATGAGGAACGAGCTTAGTCTCTCATACCAAGCTCTTGGTGCTTGCTTAAGTCCATAAAGCGCCCTGTCTAGCTTGTATACAAAATCTGCATTGTTAGAATTCTCAAAGCCAGGGGGATGCTCAACATAGACTTCTTCTTTGATCAAGCCATTCAAGAAAGCACTTTTGACATCCATTTGATACAACTTTATTCTAAGGGAGCATGCAAAGGCAAGTAAAATTCTGATGGCTTCGAGTCTAGCAACTGGGGCATAAGATTCATCAAAGTCTACCCCAAACTCTTGATTATACCCTTGAGCCACCAATCTAGCCTTATTTCTTATTATCTTGCCATCCTCACTTAGTTTGTTCCTGAAGACCCATTTAGTGCCTATGACAGATTGTGATGAAGGTCTAGGAACTAGATGCTAAACTATGTTTCTCTCAAACTGGTTTAACTCTTCTTGCATGGAATTTATCCAATTTTCAACTTTTAAAGCATTATCAATATTTTTGGGTTCATGTTGCGAGACAAGAGCAAGTTGATCTAATTCTTCCATAATTTTAAAATGTGACCTAGTTCTAGGTGGGTCATTCAAGCTATCAATGACATTCTCCAAGGGATGATCCTTAAGAATTCTAATATTTGTATAATTGTTACCTTCTCCTGGAGCTTGATCCCTTGCATTGCTTGATTCAGCTTGGTCACCATCTTCTTTTATTTCTTCTTGTGGAGGATCACTCTTGTCCTTTATGCTTAGGAATTCCCCATCTTCATCATTTTTCCTGCAAGAGTTATCATTGTTAGAATCATGATATTCATCAAAGGAAACATGGGGTGATTATTCCACAGTTTGACTTTTGATATTATAAATTCTATAAGCCCTAGATCTATCAGAATATCCCTTCATCGCTCTTGGGCTCGAATTTATCTAAGTCTCTTTTGTCATTGTTGTGAATGAAACATTTCGATCCAAACACTTTCATATGTGAGAGAGAGGGCTTTTTACCTTTTAGCAACTCATAAGGAGTCTTTTTGGTGTGTGGCCTCACCATAGAGCGTTGATAATGTAATATGCCGAGTTTACCGCTACAGCCCAAAATCTCCTTGGAAGTTGCCGTTCAGCAAGCATGGTTCTTGCCATCTCTACAAGTGTCCAGTTTCTTCTTTCAACTACACCATTTTGCTCCGGCGTTCTTGGTGAAGAGAATCGGTGTGAAATGCCTTCAGCCCTGCAGAGATTATAGAAATCAGCATTTTCAAATTCACCACCATGATCAGATTGAATCTTGGAAATTTTAAACTCTTCGTCCTGCTTTATCTTCATGTAGAGTGCCTGAAACTCGTCAAAAGCATCATTCTTATGTGTGAGAAAGAAAACCCATGTGAACCTAGAAAAGTCATCCACCAAGACATATCCATATTTTCTACCACTTAAACTAGCAGTTCTGGTTGGGCCAAATAGGTCCATATGAATTAGCTCGAGTGGTTTGGATGATGTATTTTCATATCTTCCCTTGAATGATTTTCTAGTTTGTTTACCTAGGGCACATGCATCACACAATTTATTTTCTTGTTTAAAGGATAGTTCAAGCAAACCTTTCACCATTGAATGCTTCAAGAGTTTATGCAAGACATTGTAGCTAGCATGTCTTAGTCTACGATGCCATAACCATGCAATTTCAGATTTTGGTGCAGCAAGACAAAGGTTTGAATAAGCAGGATCATCTAAGTCAATCATGTAAACATTGTTGACTCTCTTACCAAAAAATTTTACCTTGTCAGATTTTGGTTCAAAGATTTTACATTGATGAGAATCAAACAACACTTTGTGACCTTTATCACACAATTGACTTATGCTTAGTAGGTTATATTTCAAACCTTCAACTAGCAACACATTTCCAATAGAGTTGGAGAGGTTCTTACCTACATTACCTGTTCCAATGATTTTTGTTGTGCCCCTGTGGTTTTGATGATGGTTTTGATGATTGGTTGTTGATGTGAGTTAATCAAATGTTCAGTCATCTTGCTGCTCAGTTTAGATTAACATATTTGATGTTCAGTCATGCTACATGTTAAACCGATGCATAAAGCATTCATTGCTGTGGTTTTGTTGATTGATTTGGTTTTGATGATTGATGTTTGATGTTAATCATTGTGAGTCATTTTGTTGTGTAAGTCATTGCATTTGAAGTTCAGTCTGTTTATCTCCTGCATAAAGCTTTCACATGCATTACTTGTTCAAGTGTAAACTCTGTCAGCTTTGTCTGGACATACACATCGACTGTTCATGCGAAGTATAGACATTCTGATCAAGTTTGTACATTGGTCTTAGCATATGCATTCATAAAGTATATACACTCTTCGGTTGACTTCAACTGAAGTCTGTACATTGGCATGCATTACATCAAGTGTGTACATTGCATAGCATGTTGCGTCTAAGTCTATACATCACTGTAGCATGCATTTCGTTCAGCCTAAAGTCTGTACAGCCCACACTCATAGCTAAGTCTATACATTGGCTTGAAGCATCTCTTGATGTATGTACATTCTTCAATGAACCTTGAAGTCTATACACTGATTCACTGTTCATCACCTTTGGGCATCAAAGTCTGTACATCGCCCTCAATCTTCAAGTCTATACTCTGGCTTATCCTTCAAGTCTGTACAGCCGTTAGCATTGGACTTCATGTCTAGACATTGCACTGTAGCATCCATCGTCTTCGTGTTGTTTTAGTGTCTATGTCTTCGTGTTGTGTTTACGTCTTCGTGTTGATCTGACTTCGTGTCGTTTTCCCTCTTGTGTCTCGTTTCCCAGTGAACCCCGTGTCGTTTCACTTCGTGCTGTTTTTCTCTTTAACTTCGTGTCACTTACTGTTGTTCCTCGTGTCGTTTCTTTCTGGTCCCACTGCTTCATCACGTGTCGTGATAGCCGTGGCATCTTCTGTCTTCGTGTTGTTTTCACTTCGTGCAGTCTTCTCCTAGTGTTGTCCTAACTTCGAGTCGTTTCTTTGTATTCTGTCTTCGTGTTGGTTTTTCACTTTAGACTTCGTGTCTTTCTCGCTTTGACCACACTCCGTGTCGATTTCAGTCTTTCATCTTCGTGTTGTTTTCAACTCGTGTCGGTTACTGTTTCATCTCCGTGTTGTTCCATGTCTTCGTGTCATTTTTTGTTCCACTGCGTGCAGAACATTGCAGCACCTCGTGTTGCTTTCTGTGTCACCTCGTGTCGTTTCTGTGTGAACCTCGTGTCGCTTCTCTCTGTCCTCCAGTTGCATCTCGTGTCATATCTTATATCTGCTTGTTTCACTACGTGTCGTTCTTGTTTCACTTCGTGTCGTTCTTGTTTCACTTCGTGTCGTTTCCGTATTATGTCTTCGTGTTGTTCTTCCTAGACCTCGTGTCTTTCGTATGTTGAAACCACACTTCGTGTTGGTTTCTATTTTATCTTCGTATGTATCTCGTGTCGTTCTTCTTTTTACCTCGTGTTGCTTTCATCTTCTTCGTGTCGTTCTCTTTGTTGTGTTATCTCTGTTACAGTGTGTATCTCATGTCGTTCTCAGTGCATCTAGAATTGCTACTACATACTTCGTGCAGCTTTAGTTATTGTGGCCCTCAGTTTTAATGGTTTTTCATCTCCTTTCAGGTCCGAGGAAGAACATTTCCCAGTGCCTGGGCAGCACGTGATCTGAGGCTGGAATGAAGCCTGCTGAGAGACTGCCACGTGGTCCTAATATTTAGGGCTGAAAGTGTGGAGGTCACACGTCGGGGCTGATGCTGATGCTGATGCTGCTGCTATATATATGAGCCTTCTTCCACAGAAGAAGGTCGATCGAGTTGGCGAGAATAAGAGTCCATACAGAGAGCCACGATCCAAGTAGAAGCCTGAAGAGTAGAAATCCTTTCGATCCAGAAAAAGAAAAAGGAGAAAAAGAGAAGAAGAGCAGAAGGAGAAGAAGAGAAAGAGAGAGATAGAAGTGTGAGCCGAAGAGAATAGAGGAGCAGAGATTGAGAGAGTAAAAAGATTAGGAGAGCATAAGAGAAAGAAAGAGAGATAGAGAGTGAGCGAGAGAGCTCGTGAAGAAGAAGGAAGAAGTTGCTTGAAGATCTGTCTTCACTGGACCGTGGATCAAATCCAGGCCAGTCAGCTCCGTTGAGAGCCACATTGTGCATTTCATTTTTTCAGCTTTCTGTTTGCTGAAGTTATTTTCGTTTATTGTTCTCCTTTGTTTTCTGGTTTGCTGTACTTCCGATACTCTGGCCTGAGGTCTGGTTCCCTCCGGGTCTGGAGGAAGAGAGACCGTGTGTCTCTGGTTTGCTAGTGACTGGTGTCACTAGTGGTTCCCTCCGGTTTGGAGGAAGGGAGACTTGTCTCCGGTTCTGGACTTGTGGATTCAAGTCCAGTGGTTCCCTCCGGTTTGGAGGAAGGGAGACTTGTCTCCGGTTCTGGGCTTGTGGATTCAAGTCCAGGGGTTCCCTCCGGGTCTGGAGGAAGAGAGACCGTGTGTCTCTGGTTTGCTAGTGACTGGTGTCACTAGTGGTTCCCTCCGGTTGGGAGGAAGAGGGGAGGTTGTTCCCCTGGTCAAGCTGTGTGGCAGCACCTGTTACAGACTGAGTCTGCTGTTTCTAGCGTGAGCTAGTGGAAGCCACACTCGGGTTGAGTGTGGGGTGGATGTAGGTCTGCTGGACCGAACCACCTAAAAAATCTACTGTGCAGTGGTTTGTTTTGTGCGTTAGCTCCTTGCCTCCTACCTCCCATTCACAGGTCATGCATGCTGGTTAGCTGTGTTATCTTGGATTGTTTATATTGTTCCTATCAGCCGTTACCTTGAGCATTGCACTTTGCTAGGTGTGTTTGGGTTGCACTGTTCTGTCTACATTTCTAGTTTGATCAGGTGGCTGCATTGTTGCAGTCCAACTGGTTGATCAATTGGTTGATTATTATCTTATCTCGGAAAGCTCATTGTCCCTATTCCGCATATCCTAGCTTTAGAGTTTTTAATTTAGGCCATAATTTTTAGAGGGATACATTCACCCCCCTCTGTATCCGGGCCTTGCACCCTAACAGTTGGTATCAGAGAGGGTATCTGCTTCAAGGTCCAGCGACCTGCAGATCGATCTTGCAATCTTAGGTGCTTATTTGTTTTTAGTGCATCAATATTCTTGTTGCGTTAATCTGTGTGTTCTCATGGCCCATCCACCAATCTTTAGTGGTACGCATTTTGATGCATGGTTCACTAGTTTGAAGAATTGTGTTAAATCTGTGAATCCAGACCTCTGGAAAGTAATTTCACATGGTCCTCATGAACTACCAAGGAAAAAGTCCAAATGGACTGACAGTCACAAATCCATGCATGAAGAAAATCAGATAGCAATAAATCTAATGAAGGCAGCTACTGATAGAGCTTTTCATTCATGTTTCTTTGACTGCAGTTCTGCTAAAGATATTTTGGATACACTGAAGCGAACTCAGGAGATAAATGTGGACAGCTGCATGATGGCCAACAGAAGAAATCAAAGTGCCAGCGATCAAGGCAGCAATCAAACTGAAGGAGATGATGATGATAAGGTAAATCTCTTCGAGAATTTCTCTCTAGAAGATTGGGGGAATGCATATGCTGAATTATTTGAATCTCATGAACTGTTAAGAAAACAGTATAAAAAATTGAAGAAGGGTACTGGTTTAGATAGTTCATGCTCTCCTTGTAGAAATTGTGTTGAATTGAAAAATATTCATGATGCATGTATGTCTGATTTTCAAATAGTGAAGAAACAAGTTTCGTTATTGAAAATTGAAAATCAAGATCATATAAATGTCATATCTGAACTAAAAGAAAAATTCAACTCAGATAACGATAATCAGACTTTTGGTAACTATCATGACCAGTATGAAAAACTGCTGAAAAACTTTGAAAGTATAAACGCAGATTTAAACAAGCTGAGATCTGAAAATGACTCCCTGAGAACATCTGCTAATAAAAATGATAACAAGTTTGAGAAACTTGAGCAGGAGAAAAACTTGCTTGCTGAAAAACTTGAAGCCATCAAATCTGTGAATGTGGAATTACAGAAAAACATTGAAGAGAAGGAAAAAGATTTGAAGGATTTCAAGGTTGGAAGAAAACTTGAAATTAGCTCAGAAGATCAGACCTTGATAAATGAGTTAATTCAGAATGACAAGCTTAAGGAAGAAAATGAAAAATTAAAAATGCTGAATTCCACTATGTCTGAAAGACTTCTTACTTTGGAAAGAGGGAAAACTATTTGCAACGAAGATTCTAATAAACTGAGCAATCTGGAACAGGAAATTGAAAAATACAAAACTGCTAACAATGTGTTAACTGAATGTGTAAATTGCAGTGAACAAGATATTGCCAGTTATGAGCTACATATTTCCTCTTTGGAAGATGAAATTCAGGATTTGAAAGTTTCTTTGTCTAAATTTGTTGATGGGCAGAAAAACCTAGACCAGCTACTAGGTATAAAAATCAACTCTAGGAAGGAAGGGCTGGGCTACAATAAGATAAACAAGAAGGAACTTCAGAACAAAGTTATGACATCTTTTGTAAGTAGTTCAGATGTAGCCACCACCTCCAAAGACAAACAGCCCATTGCTCAGAAAATATTGGGAGCAAAGGATAACTTTAAAAAGGAAGGACTGGGTTACAATCCAGTCATGAGGAAGGTTGATGGAGGTAAACTGAAAACTGTTTTCATAAAATCCTCTGAACAGGAAAAGCCTTCTACTTCATCTCCAATTCAGTACAAGGCTAAGAAATCAGGAAAACAGGATAAAAATCAGAAAAGGACTGTAAATCAGGAAACAAATGAAAAGGCTTCATCAGTGCATGCTGATCACAGTCCGCACACACACTTTCATGCATTTAAAAAGAAGATCATCTGTCATTATTGTCATAAAGTTGGACATCTAATGCATGAGTGTAAGTTGATGGAGAAGGATGATAAGAATGGTAGGAGATCCCATGATAAAAATCCTTCACCTCAGAAAAGGAATGTCACATGCTCTAATTGTGGAAAGTTAGGACACTCTATTACTCATTGCAGGTTTGCTAGTGGTAAGAAAACCTCTTATTCATATCATGCTAAATTCCCTACAAACCAACATGTTTTTAATAAAAACAAATCTGTGTCAATGAACCAGCATATCATCTGTTTTAACTGCAACAAAATTGGTCACAAGGCCTCTGAATGCTGGTCAGGCTCTTTTAAAAGAAATTCTATTTCATGCTTTGAATGTGGAAAGCATGGCCACAGAGCCATTAATTGTTGGTATGCTCAGGATAGACAATTCAATTCTAAAACTGTTAAATTCCCTGCAAATGGAAATGTTTTTGGAAGAAATGTTTTTAGAGGCAAGCACAATGAGTGCTTCAATTGTGGGAAGTATGGCCACACAGTCAAAGACTGTTGGCATGCTCAAGGGAAAAATTTCATTTCTGGAAAGTTTAAATTCCCTTCAAGTACTAATGCTCTCAGAAAGAATAAAGTTGTTTTCAAAAAGAAAAACTTTGAATGTGTTGTTTATGGAAAACAGTTTGGTCATGCGAATAACAGAAATTTCGATGCTTATGCACATAGAATTCATGCTAATAAGAATGTGCATAAATCAGATCTGAAAACTACTCCTGGAAATGTGCTGAGAAAACCTGCTAGAAATAATAATGTCATGTCAGGACCCAAGACTTCTTGGGTACCTGTTTGTGCAAAATAAACTTTGTTTTGCAGGTGTGCCTTGGGACTGGAATAAAAGGGGTAATGATCCAAGGCACTCAAGAATGAAAACCCCACTCTCACACTGTTCAGGTAATCTCTCTGCATGTCCCATTTTGAAACTTATTGCATATCTGGTTTGATGTATTCTTGCATATCCTGCTCTTAGTTTCATCTAGTGCATGCATGCTAAATCTGTTCTTGCATATTCATTCATCATCTGCCAGTTGCATTATTTTCTGATCATGCACCTGCTGAGTGTTCTGTGCAAATTTGAGTTTAAAGGGGTTGTCTGTACCTGATGCATACATAGGCTCATTGCAATTGTTTGATAACTGTTGAAATGCATAAACTCTGAAAATAAATTGCATTCTGAACAATCTGAACTGCTTATGTATGTGGCTTGAAATTTGTGTGTTGCAATAGCTCACTGAACATTCTGAATTGCATATATGACTGCATGTTGAATTATCATGCATGACCTCAATGGTATATAAATGGTAAGGTACCAAAAGGTAGGGAAGTCTGTCTGGAGGTTCTTACTATGTGTGAGGTGGTCTTTTAGACCAAGTGCTCCGCCTAGTACCATGGGTCACTTTGCTGGTTAGGACAGTCTGAATATGCATGAATCAAAATCATATGTTCAGTTTTCAGTGCAAACACTGCATGCTTTCAGGGGGAGTTAATTACATGTCCATGCATAGCATTCAGTGTTGAGTCGTAGCATGCATATAGTTAATTGCATTGCATTTTACCGCATTGAAAATACCAAAAAGGGTAATTGAATGTATAGTGTCAGGAGGAGTCAATACATTGCATGAAGGTAGTCATGTGCATACATTTATGTCAGAGTTCATTGCATGTTAACTTTGATCTCCCTGGAACTTGCCTGACCTCCTGATATCTTACCTTGTGTGCATATCCCTTTCATTGATTCTATTTGACCAAACCGTGATCATTATTTGAAAACACTGAGCTTCAAAATCTCTCCTATCAATTGGTAACAATTGGTATCATTTGATATCAGAATTATTTCAATCCTTCATGAAGATTTCAATGGGCTATCTCGATCATAAATCTGAAAAATCTTGAACTAGAAATCTTCTATTATACGCTTTTATGAATGTCTGAAATAACTCATGTGATTTAATGGTGAGGACACACGGCGCTATCCTCGACGGAGCACCCGGCACACCGCTACCTCCTTGTGGCTCGGCGACGGCGGCACCTTCTAGTTATCTTTTTATTATGCTTTAGGCCATGTTGGGCCTAGGTTTGGTCCCTGCGTGGACACGTTATCTAGTTTCTTTCCTATTGTTATCAGGCTATGTAGGGATAATGGGTTTCTTCCACCCTTATTGGGCCAAGCCTTGGTCCTTGGTTAGTGGGTTAGGGTTAGGGTTTGGAGAGGAGGGCGCAACCCCCCACCTAGGGTGGCTGCGCCTCCTTCCCCCTCTTGCCCCTCCTCTTTCCTTTTTGGGCCCCCCTCCTTTCCCCTTTCCTCCTCTCCCCTCTTTCCCCTTTGGGCGCCCCCCCCCCCCTTGGATTCCTCCTTGATTGGAGGAGGATGGATCGCACCCCCCTGTTTGGAGGAGGGATGGCCGCCCCTACCCCTCCCTTTTGCGCCCCCCCCTTCCCTTTGGCTTGGGTGAAAACCCTAATTCCCCTTCCCCTATAAGTAATCTTCTCTTGTACTGATCACGGTTTAGACATAATTTGAATACAAAAATGGATTATTGTGCAAGGCATTTGCGCCCCTCTCTCTCTCTTTCTCTTCTCCTGCGACGGGAGAACGGCGAGGTGTGAAGCCTCAGCCCTCGGTGGACTCCGGGGTTCCCTCTTATCCTCATCTTCTTCCTCAACGGTTCGTGTGCGTGATTCCAGATTTCTGCCCCGACTTGTAGCAGAGCTCGCGCCCCCTTCTTGGACGAGTTTTGCCACGATCTATTTTCTGGAGATACGTCTGCGGATCAGCTTCGCGTCGGCGCTGGTTTTGCATCAATCGGAGATCGGCACTGCCCGTACCGATTTTCTCCGCCGACCTGCGCCAGCACCACTTTCTCTGCTCGCCCAGCGGGGAGACCCTGATTGCGGATTTTCCCCAGGCCTCCACGCTGCGTCTTTTGCGCTGGTTTCTTCAGGGTTCGTGGATCTCCGAGTCAGCTTTCCAACGCCGCCGACGGCGTCGCGTTTCGACATCGTCACCGTCCGTGGCGGTCGATCTCGTGGGGTTGCGCCGGCGTGCCTGCACAGTCCGCCCAGCGAACCAACCCCAACTTCCAGCGGCTCCTGCGACTCGTGTCGGCATCATCTGCCGACGCCGTTTGGCCGAGGGTCACCTCTGCCAGTCAGCTCTCACCTCCAACCGGCCCGGACCTGTTCGGGCACCAGACGACCGAGTTCCGGATTTTACCGACGGCGTGCGCGGTTCTGCGACCACAGAACCAGACCTGGTTTTCGGCAGCGCCCACGGCCACCACCGGCGCATCCAGCGCGTCCCCTCTGGTCTGAGCGTTCCTCCAGCCATCAGCAACGCGTCCTCTCTGACGGTGCCTCGAACGGACATCGCATCAACCCGTGGGACCCGTCTCCGTCCAGGCGCGCGCGACACCGATTCTGCAGCATCGCGCCCGTCATCGAGTGCGGCCCGTCAACCCGTGTCCGGCAACCCGAACGTATTGTTTGTAGCCTCTTACCTCCCTGCGAGGAGTGGGCCATTATTGGGGGTTGTAATTTATTGCTCTGGTGTATCGGGTTGTTGGTCCACGGCCGGGGTTCCTTCCCCACGCCTAGGCGTGGAGGTACGCGCTCCGACTCCTCCACCTTTGCTTGCTCTTTTAGTATGTGATTGAATATGCCGCGTGAGAGAGAGTAGGCGCCTAGCTACTTTTGCCATCACCGCGGACCGTGAGTGAGGGCACCCGTCCGTTAGCACTAGCCGAGCTTCGAGCTAGGACTCGACTCCCCTTGTCTTTGGAGGTCGACTATACGCCTAGACACGTGCGCTTCCCTCCTTGGGACGGCCGAGGTCGGAGTTTCTGTTGAGAGACGTCCCTCATTCTGTGGGATATCACGGTGGTCAGCCACTTGGCGACCCTTGAGCGTGCTACTGCTGGCCTGAGTTAGAGTCTTTTGTGAGTCTTAGTCCGTGTCGGTCCCCGTCCCGCGTCAAATTTGGTATCAGAGCCAGGTTACCAACTTGTCCTTACAGGTTGGGTCTTAGGGTCGTGTTTAGGTTTTTGTCGTGTCTTGTTTGAGTCTTGCATCTCCTTGCATTCGTGTCCCTCTAGGTCTTAGGGTGTTAGCCTCCTTTGCATGCCCACTCGGGGTGGTACGGACTACCATCGCCCGGACGCCATGGGTGACCAACACCCACCTCAGGGACGCCCATCTCTAGAGGATCTGATTGCCCAACTTATGGTCCGTATGGACAAATCCGACCAGTCCATCAAGGAGTTGACTGAGCGTCTAGATAATCGTCTGAAGGTCATTGAGGATCGTGCCACCGTGTCCGATTTGGCCCTCCAGGGTCTTGTTGGACGGATAGGTGGGATAGATGAGGTGCACCGCCAGGACTCTCCTAGAGCCAACCAAGCTCCTCTTGTTGCTGCCGCCCAAGCCCCTCGGGCTCAGGAGCGACGTCCCCGAGCCCCCGACTTTGATGACTATGGGTCCGAGATGGATTTTGAGGGGAATGGACGCCAGTACCGTGGTCGTCGACCACACCAGGATGAGGATGATAGGGCCCTTAGGACCGTCCGTGCCGATCCACCCACTTTCGAGGGGTCTCTTGACCCAAAAGCCTACATAGACTGGGAGAATAGCATGGATAGGTATTTCGAATGGGTTGAGATGTCTGAGCTGCGGCAAGTCCGATTTGCCAAGATGAAGCTCATGGGGAGAGCCCAGACCTACTGGAGGAATGTCGAGAGTCTGATGTTACAGAGGCAGGACCCACCCATAGAGACCTGGTTTGATATGCGGCGTAAGCTCCGCGAGAAGTATGTCCCTCCTTCTTACCGCCAGAGGCTCATTGACCGATGGCAGACCCTTAGTCAGGGCGATCGGTCCGTGACCGAGTACATCGCCGAATTTGACGAGTATTATTTGCGATGTGGAGTTGATGAAGAGAAGGGCATGCCTGTTTCTCGTTTTCGCCGTGGCTTGAGGCCCGAGTATCAGTATGAGCTCTACCGTCGCCAGGTAGACACTTTAGAGCTAGCTTACCAGGTTGCCCTAGAGTTAGAGCAATTTGAGTTGGAGTTTGGCCCCACCTTTCGTCCGGGGATGCCTAGTCAGCGGGGTCTTGACCCTCGCTCCACTTCCACCCAGTATGGTCGATACCCGGCGGCCCGGCCCGCAGAGCCTCCTCGCCAGGACCCCACTGGTCCCAGGCCTCGTCCACCCCTTCCTAGGGATCCGCTCCCTCCACCTCGCCAGCAGGCACCCTACCCCCCCACTCGCCCTACACTTCCGCCTCCCCCACATCCTGCTCGTTCACAGCCTTTACTCCCCGCGCCCCGTCATGATGACAAGGGCAAGAGTCCTATGACCGCTGGGGCCTCATCTAGTGCGGGCGCACGTACTTGTTACCGGTGTGGCGGCTTTGGCCACTTTGCTGATAGATGCCCCACTCGGGAGAGGAAGGCCCTTGTCGTGGCAGACCCCGCTTCCACTGAGTCCCCCACTGAGCCCATACCTGTTAGCTATGAGGTAGACCAGGACTTGGTTGAGGAGTTCTTCGATGATCTGCTCGAGGGAGAGCAGGATGGTGCCCAGGGTAGCCATTTTCAGGGTGACCCACAGTTAGGGGTAGTTAGGTGCATCCTAGCCCAGCCCCAGGTGAGTGATGACTGGCGTCGCACCACCATATTTCACACCTTCTGCAGGCTTGGGGGTAAAGCTTGCAAGATTGTCATTGACAGCGGGAGTTGCATTAACGCCATATCTACTGGCACTGTTACCCGCCTTGGGTTGACCCCAGTAGACCACCCTGCTCCCTATAGGGTTTCTTGGGTCGATTCCACCTCCATTCCTGTTAGGCTCCGTTGCCTAGTGTCCCTTCAGTTCCAGACCTATCAGGATGAAGTTTGGTGCGATGTTCTCCCTATGGAGGTAGGTAACATTATTTTAGGGAGGCCATGGTTGTTTGACATGGATGCCACCCTACAGGGCCGTGCAAACACTTGCACATTTGATCATAACGGCCACAGGATCACCCTCCACCCAGCCCCACCTAGGGACCCTACTGTTAGGGGACCAGCCGGTCCGAATGCCACGACCACCCCTCACCAGGGGAAGGTCAAGCCCCCGCCACCACCACCTCCGGTGCCTGTTTCCACCCCCTCTCCTACCCTCACCATAGATGTTCCTCCTACGAGAAGGTTGATGATCATCAGTCCCCGAGAGATGGAGAGAGAGGTTACTAGTGGTGTCCCTCTTTTAGCTGTGGTTGTCAGGGAGACGGGTGAGGTAGTCCCCAGTCTCGAGGGAGTGACAGACCCTCAGTTAGTTGAGATGTTGCGAGAGTTTGCTGATATCTTCCCGGAGGACCTTCCCGAAGGCCTTCCACCTTTGCGTGACATCCAGCACGAGATTGATCTTGTTCCGGGCTCGTCCTTGCCCAATCTTCCACATTATAGGATGAGTCCCGCGGACCATGCTGAGCTACAGAGGCAGGTTGATGAGTTGATGAGTAGGGGTTCCCTTAGGGATAGCAAGAGCCCCTGTGCTGTTCCCGCCCTGCTAGCGCCAAAGAAGGATGGCACATGGCGTATGTGCATCGATAGCCGTGCGATCAATAAGATCACGGTTAAGTATAGGTTTCCCATTCCCCGGCTGGATGACTTGCTTGATATGATGTCGGGAGCCACGATTTTCTCGAAGATCGATCTTAGGAGTGGCTATCACCAGGTGAGGGTCAGACCCGGTGATGAGTGGAAGACTGCATTTAAGACCAAGGATGGTCTTTACGAGTGGTTGGTCATGCCCTTCGGGCTGACTAACGCCCCTAGCACCTTCATGCGGTTGATGATGCAGGTGTTGCGTCCTATGATTGGAGTGTTTTTGGTCGTCTACTTCGACGATATCTTGATTTATAGCCGCACTAGGGAGTTACACCTAGACCACCTTAGGCAGGTGTGTGTTGTTCTGAGACAGGAGAGCTTGTTTGCCAACCCTAAGAAGTGTAGCTTCATGACTGACCAGGTTTCTTTCTTGGGGTTCATTATGTCCCGTGACGGAGTCTCCGCTGATCCGGAGAAGATCCGTGCCATAGTGGAGTGGCCCGAGCCCCGCTCACTCCACGATGTTAGGAGCTTTCATGGTCTGGCCACATTCTATCGCCGTTTCATTAGGGGGTTCAGTTCTATCACCGCCCCGATCACGGATTGCATCCGTAAGGGCGAGTTTACCTGGACGAAGGCTGCGGCCACAGCCTTCCAGACTATCAAGGATCGCATGACCCAGGCACCCGTTCTTACACTTCCTGACTTTTCTAAAGTGTTTGAGGTTACATGTGATGCCTCAGGTTTAGGCATAGGTGGAGTGCTTAGCCAGGAGTCCCACCCTATAGCCTTTTTTAGTGAGAAACTCAATGATGCCAAACTGCGTTACTCTACTTACGACAAGGAATTCTACGCAGTTGTTCAGGCTTTACGCTATTGGAGGCACTATCTCCTCCACCAGGAGTTTGTGCTCTTTTCTGACCATGAGGCATTGAAGTTTCTCCACACCCAAAAGAAGCTGAATGCCAGACATAGTAGATGGGTGGAATATTTGCAGGAGTTTACATTCGTTCTCAAGCACAAGGCAGGTGCCGAGAACAAGGTGGCCGATGCTCTTAGTCGGCGGGTGATGTTGATATCCACCATGAATGTTCAGGTGGTTGGTTTAGAAAAGTTGAAGGAGGCCTACATTGATTGCCCGGACTTCGGTCCCATCTATTCCGCCCTTCAGACAGGACCGTCCCGTGAGTTTAGCGAGTATGTCCTTCAGGATGGTCACTTATTTCGAGGTGATAGGTTGTGCATCCCACGGACTTCAGTTCGTGATTTTCTTACGTGGGAGCTTCATGCAGGAGGTCTTGCCGGCCACTTCGGCCGAAACAAGACCATAGAGGCTGTTGAGCACCGTTTCTACTGGCCCAGTTTGAAGAGGGATGTGGCCCGCATAGTTGCCCAGTGTCGTATTTGTGCCCTAGCGAAACAGAGGAAACAGAACACTGGCCTTTATACCCCTCTGCCTGTCCCTGATAGTCCTTGGCAGGATATCAGCATGGACTTTGTGCTTGGTTTGCCCCGTACTGCACGGCGGCATGATTCTATTTTTGTAGTGGTTGACCGCTTCTCCAAGATGGCCTTGTTTATTCCTTGTTCCAAGACATCGGATGCCTCTGGAGTTGCTAGGTTATTCTTCACCCACTGTGTGTCCAGGTTTGGGTTGCCACGCACCATTGTTTCTGATAGGGATGTGCGTTTTACGAGCTATTTTTGGAAAACCCTTTGGCGGATGATGGGCACCCAGTTGAAGTTCTCCACCGCATACCACCCCCAGACTGACGGTCAAACAGAGGTAGTCAATAGAAGTCTAGGGGATCTCCTGAGGTGTTTAGTGCGTGATAGAATTGGGGATTGGGACCTTGTCTTACCATTAGCGGAGTTTGCATATAATGATTCGGTCAATAGGTCTACAGGATTGAGTCCATTTGAGATTGTCACTGGTCGTAGGCCTAGGAAACCGATTGATTTGATTCCCTCCCCCATTCAGTCCCGAGTCTCTGAGTCAGCTGAGTCTTTTGCGGAGCATATTAGACAGTTGCATGATCATGTCCGTCGTCATATAGAGGCTTGCAACGCACGTTACAAGGAGTTAGCTGACGCGCACAGACGCACACGTGAGTTCCGCGAGGGAGAGTACGTCATGGTCCGGGTTAGACCGGAACGGTTTCCTTCGGGAGCCGTAAAGAAGCTCCAAGACCGCGGTGCAGGACCATTCAGAGTGTTGAGGCGTATTGGGTCGAACGCGTATGTGATCGAGCTACCAGACGACTACGGGATCAGTTCCACGTTCAATGTCTCTGATCTGGTGGCTTACCGGGATCCCGCGGTGATACCCAGTGAGTTATTTGGGCCTGACCCTCCTGTTGTGAGTGATACACCTACTGAGAGTCCACCTCCTCCAGCCCCATTACAAAAACGCGAGCATATAGATTGCATACTGGATGAGCAGGTGACTACTACCAGGAGCGGAGCCTACCAACGCTTCTTAGTGCGCTGGAGAGGGCGCCCCGAGTCGGACAACACCTGGATTACACGTGGAGAGCTGGAGCGGATCGATCCGGACCTGCTGGAGCGGTACCTCAGCGACCGTGACCCTTACTCGACGGGGTCGAGTTCTTCCCACCCGGGGAGAATTGGTGAGGACACACGGCGCTATCCTCGACGGAGCACCCGGCACACCGCTACCTCCTTGTGGCTCGGCGACGGCGGCACCTTCTAGTTATCTTTTTATTATGCTTTAGGCCATGTTGGGCCTAGGTTTGGTCCCTGCGTGGACACGTTATCTAGTTTCTTTCCTATTGTTATCAGGCTATGTAGGGATAATGGGTTTCTTCCACCCTTATTGGGCCAAGCCTTGGTCCTTGGTTAGTGGGTTAGGGTTAGGGTTTGGAGAGGAGGGCGCAACCCCCCACCTAGGGTGGCTGCGCCTCCTTCCCCCTCTTGCCCCTCCTCTTTCCTTTTTGGGCCCCCCCTCCTTTCCCCTTTCCTCCTCTCCCCTCTTTCCCCTTTGGGCGCCCCCCCCCCCTTGGATTCCTCCTTGATTGGAGGAGGATGGATCGCACCCCCCTGTTTGGAGGAGGGATGGCCGCCCCTACCCCTCCCTTTTGCGCCCCCCCCCTCCCTTTGGCTTGGGTGAAAACCCTAATTCCCCTTCCCCTATAAGTAATCTTCTCCTTGTACTGATCACGGTTTAGACATAATTTGAATACAAAAATGGATTATTGTGCAAGGCATTTGCGCCCCTCTCTCTCTCTTTCTCTTCTCCTGCGACGGGAGAACGGCGAGGTGTGAAGCCTCAGCCCTCGGTGGACTCCGGGGTTCCCTCTTATCCTCATCTTCTTCCTCAACGGTTCGTGTGCGTGATTCCAGATTTCTGCCCCGACTTGTAGCAGAGCTCGCGCCCCCTTCTTGGACGAGTTTTGCCACGATCTATTTTCTGGAGATACGTCTGCGGATCAGCTTCGCGTCGGCGCTGGTTTTGCATCAATCGGAGATCGGCACTGCCCGTACCGATTTTCTCCGCCGACCTGCGCCAGCACCACTTTCTCTGCTCGCCCAGCGGGGAGACCCTGATTGCGGATTTTCCCCAGGCCTCCACGCTGCGTCTTTTGCGCTGGTTTCTTCAGGGTTCGTGGATCTCCGAGTCAGCTTTCCAACGCCGCCGACGGCGTCGCGTTTCGACATCGTCACCGTCCGTGGCGGTCGATCTCGTGGGGTTGCGCCGGCGTGCCTGCACAGTCCGCCCAGCGAACCAACCCCAACTTCCAGCGGCTCCTGCGACTCGTGTCGGCATCATCTGCCGACGCCGTTTGGCCGAGGGTCACCTCTGCCAGTCAGCTCTCACCTCCAACCGGCCCGGACCTGTTCGGGCACCAGACGACCGAGTTCCGGATTTTACCGACGCCGTGCGCGGTTCTGCGACCACAGAACCAGACCTGGTTTTCGGCAGCGCCCACGGCCACCACCGGCGCATCCAGCGCGTCCCCTCTGGTCTGAGCGTTCCTCCAACCATCAGCAACGCGTCCTCTCTGACGGTGCCTCGAACGGACATCGCATCAACCCGTGGGACCCGTCTCCGTCCAGGCGCGCGCGACACCGATTCTGCAGCATCGCGCCCGTCATCGAGTGCGGCCCGTCAACCCGTGTCCGGCAACCCGAACGTATTGTTTGTAGCCTCTTACCTCTCTGCGAGGAGTGGGCCATTATTGGGGGTTGTAATTTATTGCTCTGGTGTATCGGGTTGTTGGTCCACGGCCGGGGTTCCTTCCCCACGCCTAGGCGTGGAGGTACGCGCTCCGACTCCTCCACCTTTGCTTGCTCTTTTAGTATGTGATTGAATATGCCGCGTGAGAGAGAGTAGGCGCCTAGCTACTTTTGCCATCACCGCGGACCGTGAGTGAGAGCACCCGTCTGTTAGCACTAGCCGAGCTTCGAGCTAGGACTCGACTCCCCTTGTCTTTGGAGGTCGACTATACGCCTAGACACGTGCGCTTCCCTCCTTGGGACGGCCGAGGTCGGAGTTTCTGTTGAGAGACGTCCCTCATTCTGTGGGATATCACGGTGGTCAGCCACTTGGCGACCCTTGAGCGTGCTACTGCTGGCCTGAGTTAGAGTCTTTTGTGAGTCTTAGTCCGTGTCGGTCCCCGTCCCGCGTCATTTAAGCTTAATGTATTCATGGAGTTTAACTTCAAAATCTCTTAACATATCTGAATCATGTTTAATAAATCTTAACCAACTGTTTCATGCTATGTCTTGCAAAAACTTCTGAAATTTGTACTTTTGAATACATGACTTTATTTGGTTAAGTACATGAGATCAATATTGTTTTGAAGCAAATGAATGTTTCTGAATTATCTAAAGGGTAATTGTTTGTCAGAGCAATGACTTTGATCACTGAGAAACTATGTCTAAAGGACTATGTCATGAGGTGTCTTAGTCAACTCTGCAGAATAAATTTTATTGAAAATTCAGGCAGAGCAATGGCATGCACACTGAGAAATACAACTCACTCATCAAGAAATGATTTGGAGTGCATCATGATGTGTAAATGCTATCTCTGTTCACATATAGCATGACAGTTAGTCACACTAAGGGCTTAGGGATAGTGGCCTCTAATCAAGGTATATCCTCTAGTTCCAATGTGTGCACTGAACTAGAGTGCTTGTAAAATTTGTAGCATGGAAAATTGTTGAACAAATTGATATATCTGAATATTGATGCTCAAATCAAATTGCTACAACCCTAGATAAATTCATATGACTTCATAATTACTTGATTTCAATAGAGATGCATGTAATTGCGAAAGAAGTCAATAACTTTGATTGTGTAAGAGAAAGGGAGATTTATCAAGATAAATATGAGGGCTTGGTTCACTTTTATTAAACTATGGTTTTAGATATCAATACAGAATTTTATTGATAAACTCTGCATACATCATGTTTAAACCATGCTATTCAATAAATGTCATTCATAAGCCCTTATGATAGAAGACTTTGAAAACTTATGCTTTAGATTTATGAGATTGATATCTCTTTGAAAATCTGGCTAAATTTCTTATGTTTGGAGCATCCTTGAAAAAAAAAAAATCTGTTAACTGAATTTCTTCTGCTCATGTCCTTGGCTCAATGACCTGAACTTCTCCTTATTTGCCCCTGTGGTCTCCTTCTCATTTATCTCATAAGAGTCCACTTATTGAGGGGGAGCTTCCATGTCATGCATCACTTGCATATCAATTGGCATCTCTTCAGGGGGAGCATTCCTTATCATGCTGAATCATGTTCTTGCAAGGGGGAGAATTTGACTGAACTTTTATACAAGATTTAATTTCTCAAATTATTTTCTTTTTGATGAAGTCAAAGGGGGAGAATAATTTGAGTCTTCAGAATGCCTCACATCATCAGAATGACTCAATGTATTGAAAGTGTTGCCATCATCAAAAAGGTGGAGATTGTTGTGCCCCTGTGGTTTTGATGATGGTTTTGATGATTGGTTGTTGATGTGAGTTAATCAAATGTTCAGTCATCTTGCTGCTCAGTTTAGATTAACATATTTGATGTTCAGTCATGCTACATGTTAAACCGATGCATAAAGCATTCATTGCTGTGGTTTTGTTGATTGATTTGGTTTTGATGATTGGTGTTTGATGTTAATCACTGTGAGTCATTTTGTTGTGTAAGTCATTGCATTTGAAGTTCAGACTGTTTATCTCCTGCATAAAGCTTTCACATGCATTACTTGTTCAAGTGTAAACTCTGTCAGCTTTGTCTGGACATACACATCGACTGTTCATGTGAAGTCTAGACATTCTGATCAAGTTTATACATTGGTCTTAGCATATGCATTCATAAAGTATATACACTCTTCGGATGACTTCAACTGAAGTCTGTACATCGGCATGCATTACATCAAGTGTGTACATTGCATAGCATGTTGCGTCTAAGTCTATACATCACTGTAGCATGCATTTCATGAAGCCTATACATTCTCAGTGTTTGTAGCATCCATCATCTTCGTGTTGTTTTAGTGTCTATGTCTTCGTGTTGTGTTTACGTCTTCATGTTGATCTGACTTCGTGTCGTTTTCCCTCTTGTGTCTCGTTTCCCAGTGAACCCTGTGTCGTTTCACTTCGTGCTATTTTTCTCTTTAACTTCGTGTCACTTACTGTTGTTCCTAGTGTCGTTTCTTTCTGGTCCCACTGCTTCATCGCGTGTCGTGATAGCCGTGGCATCTTCTGTCTTCGTGTTGTTTTCACTTCGTGCAGTCTTCTCCTAGTGTTGTCCTAACTTCGAGTCGTTTCTTTGTATTCTATCTTCGTGTTGGTTTTTCGCTTTAGACTTCGTGTCTTTCTCGCTTTGACCACACTCCGTGTCGATTTCAGTCTTTCGTCTTCGTGTTGTTTTCAACTCGTGTCGGTTACTGTTTCGTCTCCGTGTTGTTCCATGTCTTCGTGTCATTTTTTGTTCCACTGCGTGCAGAACATTGCAGCACCTCGTGTTGCTTTCTGTGCCACCTCGTGTCGTTTCTGTGTGAACCTCGTGTCGCTTCTCTCTGTCCTCCAGTTGCATCTCGTGTCATCTCTTATATCTGCTTGTTTCACTACGTGTCGTTCTTGTTTCACTTCGTGTCGTTCTTGTTTCACTTCGTGTCGTTTCCGTATTATGTCTTCGTGTTGTTCTTCCTAGACCTCGTGTCATTCGTATGTTGAAACCACACTTCGTGTTGGTTTCTGTTTTGTCTTCGTATGTATCTCGTGTCGTTCTTCTTTTTACCTCGTGTTGCTTTCATCTTCTTCGTGTCATTCTCTTTGTTGTGTTATCTCTGTTACAGTGTGTATCTCGTGTCGTTCTCAGTGCATCTAGAATTGCTACTACATACTTCGTGCAGCTTTAGTTATTGTGGCCCTCAGTTTTAATGGTTTTTCATCTCCTTGCAGGTCTGAGGAAGAACATTTCCCAGTGCCTGGGCAGCACGTGATCCGAGGCTGGAATGAAGCCTGCTGAGAGACTGCCACGTGGTCCTAATATTTAGGGATGAAAGTGTGGAGGTCACATGTCGGGGCTGATGCTGATGCTGCTGCTATATATATGAGCCTTCTTCCACAGAAGAAGGTCGATCGAGTTGGCGAGAAGAAGAGTCCATACAGAGAGCCACGATCCAAGTAGAAGCCTGAAGAGCAGAAATCCTTTCGATCCAGAAAAAGAAAAAGGAGAAAAAGAGAAGAAGAGCAGAAGGAGAAGAAGAGAAAGAGAGAGATAGAAGTGTGAGCCGAAGAGAATAGAGGAGCAGAGATTGAGAGAGTAAAAAGATTAGGAGAGCATAAGAGAAAGAAAGAGAGATAGAGAGTGAGCGAGAGAGCTCGTGACGAAGAAGGAAGAAGTTGCTTGAAGATCTGTCTTCACTGGACCGTGGATCAAATCCAGGCCAGTCAGCTCCGTTGAGAGCCACATTGTGCATTTCATTTTTTCAGCTTTCTGTTTGCTGAAGTTATTTTCGTTTATTGTTCTCCTTTGTTTTCTGGTTTGCTGTACTTCCGATACTCTGGTCTGAGGTCGGGTTCCCTCCGGGTCTGGAGGAAGAGAGACCGTGTGTCTCTGGTTTGCTAGTGACTGGTGTCACTAGTGGTTCCCTCCGGTTTGGAGGAAGGGAGACTTGTCTCCGATTCTGGACTTGTGGATTCAAGTCCAGTGGTTCCCTCCGGTTTGGAGGAAGGGAGACTTGTCTCCGGTTCTGGGCTTGTGGATTCAAGTCCAGGGGTTCCCTCCGGGTCTGGAGGAAGAGAGACCGTGTGTCTCTGGTTTGCTAGTGACTGGTGTCACTAGTGGTTCCCTCCGGTTGGGAGGAAGAGGGGAGGTTGTTCCCCTGGTCAAGCTGTGTGGCAGCACCTGTTACAGACTGAGTCTGCTGTTTCTAGCGTGAGTTAGTGGAAGCCACACTCGGGTTGAGTGTGGGGTGGATGTAGGTCTGCTGGACCGAACCACCTAAAAAATCTACTGTGCAGTGGTTTGTTTTGTGTGTTAGCTCCTTGCCTCCTACCTCCCATTCACAGGTCATGCATGCTGGTTAGCTGTGTTATCTTGGATTGTTTATATTGTTCCTATCAGCCGTTACCTTGAGCATTGCACTTTGCTAGGTGTGTTTGGGTTGCACTGTTATGTCTGCATTTCTAGTTTGATCAGGTGGCTGCATTGTTGCAGTCCAACTGGTTGATCAATTGGTTGATTATTATCTTATCTCGGAAAGCTCATTGTCCCTATTCCGCATATCCGAGCTTTAGAGTTTTTAATTTAGGCCATATTTTTTAGAGGGATACATTCACCCCCCTCTGTATCCGGGCCTTGCACCCTAACAATTTTTCCTTTGTTGTTCCCTCCAAATGTGACATGTCCTCCTTCCTTTTCCTCCAAGAGACAAAATTTTGATTTGTCTCTGATCATGTGTCTTGAACAGTCACTATCAAGGTACCACCTGTTATGTATGGCTGCAAGACACTCCAGCACAAGCAATTAAGCAAATGTGTTTGGAACCCAACCAAATTTGGGTCCCATCATATTCTTCAAATTTTCAAAGCATGACACCATTTCTTTTGGAATCCAGACTTTTCTAACATTCATGTTTTGTTTGCTTAGAGCAGGGATTTGGTTTTTCTTTTCAACTTTGACATTCATTTTCTGTTTGGAGGTTCTTGGTTGGAAATTGTGAAGGTTTGATAAAGTTGGCTTCTTAACCCATTGTGGCCATTGGTTATTTTTGGGTTGATTGTTCTGCCACTTAGGAGATTGAAAGTTATAGGATTGATGAACACATGAATCACAATTTCTCCAAAAGTATGGTGGTGTTGGCCTATATGAATGTGCAATCCAGTTTTGGTGATATCTGGAAGATTGAGCATGCAATGGCCAAGAATGTGTTGACCTATACTGCGGGGAAGGTCGACCTTTCTTAGGTCTTTGGACAGGCTTTTTGGGAATGTTGGTGACTCCCCGTTCAATCTTTTCTTTTCCTTTCTCCTTTTATTTTTGTTGGTTTTGTGTGGGAGTTATGTTTGAGGTGGAGGCTTCGGAAGATGAGATAAATGTGACTGTTTTTAGCCCAATTGGCCTTTTGTTTGTTGGTTCAAAACCCAACCCTTCCTTGTTGAAATTCATCCTAGTACCTAGTAAAGCATCTAGGTTTTCTTTTCCATCCACGAAATTTTCCAAGGATTGTTGTTTATCCTTCAATTCTTTTTGTAAGTTTTCAATGTTTTGCAAGAGTTGAGTGTTGACATGTTTGACAGCTTCATACTTCTCATTGCTTAATTTGCTATCCGTTTCATAGGTTTACATTTTGAGTTTCATGCTGTCAATCTCATTTCTCAAATTTTCATTTTCAGTTTTCAAGTCAGCCATTTCTTTTTTTCCTTCCTCCAAATCCTCAATCATTTTCTTAAGATCTTCAATTTCAGTTTCAAGTAGAGCATTCTTATCATTCATATCATGATCATGCACAAATGAGTTAATTCTCTTTTTCAATGATTTATTCTCCTTTTTGTACATTTCATATTTTTCCATGAGTTGTATATATGCATCCTCCCAATCATCAATTGTATAATCTTCAAATGGAGAATTTACCTCAGTTTCTTCATCACCTTTGGCCATAAGGCAGAAATCTTCTTTTTCTTTGTCTGAGGAGCTAGTTCCATCATCACTTTCCTCTTCATCGCTCCATGTGGACACCATGGCCTTGTTATTCTTCTTGCCCTTCCATTTGTCAGCTTTTCAGAATCTATCGGGACAGTCATTCTTGAAATGCCCTTCATCAGAAGTATCTTGACGGCTGGGTCCAGCTTTAAGAGCTAGGAACTTCTTCTTAGGTGCCTCAGCCTCTTTGCTCTTGAGGTTGATCTCATAGGTCATTAATGACCCAATGAGTTCATCTACCTTTGTGGTTGCGAGATCTCTCGATTCTTCAACAACGGTTGCCTTCGTGTGCCATGCTGGAGTTAATGATCTGAGAATTTTTCTTACAAGTTCTTACTATGTATATTTTTTTCCCAAATCAGTTAAACTATTAGTAAGCACAGTTAAGCGAGCATACATATCTTGAATTAATTCATCAAGCTTCATGCGGAACATTTCATATTCAGAAACTAAAATATTGGCTTTTGTTTCTCGTACCTGAGAGGTTCCTTCGTAGATTACCTCTAGCTTATCCCACATCAATTTCGCAGTTGCGCAGGTGGCTACTCTTGAGAATTCAACTGGATGGAGTGAGCATTGCATGATATGTTTAGCACTCCAGTTGACGGTGGATTGCCGAATTTGTTCTTTGGTCCACAAGTCCTCATTATCCGTAAGCTCATACGGACCTTTGCTGATCACACGCCAAAGTTCGTAGTCTTGGGCGCGAATGAACACCTGCATGCGATGTTTCCAATAAGGATAGTTAGATCCAGTGAAATAAGGAGGTTTGTTCACAGAGTGTCCTTCAGGTAAACAACCCTTAGATGGTGATCCACCATTTCCCTCAAGGTCGTTGGACTCCATAATGAGAGATTAGGCTCTGATACCACTTGTTGTGTAGTGGACAGCGGATATAGAGGGGAGGGGTGAATAGATCTGCCCCTCTTTTCGTAATGTAACCCTCTATATAGCTAGATGAGATAAATTACAGCAGAATATAACTAGCTAAACGAAGAACACAATGATTTACTTAGCAAGATGATTAAGCAATATAGATATAGAACCTAAGCATGCATCTAACACAAAGCAATCGCACAAGCAAACCACAACACACAATATTTTAAGGTGGTTCGGACTGAATCCCCAGTCCTACGTCCACCCCTCACCAAATCCGGTGAGGCTCCACTAGTGCCACGCACTGAACCGCAAATCGGAAAGACCACCGATTGCCTTCCTACTAACCGCCGGTAGGGACGTCAACAACACAGATTGGACAACCTCCGATTGCCTTCCTACTAACCACCGGTAGGGACGATTCTCAGATTCAATTGTTTGTATGAAATGAAAAGGAGAACAAATATGAAATCACTCAAACAAGATATAGAGTATGCTGAAAGAAAATAATCTTGTCTGAGTTGCAGAAGCTTGAATCGGATGCTTTGACGGTGTCTTCTTTCTTACGGGATGATCTTCCTTGAACCTCTTCTAGTTGATGAAGAAGACGATGGATGTAGCTTCAATCTTCCTTTTGATCTTCTTGATTCGATGAAGAGGATGTAGAAGATGTAGGATGCAGCTTACATCTCCCTTGAGAGCCTTGATTCCTTCTTCTTCCTTAGAGGTTTAGATGGCTTCAGATCTGGACTTGAATGCCTTAGAATGGATGAAGAACTCCTTCCCGAAACACTGTTCACGGATGTGCTACAGTGCCTCGAAAATGAGCTCCCTTGATCTCCCTTGAAGCCTTGAAGCATGAGGGTTTCCAACCCTCTTGTATTGGTTTTATAGACCTTGAATGGTCTATAGATAAGCCTCGGACCAGATCCACAATTTGTGGGTGTTTAGGTGACTTTTGGATTAAAGAAATCCATGTTGAATGACCCTTTTCAAAGTTGGAAACAAAGTCAACATTGAAGGCTCGGGGCTGGCGGTCGACCTGCAGCTCCTGGCGGTCGACCGCTACTATGAAACCTGTAAACGGGCGGTCCCTGGGATTTCCGATCGACCGCCACTAGCTGGCGGTCGACCGCTACTGAAACTCGTGCAAGCTGGCAGTTGCTGGTTGGGGCGGTCGACCGCCAGCTGGGCAGAACCCGGCTTATCCCGGGTCGGTCCAATTTCTGTTCTAACTCCGTCGTTCAACTCCATTAGCAACCCGTGCATGTTTGTGGCATCGCCCTTGACAGTCTTGAAGATTTTATTATTGAGTCTTCAATCAAATTTTTGTTCCGGGGGCTCTGCCCCCGGAAACCCTCGCAAGGGGCGCTGCCCCCTTGACCCCCGCGACCTGACCGGGCAGGTCGATCCCTACGACCTGACCGCGCAGGTTGATCCGCGTGCGAGGGCGCAACATTGAGCTTTCACTTGTCCATTCATTTGCATATCTGTCATGAACACAACACACATATGTCAGTCATATAAGAGTGAAAAATAACAATGACTAATAGTGTTTAGCCATTATCAAAACCAAGAATACCACAGAATGCATATGACCATAGAATGATGTCGAATGACCCAAGTGACCACAGAATGACTCAAATGACTTCAGGGACACAACACATTGGCCTCCAACACCTATGTGTCGAGTCTATCACTGTGGGTTGCTACACTAGCGACCTCCTTCTATTCCTTCCTACAGTCAATGAGCTCGATGCTATCCACAAATTGAAGTTGCTTATCTCGAGTAGAACATCAAGCCCTCCATTCATGGCCGACCATCCCACCCAAATCACCGGCCCAATTATCCCGATGGAGGAGGATGTCTCATCATCTTTTGAGGACCTTGAAGACTTAGAGTGCCTCTCTCTAGGAAACCCATTCCATGATCCCTTCGACCCCATCCTATGGGAGCCTAGATACCCAAGTGTCCCACCCGCCTTCTTCACCACCCACTACTTCCTACCCCCACCCACAATGTTTGACCAAACCCACCTCTTCCTAGACACCGACCACATAAGGGCAGACATAACCATGGACGACCTACACCTTGGGAATGAGGAAGTGCCCCACTCCATGATACACACCTTCTTTGACCCCTTCGATCCTTATGAGTGGGAGCTCAAGGACCACCCCATACCCACACACTTGGTCATCACCTCTGGAACAAGAGTGCACCTATCATGGCAAATCACATCATTCAACATGGGTCACAAGTCCTGTCATCTCATACATGTCACACACACTTTAGGCACAATGCATGACTGGCTCACATTTGGATGCATTGGTCCTCCCCCATTCATCATTGGTCTTACGCATGAAAGGAGCATACATGGATGTCCGGGTCTCCCGACATTTGTCACACCCATGCATGATAGGTTCACCTATGGATGCCCCGGCCCTCCTAAGTCCGTCAAAGTCTTCATGGCATCAAAGTATGATCGGTCTACATTTGGCTGCCCCGGTCCACTTTTGCACACCATACTTTTCACACTCACACCGCATCGTAGTGCATGGTATACGCATTCACGCAAGCATCTAGCAACGAGCGGTGAGGATCACAAAGAGCGAGCAACAGCTCGTAAGCACCGCTTGGGATTCCAAGTAGGCAACTTGGTGATGGTGACATTGGAGTGGCTCTACCCTAGGTTCACCTTCAAATCGAGGGCACGAGGACTTGGACCTTCCTGAGTTCTGAGTGGCTTTGGCAACCCGGCTTACGGGTTGGACTTACCGATGGGTTTTGGGATTCACCCCACTTCCCACGCGGCGGACCCAACACCCTACATGGGCACCACGGTGGATCCTAGTGAGTGCCTTGAGCCTATACCTTCTTTTGAGAGGGACACTACCGGAGTGTCACCACAAATCAGCTTGAGAGCCCGACGTGAGCACATAGAGACAATACTGGGCAATTAAGGTACCATCGTCGGCAAGAGGGTGTGTCCAAGCCGCCTTGAGAAGCTGAAGTGTTGTACCCTAGCTATGGATGCGGGGTTGAGTTCAGAGATCGCGGCTCGCCCGGAGCTACTTTGGGGGACCCCTTCCACGGTGGACCCATACTCGACAACGTCGAGTTTTCCCCACCCCGGGGGTATGATCGGGAAATATCCTACCCTTCCACACTTTTTCCAGGCTCCTGATGATCGTCAGCAGTGCTACATCTTGTTCGGGACTTTATTTCGAGTCATATGATGTATTTTATTTTCTTATTTGAGTCTTATCATGTAATTTTCCTTTTATTTGAGTCAAGTACCTAGGTTAGTGAGTCATTTACCTAGGTTATGTGTCTAATGGGCCTAATTCAATGGGCTAGGCCCAGGGGTGCCCTCCCTTGGACTGCGTTGGTCATTAGTTATTTAGTCAGGGTCAATTTGGTCCTAGAAAAAGTATGGAGTCTATAAATAGCCCCCTCCCCTCTCTCATTTGTAACCTTTGATGATCAATATAATAGATAATTCCTTTGCGGAGTTTTCTTCTCTCTCTCTTGATATTTCTCTATCTCTCTCTCCTATCTCTCTCTCAAAGGGGGGCACCCCCATTCTCTCTCCTCCCCCTCCCACCTAATTTCTTCTCTCTCCTCCCATCATTCAAGAGCCACCACAACTTCCCACAACACCTCATTACTCCCCCTAGTCCCAAGATAGAATTCACCACTCTCCAAGCCACCCTCCAACCACCAACCACCCACTCCCCTTCCCCAAGTACCTCTCTCATTCCCCAAGAGAGAATTCCCCACTCCCCAAGCACTCCTTCCCTTCCCCAACACAACCCTTCCCATCCCCAAGAACCCCCATTAACAACCCCCATTAAGCCACATTCCAACCTTGAGAGAGATCTCTCCTTCCCTCTCTCCTTCCCAACCAAATTCACAGCTCTCCCTCCCTCCACCTGCTAGAGCCCCTTCCAGCCCCCATTCTCCCCCTCCCTCACCTTGGTTTGCCCCCTCCCAGACCCCCTCATAGCTAGGGGTTGCCCCCACACCCATCCACCCCATTTCCCATTCCATCCACCCCATTTCCCATCACCTATCACCACCCTGTTCATCCTAGTTCGCAGGCAGCAGTCAAGGGTCAAGTTACAGAGGCTGCCTCATCTTCACCGTGCATCTTCAGGTGGGGTACCTTATACTGTTGGAAATCTTGGCGAGGCTGCTTCGTAGGCGAGGTGGTCTCATCAACGTTCGACTTCGGAGCTGCTCGGAGGAGTCATCTTCGTCAGACTACGCATTTCCTCTCAAGCAGACAGTCAACAATGACTTTCAGAGGCTCCCACGACCAGCACCCTGTGCTTCCTGAGGCCCCATTTGTCTGAGGGCTTCTCCTGCAAGTCCCCTGCCATCTCCAAGAAGCAAAACAATATTTGGAGATCGGAGTCAAGAATTCCAATTTTTCTCCCCGAGGCGCGCATGGTCAACTCCCCAGAACCTAGTCCGACCTCCTTCCACTGATCCAGTCATCGCAGTCAGCTCGGACCACCAACGATAGTCCCGTTGGTCTCCGTGCAAAGAAGACTCGACCACGATCGCATAGGTTCTAGTCCCGCATCAATCAGACCCCAGGAGTGCTCGTGGTGCCTTCGTCTTCCAACAGTAGGAATCTGAGAGCAAGCAAAGCCAGAGCGGTCCAGCCTTGTTCCAGACCCTGCCCTAGCCAGCGACATCATCAGGAAATTCCACAAAAATTCAGGCGTCATCCTGGGTCAAGTCAGAAAGATTCGGCACTGGTTGCGACCTTTTCTAGGCTCAGCAGAGTCCGTGGCGGTGCCATCTTCAACTATTTTTTCGGCGGTTACAGAAGCTGCAAGCACCGGCAGAGCTCGGCAGATCGGCTTCTAGCTTCACTCCCCCTCCCCGCCTGGCCGGCTTACAGCCCCTCCCTGCGTGGAGGTAGTGTTTGGTTGTAATTCACTTAACCCCCACCCCGAGAACCCCCTCTTGTGTAAGGCGTAGTGGTGTATTCAATTTAATTTTGAGATCAAAGTGACACCGACGCGGTGTGGGGGTGCGTACCCACGCCTCCCCGATCGCCCTCGTCTCCGGCCGAGATCAGTGTACTCACGCCGATCAGATGAGCTTCTGGTCACTTCTCTTTGCTGGCATTCCTTGCTTAATTAGTATTGCTTCTTAGCTCTTTCAGCGGTGAGAGAGTGCCCGTTCCCACTTTCCATACATCGAGTGACCACCGCGGAGCGAGGCGAGAGCAACCCCTTACATCCCACGCCCTTGGCGTGCTGGCCGCCAGTGGAATTGGGCATCCCAAGACCTTAGGGGTCCATCCTAAACTAGCCTTATCCCGAAACGCCAAGGTCCCACCTCGGACCCTTCCCACCATCCCCAGTTTGCCTATGAGCAACCGTGATCGCTACGCGAGTCGGTCCGCTAGAGTGAGTCCGCCGCTAAAGGTTGATTGCTTGTAAGTCTAGGTCCAAGGTGCATCATTCTAGTGGCTATCACCCCCCAGGTGGTGTCACTTCAGGAAGAGCCACACTAGCAAGAGGCTCAAGAACAAGACCAACCAGCAGCTCAAGCAGACGAACAACCTCCTCCACAGCCTCTAGAGAGTGAGAGGCCACCACAGTTCTATGTAGGGGAGTCTTGTACCCAAGGAGCTGGACAGCATTACTGGGATTATGAGGCTTTTGACAGACACCACACTAGGATGGAGACTCAAATGGAATCTTTTGGGGGGCACATCTCCCAATTTGGGACTATATTGGACATAATGACCAGTCGGATGGACACCTTCTCTCCAGCCTTGGACAGCCTATTTCACCACATGGCTACCATCACTATGAGTCATGAGGATTCCCGCCAAGATTTTCATACCACCAACTGCACCCTAGTGGGCATCGAACACCGTCTATAGTCTCAGGAGCACATCCTTATAGACATTCAACATCATCTTAGTGATGAGGATTCTTCTGGTGATCATACCCCGGACCCCCCTGCTCACCCTCATCAGTGATTGCCTTTGGGTTCTGTAGTCTCCCTATGACCCTCCTTTCTTCTGTGTCCTTTTCCCTTCTTTCGATGATGCCAACGGGGGAGAAGTAGTCTTATGAGTCTTATGTTTTGCTTTTATGTTATGAGTGGTTGTATGAGTGCTTTTTTCATTTGCATTGCATTTTAAGAGTTTGCATTGTATGTTAGAAGTTGGAAGTGGTCCTTGCATGAGTCCATGTAGGCACTTAATGGAATGTATTTTTAATGCACTAAATAAAATGTACTAGTTATTTCACTTAAATTAGCACTTCTACCTTTACTTCTTATGTGGATGAGGCAAATATAGTGATTTATGAATGGAATGGTATGTTTGTACTGGTTTGAATGGCGTGACTTGAGTGGATGATTTTGATTACAAATGCCTTAGTTGTTACCATATTTCCAACCTGGTTCTATATATCAAATAGTGTTGTGGAGAAGGGTAGATCAAGTTTGTCTGGAACCATTCACAATGTGTGAGTGTAAACTTCGCCTCGTACAAGAACCATGTTGAGAGCTTGAACTGATCAAGGGTTTTACTTATCTTGTGGACACATATGTATGGATATTAAATGGAGGTGAAACTAAAATGTTTCCTACATGTTGGTTTGTGTGGTTGTTCAATTTGGACTCAATGGCACGCCGATGTACTTATTGAGTGGAGTTTTGTCATCATCGAAAAGGGGGAGATTGTTGAGTGTCTCTAGTTGATCTTGATGCTAACAAAACCCCGACTCTGTTTATGGTCTTGTGTTTCATATACGTGCTTAAGTGTGAGTATTGGAGGGCGATTTAAGTCAATTCGAATAAGTTCAAAAAGGGTCACACTTTGAGTTTTGAAATGTGTCACAAGGCTTAAAAGAAGCCCAAATGCATTAAGCTCTAAAGTAAAGGCCATAAATATGGATGTGATTTGTGAGCTAACATTGGTGTTTCTGCAGAGTTTACATGGTTCAGTCGACCTAAGCAAGCAGATTGGTCGGCCAATTTTCCCAAAAGTTAGAAGACTAAAAATTTATAGGTTTCGGTCGACCGAAATGGGTAGTTCAGTGGACCGAATTTCCCAGCAACTATGGGGGAGAAAGTTTACAGGGTTTGATCGACCGACCACAACCTCCGGTCGACCAACCCCTGTTCAGCCCCTATTTTTGACTAGTTGTCTTCAACCGTGTGGAGAAGACTTCACCTTGGACTTTGGATTCCTTGAGCATCCATCTTAGCCATAAAACATGGAAGGTTACTTCTGAAGATCATTTGGTCATCGTACTCCATATAAAAACCCCGTTTGGTACAAGAAACCATAATCAAGCAAGAAAGATCTAAGGGAAACCATCAATGAAGAAGAGAGCTACAGCAAGAACAAGAGAGGCCCTGCGTGAACAGTACCCCATCCAGCTCTTCCACATCAAGATCCAAACCTCACAAGCTCAAATTGAAGTCAAGGAAGTGGTGAACGACCAGAGAACCCATCATCAAGCCAAAGATCCACATCATCTATTCAGAGGTAACCTAGATCTGAGTTTTTCTATTCTTTCTTTCCTTTTGCAGTTGTATTGTGCTTCAAGTGTGTAATATTCTTTAAACCATGAACCTTGATTGTGTGTGGATCTATCTAGATCCGTGTGTGTGTGTGTTCCTTTGCATCACGTCGGAGTTTTGAACTCCATACTTGTGTGTGTGCGTGTGTTCCGATCTTGTAATCTTTTACAAGATAGTGTGTGAATCCTCACAGATCATGAGGGGTGGATGTAGGTTGTAGCTGTTGCATTTGAACCACCTAAAAATTGTTGTCTCCTATATGGTTTGGTCCTTCTCTTCGACCCCCATTTTGCGTGATTGTATCTACGTTTTACTTCTCCGTGTACTATTTTTCATATCTAGTATAATTGGTCATCTCAGTGATGATAGGGTGCTAGGCCCAGATTCAGAGGGGGGGTGAATGAATCCCTGTTAAAACCTTTGCTCAATTAAAACTTAAATCAAACTGATATGCAAAATTAAAGCAAACAACTGAAGGGCTGAGAGCACACACTGAACTTCAACTAGAGTAGATCAAATGTATACGATCGGTGCTCAAGTAATCCTATTAAAATGGGCTCTCTCTCTCAAGACCTGAATCAAATGCTCAGTGTGCAAACCAGATACCCACTAGATGGGAAATATAGGTCGAGCCTAAGCATACATCTAGCGGATCAGACAAGGCAATCAAACCATAATGGACAGAAGATTTTTAGGTGGTTCGGCCAGACCAATAGTCTACCTACATCCACCCCTCACTCCAAACAGGAGTGAGGCTTCCCTTGCAATAGCAAGAACCGCAGACTCAGTCTGCAAATAGACGCTGCCTAATACCTTGACAAACCGAGAGAGACAAATCCCTCAAACCAAGTTCTGCAACCCACAGAACCTTGGCACCTGGACTTGCTACCCACAAGAGCAGACTCGGAGACGAAACTCCCTTCCTCCAAACAGGAGGGGAACCGCTAGTGACATCCAGTCACTAGCAAACCAGAGGTAAAAGAACAAACGAAAAACAAATAGGAGAAACAAAAACAACTGTAGCTCCGTAGGAGCACCATGGCTTGGATCTGATCCAGAGGCCAATACAACTCAAATCTTCAGGGAAGACTCTCTCTTCTTCTCTCTATTCTCTCTTCTGCACTCTCTACCTCTTTCTTTCTTCTTCTTCTCTCAGTATGCTCTCTCGCTCTCCTGGTGACTTCTCCCTTTTTTTTTTCATTTTTCTTCTTCTTCCTTTTTTTTTCATGAACGGCAACCTCCCTATTCTCTTCTTTTCTCTTAGCTCACGATACTCTACTTTTTCTCTTCAGATCACTCTGCAAATTCTCTGATCTTCTTGTTCAACTCTCCTCTTCTCTTTTGTCTAAGACTCTCTTCTTCTGCTGATCTCCCTCTCTTTCTCTTCTCTGTTCTTCGCATCTCATTCAATCTCTTTAGAGAAAGGGTTTACATATGACTTCAGTCTCGGACTCACGTGCTCACACATTGGGCGAGTGGAAGGGACACTCCCGCCCAAATGCTTCCAGAAGGCTCTCAGCCATGTGTTAGGATCTGGTCCTCATCTGTCCACGTGTCAGGATCACTGGCTCGCTCATTATCTTGGATCACGTACCAACTTCCAGCATTCTAGGAACATGTGCCTTCTTAGTTTGAGCTCACGAGATCACTTTATCCTGTCAGTTAAGAGAATATTTCATTAGACATCTTATATGGTATAGAACAATGTTTGCACTAACTTAATATGGTATCTGCAAAGTATGCACAAACTTTGATGTACATATAGGAGAGTATGCACAGACTTATATATACGCATGATGCAAATATTGCACTGACCCTTACATACCTCGCTACAGTGAAGAGCACGGACTATTTTTGCATGCTAACCAAACATTGCACCGAGTATATGAATAATGAATGCACAGACTTCAGGTGCAAGGAAGACAAACGACATTGCACCTAGTTTCAAATGTACGCAAACGGTGAAATGCACTGAGCAAGATGTGCGTTGACTTCACTTAGGCAATCAAAAGTTGCACCAAGTTCATGTGAGCAAGAAAGAGAAGGTTTGCACGGACTTTTGAAAGCCAAGACTCGAACTAGCACTGACTTAGTGTACGCGTGAGGTGCATTGACACATATGAACGGTTGTACCAGTCTCGATGCAAGACTTGTACAGAGACATTCACAAACATGCACATGTGCAGCAATTCATTCCATGTAATTCATCTATACAGCAATATGAGCATTGTATGCAACACACACTGTATGTAACAAAAACCCATGATGTATGCAATAAGCACATATGGAATCATAAAACACATATGACATCATATATTTGACTCATAGTGTTTGTCATCATCAAAACACAATATCCAACAATCTCCCCCTTTTTGATGATGGCAACACTATGAGTCATATGAGTTAACATGACCATGTAATATGTCAAATTAACCAAATGTTCAATATGTCATGCAAACACTAAATATGCCACTACATATTCAGTAAACAGAATACTACTCAAAATGACCAGCACGACCACAAATATGACATATGACTCCACATATTAGCCACAAATATGACATATGACTCCACATATTCTCCCCCTTTGACTTCATCAAAAAGAAAGGACCTAAAATGGAGCAATTTATTTAAGCACAAATGTAGACAATGTGAATGTAGGACCTGATGCCTAAGGATGTGGCAAATACCAGCAAAGCACATTCTCCCCTTTGGACAAGACTGATGAAACAACATATAATTCTCCCTCTTTGAAAGAATAGAAGGATTAGAATGGAACCAGATTCATCAGACATAACATAAAAATTGCAATGAGTTATCAAAGCCATAATTCCAAGGTTAATGTATTTCAGATTCTTCCACTATAAAGACTTATGACATAATCTTTATTGAGCGCCCTGGTTTAAACATGATGTATTCAAGTTTTATTCATTCAACCTGTACTCATATCTGACATCAATTTCAATAAAGATGAACCATGCCTTCATGTTAATAGCTAGTTAAACATCCCTATCTCTTACTCATTCAAATTCAATGACTCCTTTAGGAGTTACAGAATGTAGTGTTGAGATTAAACAGATATGAAAGGATATGATTTTGTCCAAAGATTCAGCAATTTTCAAATTTCCAGATTATTTTTCTATCTATGCATCATCAATGTTTATTGCAATAACTCTCAAGATCAATCGAGTTTAGTTCACACCTTGTAACTAGAGGATACATGTTGTTTAGACGCCAATATCCCTAAGCACTTAGTATGACTAACCGTCATGATACATAATGAACAGAGTTAACTAGCACACTTCATGACATAGGATGACTCCATTTCTTTGATGAGGGTCACAGTTTCTCAGTGCAACCTAATCATCGCTCTGCCTTAACATTTCAAAGATTTTTCATTAAATTTTCACCAGAGATAACTAAGGCACTTCATGACACAATCCTTTGGACGTGGTTTCTCAGTGACCAAAATCATTGCTCTGACCTTATTTTTCATTCAGACATTACTCAGATCAAACAAACATTTAAAAACAATAACACTCACCTTAAGTATCTCTACCAAAGAAAGTCATGGTTATAAAAACTTTCAGATTTCAGAAGGTTTTACATGATGTAATATGAATCAACTCCTTAAAGTTTATTAAAAGATTGATTCAGATATTTTCAAGATGTTCGAAATCAAACTCAAGAAATACATAAGGCTTAAACCAGCTGAGTTAATTCAGATATTCATAGTTCCATACAATGGAAGATTCCTAGTACAAGTGTTTTTGGATTTATGATTAGGATAAGCTCATTGAATCAGAAGTTCTGAATCAAGGATTAGTTATCCGCCAGACAGACTTTCAAAGAATGATGCCGAGCAGGTGACTTATCATTGATTAGGAAATTTCAATTATAAAAGAATGATTATGATAATCAAGAAGTGCAGACAGAAGCTCCCCATCAGCAAATGGGATTTAAGTTCAATTGATTTTCAGAACAAATAGATGCAAGTGAGACCAAATGATACCATGTATGAGATAAAATACATGAAGAGCAAAGAAAATCATTATGACAAGGATGGTCAAGCAGTCCAAGAATTATTCTTATGCTCCCCCTGGCGATGGCATTTTAAACGGAATGCTTGAAACAAAATGTCGACTCATGGTGTCAACACTGAGGATCAAATGAAGCTTGCAAACAAAATCAATCAAGGATAAAATGAATTCAACTTCACTTGTATCAAGGAACATTGAGGTTCAGTCAACGGAAATTCAGATAGAAGAAGGAATAGCTCAATACAAGCATGTAAGCAACCGATTCAGATTAAGACAAGAACACCCCCCAAGAGTATGCATGACAATTACTCTTTTTGGTATTTTCAATATGAATGATATGCAACTACCGTATGCATGCCTATGCATTGACTCCCCCTGACTAAATGCATTAGACTGTCCTATATGCAATGTGTAGCACCCCGAAAATTTAATAGAGAATAAATGATAATTACTATGTAATATTATCCATAGAATGAAAATGGAGGATAAAATTTTGATAAATATAAAGTGCTAGGTTAAATCAAATAGGCTCCAAATAAGTCCATTATAATTAAAGGTCTAAACCTTAATGGGCCTTAATCAATATCTAAATGTTCGACCTGACAAGTAGCTAAAACCCATCCTAACTCTTTAATACATAGTTAATGGGCTTTTAATTCTTAAAAGCAGAAAAGCAACTAATGGGCTAATGGAACTAGCTACAAATAAAACTCTTAAACCTAAGTATATATTAAACCCAATTATAGATAAAGGGACAAAAAATGGGTTTTCAAAAATAAGCCATCATCCGTATAAACAAAAAATTGGAATCCTAAAGAAAATAGACTTATAAGCCAAAGATCGATAATTAAAACCCATGAATAATTAAAGGCCACTGTTAGCATGAGCCTTATGTAAAGGAAAAACCCAAAGCCCTTGGACACATATATAAAGACCCCCTTCTAAAGCCCATATACGAGCCCATGACTAAAGAAGCTTCTTACGAAGGGAATTAGGACGACCATACTTACAAGAGTTTTAGGGAATGGCGGCTGCAATTTAGGAAGATAAGATCAAAACAGGAAATTTAACATAAACTAGGATCCTATTGCATGTAGTCGGACCCGTACAACGTAAAACCCCATAAATACACCCTACAAGCAGAGCATGGCATCCGTTGCTACTGCTCGAGCGTGAGTTGCTACTGCCATCTTCATCTTCCTATTCGTGACCGTCTCCCGATTGTCTGCGTCCGTGTGTGAAGGGTGTTGCTAGAGAAGCGTGTGTTTCTTCTTCCTCTACATCCTCCGATCGTCAACCTCTCCCTCCTCTATTGGCATTCCACGATCAAAAGGTAGGCAATCTCCCAAGCCAAACTATTCAGCGATCAAATCTAGCATGATCTCGATAGTTCTGCCTCAATATTAAGCATCACCTATATTAGTTTTGGTTAACAATGTAGCAGTCAGTTATGAAGTTTTTGCCTTAATAACTTGTTAGTAGGCGTCGGAGCATCCTTTGGCCATGAAATTTTATGGGAGCGTTATTAGAGTAGAGACCGAGATAGTGAGAGTGGTTGCATCATTTTTCGTGCCCCCTATCTCAAGATCCCCCGTCTCTCAACGAAAAATTATTTTAAATGTCCGGTTAGGTAGAGTTTTTCGAGCCCGTCATTTTGATATATAGGACGCGTGATTCCGACATGTGTACGTCAATAATAGGAGGTTTAAAGAGTTGACACAATATATTTAAATGACGACAACGTGATTGTCGCCAAATTATTTTGACGCCGGCATGTAAGGGCGTCATATCTTATATATATATATATATATATAGATATATATATATATATATATGTATGTATATATTTGTAACTATATCTTAGAAAACTCATATCTATTAAGATATGTAACATAAAATTATAAAAATTATATATTTGGAATCCTTGAATTTTTCTCCTAATTATCATATATTCTATTTCTCTAAATTATTATATATAAATAAATGTGTCTTTGAATGTATGTTTTAAAATTATTCAATTAAATAGATATTGACGTGAATTCTGGTTAAATAAATTAAGTTAAAAATCATAGAATTAACGTCTCTCCAAGTGGATGCTAATTAATAAATGACACTATGATGAGGGCATCTCACGACACTCCCTCTAGCTTGGGTCGCCTGCGCACTTTTGATACGGATTGACTATGGTCTACACTTGTTATCTTCATTTTCCTTGGCTTCATTTTATGTATTTTCCTTTTATTGAGTCCTATCATTGTATTTCCCTTTATTGAGTCATGTGGATTCTAGTCCATTTCCCTTGGTATGCTTAATTGGGCCTTATTACCGTAGTCTTGGCCCATTGGATTGAGTCTAGGATATGCACAGTCTTTTGTCTTATTGTCAGGGACATTTTGGTCATGTAAAGAGTGGTTGCCTATATATAGGCCCATCTCTCCTCATGTACTCAATTTTGATGAATATTGAAAGCATTTGCCATCTCCATCTCAATATATATATATCTCTCTCTCTCTCTCTCTCTCTCTCTCTCTCTCTCTCTCTTTCGCCCCCCTCATCTCTCTCCTCTTCTCCCAACCACCTCCAACTCCCACCTAACCCCATTAAAGCTCCCCACTTCCCATAGCCATCTTTACTTCCCCCCTAGTCCCAAGGGAGAATCTTCCCCATTCCAACACTCTTTCCACCATTCCAACACAATCACCTCTATTCCCCACACCATCTCTCAACTTCCAAGACCTAATTTGAATTTGAAATCCTCCCTCCATTGCCTTGACCGCCCCATTCCTTTTCCCCTTAGGCCTAGTTCGCCCCCCACCTTCCCTCTCCCTCACTCCCTCTCTCCCTTGTGCTCACCCCTTCCCACCACCATCTTTAGCAGACCAGCCCCCTCTCCAGCCCCACTTTTCCCTTCCCACCTCCATCTCCCTAGCCTTCACAACCCCTAAAACTCCTCTCATCTCCCTCCTTTAGCCATTAGACACCCTTCCCACCATTTGCTCTCTTGGCCATCCCCTTCCCCACACCTTCTTCTTCCCCTTAATCTGTCTCTGTTTCAGGCAGCAGAACTACAGCGACTTGCAGAAGCAGCCACGACCGTCCCTCGGAGATTCAAGTGGAAGGCCTACATCGCCGGAATCATCTGCAAGTTAGCTTTCCAACCGAGGTGGTTTCGCCGGCTTCCGAGGTCGGAGCTGATCGGGGGAGCCGATCTCATCCAACTGCGTCTGCTGTCCCAGTCTGCAGACCAGAAGCTGAAAGAAGAAGCTGCCACGGCCAGCTCGTGGAGGCTCTAAGCGCCATTTTTGGAGGGCAGAGACTACTTCCTGTTAGCTTTCACCTCCAAGAAGAAGGACCTCATTCGGCCACCGGAGCTATCAGCTACTAATTTATTCGTCGAAGGTTGCAGCCAGCCACCTGCAGGTCCAGGTTTGACCTGTCCTCACATATCCGACCACCATTCTCCCCTCCGACCTCCGATTGGGTCCCCGTCAACTCCTGCTCGAAGCTACTCCGACCACGAGAACGTCACCGCCAGGCTTGTCACATTTGGAGTTCAGAAGCGTCCGTGGTACCCTCTGCAACCTTCTGTACCAGTTCTGCACCAGCCAGAGGAAGAAGCTGCTGACCTGTTCCAGTCGCTGGCCCGACCAGCCCTGAGTTCCAGAGCTCCTGCCAAAATTCAGACCTCATCCTGAATCTGTTAGCAAGCTTTTGGCGCAAGTCTCATCAGATTCTGAGCTCGGTGGAATTATTGGCAGCATCGACATCGACCCTCAGTCCAGAAACACAGAAGCTAGGCAGAATCGGCGAAGCTCGGGAAGTCGGTTCTCTTTGCATACCTCCCCACCCCGCTTGGCCGGCTGAAGGCCCCTCCCTGCATGGAGGTAGTTTTGGATGTATTAAGCATAATCCCCACCCCAAGATCACCCCTCCTGCGAGAGGAGTAGTGTTGTACCCTTTGCATTTTCAGGTCAAGCTACATCGCCGCGGCGATCGGGTGCATACCCTCGCCTCCCGGCGCGCCCTCGTCTCCGAGCGGGATCGGTGTCTTCACACCGATCTGGTAAGCTTCTGATACTAACCTTAGTAGCCTTATTTTTGTAAGTTTAGTATTGCTTTGATTGCTCGTCGGCGGTAAGAAGAGGGCCCGTACTTGCATGCTAAGTTTGTTAGTGTCCACCGCGGACCGTGAGTGAGTGCCACCCAAGCCCCCGCCCTGCGGGCCAGCCACCCACAAAGTTGGGTATCCTAGACTCTTTGGGGTCAGCCTAAGCCATCCAAGTTAATAAGAACCATTGGGTCCCACCCCGGACCCTCGCCATCATCTTCCGGCCCCACCGGGCGATCGTGTGCGCCGTGTGAGTAACCCGTTGATGTGAGAATCATTGAGCGCTTGTATGCTTGTGGATCTAGGTCCTAGGTGGTTCATTACATACTTAGTCATCCTTGGGCTGTGCCACATCAAGTGGTATCAGAGCGGTCATAGGCTTGTCCTTACAAGTCTAGTATTGGGTCACACTAAGTCTTTCATAGGTGCATCCGCACACCCTTGCATAGCCCACCCAACCTTGCATGACCACCCGTAGTGGAACTCATTATCAAGTCAATTCATCTTCTTCCAATAACACCATGAATCCCAATCCCCAAGGAAATCCCCCTCACAATGAGCATGAGCTTCCCAACCAAATGAGGTTTCTTGTGGAATACATGACCAATATTATGGGAAGGCTTGACGACATTACGGCCCGACTTGAACAAATTGAGGAAAATAGACCTATCCCAAGGGAAGGAGATAGGAGAGATCCCCCTCCACATGTGGAGCCAGTCATAGGAGGACTCAACCTTGACCACCCTCCCGAACCGGAAAGGGACCCACCTCCTAGAAGGAATGAGAGACTTCCCCGGGACAACCCGGATGACCAACTAATGAGACTTGTGAAAGTTGACGCACCCACTTTTGATGGATCTCATCATCCGAGCATCTACTTAGATTGGGAGACAGCCATGGATCAATATTTTGATTGGTACCCAATGACCGAGGATAGGAAAGTCCGGCTTGCAAAAATGCAATTAACCAAACTAGCCAAGACTCATTGGATGAATGTTGAGGCATTAAGGATAGTTAGGAGGGAAGCTCCAATCACCACATGGGGGGCCATGAAAGATCAACTCAAACTCAAATATGTCCCACCCTCCTACCATCAAAACCTCCTAGATGAATGGCAAGCCTTGACCCAAGAAGGAAGGACCATTATGGAGTACATTGAAAAGTTTGACTACTACCTCCTTAAGTGTGGAGTCCAAGAGGACCCCTCCGTCACACTCTCCCGCTTTAGGAATGGACTTCAATTCCATATCAAAAAGGAGTTATTCATGCGTCAAGTAACCACTTTAGAGCAAGCCTACCAAGTAGCTCGGGATGCCGAGAAATTCTCTCAGTATACACGAATGGTTCCCCCTCGGGGGATGGACCCTAAAGCCATGGCACCTCGGGCCAACCCTCCACCTCCCCAAAGAGGCCTCCTTCCCACACCCATGGGAGCTCCTCCCACCCGGGTCACCCCTCCTAGTGGCACTCCACCACCCCGCCCCACAAGTGGGCCCCTAAACACAACTCCCAATAGGCCCAATCCGACACCCACTCCCCCTCACACTAAGATGGCCCCAAACCATCAAAATGGGCAGCAATGCTTTAGGTGCTATGGGTATGGACACTTTGCCAATCAATGCCCCACAAAGGGAGCATCTAACTTGCTCATAGAGGATACCAACCCCCAACCCCAAGCTGAATTTGAAGGGGAAGTTGAGGTATATGAACCCTCTCTTGAATGGGAGGAGGAGTATGAGAACCACTACATAGAGACCAACCAAGAACAACTCCCTCCACCCACCGACTCCCACCTCGGAGTGGTTAGATGCACCCTCACTCAAACCCAAGAGCATGATTGGAGGAGAAACACCATATTCCATACCTACATACGGATAGGGAGCCATGTTAGGAAGGTCATCTTGGACAATGGAAGTAGTGTGAATGTGGTGTCACCCGACACCATCAAACTTTTGGGCCTTACCACCTCCCCACATCCCCACCCATATCGGGTAGCATGGATTGATACCACCTCCATACCCGTTAGTGCTCGTTGCCTTGTCCCCATTACATTCCAATCTTATCAAGGCCAAGTGTGGTCTGACATCCTACCTATGGAAGTTGGGAGTATACTCCTAGGACGACCTTGGATCTACGATGTAGATGCCACCTTTCTAGGAAAGATAAACACTTGCATCTTCATTCATGAGGGGAAGAAAATCCAACTCAACCCTTCTCCACCTCGCCCCCTTCCCAAGAAGGCATCTCCCTCCCTTGAGGGATCCTCTATCCCTCCCACTATCCCAAACCCACCAAACCCCACCCTACCAAGCCCTAACCCTAGTATGGTCAACAAGCCTCCTAGGAGCCTACACCTCATCACTAGGAAAGAGCTTGAGGAAGAAATCAACCAAGGGGAACATGTGTGTGCCATTGTTATTTGCCTTGGGGAATCCACCCCAACCGACCCACAACCAATAGAAATTCAACAACTCTTGGAGGACTTCCATGATGTGTTTCCCGAGGAGCTTCCGGACAAGCTACCACCCATGCTCGATGTGCAACATGCCATCGACCTTGTACCCGGAGCTACCTTACTCAACCTCCCACACTACCGCCTCAACCCCACCGAGCATGCCGAGCTCAGGAGGCAAATTGAGGAGCTCATCAAGAAGGGCTTCCTCCGGATTAGCAAAAGCCCTTGTGCCATCCCAGCTCTTCTCACACCCAAAAAGGACGGAACGCGGCGCATGTGTGTGGATAGCCGATCATCAACAAGATAACGGTCAAATATAGGTTCCCCATCCCTCGGCTTGATGATATGTTAGACATGCTAGCGGGAGCCACCATCTTCTCTAAAATTGACCTCAAAAGTGGCTACCATCAAGTCCGCATTAGGCCCGGGGACGAGTGGAAAACCGCCTTTAAGACTAAGGACGGTCTCTATGAATGGCTTGTTATGCCTTTTGGCCTTTCTAATGCGCCAAGCACCTTCATGCGCCTCATGACCGAGGTCCTCCGGCCCTTCATTGGCATCTTTTTAGTTGTCTATTTTGACGACATCCTCATATATAGCCAATCCAAGGGAGCCCACCTCGATCACCTCAAACAAGTGTGCACCATTCTTAGGAAGGAGAGTCTCTTTGCTAACCCCGGGAAATGTCATTTCTTGACCAATCAACTAGCCTTCCTAAGATTTATTGTCTCATCCCAAGGGGTATCTATGGACCCCGAAAAGGTCCAAGCTATTCTTGAGTGGCCCGAACCCAAGACCCTTCATGAGGCCCGAAGTTTTCACGGGCTAGCTACCTTCTATAGGAGATTCATCCGTGGGTTTAGCACAATCACCACTCCTATCATGGATTGCCTCAAGAAAGGCACCTTTGTGTGGACTAGGGCCGCCTCAAAAGCCTTCCTAGAGCTTATGGAAAAGATGACCCAAGCCCCGGTCCTTTGCCTACCCGACTTCTCAAAAGTCTTCAAAGTCACTTGTGATGCATCCGGGGTAGGGATTGGGGCATTCTTAGCCAAGAGGGTCACCCGGTAGCCTATTTTAGTGAGAAACTTTGTGAGGCTAGGACTAGGTACTCCACATATGACAAAGAGCTTTATGCCGTGGTTCAATCCCTTTGGCATTGGAGGCACTATCTCCTACCCAAGGAGTTTGTGATCTTCTCGGACCATGAGGCCTTGAAATATCTCAACACCTAACAAAAACTCAATGCCCGACATGCCCGATGGGTAGAATACATTCAAGCCTACACCTTTGTCCTCAAGTACAAGATGGGTAGTGAGAACCGCGCAGCCGATGCGCTAAGTAGGCGAGTAGCCTTACTCTCCACCATCCAAGTGGAAGTAAACGGGTTTGAGAGAATCAAAGGAGAATATCCAAATTGCCCCGATTTTGGGACTCACTACAACACCCTTTCCACTCAGCCCCACAAGGAACATGAGGGGTTCATACTTCAAGAAGGGTATCTATTCAAGGGAGCTAGGCTTTGCATACCCCGGACTTCACTTCGGGACTTCTTAGTTTGGGAGTTACACAGTGGGGGCCTAGCTGGACACTTTGGGGTCAAAAAGACCATAGAGTTAGTTGAAAGACAATTCCATTGGCCTAGTCTCAAGAAGGATGTGGCCCACATTGTGGGACAATGTCGTATTTGTGCCTCAGTCAAACAAGTGAAACAGAATACTGGGCTTTACACACCCCTACCCATACCAGACCGACCATGGGAGGATTTGAGCATGGACTTCATCCTTGGCCTACCTAAGACCTTGCGCAAACATGATTCCATCTTTGTAGTGGTTGATAGGTTCTCTAAAATGGCCCACCTTATCCAATGTTCCAAGACCTCCGATGCTTCTAAGGTTGCCCGATTATTCTTTGATGAGGTAGTCAGACTCCATGGATTACCTAAGACTATTGTGTCTGATCGGGATGTGAAATTTACCAGTTATTTTTGGAAGACTCTTTGGCACCTAATGGGAACCCTCCTAAAATTCTCCACTGCCTATCATCCTCAAACCGATGGCCAGACTGAGGTTGTCAACCGAAGCCTTGGGAACTTGCTCCGATGCCTTGTCGGGGACCACCCTGGGAATTGGGATCTCCTTTTATCTCAATCCGAGTTTGCCTACAATGATTCTGTCAATAGGTCCATAGGCAAGAGTCCATTTGAGGTTGTACATGGTTATAGGCCTAGAAAACCTTCCGATCTCATTCCCCTTCCCCCACATGCTAGAGTGTCAGTCTCAGCTGAGTCCTTTGCACAGCATATCAAAGAGTTGCATGATGACATCCGCAAGCATATAGGAAAGAGCAATGAGGCTTACAAAAGGCGGGCATATGCTCATCGGCGCCACTGCGAGTTCCAAGTGGGAGATTCGATGATGGTGAGGACGGAGCGGCTCCTTCCAGGGCCTGCCTCCAAGTTGAGGGCACGGGGTTCGGGACCCTTTCGAGTTCTGAGATGACTTGGCAGTAATGCTTATGAGCTAGACCTACCAGAGGGTTTTGGGGTACACCCTACTTTCAATGTGACGGACCTGGTACCCTACAAGGGCCCCGCGATGGAACCCAGTGAGGAGCTCGAGCCTTTACCCCATCTTGAGAGAGACATTCCCGGAGGGACTCCACTTTCTAGCTTGAGAGGCCGACGTAAGCAGGTAGAGGCAATACTGGATGAACAGAGTATCATTACTAGGCACAAGGTGCATCAGCGCTATCTGGTTAGGTGGAAGAACCGTCCCCCGATCGAGGATACATGGGTGAGTCGGGAGGATTTGCTGCGCTTGGATCCCGACATGCTGGAGCATTACGATAGACAGGCGGACCCATACTCGACAGGGTCGAGTTCTCCCCACCCCGGGGGATTTGATGAGGGCATCTCACGACACTCCCTCTAGCTTGGGTCGCCTGTGCACTTTTGATACGGATTGACTATGGTCTACACTTGTTATCTTCATTTTCTTTGGTTTCATTTTATGTATTTTCCTTTTATTGAGTCCTATCATTGTATTTCCCTTTATTGAGTCATGTGGATTCTAGTCCATTTCCCTTGGTATGCTTAATTGGGCCTTATTACCGTAGTCTTGGCCCATTGGATTGAGTCTAGGATATGCACAATCTTTTGTCTTATTGTCAGGGACATTTTGGTCATGTAAAGAGTGGTTGGCTATATATAGGCCCATCTCTCCTCATGTACTCAATTTTGATGAATATTGAAAGCATTTGCCATCTCCCTCTCAATCTCTCTCTCTCTATCTCTCTCTCCCCAAGGAGAAGTTCGCCCCCCTCATCTCTCTCCTCTCCTCCCAACCACCTCCAACTCCCACCTAACCCCATTAAAGCTCCCCACTTCCCATAGCCATCTTTACTTCCCCCCTAGTCCCAAGGGAGAATCTTCCCCATTCCAACACTCTTTCCACCATTCCAACACAATCACCTCTATTCCCCACACCATCTCTCAACTTCCAAGACCTAATTTGAATTTGAAATCCTCCCTCCATTTCCTTGACCGCCCCATTCCTCTTCCCCTTAGGCCTAGTTCGCCCCCCACCTTCCCTCTCCCTCACTCCCTCTCTCCCTTGTGCTCACCCCTTCCCACCACCATCTCTAGCAGACCAGCCCCCTCTCCAGCCCCACTTCGCCCTTCCCACCTCCATCTCCCTAGCCTTCACAACCCCTAAAACTCCTCTCATCTCCCTCCTTTAGCCATTAGACACCCTTCCCACCATTTGCTCTCTTGGCCATCCCCTTCCCCACACCTTCTTCTTCCCCTTAATCTGTCTCTGTTTCAGGCAGCAGAACTACAGCGACTTGCAGAAGCAGCCATGACCGTCCCTCGGAGATTCAAGTGGCAAGGCCTACATTGCCGGAATCGTCTGCAAGTTAGATTTCCAACCGAGGTGGTTTCGCCGGCTTCCGAGGTCGGAGCTGATCGGGGGAGCCGATCTCATCCAACTGTGTCTGCTGTCCCAGTCTGCAGACCAGAAGCTGAAAGAAGAAGCTGCCACGGCCAGCTCGTGGAGGCTCTGAGCCCCATTTTTGGAGGGCAGAGACTACTTCCTGTTAGATTTCACCTCCAAGAAGAAGGACCTCATTTGGCCACCGGAGCTATCAGTTACTCATTTATTCGTCGAAGGTTGCAGCCAGCCACCTGCAGGTCCAGGTTTGACCTGTCCTCACATATCTGACCACCATTCTTCCCTCCGACCTCCGATTGGGTCCCCGTCAACTCCTACTCGAAGCTACTCCGACCACGAGAACGTCACCGCCAGGCTTGTCACATTTGGAGTTCAGAAACGTCCGTGGTATCCTCTGCAACCTTCTGTACCAGTTCTGCACCAGCCAGAGGAAGAAGCTGCTGACCTGTTCCAGTCGCTGGCCCGACCAGCCCTGAGTTCCAGAGCTCCTGCCAAAATGTAGACCTAATCCTCAATCTGTTAGCAAGCTTTTGGCACAAGTCTCATCAGATTCTGAGCTCGGTGGAATTATTGGCAGCATCGACATCAACCCTCTGTCCAGAAATACAAAAGCTAGGCAGAATCGGCGAAGCTCGGGAAGTCGGTTCTCTTTGCATACCTCCCCACCCCGCTTGGCCGGCTGAAGGCCCCTCCCTGTGTGGAGGTAGTTTTGGATGTAATAAACATAATCCCCACCCCAAGATCACCCCTCCTGCGAGAGGAGTAGTGCTGTACCCTTTGCATTTTCAGGTCAAGCTACATCGCCGCGGCGATCGGGTGCATACCCTCGCCTCCCGGCGCGCCCTCGTCTCCGAGCGGGATCGGTGTCTTCACACCGATCTGGTAAGCTTCTGATACTAACCTTAGTAGCCTTATTTCTATAAGTTTAGTATTGCTTTGATTGCTCGTCGGCGGTAAGAAGAGGGCCCGTACTTGCATGCTAAGTTTGTTAGTGTCCACCGCAGACCGTGAGTGAGTGCCACCCAAGCCCCCGCCCTGCGGGCCAGCCACCCACAAAGTTGGGTATCCTAGACTCTTTGGGGTCAGCCTAAGCCATCCAAGTTAATAAGAACCATTGGGTCCCACCCCGGACCCTCGCCATCATCTTCCGGCCCCATCAGGCGATCGTGTGCGCCATGTGAGTAACCCGTTGATGTGAGAATCATTGAGCGCTTGTATGCTTGTGGATCTAGGTCCTAGGTGATTCATTACATACTTAGTCATCCTTGGGCCGTGCCACATCACACTACTCACAGACGTCAATTAATATAAGGTTATTTAATTATAGTTAATTATAGAATTAGATGGACGTGAATTCTATAATTAACCCATTCATGTTCTCACCGTTTCCTTCCGGTTTTGACCCATACCTCGGGTCTTTTGGCACTCTTATCTCACGTCCGTAGATGGAGTACATGTTTCATGATTGGTTTACGTTATATACCTCAACTCTCGGTGACATACGAACCCTCCGTTGGACATTTCGTTCCTTCGGATTGGCAAGTTAGTCATTGGGACCTCCGTAAGTCTCCTCGCAGCCTTGGATTCCCTCAAGGCCGACTGAGCTGGTTGTACCTAATCACCCAGATTTCCAGAATGTCATGATTTTTATATGGTTTATTGATATATCATCCTTATTACAAGTTCTATCCTTGAACTCTATGTTCCATGAAATCTATCTTAAAGTTCTTACATGCTTGATCCTTGAAATTCTTGACCATTAATATGGAATTAGTCTAGACTAAATGTCAGGGGCTATGGGTCCAACTAAATGACATTTTAAATGCTACGGGTCCTGGTCTGACCCTATTGGGCGAGGTAAATTCCAAACATTACCTGTATACGATGATCGGGTGCTGGCATTCACCAACTCGATTATTGGCATTTAGAGGCAATCATACAGGCGTGAGAACTCCTAAGTGTGCGACAAAATACTATCTAGTGCTATTTCCATGAGGGGTGGTCATATCGTCGTGATTTTCCCCTTAGTGCATTGGCCAATCCTATATAGTGCTAGATGTGCAAATGCTCTCGTGATAGTGATGATCGGGAGTAATTGCCATCATAGTACACAATCCTATGTAGTGCTTGATGTGCAAACGCTCTCGTGATAGTGATGATCGGGAGTAATTGCCATCATAGTACACAATCCTATGTAGTGCTAGATGTGCAAACGCTTTCGTGATAGTGATGATCGGGAGTAATTGCCATCATAGTGCATCTTTCCACAACTTATTGTTCATCATGAAAAGATCTTGAATTGCCTTATTGGAGGGGTTATCATATCGTCGTGATATTCCCTTAGTGTCTTGGCAATCCTCCACAGTGCTAGTTACATGAAAGCTCTCATGATAATGTCGTCATAGAGAGAATATTGTGCTAGTTTCATTAACCGCCCTCGTGATATTGTTCGTTATAGAGGGATGATTGTTATTATTTCCTCATTATGAGAAGTACTTGGTGTTCTGACATGAAAGATCTTGCTATACTCTCTTGATTATCATTGTCCTTACTCTTCATGATTGTATCTAGCATCTTGCTTACTCGTTTGTTTCTTATAGTTCTTGAATTTATTTCGTGTCATTATAGTTCTCGATTTCTATATCTTGCATGACCTGCATGAGCATGTTAAACTGTAATTGACTTAAAGCTAGCTTGGAAGCATGAGATATTAAGTCTTACTGAGCGTTCGCTCACCCTGCGTTTTCGAATATTTTTCAGGCAATGACCTTAGTGACGACGAGACCGAACATGATGGGCAAGGGCAAGAGTGAAGGGAACTCTGACATCTAGATGAACCGTCTAGTCTGGTTATCTTGCGTCTTATGTCTCCTTATAGTTTTTCTTTATTGAGTCTTTTCGTTTATTATGGGCCCGAATATGTAAAGAACTTATATTTGAAATGAAATTTATTATTTGTCCAAATTGTGTTTTGTGGAAATGACTATGTTCTGATTGACATGACTGTTTAACTGCCACGTTCCGAGCAAACGACACGTTCCGCTGCTATCGGTTCGGGGCGTGACAGAAGGTGGTATTAGAGCCTAGGCTTTCTAAATCCCTAGGTCATCAAGTTCAAGTCCCTAATTGAGTCGTCCTTGTCGATTATCCTATAGGAATCTCGCGAGATTTGGGTAGAGCTATGGGTTAAACTCTAAAATTTGCATGAATCGGATATGACCTTAGGTACTTAGCATACTACGAGAATAGATCCAGTTAGAATACATTGTTTTGGATATGGTAATCTTACCCCACTAATTTTGGAAAGAAAATCATGTGAATTTGGGGACCAAATTCTTTTAAGTGGGGGAGGGTGTAGCACCCCGAAAATTTAATAGAGAATACATGATAATAACTATGTAATATTATCCATAGAATGAAAATGGAGGATAAAATTTTGATAAATATAAAGTGCTAGGTTAAATCAAATAGGCTCCAAATAAGTCCATTATAATTAAAGGTCTAAACCTTAATGGGCCTTAATCACGATCTCAATGTTCAACCTGACAAGTAGCTAAAACCCATCCTAACTCTTTAATACATAGTTAATGGGCTTTTAATTCTTAAAAGAAGAAAAGCAACTAATGGGCTAATTGAACCAGCTACAAATAAAACTCTTAAACCTAAGTATATATTAAACCCAATTATAGATGAAGGGTCAAAAAATGGGTTTTCAAAAATAAGCCATCATCCGTATAAACCCAAAATTGGAATCCTAAAGAAAATAGACTTATAAGCCAAAGATCGATAATTGAAACCCATGAATAATTAAAGGCCACTGTTAGCATGAGCCTTATGTAAAGGAAAAACCCAAAGCGCTTGGACACATATATAAAGACCCCCTTCTAAAGCCCATATACGAGCCCATGACTGAAGAAGCTTCTTACGAAGGGAATTAGGACGACCATACTTACAAGAGTTTTAGGGAATGGCGGCTGCAATTTAGGAAGATAAGATCAAAACAGGAAATTTAACATAAACTAGGATCCTATTGCATGTAGTCGGACTCGTACAGCGTAAAACCCCATAAATACACCCTACAAGCAGAGCAGGGCATCCGTTGCTACTGGTCGAGCGTGTGTTGCTACTGCCATCTTCATCTTCCTGTTCGTGACCGTCTCCCGATTGTCTGCGTCCGTGTGCGAAGGGTGTTGCTAGAGAAGCGCGTGTTTCTTCTTCCTCTACATCCTCCGATCGTCAACCTCTCCCTCCTCTATTGGCATTCCACGATCAAAAGGTAGGCAATCTCCCAAGCCAAACTATTAAGCTATCAAATCTAGCATGATCTCGATAGTTCTGCCTCAATATTAAGCATCACCTATATTAGTTTTGGTTAACACTGTAGCAGTCAGTTATGAAGTTTTTGCCTTAATAACTTGTTAGTAGGCGCCGGAGCATCCTTTGGCCATGAAATTTTATGGGAGCATTATTGGGGTAGAGACCGAGATAGTGAGAGTGGTTGCATCATTTTTCGTGCCCCCTATCTCAAGATCCCCCATCTCTCAACGAAAAATTATTTTAAACGTCCGGTTAGGTAGAGTTTTTCGAGCCCGTCATTTCGATATATAGAACGCGTGATTCCGACATGTGTACGTCGATTACGGGAGGTTTAAAGAGTTGACACAATATATTTAAATGACGACAATGTGATTGTCGTCAAATTATTTTGACGCCGGCATGTAAGGGCGTCATATCTTATATATATATATATATATATACATATATATATGTATGTATATATTTGTAACTATATCTTTGAAAATTCATATCTATTAAGATATGTAACATAAAATTATAAAAATTATATATTTGGAATCCTTGAATTTTTCTCCTAATTATCATATATTCTATTTCTCTAAATTATTTTATATAAATAAATGTGTCTTTGAATGTATGTTTTAAAATTATTCAATTAAATAGATATTGACGTGAATTCTGGTTAAATAAATTAAGTTAAAAATCGTAGAATTAACGTCTCTTCAAGTGGATGCTAATTAATAAATGACACTACTCATAGACGTCAATTAATATAAGTTTATTTAATTATAGTTAATTATAGAATTAGATGGACGTGAATTCTATAATTAACCCATTCATGTTCTCACCGTTTTCTTCCGGTTTTGACCCATACCTCGGGTCTTTTGGCACTCTCATCTCACGTCCGTTGATGGAGTCCCTGTTTCATGATTGATTCATGTTATACACCTCAACTCTCGGTGACATACGAACCCTCCGTTGGACATTTCGTTCCTTCGGACCGGCAAGTTACTCATTGGGACTTCCGTAAGTCTCCTCGCAGCCTTCGATTCCCTCAAGGCTGACTGGGCTGGTTCTACCTAATCACCTAGATTTCTAGAATGTCGTGGTTTTCATATGGTTTATTGATATATCATCCTTATTACAAGTTCTATCCTTGAACTTATGTTCCATGAAATCTATCTTTATGTTCTTACATACTTGATCCTTGAAATTCTTGGCCATTAATATGGAATTAGTCTAGACTAAATGTCAGGGGCTATGGGTCCCACTAAATGACATTTTAAATGCTACGGGTCCTGGTCTAACCCTATTGGGCGAGGCAAAGTCCAAACGTTACCGGTATACGATGATCGGGTGCTGGCATTCACCAACTCGGTTATTGGCATTTAGAGGCAATCATATAGTCATGAGAACTCCTAAGTGTGTGACCAAATACTAGCTAATGCTATTTCCATGAGGGGTGGTCATATCATCGTGATTTTCCCCTTAGTACATTGGCCAATCCTAAATAGTGCTAGATGTGCAAACGCTCTCGTAATAGTGATGATCGGGAGTAATTGCCATCATAGTACACAATCTTATGTAGTGCTTGATGTGCAAACGCTCTCGTGATAGTGATGATCGGGAGTAATTGCCATCATAGTACACAATCCTATGTAGTGCTAGATGTGCAAATGCTTTCGTGATAGTGATGATCGGGAGTAATTACCATCATAGTGCATCTTTCCACAACTTATTGTTCATCATGAAAAGATATTGAATTGCCTAATTGGAGGGGTTATCATATCGTCGTGATATTCCCTTAGTGTCTTGGCAATCCTCCACAGTGCTAGTTACATGAAAGCTCTCATAATAATGTCGTTATAGAGAGAATATTGTGCTAGTTTCATTAACCGCCCTCATGATATTGTGCGTCATAGAGGGATGATTGTTATTATTTCCTCATTATGAGAAGTACTTGGTGTTCTGACATGAAAGATCTTGCTATACTCCCTTGATTATCATTGTCCGTACTCTTCATGAGTGTATCTAGCATCTTGCTTACTCGTTTGTTTCTTATAGTTCTTGAATTTATTTAGTGTCATTACAGTTCTCGATTTCTATATCTTGCATGACCTACATGAGCATGTTAAACTGTAACTGACTTAAAGCTATCTTGGAAGCATGAGATAATAAGTCCTACTGAGCGTTCGCTCACCCTGCGTTTTCTAATATTTTTCAGGCAATGACCTTAGTGACGACGAGACCGAACATGATGGGCAAGGCCAACAGTGAAGAGGACTCTGACATCTAGATGAACCGTCTAGTCTTGTTATCTTACGTCATATGTCTCCTTATAGTTTTTCTTTATTGAGTCTTTTCATTTATTATGGGCCTGAATATGTAAAAAACTTATATTTGAAATGAAATTTATTATTTGTCCAAATTGTGTTTTGTGGAAATGACTATGCTCTGATTGACATGATTGTTTAACAGCCATGTTCCAAGCAAACGACACGTTCTGCTGCTATCGGTTCGGGGCGTGACACAATGTGACCCATGGTACCGGGCAGAGGACTTGGTCTAAAGGACCACCTCACACATAGTAAGAACCTCCAGACAGATTTCATCTACCCTTTTAGTAGCTTACCATTTGATATAGCATAGTGGTCATGCATGACAATGCAGTGCCAATGCAGTCCTATATGCATCAGATTTTTAACGAATATAATGCAAATTCGGACAAACATCAAAACACAAATCATGTGAAATTCAGATATTTTTAGAGAATTCTAATCAGTCGATGTCTATCAATAGAGTTGAGTGCAAAGCATAAGTTTCAAATGAGCAGAATTCAGAGAGTTCAAATTTGACAATGCAGATGATGAATGAATATGGAAAGATAGATTTAACATGCTATGCAGTAATCAAAGATAGAAAAAAACTTGAATGACAGGAATTGAGGAGAGTTAACATGACAGACCTGGTAAATGCAGAATTGGGATTTTCATTCTTGAATGCCTTGGTTTATTATCCTTAAATTATTCTTTCCACCAAGGCACACCAGCAAAATAACCTTTATTTCACACAAGCAGGTACCCAAGAGGTCTTGGCTCCTGAACTAACAGTGACACCTTTAGCAGGTGTTCTAAATAATTTTTGTGCATGAAGGTCATCAAATCTCATCAAATAGCAATTATTCATTGAATGACCTATCTGACCACAATAATGTCATGATGCAGTAGATTTCAAATTCTTTTTATGCAAATTACTGTTGTCAAGAAATCTCTCAGTCTTTACATGAAAATTTCTGTTAACAGAATTAAGTTTCTGTTTACCGAACCCAGTCGGTTTATTATAACATGCCAGCCAACAGGTTGCAGCCCTGTGGCCTGGCTTACCACATTCAAAGCATGTAGTGAAATTTTCTTTAAAAATAGACTTATTCCTATCGAAAACCTTTTTGTTTATAGGGAATTTACCAGATTTGGAGTGGAAATTTCTTCCCTGGGGATGTCAACACTTTGATACAATGTGGCCTGATTTGCAACAATGAAAGCAATGACGTTTTCTTTTAGGAATAGCATGATATTTAGCATGGAATTGTTTGTCATGCACTCCTACAACAGCTAGGTCATCTAATTTCATGTGTGTACACTCATGCATGAGATGACCTATCTCAAGACAGTAAAAGTAGTGAATTCTTTTCTTTTGAACAAAAGAAAGTTTCTTAGCATGAGAATTCCTAGCATGAATTCTACCAAATTTCAGATCATCCTTCTTCATAATAAAGCAATTAACCATCTCATGACCAACCTTTCCACAATAAAAGTATTTGACATTCTTGATAAGTAATTTGTTGGCTTGAGCTTTCTCAGCATGGTTATTCTCATCAATCTTTTTCAGTATTTTTTTTTTCTGATTTGTTTTCTGATTCTCTTGAGTGGCAACTTGTTTTGTGGAGGAGGAGGCAGAAGCACTAGCTATGTTTGTGCTACTAACAAAAGTTGTGTAGAGTTTATTTCTCATTTCCTGCTTGCTGCCTTTCTTGTTATTACATTTTTTCCTTTTGGAAGCAGCTTTCAGATTTTTACCTTGCTTTTAAGTTTTCTGAGCAGTAAATTAAAATATAGATGGAACATGAATTTTGTTTTGCTCAGAACTCTTCACAAGCACATTAGTCATTTTATTTCCATCCGTCCTTTTAATGACTGGACTGTAACCCAGTCCCTCTTTCTGAAGGTTAGCATTTGTTCCGAAAAATGTATTCAGATTGTCCTTTCCCTTAATAAATTTAGATAATAAGTTTTTCAGATCTTGAATCTCAGAATTCAAATCAGCAGTGTTAGCTTCGTAACCAGCAATCTCAGTTTCACAGAAAATAACCTACTGATGCATAGCATCATTCAAGGTCTTCAAAGTAGAAATTTCCTGTTTGAGCTCAGGTTCCTTATTAACTTCTTCCTCCATTAGCACACATTTCCCTTTTTCCAAAGTCAACCATTTATCTCCCATGACAGTATTTAATACCATGAGCTTCTTATTTTGTTCCTTCAAATTTTTATTCTCTTCCATTAATACACTCACTCTCTCAGACTCATCATCAGAAGTGCACTCTCCCTTTTCAAGCATTAGAAGCTTATCTGATATGGCAGTATTCAGATGCTTCAATTCTTCATTTTCTTTTATCAGCTTTTCATTTTGCACAAGTTCGTTTATTAGAATCTGATCATGTTCATTCATTCCTTGTTTCAGATCTGTTTTGGCCTCATCCAGATTCTTTTGGAGTTATTCATTTTCAGCTTTCATAGCATCAATTATCTCAGAGATTACTTCGTTTTCTTCTTGCAGTCTTTCAAGCTTTTTAAATTTATTTTCTAAAGTTGCGATGTGTATCTCATAGCTAGCAATCTCTTGTTTACTACAATTAAGACATTCACTCAAAACTTTGTTTGTAGTTTTGTGCTTTTCAATTTCTTGTTCCAGTTTCTCATTTTCTTTAACAGATTTTATAAGGGAATCATTTTCAGATTTCAGCTTATTTAGTTCTGAATTGACACATTCAAGTTCCTGCAACAATTTTTTATTTTGAGCTGATTTATTGATAAGGAGTTGATCATCATTGGTTAAGTTGAGTTTTTCTTCTAGTTCAGAAATCTGATCTACAAATCCTTGATTTTCATTTTTCAGCAACCCAATCTGCTTTTTATATATATGGATATTAGATAAACAGGCATCATGAGATTGCTTCAGATTTTAACAATTTTCACATGTAAAACTTGAACTACCCAGATCACTTTTCTTTTTCAAGTTTTTGTATTATTTTCTTAATTGTTCGTGAGATTCGAATAAATCAGCATATGCATTCTCCCAATCATCTCAAGAAAAATTCTCGAAGGGATTTACCTCCTCATCATTATCCTCTTCATTCTGATTGCTGCCTTGATCGCTGCCATTAGCCATCATGCAGCTATCCTCCCTTCTTCTGTGTCCAAGCTTCAGCTTATCCATAATGTCCTTAGCAGACCTGCATTCATGGAAGCAAGACTGTAAGGCCTTGTCAGTACCTGCTTTCATTAGATTCAAAACTCTATGATTCTCTCCATACCTTGATATGTGACTGTCAATCCATTTGGACTCTTTCTTTTGTAATCTGTGAGGACCGTATGAAAATAACTTCCACAGATCAGGCTCAATCAGTTTCACATAGCTATGGAGACTGCTAACCCACAAATTAAAATCAGAGCCATTGAAGACCGGTTGATGACCCATGGAATAAATCGGCAAACAAATCAATGCACCAGAAGGTATGTTCAGAAATGCACCAACGAGGCTGTAGTATCTACTACGGATCGTTGGATCCAATAAGATAGCAACCTGGCTCTGATACCAATTGATAGGGTGCTAGGCCCGGATTCAGAGGGGGGGTGAATGAATCCCTCTTTAAACCTTTGCTCAATTAAAACTTAAATCAAACTGATATGCGGAATTAAAGCAAACAACTGAAGGGCTGAGAGCACACACTGAACTTCAACTAGAGTAGATCAAATGTATACGATCGGTGCTCAAGTAATCCTATTCAAATGGGCTCTCTCTCTCGAGACCTGAATCAAATGCTCAGTGTGCAAACCAGATACCCACTAGATGTGAAATATAGGTCGAGCCTAAGCATACATCTAGTGATCAGACAAGGCAATCAAACCACGATGGACAGAATATTTTTAGGTGGTTCAGCCAGACCCACAGTCTGCCTACATCCACCCCTCACTCCAAACCAGAGTGAGGCTTCCCTTGCAATAGCAAGAACCACAGACTCAGTCTGCAAACAGACGCTACCTAACAGCTTGACAGACCGAGGGAGACAAATCCCTCAAACCATGTTCTGCAACCCACAGAAGCTTGGCACCTGGACTTGCTACCCACAAGACCAGAACTAGAGACGAAACTCCCTTCCTCCAAACAGGAGGGGAACCGCTAGTGACACCCAGTCTGTAACACCCTCAAATATAGCTAAGTTGTACTCTATATCACCGAGGCACCTTTTGAAGTATCGACTCAGTTCTTGAAAAAGAACTCCGAAGTTAAGCGTGCTTAATGGGGAGTAGTATTGGGATGGGTGACCTCCCGAGAAGTCCTCCATTCTGGAGCCGATCACTGTTAGAAAGAGACAAAACCGTGAGGTCAGTAGGCCAAAGCGGACAATACCTCGATGGTATAGAGTACGGGGCGTGATAGAATGGTATCAGAGCTATACCCCAACCGGAAGTGTAGGAACTAAGTGCCATGCCGGGCAAAGTGCTACGCTATGGGAGCCACCTCTTGAGTCCGTAATGGAGCAAATTGCTATATAGTGGGAGCCACCTTTTGAGCCTGTAGGGGCCACTTCTAGAGTCCTACCTGCCTGGGGACTTGATTGCGTGATTGCGTGCTATATGTGCTCAGCGACGAGGACATCGCCTATATAAGAGGGGTAGATTGTAACACCCTCAAATATAGCTAAGTTGTACTCTATATCACCGAGGTGCCTTTTAAAGTATCAGCTCAATTCTTGAAAAAGAACTCCGAAGTTAAGCGTGCATAATGGGGAGTAGTATTGGGATGGGTGACCTCTCGGGACGTCCTCCATTCTGGAGCCGATCAGTCTTAGAAAGAGACAAAACCGTGAGGTCGGTAGGCCAAAGTGGACAATACCTCGATGGTATAGAGTACGGGGCGTGACACAGTCACTAGCAAACCAGACGTAAAAGAACAAATGAAAAACAAACAGGAGAAACAGAAACAAATGTAGCTCCGTAGAAGCACCATGGCTTGGATCTGATCCAGAGGCCAATACAACTCAGATCTTCAGGGAAGACTCTCTCTTCTTCTCTCTATTCTCTCTTCTGCACTCTCTACCTCTTTCTTTCTTCTTCTTCTCTCAGTATGCTCTCTCGCTCTCCTGGCGACTCCTCCCTTTTTTTTCTTTTTTCTTCTTCTTCATTTTTTTTTTCACGAACGACAACCTCCCTATTCTCTTCTTTTCTCTTAGCTCACGATACTCTACTTTTTCTCTTCAGATCACTCTGCAAATTCTCTGATCTTCTTGCTCAACTCTCCTCTTCTCTTTTACCTGAGACTCTCTTCTTCTACTGATCTCCCTCTCTTTCTCTTCTCTGTTCTTCGCATCTCATTCAATCTCTTCAGAGAAAGGGTTTACATATGACTTCAGTCTCGACTCACATGCTAACACATTGGGCGAGTGGAGGGGACACTCCCCCCCAAATGCTTCTAGAAGGCTCTCAGCCATGTGTTAGGATCTGGTCCTCATCTGTCCACGTGTCAGGATCACTGGCTCGCTCATTGTCTTGGATCACGTGCCAGCTTCCAACATTCTAGAAAAACGTGCCTTCTTAGTTCGAGCTCACGAGATCACTTTATCCTGTCAGTTAAGAGAATATTTCATTAGACATCTTATATGGTATAGAACAATGTTTGCGCTAACTTAATATGGTATCTGCAAAGTATGCACAGACTTTGATGTACATATAGGAGAGTATGCACAGACTTATATATACACATGATGCAAATATTGCACTGACCCTTACAAACCTTGCTACAGTGAAGAGCACAGACTATTTTTGCATGCTAACCAAACATTGCACCGAGTATATGAATAATGAATGCACAGACTACAGGTGCAAGGAAGACAAATGACATTGCACCGAGTTTCAAATGTACGCAAACGGTGAAATGCACTGAGCAAGATGTGCGCTGACTTCACTTAGGCAATCAAAAGTTGCACCGAGTTCATGTGAGCAAGAAAGAGAAGGTTTGCACGGACTTACGAAAGCCAAGACTCGAACTAGCACTGACTTTGTGTACGCGTGATGTGCATTGACACATATGAACAGTTATACCAGTCTCTTTGCAAGACTTGTACAGAGACATTCACAAACATGTACATGTGCAGCAATTCATTCCATGTAATTCATTTATACAGCAATATGAGCATTGTATGCAACACACATTGTATTTAACAAAAACCCATGCTGTATGCAATAAGCACATATGGAATCATAAAACACATATGACATCATATATATGACTCATAGTGTTTGTCATCATCAAAACACAATATCCAACAAGTGATAGATCTTCGGTATATCGAAAGGTGTTCTTTGCATTGATAAGGTTAGTCCTATCAGGAAGATAATACTCTATGTAAGTAGAATCTTCGGATCCTTACCTCTACCTAGTACCGAAAGACTATCATGTGTGATAAATTGTACAATATCTAACATGATATATATCAGATCTGAGCTCCTTAATTGCTATTTCTTCATAATTATTTAAATCGGCTAAAGGCTTTACTATTAAGAAATTTCAATTCCCGTTTTCATTTTCTCTCTCCTCCGTTCTGTTTCCCCCCCTCCCGTTCTGGTTCGAAGCTTTTCCCACCTGCGTGGGCGTGGGCCTCTGGCCATGGCCGGTGGCGGGAGAGGCCTAATGCTTCCTCGTCGGCCTAGTCCTGCATCTCGCGCCCCTCCGCCATTGCTGGCTCCCACTGGCGACATCCCACTCTCCCCCAAGGTTAACCTAGCCAGCACAGATGCTCCAGTAGGTTGCCACGTCTGTACGGATGGTGGCGTGCTCCCTCCGCAGGCTTCTACGGATGGGTCTTCGGCTACGGGAGATCCCTGTTCGGCTACGGTCCCTCCATCCACCGCTGCGGGCTGCTCTACGTGTTGAGCTATGGTTTTGATGTTAACTAAACTTAGTGTGTAATGCTATAGTTTTGTGTGATTGAGTGAACGATGATAACTAAACTAAATGGTTGATTGTTCATGTCGATTGGTTGAATATGATTGAGTTGAACATGTGCTTTGAATGCTTCCTATGCATACTCTTCATGGAGCTTGGTTACATGATGAATTCATATTGGACAAATGCATAGATCTTGATCTTTAGTCAATCATGTTTTCAAAGTGTTCACTTGTATATGTGCATGGCTAAAGTGTTCTCATACTTTGCTCACTTGCATAGAAATAATTCTTGACCTTTAGCTTAAAGCTTTTATGGTTCAAGTGTTTGTATGCACCTTGAACATGGGCCTTCATGTATGCATTTCATACATTGATCATATTGATTATTAAGCTAAAGATCTAATCATTTTTTTCATGGTTTTGTAGGTTAAATTCTTTGTATAATCCCTCAAATATCAAAGGAGTTTGATGTCATAGAGTTTAGAAGGGTTACAATGAGTTTGGGGCTAAAATGTAGTGGTCTGGAATTTACTATAGCTGGCGGTCGACCGACCTATAGCTGGCAGTCGACCAAAATTACCAGAATTCAGAAAACCTCAATTTTTCTCAGAGCGGTCGACCGCCGGCTGATCCCGGTCAACCAAAAATAATAGCAAGCAATCTTCTACAGGGTTTTCTCAGAGCGGTCGACCGCTAGCCCACCTCCGGTCGACCGCCAGCCCCGAAGCCTCCAACTTTAACTTTTTGTTTCCAATCCGTGGAGAGATTCCCTTCCCCATTTCTTTAATCCCAATGCTCCCAATCACCCCAGAAATTGTAGATCTAGGTCTGGGGCTTGTCTCCTAACCTTCCAAGGGTTATAAAACCTCTCTTTGAGGTCATAAACCCTAAGAGACTCTAAGAGAACAAGGGGGATCAAGTTGGCTCAAGGAAGAGGAGGAATATCACTGTAGCCGTGAACAGTGATTCGGAGATCAAAGCCTCATCATAGCTGAAGATCCAAGATCTATTTTGAAGCCTTCATCTTCCCATGAACTGAAGCAACAACAAATCAACCAAGAGAGATCAAGATAGTAGCTATCAAGGGAAGGTTGCTACAACGACCGTGAACAACATTCCTTCAACCAAGTTCTTCATCTGATCGAAGCCATTCAAGCATCAACTGAAGCCATTCAGTCATCTTCCAAAGCCAGGGAGTTCCAATCAAGCAAGGGTCTTAAGAAGAGCATAAGGGAAGGCTGTCCAAGTGAAGAGAAGAAGAAGTACTGTAGCAGTGAACAATACTCCGTGCAAGGAAACCTACATCCAATACAAGGCCATTCAAGTCGAGTCTTAAACCATTCAAGTAAAGAAGTAATCAACGGAAGATCTGAAGCACGCACTCAGGGGGAGCCTTAATCAGGAGCATTCTAAACTGTGGTTTATTCGTTTTAGCATCTTGTGCCTAGTGTTTTTCATTTGTGTTTCTCATAAACTGTAAACATCAGTGTGTGTGTGGATAGTCTCAGATCCGTGGTAGAGTGTGGTCGTCGTGCTGTTCCATTCGTGTGTGCGTAGGTCTTCCTAGATCTACGTGTGTGTGTGGTTTATTCAGATCATAGTGTTTGTGTGTGTAAAGTGCTGCAAGTAAAGTGCTGCAATTGTCGCAGCAAGTGTGTGTGTCGTTGATCCGGTTGTCAGGTCGTGTTAGAGACCTTGTCTCCGTGTGTGTGTGTGTGTGTGTGTGTGTGTGTGGGGCACGTCCCCGTGTATGTGTGCAGGCGTCATCCTGTGTGTGTGGTTGGAGCGTCATCTCCATTTGGGGATTTATCCCCGAGTGAAGCCTCACCGGGTTTGGTGAGGGGTGGACGTAGGATTGACGTCGTTGCATCCGAACCACCTTAAAAACCGCTGTGCATTGTGTGTTTTTTGAGTGGTTTGATTATATTCGTTACATGGTCGTGTGGGAACGGAGAGATTGAGAGAATTGGTTAAAAAGTTTTCAAATTGCTAATTAATGTTTATCATATATTTTGTAAAAAGCCAAAAGTTTCTTTAAAATTTGTAAATACCCAATTCACCCCCCGCTTGGGTGTCATTGATCGCGGGACTTCAATTGGTATCAGAGCTAAGGCTCTAATTCTTCATAGATCTAACGATCTAGAGAGATCCAGATCAATGACTACCAATATGTACACCCTGAGTTCTCCACTGGTGTTTGATGGTTGCAACTTTGATTTGTGGTTAGGAAGAATGTTCAGTCTAGTCAATTCATACGACCCTAAGCTATGGAAGCTTGTCTCTTGTGGTCCATATGAATTGCCTAAAGAGAAAGCTGTCTGGGCTGAAAATCATAAGCATAACCATCATCAAAATCGGTTGATTTTAAAATTGTTCACTACTGCAGTCAGTTCTAATCAATTTCCTTTTGTCTCCCATTGCAGGTCCGCGAAGGATATCTTGGATGGCATAACCAAAGTTCGGGAAGAGCATGAAGACCAATGCCTTGTGGCAGGCACGAGCGATCAAGGGAGTGATTAGAAAGGATCATCCCTAGAGGTATACTCAGACTCTGAAAGCATATCTCTCGATGATCTATTGATTGCATATGATGAGCTGAAAAATAAATATAAGAAGCTAAAATCTGAAAACAAAAAATTAAAAAGGAATGCTGAACAAAACAACTATAATTCCTCATGCAAAGAATGTCTACATTTAAAGGAATTGATTGATGGTCATGTGTTTGACATTGAAATTTACAAAGATCAAATCTCTTCTTTGAGAAATGAAAATAAAGAGCTGAGAGAGAGAATAAGTCTGATGAACAATGGCCAAAATGAATTTGTTCATGATCAAAAACTTGTTAAAGAGAATGAGAAACTGAAGGAATTGAACAATGTCATTTCTGAAAGATTGTTGATTCTTGAAAAAGGAAAATCTGTGGTTGTTAGAGAATGTGAAAATGTGGATGAACTTAGGCAAGAAGTAGAATACCTTAAGACTACCAATGCCATGTTGAATGTTAGTCTTTCTACTTGTAAAGAAGAACTTGCCAATTCTGGATTGCAAATTTCATCTCTTCAATCTGAAATTCTTGACTTGAATGATTCGTTATCTAGATTTGTAAATGGTCAAGAAAACTTGGACAAATTGTTGGGGGTAAAAGTGAATTTTTTAAGGGAAGGGCTGGGCTATAATCCTGGAACAAAAAGAAGTTTGAAAACAAAGTTTATACATCTTTTGTGCACAGTTCAAACATAGCTAGCACATCAAATGAAAATCTGAAAAAGGAAAATCATGTTGCACACACACATGCATCCACAAATAAAATCAACTTGCATCAAAAATCTAAAATGCTGCTAGCACTTCCATGCATGTTAAACATACTTATGCCACACACACACAACCACCTAGAAAGAAACTCTCATGTTTTTACTGTGGTAAATCTGGGCATGTCATGCATGATTGTTTCATTATGAAGAATGATGATTTGAGAGCATGCAAAAACCAAGTTGTTTTGAAAAATGCAAAGAAAGCATTCACCACAGAACCTTCTGTGCATTGTAATCACTGTGGTAAAAGGGGTCATACAACTTCACATTGCTGGTTACTGTTGAAGAGAAAGAATTCCCACTCAACACATCATGCTCACACACACAAATCAGTAGAACCCATGAGAAGAAAGAATATGATGCCACGAGCTTTCTACCATCACTTTGAAAAATCTAGGAACGTTAAGCATGATTATTTACTAAAGAAAAATGATGATTTGGATGTTGTCAAAAATTGGAAATCACATGTCTATGTTGCTACTAACCATCAAGGACCCAAAAAGATTTGGGTACCTAAGAATGTCAAATGAGAAATCTATTTTACAGGTGTGCCATGGGGATGAAAAGTATGAAATCAGTTTTCGCCAAGAAGGTAAGGCACACGAGTCAAGTGACTCAAGAAAGGCTAAAGCAGAAAATTAAAAACTGAATTTGAAAACCCAGGTGATATCCCTCCTACCCTCTACGGTTATTAGGTTATGTTTTGACTCATCTTGTGTCATAGAGTCATGTAATCATGCATATGCTTGAATATGCATTTCATCCGATGTCAATTGCATATCCTCGTGCATGTCGAGTGTGATATAGCATATTGTTAAGAGTTGTTTGTATGTCGTCAACTTACCTTCACCACACACATTGAGTTTCCCATATGTCTTCACATCATGTCATGTCATGCAAAGTTCAGCATTGTGAACTCATTTCATAATGCATTGCATTCCTCTTGTCTTCATCACATCCATGACTACATACTGCATTAGAACTTGTATGGAAAATCTTACATTCATGAACACATATTGAGGGGGAGCACCCATATTCATCATAGGAACCTAGTCTTTAGGATCACCCCTAAGTCATGCATTGAGTCTAGAGCTTTGTGTGGGGATGTTAGCTTGGCAAAAGAACATTTCATATTATTTTTAATAAATCTGAATTGAAATTAATAAATCAAATCTTTTCATCTTTGAATGCAGATCACACTTCCAAATTCAAGTCATGTTAGGCCAGCCATGGCCATGTCTGAATCAACTAAGGGATGAAACAAGTGAAAGAATACCTTGCAAGGATGAAAATGATGGAAATTTCCTCAACCGCTACTAGGAGATAAGAAGTGATTTTGATAAGCACCCCGTGTCGGTTGCTAAATGGAATAACCCTCTTCAGATCTTAAAGATACAAATCTTCTACAAACATGCACATTAGCTACAGGAAGATCTATAAGAACTGAGGCAAAATACCAAAGGCATGGTGTTAAAGGGCTCGCATCCTTTCATTGAAAATGGCTTCAAGAGGTAAGGTTAATCAACAACGTCTCACGAGATAAGCAGGTAAAGATAATCAAGTGGTTCAAGTATATGTGGATGATATCATTTCTGAGCTACTAATAATATCTCTTGTGAACATTTTGCAAGAATTGTGCGAGAAGATTTGAAAATACTTTCAATAAGTAAACTGAATTTTACTCTTCTTTGGACTGCAGGAGAAAGGCTTGGAAGAAAATAGATTCTCAAGGCAACGTAAGAAAGTAAAATCTGAAATATCAACCTTCGTGAGGTTGGTGATTTTAGTGATTAAAGGCCTCCAATCTTGAATCCTGAACTAAGGTAACTCAACCCTTTTTGCCTTAGAAATATACAATCATGCAATGGCCTTTTGTCACTAGGTTCAACCTTTAGATGACATGTATTAATTCTAAAAACTTGTATTGTCATTCACCAGCATGTTGTGATGAACCTGTCTAATTGGTTGAACTAAATTGAAAATCTTGAGAGATGTGTATGAAGTGATTGCATGTTGAATATTCTCAATTTGAATTACATGATCACACTTGAATTGAATTGCATATCTGGTACATCAAATGGCGTCTGTGGAAGAGTGGATCATGTCCACTTGGAAGCATTCCCTATGCGTTGAGCTGGGTCTTCGGACTACAAACTCCGCCTCGTACCAGATCTTGTAAATTAGATTGGTTGATGTGTGAATGAACTCTTGAGCTATGCTATGAAAATTGAAGACATATTTGTGATTGAATGATTCATACATTTGACTAATTCTCATTTCAATACTTGTGAATGACCTTTGAAAATCTGTTTTTGAAAATTTCTGAAAATTGGGTTGCATTGCTTAATTTTATTCTTTTAAGCACCCTTATCTCATAAAGGTCATGTCATGCAAAAGTTGTTGACACATTGATGAAATGTGAATGCTCTAATGTGGAACTTGTCTCATAGTGTGAAAATCAAAGCCCTCCCTTGCTGTAATTGCATATTACATCACACTCTCATCCAGGCATTGGTTACATGCATTAGAACTCATGCATCAACTGTAGTAAGTTCATTCATTTGATATTAGAAGCTTTGCACCACATTGCATTTTATCTTGGCATATTACATTTTCATTCCACTACTATATGATCAAATGTTACATTACATCAGTACTCATGCATTAGCTGCATTCAATTCATTAAATTGGTATCCATTTGATTGGTATCAGTTGCATGTTTGCATTGCATGTTGCATACATTCCCTCTGCATGCTTGCTTGATATTATATACTATTTACCCCCATCCTTTGGCATTTCTATGGCTTCATATATCCTTGCTTAATAATGATGCATTTGAGTCATTGTTGGTGTGTTTCCTGTCATACACTCTGGAGGAGTTCATGCTTAATAAGTGCATCTATTTAAGGGGAGTAGCACTGTCATGTGTTCATAATATTTTTGGTATACATGCTGAATCAAATTCGCACACTTCCTGCACAAAATGTGAAAATGAGTGTTAACGATAAGGATATATGAATTTTTTTTCAACACTCTCGAGATGTTAAATTTGCTGCATGTATGTTGAAGAGACAGTTGAGGAAAAAGTTGCCTACCTATCTTTTTGAAAAATCTCGAATGAAAAAGAAAGGCAGAGCAATACTCAGTCTCACTGAGTAAATTAGGCACATGTCACCTGAGACGTCATGTGGTTCATTTCTGAAAAGTGTTGATTAAAGTACCTCTGTTCAAGATGAGGTGAAATGGTTCAGTATTCTGAGTAACCAGAAATTCTGGCATGAGCTCCATGCGTCTATTCACGTAAAAAGGAATTATTTAAACCTGATCACTCTTGAAAAATTCTGACTACCATGTGATATTAGTTGAGTAAAAAAATGACGGTGAAAACTCATTATGATAGAGCGTAGCCTCCAATACGATGTTCTCAAAAATTGAAGTGTAGTCTATAAAATGTCTCATTGTGTTAATATGAAAATCTGAATATCCATACTGCAACTATCATTTTTCATGTTACTCACTTACACTTTGAAATTTTGATTTAATATGTATTCAGAAAATTGATTGGCTGCATTGATTATTGCATGACTCTTCCTCTATGATTGCACAACCTCCTAGGTGTCTTAAGTGAACATTTCAGTTACTATGACCCTCATGCACCCTTCTTATACCCATTCTCTCTTTACTAAGTACGGGGGAGCTGTGTTGCATGTATATATACGTATTTACTTGTTTGTTTATGCATCTCACATGTCATCACATGCATATGTTGCATCTCATGCATTTCAAACCACAAATCAAAATTAAAAATCTGAAAATAATGAAAACCCAAAAATTAAATGGACTTCACATGCTGCACACTTGTTAAATAAGCTTTGGATTTTGATTGACCAAGGGGAGAAGTGTGAAATTAACTCTACTCATCCTAGCACGTCCAAGTGATCGACAATTGGTATCCCCTCATGCCAACCATTGGTATCACAAAACAAATAAAAATCTGCAAACATGAAAATCAACAAAAACATGTTTTGGTGCCTTCCAGACATTCCATGAACCCACTGGTTTATAATTTGCTCATGCTTCATCAGAATTTCAAACGTGGGTCATTATCCCTTGCTCATTCATCATGCTGCTATATGGACCTCAATGGTTTCTTCCCTTCATCTTGATACTGTTAATGTGGCAGATAGATTGACGTTCATTCGCCTATTGATACTATCACAGGGGGAGCAAGAATTGCTCCTGCTTCATTGGTTTCGTTTTGCTTGTTGATAAGGGAGAAAGCTTTACCTTATCCCGCTTTTTTGATAATGTCAAAGGGGGAGAAAAAGGATTCATGATTTCCTTTGTCAGGAGAAAAAGATTCATGATTACTTATGTTAGGGGGAGAAGAACATGTTGTATCCTCATTTAGTTTGTCATCATCACTTCGTTTTGTCCTCATTTATCCCTAAGTTTGTCATCATCAAAAAGGGGGAGATTGTTGAGCTATGGTTTTGATGTTAATTAAACTTAGTGTGTAATGCTATAGTTTTGTGTGATTGAGTGAACAATGATAACTAAACTAAATGGTTGATTGTTCCTGTCGATTGGTTGAATATGATTGAGTTGAACATGTGCTTTGAATGCTTCCTATGCATACTCTTCATGGAGCTTGGTTACATGATGAATTCATATTGGACAAATGCATAGATCTTGATCTTTAGTCAATCATGTTTTCAAAGTGTTCACTTGTATATGTGCATGGCCAAAGTGTTCTCATACTTTGCTCACTTGCATAGAAATAATTCTTGACCTTTAGCTTAAAGCTTTTATGGTTCAAGTGTTTGTATGCACCTTGAACATGGGCCTTCATGTATGCATTTCATACATTGATCATATTGATTATTAAGCTAAAGTTCTAATCATTTTTATCATGGTTTTGTAGGTTAAACTCTTTGTATAATCCCTCCAAGATCAAAGGAGTTTGATGCCACAGAGTTTGGAAGGGTTGCAATGGAGTTTAAGGCTAAAATGTAGTGGTCTGAAAGTTACTGTAGCTGGCGGTCGACCGACCTGTAGCTGGCGGTCGACCGAAATTACCAGAATTCAGAAAACTATAGTTTTTCTCATAGCGGTCGACCGCCGGCTGATCCCGGTCAACCGAAAATAACAGCAAGCAATCTTCTACAGGGTTTTCTCAGAGCGATCGACTGCTAGCACACCTCTGGTCGACCGCCAACCCCGAAGCCTCCAACTTTGACTTTTTGTTTCCAATCCGTGGAGAGATTCCCTTCCCCATTTCTTTAATCCCAATGCTCCCAATCACCCCAGAAATTGTGGATCTAGGTCTGGGGCTTGTCTCTTAACCTTCCAAGGGTTATAAAATCTCTCTTTGAGGTCATAAACCCTAAGAGACTCTAAGAGAACAAGAGGGATCAAGTTGGCTCAAGGAAGAGGAGGAATATCACTGTAGCCGTGAACAGTGATTCGGAGATCAAAGCCTCATCATAGCTGAAGATCCAAGATCTATTTTGAAGCCTTCATCTTCCCATGAACTGAAGCAACAACAAATCAACCAAGAGAGATCAAGATAGTAGCTATCAAGGGAAGGTTGCTACAACGACCGTGAACAACATTCCTTCAACCAAGTTCTTCATCTGATCGAAGCCATTCAAGCATCAACTGAAGCCACTCAGTCATCTTCCAAAGCTAGGGAGTTCCAATCAAGCAATGGTCTTAAGAAGAGCTTAAGGGAAGGCTGTCCAAGTGAAGAGAAGAAGAAGTATTGTAGCAGTGAACAGTACTCCGTGCAAGGAAACCTACATCCAATACAAGGCCATTCAAGTCGAGTCTTAAACCATTCAAGTAAAGAAGTAATCAACGGAAGATCTGAAGCACTCACTCAGGGGGAGCCTTAATTAGGAGCATTCTAAACTGTGGTTTATTCGTTTTAGCATCTTGTGCCTAGTGTTTTTCATTTGTGTTTCTCATAAACTGTAAACATCAGTGTGTGTGTGGATCGTCTCAGATCTGTGGTAGTGTGTGGTCGTCGTGCTGTTCCATTCGTGTGTGCGTAGGTCTTCCTAGATCTACGTGTGTGTGTGGTTTATTCAGATCATAGTGTTTGTGTGTGTAAAGTGCTGCAAGTAAAGTGCTGCAATTGTCGCAGCAAGTGTGTGTGTCGTTGATCCGGTTGTCAGGTCGTGTTGGAGACCTCGTCTCTCTCTCTCTCTGTGTGTGTGTGTGTGTGTGTGTTGGGGCGCGTCCCCGTGTATGTGTACAGGCGTCATCCTGCGTGTGTGGTTGGAGCGTCGTCTCCATTTGGGGATTTATCCCCGAGTGAAGCCTCACCGGGTTTGGTGAGGGGTGGACGTAGGATTGCCATCGTTGCATCCGAACCGCCTTAAAAATTGTTGTGCATTGTGTGTTTTTTGCGTGGTTTGATTGTATTCGTTATATGGTCGTGTGGGAACAGAGAGATTGAGAGAATTGGTTAAAAAGTTTTCAAATTGCTAATTAATGTTTATCACATATTTTGTAAAAAGCCAAAAGTTTCTTTAAAATTTGTAAACACCCAATTCAGCCCCCTCATGGGTGTCATTGATCGCGGGACTTCACTGCGGTGGCTTACTCTTGCCCTGGCTCGCCCTCTACTAGCCTGGTCATCGGTTATGGGCCCTCCCAGGCCTCTGCTCGTGCTCCGTCTTCTACTGATCCCCTCTCTGGCCAAGGTCTCCTTGGCTCTAGTGGTGTGGCGTCCGTGCCAGGATCTTCTACTGGCGGAGCTGCAGCGCCTGCTGCGTCTTCCCATGGTCTCTCGAGTGGTCCCTCATCCTCAGCTGTCGTGGATGGTTATGCGCCGGCGCCTAGTCTCCTTGGTTCATCCCCGACCATTGCTGAGCTGCCTGCTAGCCTCCAGCCCGCTGCCGTATCGAACGTCGGACGCCATGCTCCCCCCCCTCTGCCGGCCAGCACCCTACCTCCGGTGTCTAGCTCACTCCTTCGCACATGTCTGGACCGTCCGGGAGGTTGGCTGCCGGTCCGTCTATGGTTGGTGCTACTGGCCCATTTCAGCCTGTGGCTCCGACGTCTGCATCGGTCAAGGCTCCCTAGGTGTGGTATGCTGGGGTTTCTCTGGCTGCTTCAACTGCTGTGGTGGGTCCTTCGTTTGCACTGGTGGTCCTCCAGTCCCTCGCCCTTGTGACTCTTCCCTTGTCTCCCCATGCCCCAGCCTCAACTGATACAGGGGAGCCTGCATCCTTCTTCTCCATGGACGAGATAAAGATTTCTTGCCAGCCGTTGGAATTCACCATCATCGCCAGGACCTCCCACGGTTGGCCTACATTTCAGGAGATTCACTCACACCTGGCCCAACACTTTCGTTTCCATCAATATTTTCTCATTAGCACCATGGATCGCCAACACTTGCTGCTCTGCTTCCACAACCGAGAGGATTACTTACAAGTCCTGCTGAAGGACACTCTCCTTGTCAAAGGGAAGTCATTTGTCTTCTTCAAATGGAGCTTGCATTTCTCCAAGGAGGCCGACTCCCCACTTGTCCCTGTCTGGCTTGAAATGTCAGACCTCCCGGTCAATTTCTTCAATGAACCCATGATCCTTACCATCGCAGGGAGCATTGGTCCAACCCTGAAGGTCGATCGGAATACCCTCTGCCTCACATGATCGTCTGGCACCCGCGTCTGTGTGTAGCTGGATATCTCCAAGAAGTTCCCACCACGGGTTTGGGTTGGCCATGGCATCGGCAGGTTCTAGCAACCTATTATGTATCCAGATCCCCCGGTCTACTGCTCCTCCTACAAGAACCTTGGGCACCTTGACTCCAAGTGTAAGAAGAAATCTACGGGGCCACCTGCAAATGCTACTATTCATGGGTGCCCTTCCTCGGAGGCTGTGGTTGCTCCCCCACTGCTTGCATATGCTGTCGCCTATGTGATTTCTCCTATTCCCCTGCAAGCCTACTTGGCCTCCTCTACAGTTGCGCTGACCTCTGGCATGGATGGCTTTGCTCCTTCTAGCCCAACTCCTGTAGGCCTACCGGCATCTGCAGCCTTGACAACCCCACAGGAGCCCCTGGTCTCATCTCCCCCCTAGGTACCTGCTGCTACGTCTGCCACGCTGAAGCTCCAAGCCGGATCGTCTGTGGTGAACAGACCTCCTCAAGGGAACTTTGGCTGCCTCTCTGCCACTGGTCATTCAGCCACCCCAAGTGTCGACCCCCCTTCATAGGGGGTCGACCCCTGCACTTCTATTCTCTGCCAGCCAGAAGATAGTGTTCTTCCTACGGTTTGTATCTCCAACCCCAGTGCTCTAGTCTCGCAAGGGATTGTTGGGTTGGCTCCTGTCTCCTCTTGTGATGGTGATCTAGTGGCTGCGGATCCCAACTCTAGGCTTCCTGCCCTCTGCCTTATGGAGTCTAGCACCAGCACAGTAACTCTTCACGGTGGTGTTGGCTTGTATTCCTCCATTGGGGTTGGTGTTGTGGCTCATATAGTTGGTGCCTCTCCTGCTACTGCTTCAGACCTAGTGGGCCCCCAGGCTGGATCGTATGTGGTGGCCATGCCTTCTCAAAAGAGCTCTTGGAACCTCTCTGTCGTTAACTGTTCTGCACTCCTTGGTGTCGACCCCCCCTCCAAGGGGGTCGACCCATGCACAGAGGCTGATGTTCCTATTTCTATTGGAGAATCTAGGCTCGGTGTTTTGGACCCGCAAGGAACTATTGTGCAACCATCACATATGTCCAAGGGATTGGTTCTCAACCCTCTACTACCTACAGATCCCTCTTCTCATGGTGGAATTGTGGCTGCGGCCTCCTTCTCTGGGCCACCTGCACCCTCTATCATGGGGTCTAGTTCTGCTGATCCTAGGGCTCTTCTTGACAAAGGTGGATCCTCTCCTTCCTATTCCAGTGACTCTTCACTATCATTCCCTCCTCTCACCCACGGGCTAGCTATCTCTGGGCTTGAACCGGTTGCACATGTGAAGAACATCCAAGCTGCACACCTTTAATTTGTGGGCAAGGGACAACAATCACAAGTGGAGGAATCAGGTGTTAGGACTCGATAGGGTATGCGCCGGAGCGCCTCGGCTGGGGTCACCAACCTCCAGGGTTAATGAAAGCCTTTCTTTGGAATATTCGAGGCTTGGGCAATGCCCAATCGATAAGCAGGCTGAGATTTCTCATCCACAATCATGACATCGGGCTTGTTGCTGTTCTTGAGCCCAAGCTCCCTTCATCCTTGCTGGAAAGGTATAGACTGAAGCTTCGTATGTCCCATTGTATTTCCAACTCCTCCCCCAAGGGCCACATCTGGGTTTTCTGGCAGGACACATTTGATGTCTCATTGGTTACTAGCTCGGACTAGCAGGTTACTCTCTCTGTCTGCTCAGTGTTTGGCAGCAAGTTCTTCATATCTATTGTTCATGCCAGCTGCACCATACCTGAGAGACATGTACTGTGGGACCACCTCGTGGACTTCTCTTCATCTTGTGACAGGCCGTGGCTACTTGGCAGGGACTTTAATAGCAGCCTTCACCCGTCGGAGAAACGAGGGGGGAAGCGGGCATTCTCTCTTTCTATGGTGGATTTCCAGGCTTGTGTTTCCGCATCTGGGCTGGAGGATGATGCTTTCATTGGAGGGAAGTTCACTTGGTACAATGGGCAGCAGCCTAATGGCATTTGGGCTAGACTGGACAGGGTTCTCTTCAATGGTGAATGGGCTATCTCTTGTCCCGTGATCTCTGTGCAGCACCTCTCCCGAGCATGCAGCGACCACTGGCCTTTGCTTTTGTCTGTGCCCATTGATTCCCAAAGGTGGCCGTCAAAGTTTTACTTCCAACATATGTGGATGACTCATGCCCAATTTTTTCATGACTCTCATGCGGCTTGGGCCGCTGCCCCATCCTCTTCCTTCCCTATGATCGCCATGGCACTCAAGCTTAGACACATGAAAGCTTTCTACAAGGAATTGAATACAAATATCTTCAAGAATGTCTTTGCTAATGTTCAGGCCGCTGAAGAGTGTTTGATGCGGGACGGACAGCGAACCTGGGACTCTAGCTCGCGGGCATCCCTATGCGAGGGAAACGTGGGACCATGCGTGGTTGAGGAACCGGCAATGAGTCAAGGGTACTCGGCTCTTCCGTGCTCGGATCGAGTCACGGGATGGGCCACGCTCTCACTCACTCTCGTAGTAGTGATAAAATTGGGAACGAGCTAGGAATTCTAACGCTCAAGCAGCGGCATTCAAAAGTATACGAGACAAGCAAATGAAATAAGAGGAGGGTGGCGAGTTTACCTCCACGCTCCGGGCGTGGGGAAGGCGATCTCGGCCAAGAATCGTACTCCCGGTACACAGTAATTAAATTATTACAGCAGTAATTTTATGGCCCACTGCACGCAGGGAGGGAAAGGGAGAAAAAAATAACATGGGAATACCAAGCTTTGGTTGACGGGCAGCAATTTGGAACGCTCCCGGGCCGGAGATGAACTGCGGGTTCGGCTCGGTTCTGCGGGACAGCAGGAGGGTCCGGCTGTCGGGGCGACGGTGCCTTGACGTCTCCTTGCTGCGACGGCTTGCTGGGATGTTGCTAATGGGTTGTCGAGCGATCTCCGGGAGCGACGGTCGCCGAAGGTATCCCGACATATTTTACCAGGATTTACCGGTGGACTGATTTGCTGGCCTGTCCACAGATCTGAACTGTTCGCCTTCACGAGAAGAATTTCTGCGGCCAGATCCGAAGTCGGACCGATGCAAAATTGGTACCGATGGATAGAGCACTCAGAGGGCTACAACATATAATTTTTTCATATCCATCAAGTGAATGGATTGAAAATGAACATGACTGTGGTTTGTTGTTGCTTCTGACTCAGAATTACAGACACACAGGATAGAATAAGATCAGTATGAAATTGAATTTTGACAGACATGAAAATAATAGATCTAGACTCCAGACAAAATTATGGGTGGATGGGGGGTAAGTGAGGAACACATATGATTTTTTGGAGATTTTAGGAGATGTATGAGGGGGCAGGAAAAATAGAAAAATAGAGTCTTATCCTACAGATCTGCTGATTGGCAGACTATCAAGGGTGGAACAAAAAATACGGGAAAAATACTAAATGACCTCTGATTGACACGAAATTTAAAATGGAGACTGGGGATAACAAGAAGAACAAACCCGCAATATTTCAGCTCGATCGGCTCTCTTTATTTAGAGATAAAAATCAGGCTTCAACCTTTTGTCTTGATCTGGATAGCACTTCGACGCAGTGGCGGTGGCGGTGCGACGGCGGCTCGATGGCGGCGGCGGTGCTGAGCTTCTCACTCAGAGAGGGGGAAGGGAGGAGGCTTCACACCTCAAGAAATTTTTAGAACTCCATCTGCAAGGGGGGTGGGAGAGAGAAAGGGGTGCCCATTGGGCTTGCTCTTGACAGAAATGCTTAATTCTTCATTAAAATCTCTAATGACACTATACATAGGCTTATATAGAGAATGGCAAGGGGTGGGGGGCTGGGAATTTCGTGGGAGAGAGGGGAGGGGTAAACTAGGGATAGCATTTTCTTCCCCCATGTGATCAGATGACCAAATTAAATAAAAATATAACATGGAATAAACTATATTATAAGGGGGAAGCATCTTGGACTTAGCTTGGTCCAAGTTTGAATTTTCTTCCACCTTGTCACCCCTTGGTCCAAGTCCAATGTTGGACTTTGAACCAGCCCCACATGGGCCCTAGGACTTAGGTGGACCAATGGGAAAGAGGGTGGGGGACCATGCTGGACCTACTGGCAATTTACGTAGAAACCCAATGACTTAAAGACTAACCCTTTGGCTTATAATGCCTTACAATTGCAAACCCAATTAGCCAAGGGTATAGATACAAACAAAATGATGTAAATGCAAAATAAAAATGTTAGTGCCCGGTGTTGATTCCCATCAATTCTCCCCGGGTGGGAAGAACTCGACCCCGTCGAGTAAGGGGTGTAGCTGCTCGTGTGGCTCCTGCGGATCCGTCACCGAACATAGAAGCGCGGAGTACGCTCCACACCAAGTAATCGTCACCTGCTCATCACGTATATATTCGATATGCGCACGTTGCTGTGGGAATGAGGTTAGTGGTGGACACTCCGGGGTGGGGTCACTCTCAAAGGAAGGAGACAGCTCAATGACTCACTAGGAATCACCGTTGTGTCCCTTTTTATGACTAGATAGGATATGATGAGGTAGAGCTGATCCCAAATTCCGGCAAGTCTACAACATACGCATAAGATCTGACTTGCCTCACACTCGAAAGTGACTGACACCGCGAGTTGACATGAGACGGACTCGACTCGATGCATGCAGACTCACTATGCACTCGATAGACAAACGGTATGAAATAAAGACTCACACATGACCCTAAACAAACCTACTGTTTGTCTGACCCATACAAATGTAATGGTGGACCAGGACATCCGAATGTGTGCCATGCATACACTAGATGTAATCGATGGTTGGCGGAATGGGGAACTTCTAAACATCCTAGTATGCCCCTAGCATGTGGCTGCCTGTTGGATTTGGGAGACTTGGGAGGGCTAAGAGATTCAAAGTTTACTTCTTCCTTTCCCCAATGAACGGACTCCTTGCGGAGTGAAGGTGGACTGGCCCGTGGGGAAGGGGTGTGGCAGTGGACTCCCTTGAAAAAGTTGAGTAAATGTGGTGGGTCAAGGGGTTCACTAGGGAATGGGTCGAAGGGATCAAAGAAAGTATTACCCCTCGAACTGGGCTCCCCTATGACACGGTCCCACATTTGAAATTTTTGAAGGTGTAGGTGGTCACCTTCATGCACTAGGGTATAGGGGACGGTGATCTCGTATAGAAGGTATGGTTCCTCCCTCGGGATAAAGGGAATGAAGTTTGGCTCGGCTTGCATGGGGAGGAATAAAAGAACCTCCGTGGTGACATGACCCACGGTGCACACGGAGGTAATGGACCCTAAGGTCGGATGGGTGAAGCTACTACTATTGCGTTGGTTGAAGCCTCAAGCCAACATATAAGTCAACTTTATTTGCGAGTCTAATCCCATAATAAGGTTATCCAATGTATCAACATGGTGACTAGACCGAAATGTGGTATAGAATGAGTTGACCGGCACTAAGGGTAGCGTGGGGTCCATGGGTGGGTAGTAAGGCGGACTAGGGACCAAGCCGATCTTGAGCCAACTAAGTAGTGGCTCGGCGATGAATAGCTTTCCTGTTAAGAACACGGGTGGCTCGGGCTAAGGTTGCTCCAAATGAGGTGACTCCGAATAAAGATTGGACATAGATGGCAATGGAGCTCTAGGGGAGGGGTTCCCTGACTGGGGTGGGGGAGACCATGGAGTAGGCGGTCCGACCTGCTGGGGACTCGGCTGAGAAGTAGATGCTCGCCGAAGGGCGGCATCAAAGCTTGCCTCGAAAGGCTCAACCTCTAGAGCGACCAGATAAGACTACGCCAGAGTGAACCCGTCGCGGCATAAACATTCAAACTGGAATTAAAGCCACAAACCTCTCCGAAACTGAAATGCGGTTGTGGTGCTCTCCTTTGCAACTCCATAGTCCAACCGGTACTTATCATACTCTCGAATGTACTCAAACACGGACTTGTTGCCTTGGACGGGTCTGATCGGGGTACATGGGTTGGCCATAGTTGCACATAAGATGGGAATTGCTTCCCCTTGGAGTGGGCATGCATTGGAACACCTTTTTTATTTTTTTATTTTTTTAGGCAAGACTAATGCAAGCACGTAGACAAGACTCTAAATGGTTCAAAGGGTAAAATGTGGACTCGAATACAAACCTAGACTTAACCAATAAACGGTACTTGGCGGAGTTACGGGATCCAAAGATCCTCTCTCGCAAGGCTGCTACATTCCGATAGACGTAACCTATCATTCCGGCGACACCTTTAGATGTACCGAGTAGAGGAATGCAAATGCACCCTTGCACCGACTTAGACTTAGACTCTCTTTTTGTTTTGTTTTCAAGCAAAGACTACCCTAGACTCAACCTTACGCTCTGATACCAATTTCATGCGGGACGGACAGCGAACCTGGAACTCCAGCTCGCGGACGTCCCTATGTGAGGGAAATGCGAGACCGTGCGCGGTTGAGGAACCGGCAATGAATCACGGGTAATCTGCTCTTCCGTGCTTGGATCGAGTCACGGGACGGGTCACGCTCTCACTCACTCTCGCAGCAGTGATGAAATTGGGAACGAGCTAGGAATTCTAACACTCAAGCAGCGACATTTAAAAGTATATGAGATAAGCAAATGCAATAAGAGGACGGTGTCGAGTTTACCTCCACGCTCCGGGCGTGGGGAAGGCGATCCCGACCAAGACTCGTACTCCCGGTACATAGTAATTAAATTATTACAGCAGTAATTTTATGGCCCACTCCACGCAGGGAGGTAAAGGGCGAAAAAAATAACCTGGGAATACCAAGCTTGGGTTGACGGGTAGCAATTTGGAACGCTCCCGGGCCGGAGATGAACTGCGGGTTCGGCTCGGTTCTGCGAGTCCTGCGGGATAGTAGGCGGGTCCGACTATCGGGGCGGCGGTGCCTTGACGTCTCCTTGCTGTGATGGCTTGCTGGGATGTTGCTGATGGGTTGTCGAGCGATCTCCAGGAGCGATGGTCGCCGAAGGTATCCCGGCGTATTTTACCAGGATTTACCGGTGGGCTGATTTGCTGGCCTGTCCACAGATCTGAACTGCACGCCTTTATGAGAAGAATTTATGCGGCCAGATCTGATGTCGGATCGACGCAGAATTGGTACCGATGAATAGAAGACTCAGAGGGATACAACATATAATTTTTTCGGATCCATCAAGTGAATGGATTGAAAATGAAAATGACTGTGGTTTGCTGTTGCTTCTGACTCAGAATTATCGGCACATAGGAAAGAACAAGATCAGTCTGAAATTGAATTTTCACCGACATGAAAACAATTAATCTAGACTCCATAAAAATTATGGGTGGAAGAGGGGTTAGTGAGGAACACGTATGATTTTTTTGGAGATTTTAGGAGATGTATGAGGGGGCGGGAAATATAGAAGAACAGACTCCTATCCTGCAGATCTGCTGATTGGCAGACTCTCAGGGGTGGAACAAAAAATGCTGGAAAATTACGAAATGACCTCTGCTTGACACAAAATTTAAAATGGAGACTTAGAATAACAAGAAGAACAAACATGTAATATTTCAGCTCAATCAGATCTTCTGATTTAGAGATAAAAATCAGGCTTCAACCTTTTATCCTGATCTGGACAGAACTTTGACGCGGTGGCGGTGGCGGTGCGACGGCGGCTCGATGGCGGCGGCGACGGCGGCGGAGGTGCTGAGCTTCTCACTCAAAGAGGGGGAGTGGAGGAGGCTTCACACCTCAAGAAATTTGCAGAACTCCATCTGTAAGGGGGGTGGGGGAGAGAAAGGGGTGCCCTTGGGCTTGCTCTTTGTAAAAATGATTAATTCTTCATTAAAATCTCTAATGACACTATATATAGGCTTATATAGAGAATGGCAAGGGGTGGGGGGCGGGGAATTTCATGGGAGATAGGGGAGGGGTAAACTAGGGATAAGATTTTCTTCCCTCATGTGATCAGATGACCAAATTAAATAAAAATACAACATGGAATAAACTATATTATAAGGGGGAAACATCTTGGACTTTGCTTGGTCCAAGTTTGAATTTTCTTCCACCTTGTCCCCCCTTAGTCCAAGTCCAATCTTGGACTTTGAACCAGCCCCACATGGGCCCTAGGACCTAGGTGGACCAATGGGAAAGAGGGTGGGGGACCCTGCTGGACCCACTGGCAATTTACATAGAAACCCAATGACTTTAAAGACTAACCCTTTGGCTTATAATGCCTTATAATTGCAAACCCAATTAGCCAAGGCTATAGATACAAACAAAAGGATGCAAATGCAAAATAAAAATGTTAGTGCCCGGTGTTGATTCCCATCAATTCTCCTCGGGTGGGAAGAACTCGACCCCATCGAGTAAGGGGTGCGGCTACTCATGTGGCTCCTGCAAATCCATCACCGAACCTAGAAGCGCGGAGTACGCTCCACACCAAGTAATCGTCACATGCTCATCCCGTATATATTCGATATGCGCATGCTGCTGTGGGAATGAGGCTAGTGGTGGACACTCTGGGGTGGGGTCACTCTCAAAGGAAGGAGAAAGCTCAATGACTCACTAGGAATCACTGTTGTGTCCCTTTTTTTGACTAGATCCGATATGCTGAGGTAGAGGCGATCCCAAATTCTGGCAAGTCTACAACGTACGCATAAGATCTGACTTGCCTCACACTCGAAAGCGACTGACACTGCGAGTTGACATGAGACGGACTCGACTCGATGCATGCAGACTCACTATGCACTCGATAGACAAACGGTATGAAACAACGACTCACACATGACCCTAAACAAACCTACTGTTAGTCTGACCCTTACACATGCAATGGTGGAACAGGACATCCGAATGTGTGCCATGCATACACTAGATGCAATCGATGGTTGGCAGAATGGGGAACTCCTAGACATCTTAGTATGCCCCTAGCATGTGGCTACCTGTTGGATTTGGGAGACTTGGGAGGGCTAGGAGATCCAAAGTTTCCTTCATTTTCCCCCAATGAACGGACTCCTTGCCGAGTGTAGGTGGACTGGCCCGTGGGGAGGGGGTATGGTAGTGGACTCCCTCGAAAAAGTGGAGTAAATGTGGTGGGTCAAGGGGTTCACTAGGGAATGGGTCGAAGGGATCAAAGAAAGTATGACCCCTCAAATTGGGATCCCCTATGACACGGTCTCACATTTGGAATTCTTGAAGGTGTAGGTGGTCACCTTCATGCACTAGGGTATAGGGGACGGTGATCTCATATAGAAGGTATGGTTCCTCCCTCGGGGTAAAGGGAATGAAGTTTGGCTTGGCCTGCATGGGGAGGAATAAAAGAACCTCCGTGGTGACATGACCCACGGTGCACACGGAGGTAATGGACCCTAAGGCCGGATGGGTGAAGCTACAACTATTGGGTTGGTTGAAGCCTCAGGCTGACATATAAGTCAACTTCATTTGCGAGTCTAATCCCATAACAAGGTCATCCAATGTATCAACATGGTGACTAGACTGGAATGTGGCATAGAATGAGTTGACCGACAATAAGGGTAGCATGGGGTCCATGGGTGGGTAGTAAGGCGGACTAGGGACCAAGCTGATCTTAAGCCAACTAAGTAGTGGCTCGACGATGAATAGCTTTCCTGTTAAGAACACGGGTGTCTCGGGCTAAGGTTACTCCAAATGAGGTGACTCCGAATAAAGATCAAACGTAGATGGCAATTGAGCTCTAGGGGAGCGGTTCCCTGACTGGGGAGAGGGAGACCGTGGAGTAGGCTGTCCGACCGGCTCGGGACTCGGCTTAGAGGTAGATGCTCATCGAAGGGCGGCATCAAAGCTTGCCTCGAAAGGCTCAACCTCTAGGGCGACCAGATAAGACTGTGCCAGAGTGAACGCGTCGCGGCAGAGGCATTCAAACTGGAAGTAATGTCGCAAACCTCTCCGAAACTAAAATGCGGATATGGTGCTCTCCTCTGTAACTCCATATTCCAACCGGTACTTATAATACTCCCGAATGCACTCAAACACAGACTTGTTGCCTTGGACGGGTCTGATCGGGGTACATTGGTTGGCCATAGTTGCACATAAGATGGAAATTGGTTCCCCTAGGAGTGGGCATGCATTGGAACACCTTTATTATTTTTTTTTATGCAAAACTTTTATGCAAGACTAATGCAAGCACCTAGACACGACTCTAAATGGTGAAAAGGGTAAAATGCAGACTCGAATACAATCCTAGACTTAACTAATAGACGGTACTTGGCGGAGTTACGGGATCCGAAGATCCTCTCTTGCAAGGCTGCTACCTTCCCGATAGGCGTAACCTATCATACCGGCGACGCCTTTAGATATACCGAATAGAGGAATGAAAATGCACCCTTGGACTGACTTAGACTTAGTCTCTCTTTTTGTTTTGTTTTCAAGCAAAGACTACCCTAGACTCAACCTTATGCTCTGATACCAATTTGATGCGGGACGGACAGCAGACCTGGGACTCTAGCTCGCGGACGTCCCTATGTGAGGGAAATGTGGGACCGTGCGCGGTTGAGAAACCGGCAATGAGTCAATGGTACTCGGCTCTTTCGTGCTCGGATCAAGTCACGAGACGGGTCACGCTCTCACTCACTCTCACTGCAGTGATAAAATTGGGAACGAGCTAGGAATTCTAACACTCAAGCAGCGGTATTCAAAAATATACGAGATAAGCAAATGCAATAAGAGGAGGGTGGCGAGTTTACCTCCACGCTCTGGGCGTGGGGAAGGCGCTCCCGGCCAAGACTCGTACTCCCAGTACACAGTAATTAAATTATTACAGCAGTAATTTTATGGCCCACTCCACGCAGGGAGGTAAAGAGGGAAAAAAATAACCTGGGAATACCAAGCTTGGGTTGACGGGCAGCAATTTGGAACGCTCCCGGGCCGGAGATGAACTGCGGGTTCGGCTCGGTTCTACGGGTCCCGTGGGACAGTAGGCGGGTCCAGCTACCGGGGCGGCGGTGCCCTGGCATCTCCTTGCTGTGATGGCTTGCGGGGATGCTATTGATGAGTTTCCGAGCGATCTCCGGGAGCGGCGGTCGTCGAAGGTATCCCGACGTATTTTACCAGGATTTACCGGTGGACTGATTTGTTGGCCTGTGCATAGATCTGAACTGCGCGCCTTCACGAGAAGAATTTCTGCGGCCAGATCCGATGTCGGATCGATGAAAAATTGGTACCGATGGATAGAGGACTAAGAGGGCTACAACATATAATATTTTCAGATCCATCAAGTGAATGGATTGAAAATGAAAATGACTGTGGTTTGCTGTTGCTTCTGACTCAGAATTACAGACACACAGGACATAACAAGATCAGTCTGAAATTAAATTTTGACAGACACGAAAACAATAGATCTAGACTCCAGAAAAATTATGGGTGGAAGGGGGGTTAGTGAGGAACACGTATGATTTTTTTGGAGATTTTAAGAGATGTATGAGGGGGCAAGAAAAATAGAAGAACATACTCCTATCCTGCAGATCTGCTAATTGGCAGACTGTCACGGGTGGAACAAAAAATATGGGAAAAATACTAAATGACATCTGATTGACACAAAATTTAAATTGAAGATTGGGCAAAACAAGAAGAACAAACAACCAATATTTCAGCTCGATCAGATCTTCGGATTTAGATATAAAAATTGGGCTTCAACCTTCTATCCTGATCTGGACAGAACTTCGACGCGGCGGCGGTGGCGGTGTGACGGCGGCTCGATGGCGGCGGCGACGGCGGTGCTTAGCTTCTCACTCATAGAGGGGGAGGGGAGGAGGCTTCACACCTCAAGAAATTTTCAGAACTCCATCTACAAGGAGGGTAGGAGAGAGAAAGGGGTGCCCTTGGGCTTGCTCTTGGCAAAAATGCTTAATTCTTCATTAAAATCTCTAATGACACTATACATAGGCTTATATAGAGAATGGAAAGGGGTGGGGGGCTGGGAACTTCGTGGGAGAGATGGGAGGGGTAAACTAGGGATAATATTTTCTTCCCCCATGTGGTCAAATGACCAAATTAAATAAAAATACATCATGGAATAAACTATATTATAAGGGGGAAGCATCTTAGACTTTGCTTGGTCCATGTTTGAATTTTCTTCCACCTTGTCCCCCCTTAGTCCAAACCCAATCTTGGACTTTGAACCAGCCCCACATGGGCCCTAGGACCTAGGTGGACCAATGGAAAAGAAGGTGGGGGACCCTACTGGACCCACTGAGAATTTACATAGAAACCTAATGACTTTAAAGACTAACCCTTTGACTAATAATGCCTTAAAATTGTAAACCCAATTAGCAAAGGGTATAGATACAAACAAAAGGATACAAATGAAAAATAAAAATGTTAGTGCCTGGTGTTGATTCGCATCAGTGTTTCTCCATGGCGCAAGAATCATTTGACAACAACCCTTCTACTACTCATTTGGCGGCTTTCTTGGCTGCCAAAGATGACTTGGACCGGGTCCACACCCAAGAAGAAATGTTCTGGAGGCAAAAGTCATGGATTAAGTGGCTCAATGAAGGCGACCGGGTCCACACCACGTTCAATTTGCTCACGATGGGCTCTCTAGGCTAGTGGACTCTTCTCACGTGTGGGTGCTCTCTCAATGGGGGGAGTAGGCTCAATATCATCATTAGGTACCACCGTGGGACCCTTATATGGAACTAGGTCGGTCATGTGGAATGTAGGTCTCACTCCGTACTCCTCGGGAAGATCTATCTGGTAGGCGTTAGTGCCAATACGCCTCAAAACCTGGAAGGGACCAGCCCCACGAGGCCTCAATTTGGAGATGGCTCCTAGGGAGAGCCTCTCCGTCCTCACCATCACAAAGTCACCCACTTAAAATTCTTGGTGGCGCCGATGAGAGTCAACATGCCTCTTATAAGTCTCATTCTTCTTGCTGATGTGCTTGCAAATTTCTTCATGCAATTCTCTAATGTGTTGGGCAAACGACTCAGCTGAAATAGACACTCTAGCATGCTGGGGAAGGGGAATGAGATCAGAAGGTTTCCTTGGCTTGTACCCATGTAAAGTCTCGAATGGACTCATCCCTATGGACTTGTTGACAGAGTTGTTATATGCAAATTCAACCTGAGGTAGAATGAGATCCCAATTTCCTAGACGATCCTCAACAAGACACCTAAGGAGGTTCCCTAGATTCCGATTGACAACTTCAGTTTGGCCATCCGTTTGAGGGTGGTAGGCCGCGGAGAATTTAAGGAGGGTACCCATCAAGTGCCAAAGGGTCTTCCAAAAATAGCTGGTGAACTTGACATCCCTATCGGAGACTATGGTCTTGGGTAGCCCATGGAAGTGAACAACATCATCAAAGAATAATCGGGCCACTCGGGAGGCATATGAGGTTTTGGAGTATGGGATGAAGTGGGCCATCATAGAGAATCTGTCCACTACCACAAAGATCGAATCATGTTTCCTTTGAGTCTTGGGTAGGCCTAACACAAAGTCCATGCTTAAGTCTTGCCATGGACGGTCGGGGATGGAGAGAGGGGTATAAAGGTCGGTGTTTTACTTCACCTGCTTGGCCGAAGCACATGTGCGGCATTGGCCCACTATCTTGGCCACATCTCTCTTGAGACTTGGCCAAAAGAATTGTCCCTCAACTAGAGCAATGGTCTTATGGACCCCAAAATGACCAGCTAGTCCTCCTGCATGTAACTCCCAAACCAAGAAATCACGGAGTGAGGTCCGTGGTATGCAAAGCTTTGGCCCCTTGAAGAGGAACCCATCCTCCAAGATAAAGCCGTCATGTTCCCTGCTAGAATGAGTGGTCAAGGTGGTATAGATGTGCCCAAAGTCGGGATAGTAAGGGTACTCATCCTTGAGCCTCTCAAACCCGGTAACCTCAACATGGATAGTGGACAATAAAGAGACCCTTCTACTAAGAGCATCCACTACTCGGTTCTCACTTCCCACCTTGTGTTTGATGACAAAGGTGTAGGATTGGATGTACTCAACCCAGCGGGCATGTCGGGCATTCAACTTTTGTTGGGTGTTGAGGTATTAGAGGGCCTCATGATCAGAAAAGATGATAAATTCTTTGGGTAATAAATAGTGCCTCTAATGTCAGAGGGACTGAACCACGGCATAGAACTCTTTGTCATAAGTGGAGTACCGTGTCCTAGCATCACATAGCTTCTCACTGAAGAAGGTCACTGGGTGCCCCTCTTGACTAAGGATCCCTCCTATTCCTATCCCGGATGCATCACATTTGACTTCAAAGACTTTGGAGAAATCGGGTAAGCATAGGACTGGGGCTTGGGTCATCTTCTCCTTAAGCTCTTGGAAGGCTTTGAAGGCTGGTTTGGTCCACACAAAAGTCCCCTTTTTGAGACAATCAGTGATAGGGGTGGTGATAGTGCTAAATCCCCGAATAAACCTCCTATAGAATGTGGCCAACCCATGGAAACTTCGGACCTCATGAAGGGTGTAGGGTTCTGGCCAATCAAGAATAGCTTGGACCTTCTTGGGGTCCATGGAGACACCCTTGGTAGACATCACAAATCCTAGGAAGGTGATAGATGTGGTCATGAAGTGACACTTTCCTTGGTTGGCAAATAGACTCTCATGTCAGAGGACGGTGCAAACTTGCCTAAGGTGGTCAAGGTGGGCCTCTTGGGATTGACTATAGATGAGAATGCCATCAAAGTAGACCACTAAAAATATCCCAATGAAAGGCCTAAGGACCTCCATCATGAGTCGCATGAAAGTACTTGGGGCATTTGAGAGCCCAAAAGGCATGACTAGCCATTCATAAAGGCCATCCTTGGTCTTGAAGGCCGTTTTCCACTCATCTCCGGGCCTAATCCTAACTTGGTGGTAGCCACTCTTGAGGTCGATCTTGGAGAAAGTAGTGGCTCCAGCTAGCATGTCAAGCAAGTCATCAAGCCTAGGGATGGGGAACCTATACTTGACGGTGATTTTATTATTGGCCTGACTATCCACACACATCCGCCATGATCCATCCTTCTTGGGGGTGAGGAGGGCTGGGACGGCACATGGACTTTTGCTAATGCGGATGAAGCCCTTCCTAATGAGTTCCTTTATTTTCCTCCTAAGTTCGGCATGTTCCGTAGGATTGAGGCGATAATGAGGAAGGTTTGGAAGGGTGGCTCCCGGAACTAGATCAATTGCGTGTTGTACATCACGCATGGGAGGGAGTTGGTCCGGGAGCTCCTCCGGGAACACATCATGAAATTCTTCTAGGAGATGCCGGACTTCTATGGGATGGGGGTTGGAGGGAGTGGGCTCTCCTAGGCAAATGTTCATCGCACATAAAGGTGTCCCTTGAGCTATCTCCTCCTCAAGCTCTCTTTTGGTGATGAGATGAAGACCCTTGGTCAACCCTGAAGCCTCACCTTGGTTGGGGTTTTGGGTAAGTGATTGTGTCGGAGGGGTGGAGTTCCCTGAGGCTTGGGGTATAGTGGGGTGATGCCCTTGAGGGAGTGTGTCCCTCTTAGGCATGGGACGTGGTGGGGAGGGATTAAGACGGATAGTCTTTCTCTCATGCTCAAAGGTGCATGTGTTGGTCCTACCCAAAATAGTGGCATCCACATCATAAAGCCAATGTCTCTCTAGTAGGATGCTTCCTACTTCTATGGGGATAATATCACACCATATTTGACTATGGTAGGAGGAGAAGGTGAGGGGCACTAGGCAGCGAGTGTTGACCGGGATGGAGTTGTTGTTGATCCATGAGACCTGGTAGGTACTTGGGTGGCTAGTGATAGTCAGCCCAAGGAGCTTAACGGTGTCGGGAGACACGGCATTGACACAACTCCCGCTATCTAAGATCACTTTTCTCACATGACCCCCTACCTTAACAAAGGTGTGAAAGATTGAGGTTCGACGCCAGTCCTCCTCTTGGGGTTTGGTAAGGGTACACCTAATCACTACTAGATGGGAGTCGGTAGATGTCATGGTGTGGTCTAGACCTAACTCATGGTATTGGGCCTCGTACTCCTCCTCGCAATATAGTGAGGCTTCATGGACCTCAATCGTGCTCTCAAGTTCCCCTTGGGGTGGGGGAGCTTCTTCCTTCACTGGCAAACTAGACAACCCCTTGGATGGGCATTGCCCCGTGAAGTGCCCAAATCCTTGACATCTATAGCATTGTTGGCGCCCACTACCCGGGGTGGTCCCTCCTACATTTGGGCCCTTGGAACTCTCTTCCCTCCGTGGAGGAGGGTGGCTAGGGGCGGCCTTGGTTGGAGTGATGGTGGGAGGGGGATAGTAAGGCCGTAATGGGGTATTCCCACTTGGGCTAGGGGCCTTCAAAGGGGGTCCGGGGTGGTTCGGGGCCCCATGCTTTTGGGATCGGTCGATCGGAGAGGTGCAAACCTAGGGATTCTATAGAATCGTTCAACATCCCAAGCTATTTTGTAGGCTTGCTCAAGGTTGTCGACATCTCTCATTAAAAGTTTCCTCTTGGTGTGGTTTTGGAGCCCATTCCTAAATTGGGACAAGGTGACGGCCGGGTCCTCATGAACTCCACACTTCAAAAGATAGGAGTCAAATTTCTCAATGTATTCAACCACGGTCTTCCCTTCTTGGGTGAGGCTTTGCCACTCATCGAAGAGTATTTGGTGGTAGGATAGGGGTAGGTACTCGCTTCTAAGTTGGTTCTTCATACCTGCCCAAGTGTCAATAGGCTCTTCTCGCCTAACCCTTCTTAACCCCTCTTGGTTTAGCCAATAAGTCTTGGCTAATTTGGTGAGATGCATCTTGGCCAACCTCACTCTCCTTGGGTCGGACATAGGGTACCATTCAAAGTATTGGTCCATGGTGGTCTCCCATTCTAAGTATGCACTTGGTTCATGGGAACCGTCAAAGTTTGGGGCTTCTACCTTGATCATCCTTAAGAGTGGGTCATCCGGGTCGTCCCATGGACGCCTTTCATTATGTTGGTTGTGGCGAGGCCTCTCATAGTCATGGTAGGGGTCAGTATTCCTACCCTCCCTATCAATTTCAGCATGTGGATGGTGGGCTCTTGGGCCATTGTTCCTTGGGTGCAGCTCATGCTCTTCTAGCCAAGTAAGCTGAGTGGAAAGGGACTCTAGTTGGGCAAGGATGGTGGCAAGGGTAGCATCCACCCGGTCCATTTGGCCGTGGGGTTCCTCCCTACGGGCATCTTGGTTGAGTTGGGGATTGGGATCCATGGGGGGAACCGAAGAGGATGGATCGGGTCAATACATGGCTCCACTACGGGTGGACATGCAAGGGACGGGAAAGACTTGACGGATGGTTGACTCAATGCAATGGTCCTAGGACTTAGACTTGATAGAGACAAGTCTAAACCTGGCTATGATACCAATTGATGTGACAGGACCTAAACACACAAGCACAATTCACAAGTAGAACGGACCGGTATCGACGGCCACTCACCCGGCACTCACCCAAAACCCGGGGGCAACTCGGCAATGCTGAGTCAAGGTTGTGAGGGCTGGACCCTTGCTGGTAGAGGGCCAGCAAGGCCTTCCCAAGGCTATGTAGGCCCAATTCAATGGGGCCGACCGGGTGTCGAGGGCACGGGTCACACTCTCTCCCCTGACGGCCACTCGAAGCAAAGGAGCTTGCGAATCGGGCACTCACTCTCACGGGCCAGCGGAGCTATGAACTATTATTGAATGAACAAGGCGTCCAAATGCGATTAAGGGGTAGAGCACTTACTCGACCGGTTTGAAGAAACCGGTCCCGTTCGGAGACGAGGGCGAGCGGGGAAACGTGGGTTCCCCACACGCTGTGCCGGTGAAGCTTCAACCTATTGTATAAATTTACACCACTACTCCTCGTGCAAGGGGGTTGAACAAGGGGAGGGGAAGTCAATCTTACATCCAAACCCCACCTCCCACAAGGAGGGGCAGTATGCCAGCCAGGCGGGGGAGGGAAGAGTTGGACTACAGACTAAGTGGATGGAGGTTGCCGATTTTGCCCGCTCTCTGGAACAGGGGATAGACGGTCGATGTCATCGCCGCTACGGTTGCTCCCGAACATTATTGTCAACGAGACCAGTGGCAAAACTTCCTAGGTTGGCCCAGGAGGACGTCTGATTTTTTGTAGGAGTTTTGGTAGCCGGCGTTGGTCGGGGCAGGGCCGAGAGTAGGGCCTCTATTCTCTGGTTCTTACTGCTTCAGCACCAATGTCGCAGGAAGTCGAGGTCACCACGGGCGCTCCTGGGTTCTGATTCTGGCGTGGCCAGAGTCGTTGGATTCATTGTCGAGCCCTCTTAGAAATGTGACCCGCGGGGATGCTGGAGGAGGTCAGAGTAGATAGGGACAGTGATCAGGTGTCGGTTGAGTACCAGAGGGGACAAAATAGCCTACCCAAGGGAGAAAATTGAGAACTCACTAGTCCACGGTCCAATCGGGGGGCCGCTTCATGGTACTGGATGGTGACTAGTTGTAGAATACCTCAGCCAAGCCCAGCCTCCAAATCCTTAGGTGGTTGGCTGTGGGAGTCTCTGCAAGCAGCTTCAGGTTGACAGTTTGGAGGAAGACGCGCAGTTTGGGAAGATCGGCTCCTCCGGGGAGCCACAAGCTCAGACTGGAATGAGACTACCGCCGCTGTGAAGAGGACAGGGAGACGCTTCCAACTGTACCACTTGGGCTTCCAAGGACGCCGGGATGACATTGTGGCCGGCACTACAAGTGGCTGGTTCTCTGCAACACCCTCAGTTGCGAGCAGGTCCACCGGTGTAGCTTCAAAAGCACAAGGGGATGGGGAGGGATGAAGCTAAATGGTGAAGGGAGGTGGAGGGGGACCAGAGGGGGATGTGTTGGGGGTGAGGAGGGGGCTAGAGTTGTGTTGGAGGTGGAGGAAGAGGGAAGGGACACTGGAAATGGGGCTGCTGGTTCTGCCAAGGTGGAGAGGGGGGGCGGTAGAGGAAGTGCTAGGATGATGGAGGGGGCGGCCAGCTCAATGGGGGTTCTCTACTTGGGGTGATCTAGGGCATGGGGGGAAGGAGAGAGTGGTGGGAATTATTTAAACTTCCCTTGGGAGTGGGAGGATTTCATGGGGAAGAGGGAGGATTGTGTTGGGAAGATAAATATTCTTCAAGGGAGGGGAAGAGATTTAGTGGGATTTGGTGGGGTTTGGTGGGAGGGAATGATGGCACCAAGGGAAGTGGAAAGGTAGTGGAGGTGGCAGCTTGGGTAAAGGATGAGGTGGAGGAGGGAGGAGGAATTTGAATTTGGGGGAGAGGGAGGGAGAAAGAGAGAAAGAGAGGGAGATGGGAGGGATTCTCTCCCTAGGGCTTCTCACCCCACTAATGGTTTCCCTCGACAAGAAACTTGAATTTTGAACTCAGAAAATGGCAACTTTCATTCACATAAAATGGGGGGAATGGGGTCCTATATATAGGCAACCCACATTTTACAATAAGTCCCTGACTCTTGATACAATGACAAATAACCAAAGGGGTAGGGGGCGCCCCTGGGCCTAGCCCACTTAATTGGGCCCAATAGCTAATCTAATCAACCTAATGACACTCAAACTTAGGGAAATAAATCCCAGACCTAGGGAATTGACTCAAAGAAAAGGGAAAATACATCAAATGACTCAAATAGAAAGCTCAAAAATGGATAATTGGGCCCACATAGAGTGAAGCCCGAGCTCAAACAACTCCGGGGTGTGTGGACGACCCGAGCCAGAGGGACTCGTGGGTGATGCCTGTAGACACGCCAAAATTGACGCTATGTTAATCAAAACTCATGTCACCATGTTGACGCCCCAAATTGAACTTCAATGTGTCTATAATATGAGATTTTTCTATTTTTTGTGTGTTTTTGATTTATTCTTGCATTTTTGTGATTCGCGACCTGAAGAGGGGCGTTATTTAAAAAGTGACTTACCTAGGGCGTTTTCAAAGAAAGGATGACTAAACTTCAGGCCGTCAATTCCTGGTATTATCTATTTTTAAAATAAATTATAATTAAAGAGTAACGTCCTATCTCAGGGCGTGTTTTCAAGTAACGCCTTTCTCTCAGGCATCTTTTCACAATTTTCAAATAAAGAATGCTTTATTTCCAAAATTTAAATCCAGGAAGTGACGCCTTTGACCAGGTCGTGTATTTGAGTAACGTCCTAAGGTAGGTCGTCATTTATGATTTGATGCCTTTCTAAAGGGCGTGTTTCATTCTTTAGTGTCCTGTTCGAGTATGCCTTTCCTGAAGAGTTCCCCTACCTCCAATGGTCACCTTGCTCGAATTAGAACTAGAGTCCTGCCTTTGATAACCATTGGCCGTCCTTATCTTCCTAAATTTGATATTATCTTCAGTTAAAACCCTATATAAGAGGGCTCTGGTCAATCTTGTGAGGGGTTCCAACAACAACAACAACAACGACGGTGCTGGCTATTAGAGAGAGTTACGTAGATATACAGAAAGAGCATACGCCATCTTCATCTTCCTCCTGTGCGATCTCTCTCTTTGAGGGCTCTCTCAAGGGCTTTCTCTTCTTCTCTGTTGCTGCAGCCGAACCGTAGCTTCCAAGTGGTTTCTTCCCCTTTACTGTTTACAGGGACAGCATAAGGGGTCTTTCTTCTGTTCGTTTTGCTTTGTTTTGCATCACATCATCCATATCATCTGTCGCACGGTTTTCTTCCTTGCGTTAGTATTACATCCTTTTCCTTCCCTAACTCTTAGGTGTTTTAAAACAAACAAAAAAAAAGGTGCGCATGTTTTGTTCTCTCTTCATCATCACATCATCTATTTGGCATTGATACTATACGCTCTTGGCTGATCCACTTCTATTTGCTTGTTTCTTTGTCTTTTGCAAGGGTAATCGACAAGAAAAACCCCCTTCGTCGGCCGGCCGATAGAAGGAGGAGGAAGGAATTCACAATTCATCCTGCATCCCACTATTCACCAGGTATTCGCGATCTTCTTTGATTCTTATTGAGGTAACCCCTCTGGCGATCACTCTCCTTTATAGCACCACGTGCTTTCTTTTGTCTTTATTATCATCTCTCCATCATTTTACATATCTCATATGAGTGGTTTGCTCCATATGTGTGGATTTATCACGATCTACAAATTGGCGATCACGCTGGGACTTCCACTGTTTTTCTATTGATTACCCCTTTCCCATTGGCACCCACGCGTGCGATTTCCCCTTTGGCACCCACGTGTGCCCTTTCCCCTTGGTACCCACGGTACCCCTCCTTTGCGCCCCACGGGCACCCTCCACTGTGCAATGCACACTCCCCGGTGTAGACACGCTATTCCTGACGTCTCTTGAGAAAGTCTCATATCACTATACAACGCCCCGCGACGGCTTACACGTTTTGAATCACTTGAGTGCTTCCTTTCCTTGAGTCTTCTTCCGCCCTTTTCGGCATCCGGAATCGTCTCGTCACGGCATTCGGACGGCATCAACACCAGTCAGACGCATCAGGAGGTTCCGGAATCAGGAAGGCTGCCTGCAGGGCAGCCGCCAACGCCTACACCAAGGACCCGGGTGGGCCTTAATGGGGGCGTCCAGGCCCCTGGACGCCCCCATTCTTTTACTTTATTTTTCAGACCCAAAACACAAATAAAAAATAATAAATTAATGGAGGCGTCCAGGCCCCTGGACGCCTCCATAAAAACAAATATAAAAAACCTAAAATGCCAGTTGGCATAAAAGACAAAACCAAATAAAAAATAATAAATTAATGGAGGCGTCCAGGCCCCTGGACGCCTCCATAAAAACAAGTATAAAAAAATTAAAATGCCAACCTTGGCATAAAAGACAAAACAAAAATAAAAATAATATATTTTTGGAGGCGTCCAAGACCCTGGATGCCTCCATCAACTCCCTCACGGGCGCCGGCCACCGAACGACTGTTTGTCGTGTGTGAAAAAATCCAAAATATTGAGACGTCCAGCCAGCTGCACGCGCCCATTTCTGAATCACGAGGCGCCGCTCACAAAACCACGCGTTGTGCCAAACCGCCTGCGGCCGTCGTCGGTTTTCGGTGGACCTGTTGGAGGCGTCCGGGACCCTGGACGCCTCCACAAAAATATTCCAAAAAAATTAATAAAAATAGAATAAAATATTAGTTCGGCCCTGATGGAGGTGTCCAGGGTCCTGGACGCCTCCACCCTCCGGAGTCCTATAAATAGAGGCCCACCCCCTCAGTTCTAGAGAGCTTGGAAGAGATCCGATAGGCTGCCGGAGCCCAGAGGCTACTGGAGTCATTTTCTAACCCGTGGGGTCTTTTGTAGGTGGAGATTCTGCCGGCTTCTCGGGTGCCCACGCTCGCGAGAGGAAGGTCGTCTTCGTCCACCGCGCTTCCACGTCGTCCCTACGCTGCCGGAGCTCCACCGGATTTCATCCTCGGCTCATCCAATAAGCCTTTTCTTCCCTTTTTCTCCATAGTTCTTTTGCATTCATCATCTCGCATCATCTATCCCCCTTCATAAGGGCGCCTCTTCTTATATACTTCTTACATCCATCATCTCATTTTCCTCCTACTCGAGTTCGAGAGGGGTTTAAATGACAACACCAACCAGGTGTGTGTCTTATCATCATTTCGTTATTTTTATCGCAAGGATTTGAATACTACACCTTCATCTTTCTAATCCACTCGTTACTTGTTTGTCGTTGTTTTGCAAGGGTACCCAAGGAAAGCCCTCTCCGTCGGCTGGCCGAAGGGGGAGGAAGAAGCAACCCGACATCTCCCGCTCTTGAGGTAGGCGCGCTCACTTCTTCATTTTGGGGTCTTTCGGCCCCTGGCGATCACATCTTGTTCTCGAGGCCGCGGCGAGTCACTTCCCCAATGGCCGTTTAAATGTCCGTTCTTATATTCTTTTTATATTCTGTTATATTCTGCTAATATGCTCGAGGCCGCGGCGAGTCACTTCCCCAATGGCCGTTTAAATTCTCGTACTTATATGTTATATTCTTATTTATTCATGTTCTCGAGGCCGCGACGAGTCACTTCCCCAATGGCCGTTTAAATTCTCTTTATATCCTGTCATATTCTTATCTATTCATATTCTCGAGGCCGCGGTGAGTCACTTCCCCAATGGCCGTTTAAATTCCCGCTCTTTATATTCTCTTTATATTCTGCTATCTTCTTATCTGCTCATATTCTCGAGGCCGCGGCGAGTCACTTCCCCAATGGCTGTTTCAATTCCTGCTATTTAATTTCTGCACCATTCCCGTCCCCCGAGGTCGCTGCGAGTCACTTCCCGCTATGGCCATTTAACCCCCATATCTTGCTATATCACATTTGTCACGCTCGCCCCGCCGGAGCAATCTTCCGTGGTGGCCCCTTCTCTTTTCTCTTATTTCTGTGTTGCAGCAAATAAAAAAAAGAAGGAGCCTGCGCGCTCCGCGTCCTCTTCTCCGCTCACCCGAACCGCGTGACGTCGCTCACAGATTGGCGATCACGGTGGGACGTGTGCTGCTTCCTTTCGGCTATCCTTGCAAGTTCGGCACCATCCGTGCCTCTCCACCTTGGCGCCCGCGCGCGCCCCTGTTGTGCTCATGGCAGCACTATCAGTTTTGATTGGTTGTTTGTTTATTATATGTCTGTTATTTCTGTTGTTTTTCCACTCCATATCTCTGTCAGCATTTCACTGCATGCATCCATCCCTCTTTTCTATCCTTTCTTCATTTTTTTTGAGGATCACCCTTTCCCGGTGAAGGAAGGACTCTCCGTTTGAGAATTCCTCTCAACGGACTAGAATCTCCTCCACTGGGACCTCCGTAAGTCCCCGACATCGAAGAATCTCCTCTTCGTTCACTGGGCTGGTTGTACCATTGAAGTTCTCCGAAGTTAGTCATTTCATTCATGGTGAGACGAGAGACCCTAGCTGACACGGCGGTGAAACAAAAATAAACTAGGGTCCCCATTTTGTGTGAACTTCGGATCTCGCTAAAAACACAAAAAAAAAATCATCAAAATCAAAACACAAAAAAGGCGTAAAGGCATCCACTTGTTTGATAATCTGTGCTACCTGCTTGCTAGTGTATGTTCTTGCGTTCTGGGAAAACTGTGAGCATGGCTCACGAGTCTTTTGAGGAAAACCACCCTAGTCGTGGTTTGTCAGCCGACCCGCGAGTCTATGCTATGGACTCGGGTCCTTCTCATGAGCTCTCGCATGAGGTGCAGGTTATTGCTGGGGACACGTCCCCACCACAGGATATCTCTTCCTTACTGGGCGTCCTCGCCAACACGGAGCTTACCTCTGAACAGCTCCGGGCCTTCCAGGCCATTCTGAAGGGGAAATCTGTTTCCCCCACGCCCCAGGAATCAACTCCGGCCATCGCACCTCTCCAAGAGTCCGTGCAGGCCATTCCGTCTCCTTCGTTGGCACAAGCCATCCAGTCTCCCTCGCTTCAAGGACAAGCGAGCCAACAAGCACCCTCATTCCAGTTCCCGTCACAATCTCAAACTCCCGTTGTTCCCCACACACCACTCCAGCCAGGGCCAACTGTCGGCGGTCTGACAGCTCCCTCTCATTCCGGGTTCCCCCCTCAAGTCTCCGGGAGACAGTTTCTCCCCCAGTGGCAAGTGCCACCTTCACCTCCAGAGGAGCTCGCCCAATCGCTCCTCAATAGGTTCAATCGCATGGATGAGCAGTTTCAAAATCTGAGAAGGATGGTGGACGTGAAAGCCACCCCGGAGGTTACTTTGCCAATCCTCCCCGTCATTCATCTTCCTCCCTCCGAAATGCCCACGTACCGCAGATACAATGGTACCGGCAACCCCTTCATTCACCTCAAGGATTTCATGTATGAATCCTCCTATTGGCAAAACGATCAGAGGTCCCTGGCATACCTCTTTCGGAGATCATTGGATGGTCCCGCGCTTGAGTGGTTCTATTCCTTAGAGCCCCGCGAGGCCGAGAATTTTGAAATAGTTTAGAGAAGGTTCTTGCAGAAATATAGGGATAGGGTCGGTCCCTCACTCTCCATTATCGACCTAGTGGCCGAAAAGATGAAGCCCGATGAGGATTTTGTCCGCTATGCTGATAGATGGAGGTCTCTGGCGGAAAGAATAAGGGATACCCTCTCTGAGCCCGAACAAGTGAAGATGATTGTGTCTAATGCAACCCCACAGTTCAGACACGTCCTGGCCATGAATAAACTTATTACAATGGAGGAACTCTATGAAAGGGCCCGATACATCCAAACCCAGTTAAAAGACTCCCCCATTATGAACATGTTTGATTCGTCGAAGTCCAAAGTGGTCAGAAAGACAGGCGCTGGTGTCCCGGGCGGAGCCACAGAAGGGGTCGTGACAAATGAGCAAGTGGGTGCGGTCAACAATGCCAACTATGCGGTCAACCCAAGGCCTCCACAAATGCCCCGACTTCCCCTCCAACCAGGTCCTTTCCCTCTTCGTCCTCCACCCCAAAATAATCCACCCCAGGATAATATGCCTCCATTACGTCAACCCCAGCAACAACAACCACAACCTCAGCAACAACAACCACCGCTTCAGTACAACCAAGTTCCACCCCCGGGGAACTATGGTCCCCAACAACAACAAAGGAGGCCGCTCGGTCCCAAGAGAGCCTACTATCCACCATTGCCAGAAACCTTAGCAGACATCTTTAATGCCCTCATGGCATCAAACCAACTCGCCCTACCCAGAGAAAGGCCCGTGTGGCCCCCAAATGTTGATACCTCCAAATACTGCGTCTACCACAGGCAGCCAGGACACACAGTAGATTACTACTTCCATTTCAAAGATTACATCCACGATATGAATGATGAATATCAAATAGATTGGGATGAAATGAGACGATACGTCGCCGCTCTTAAGGCTAGGAGACCTCCTCATAGGCCACAGCAGCAGTTACAACAGCAGCAGTAGCAGCAACCACAACAACAACAACAGCCTCAGTAGGCCCCACAACAACAGCCCGACATAGGCATAATCCAGAATCCATTACCCGAGCACCAACAGCCCAATCATCAGGTTAACCCCATCTCCTCCTTCCTGTAAGTCGGGAGAGAGCAGGTGTGGCACCAGGAAAGTACCTCTATTCTTTCTTCCTCCAACCCCATCGTCATGCAACCCCCTCGCCTTGCCCGGGTAGCACCTCTCTCTCATCAACCCGCGTCAGTATCGCCTTCACCATTCCCACTACCATTACGCCCCCTCATCCGTACCCCGATCTCCTATCAACCGACACTCTCCACTACGCCTTCACACCCTCTCATCTTCTCTCACTCCCCCACTTTACCATCCACCTCTACCACATTTACCCCTACACCCCTTATCATCCGTCAACCATACATAACCCCGTCTTTCCCCACCGTATCACCACTAATGCCTTCAAAACCACTCATTACTCATCGCCCACCTCAAAATCATTGCCCGCTTCAAGCCCTACCCACTTCTACTTCGTCTCCACCTCCACCTTCCAGACCCCTTATCCTTCATAATCCGCGCGATATCCCCTCTACCTCCACCATGCCTCCACCTAACAAACCCCTCATCAGAATCCCTGCTCCCGTCATCACCCCTACTTCATCGACCATTCCTCCACCACTACCCCTCAAACCTCTGTTAAAACCCACTGCTACCCCCACAGAGGTACAAAAGCCGCAGGCAATGGTGCTCCGGAGTGGAAGGATTTTCCACAGGGTTTTCCCCCACAACAGTCAGAATCTTGAGCAATCTCAGCCAGAGAAGGATGATGGAGAACAACCAGAAAGAGCTATCCCTGGAACACAGTATGATCTATTAAAACATTTGGACAAGACGCCTGCTCGGATCTCCATCCTGGAGCTTCTTCAAAGATCCACATCCCACCAGGCAGCCTTAATGGAGTACCTTCAAAGGGTCATGGTGAATGAGGACCTCCCTGTAGAAAAGATCTCTACCGTCTTGACCCCAACGGACACACAACCGGCCATCATGTTCCACAACTACGAGCTCGCTCCCAAGGAAGCTCGGAAATATGCACTGTGCATTTCAATAAAAATTAATGGGGTATCCATAAACCCGTGTCTTGTGGACAGGGGTGCGTCCATAAATGTGATCTCCATGAGCACTCTTCAGTTGTGTGGGATCTACGAGGAACAAATAAGACCTTCCTCGATCACGGTCACGGCTTATGACAATAGCAAAAGGCCGCCACAGGGGATGATTATTCTGAAGGCGGAACTAGGCCCCATGTCAATTCCCACGGAATTCCATGTCCTCGACCTGGACCCCACATTCAAGGCTATACTGGGTCGCCCTTACATCGAAGCCATGGACGCTGTGCCTTCCACCAACCATCAGTGCATGAAGTTTCCTTACAATGGGAGAATTATTAAAGTGGTCAGTACACCTGTCCTTCACACAGTGGATGCTATCAACACCTCTCTGCCCTCTGTTTGGCCGTCTCATCGGCCCATATTGTCATTACTGGATGTACGTGATTCATCTCACGTTCCACTAGCACCAAAGGAGCCGGTCAGGACAACCGCAACATCATGTCTCCCTTTTCACTCCAAAGGTTGGGAGATTATGAGGAACATCAGCTATCAACAGGGTAAAGGTCTGGGCGCACAATTACAGGGTATGCTCAAACCGCCAAAAGAAATTAGGCCGAACCGTAGGTTTGGCCTAGGCTTCAAAGGACCGTTCAGGGCGGATTGGAAGCCCCTCACATGGACTCTATCAAACCACTTCAACAGAGGGCCCGTTGTTCAGATGGGAGATTACCCACGAGAAGCATATGGGGGATCACATGCTGTATATTTGGCTGAGAAATGTCCGAGGATCACCAAAAGAGGCAAGATCAAAGATCCGGAATGCGAGTGGAACAAATGGTTCGACATACGGGACATTTCCGTTGCACTGGAAAGGATGTTCTCGTCTCTGCAACTTGAAGGACCGCCATTGATCTCCGGAATACCAGAGAATATTACCACTCTTGCCAAGGTTCCAAACTATCCTCATCCTCGCCAGAAGGACTCTGTCATCGACGGATCTTCATCCGTCCTCAACATTGCCGTCGACGACTCATTAGCCGCCATCCTCTCCATCCACTCGTCTCAGTCTTTGCTGATATCTTCTTCCTGGGCCAGACAATTGTCTGATGATCTTCCCAGATCCCCTTCTCTGTTTACATATCTACGCGGGCTTTTCAACCTGCGCCAGGTCTTCAACCATGATCTGCTCTATGAGCCTCACAATCCTCTAGCCATAACCACTTTTCTCTCTCCTCCAATCTCTTTTCACTGCTTTGTCATTAAAAATGAAAACGAAAAAAAAACGTCCATTTTCAAACTCCCCAACAACACATCTTCGTTGAGGAAACCTCCTACATCTTCCACGGGTGCGTACCGCCTTGCGGACCACCCGTCCAAGGTCCGATGAGCGACCTTTTCTACCCCTCCTCTGAGGGGTCTTCTCCTGTACATTCTACACCATCCTCTTCGTCTTCCTCTTCTTCTGTAAATATTGTCAGTCAATCTAGGAATGATAGGCCAAGGGTAGTACCTAGGAAGAAGTCCAAAGGGAGGCAGATCCCTCGTCGATTCCTTCTGGATTTAGCCGCCAGGTGTCAAGCCCTCCTTGCCATCCCCCAGTTGCTAGAAAATCCCATCCGGCTACCGGAAATAGAATGTGAGGGCGACTGTGCATTTGATGAAGGGTATGGAGTCTACGAGATCACAGATGAAGAATGCCCCACTGAAGATGAGGGTGAAGAATATGAGGATGCGGCGGGCGCATACGCTAGTGGAATAAGGAGATTCGACGAGCCGTCAACCGCCGTAGAAGAATCCACCAAAGAAGTCAACTTGGGAACTGAGGAAGACCCTAGGATCATCCTCATAAGTGACAACCTACCACCCTCTGAAGAAGAGGCATTAATTAAAGTTCTCAAGGAATATAAGGACACGTTTGCATGGAGCTACGAGGATATGCCGGGTCTAGATTCAACCCTGGTCGAACACCGTTTAACCTTAAAACCAGGGTCCGTCTCGGTAAAACAAAGGTTAAGGCGTTTCCACCATCAAATGGCTTTGAAAATGAAAGAAGAGGTCGATAAGCTCCACAAAGCCAGGTTCATTAGAGTCGTCCTTTATTCTCAATGGGTGGTGAACATTGTCCCGGTCATGAAAAAAGATGGGAAAGTCAGGATTTGTATCGACTTCCGGGACCTTAACCGCGCGTGTCCAAAAGACGATTTTCCCTTACCTCACATTGATGTGTTGATTGATAACACGGCAGGCTACGAAACCCTCTCATTCATGGATGGATTTTCAGGATACAATCAAATTCGTTTGGCAGAAGAGGATCAGGAAAAGACGTCATTCACTACCCCTTGGGGAACATATTGTTACGTGGTCATGCCGTTCGGATTAAAGAATGCTGGAGCTACTTACCAAAGAGCGATGATGGCCATATTTCATGACATGATGCACATATATCTGGAAGTGTATGTGGATGACTTATTGGTAAAATCAAGGACCAGGATGGAACATCCAGAAGTTTTGGCTAAGGTCTTGCAGAGGTCAAGGGAGTTCCAACTGAAAATGAACCCGAAGAAGTGTGTGTTTGGTGTGTCGTCAGGTAAACTGCTGGGGTTCATTGTGAGCAAAAGAGGGATCGAGATAGATCCCGACAAAGCTAAGGCTATCAGGGATATGCCGCCTCCCAAGAATTTAAGGGAAGTCCGAGGTTTAATCGGGAGGTTGCAGTTTATTCGTCGGTTTGTGTCTCAACATTCACAAAGGTGTAGACCTCTCTACGAGTTGACCAAGCCAGGAGTAGAATTCCACTGGAATTCTAAATGCCAGAAAGCTTTTGAAGGGTTGAAGGAATATCTGGCTAGTCCTCCCGTTCTCATTCCACCCAAACCAGAAAAACCTCTGATCCTTTACGTCTCAGTCTTGGATGACTCCGTGGGAGCCGTCCTCGCACAAGCTGATGAAGAAGGCAAGGAATGGGCAACCTATTACTTGTCCAAACTTCTCAATCCCTATGAGCAGAAGTACACCGTCATGGAGAAAACCTGTGCTGCCCTCGTTTGGGTAGTGCAGAAATTGAAGCACTACTTCTTGGCTCATGAGGTCCACTTGATTGCTCGAATGAATCCTATCAAATTCCTTCTGGAGAAAGCCGTCCTTACGGATAGGCTAGCACGCTGGCAAAGTTTTCTCTCTCAGTTCGACATCACCTACATCCAGCAAAAGGTGATTAAAGGCTATGCCATAGCCGAGCATCTCGCTCACCATCCTCTTCCCAAGTTCGATCCCGTCCAATCAGAGTTTCCAGATGAGGAACTAATGTCCGTCAACCAATCAGATGAGCCAATGTGGACGCTATATTTTGATGGAGCTCTAAATTCTCAAGGAAGAGGAATCGGCATCGCCCTCCTGTTGCCTGAAGGCCTCACATTCCCATTGGCATACCAACTCAAATTTCCAGTCACCAACAATATAGCCGAATATGAAGCTCTTCTAGCTGGCCTAGAACTCGCTCATTCTTTTCGTATCACTGAGTTGCGAGTCGTAGGTGATAGTCAACTCATCCTTCGCCAGGTGCTCACTAAATATCGCACTCGCGATCCCAAACTCAAGCCATACCAAGAACTCACTGCTGCCTTTGCCAAACTGTTCGCCAAACTGATCTTTGTTCATGTCCCTCGTCATCAGAATATTCTCGCCGATGCCATCGCCTCGTTGGCATCATCCATAAGGTTCCCTCTAGGAAGATGGTTTAAGTCCATTTCCATCTACAAACTTCACGCCCCTGCAATTGATGATGCTTCCTATGTAAATATCAAAGACAGGATAGCAAGAAAGATCCTGCAGGAAGATATCCTTGAGAAGAGGGAGATCATGTTGGCAGAGGCCGAAGAGGAACTGGCTGATGAAGAGAAACCATGGTTCTATGAAATTGTCAAATACTGCCAAGATCAGTCTTATCCTGAAGAAGCCACCACAGAGGACAAGAAAGCCATAAGAAGGGTGGCTCAGAAATATACTTTGGTTGGAGGTCTACTCTATAGGAGGAGCCTTACTGGTATTCTGTTAAGATGTCTTGGTGACGATGAGGTTTGGAAATGTGTAGAGGAGACGCACTCGGGCGTGTGCGGTGGCCACGTGAATAGTCAGATGCTCGCCAAGAAGATCATTCGCCAAGGCTTTTATTGGCCCACTATGGAAGAAGATTGTGCTGTCTATGTCCGTAGGTGTGTCAAGTGTCAACTTCACGCCGATAAAATCCATTCACCATCTTCCTCACTTCATCCAATATCTTCCCCGTGGCCTTTCTCCATGTGGGCATTCGACATCATTGGTCCCCTAGGTGATCCCAATTCCCTCACCAAGCAGAAATCTTTCATTCTTACTGCGATGGAATACTTCACCAAATGGGCCGAAGCTGAAGCTTACGCGGAAATCAAGGCGTCAACAGTTTACAAATTCATCATAAAGAACATCCTCGCCAGATTCGGTGTCCCAAGCACGATCGTCACCGATAATGGGCCACAGTTCATCTCTCAGGACCTACAGGACCTCTGCAAAAGGTACGCAATTGCATTGCATCATTCATCACCTTATTACCCACAAGGTAACGGCCAAGCGGAGGCCACCAATAAAACATTACTCAAAATCATCAAAAAAAACCTGCGAGTCTAGTAAGTTTTCAGACTGGCCAGAAAAGCTTATCGAAGCTCTATGGGCCTATCGCACTTCAATCCGTACCCCCACCGGGCAGACTCCATTTGCCCTTACTTATGGTATGAAAAGCGGTAGTCCCGTACGAGACTCTGATCCCTTCTCTCAGGGTACAATTGGACGAGGAATTTCCCCTCGACGATCGTCGTAATTCACTCCTCGCCCAGTTGGAACTCTTGGATGAGAAACGGCTGGCCGCTGCCGAACACGCGCGTGTGTATCAAAATAGACTCGCTCGCTTTTACCAAAAGAAAGTCGTTGAGAGAAAATTCAAAGTCGGTGAGATGGTCGTAAAAAGAATTTTTGTCAAACCTGGAGGTCCGCGTTCTAAGCTCCAACCCAATTGGGAAGGACCATTTGTAATTCAAGCCGTGTACCCTGGCAACGCCTACAAGCTAGTCAACGCCGAAGGGACCGAGTTATCCCACCCTTGGAATGGGCTTTATCTTAAGAAATACTACCCTTAGCACAAACAAAAAAATGATGAAAAGATAAAAACATCAAAAACAAAGAAATATTGAAAACCACTAAAAATATGGAAAATTCAAAATGCCGATGCCCGGCAGTCACCATATAGTTAAGTCCCTGCATTTAACCTTCATGTTAGGATAGGGCCCATTAAGGCTTGGTAGTCACCGGGTCTTGGTTTGCCAGAACCGTGGAGATCCCTGTCTGGCCACGTCGGCCTATGCTCGCTCGAAGGAAGTTAACATGTGCTCACTTATGTATTTTATTCAAAAAAGGTCGGTAGCATCACCTACGGTGGAGCGTCACGCAGAAGATCTCCGGAAGCTGTAATATTTATTCTTTTCTCTTCGACCAAATGAGACAGTCGGCGCCCTTAAAACGCTGAGCATGAGAAACCAAAACTCAAACCCCAAAGGCAAGAGTAGGATCCATTTCCTCGAGCATCGATCAGAGCACGAGAAGAGGGCAGTGTCCCCGCAGGCATACGAAAAGGGAGCCCACAAACGTCAAACGACTTTATCTCCCTCACAAAAAGAAAAACAAAATCAAAATCAAGAGAAAAGCCTGGTCGTGACCGTGCCTGTTGCGATAAACGGAACCCCTCGAAGCAAAAGTCTGAATCCACAAAAGGGGCCGTGGAATGTAAATGCTCGAGATTTGGTCCGAAGTTGTCCGAAAGGAAAGAGTTAATGGGCCCTTATTCGCTCGCCGGGTTAACGGTTTTGCTGATCCTCTCAGGAGGTTTATCCCCCACGCTCTTCCTTCTTCCTCTAAAGATGAAGGTTCGATGGAGTTTCCGAAAGGTGAAAACTACCCAGGGTCTGCAACCTTATTTTAATATACACATTTGGTTGCCTACTTTGAAAAGCAAAAGCTATCGCTGTGAAGGAGTCTCCGTGTTTCTGGCTGGTCAAGACCCCTGTTTACCACCTTGATGTCTTCTTGTTTAATCTCGGGCTTAGGCCAATGCAAGCGCGTCACCTATGGGTGCGACGGCGTCTGATTCCGGGTTAGCGTCGCGCGGTTGGTCGTTAGGGTTCCAGGGTGTTCTATCATATACCATCTAGAGTTGTGAGGAAACAGACCCGGGTCGGGCAAATCATTTACCTCGAACACCTTTTGGGTGAATCCCTGTGGTCGGAAGCAACTGGGAGCCTAAGCATGGCATGACGGTATTGTCATCAGGGTAAGTCTTAGCCGGCGGGATCATCATTCGAGGGGTCTAGAGGCCCAAATCAACCTAGATGTGCACTCAGGATACTTGGGAGATTAATAAGAAACCCATGTTCTCACGTAGGTTAGGTGCCATTTGGGTGCTTGCCGGGCGTTAGCAACAAAAAATTGAAATGATAAAAATAACAAAAAAAAGAAAAAGAGAAATGTACATATTTGCAAATAAAAAATCTTTTTTTATGATAAAATAAAAAAATGCCAAATATTAAAAGAAAACGAATCGATTTTGCATGATCGCATTTGCGTACAGCATCTCACTTTAATACCGCTTGCATTCGTGTGCTTGCCTGTCGCATTTATCGTCACCACATTTTTTCCATTGCCTTCGTTAAATAAAGGCTTGGCCCCTTGACCATTTATCAAGGACAGTCACATGACCATTTGCTTATTGAGCAAGGGGCCAAGTCAGAACAGAAATTCTGATTTGTTTGTTTCAGTGATGTGTGCAGGGATACAGGCAACAGAAGCAAAGGTGAAAACCAAACAAACCAAACCTTGTATTTTATTCCCAAAAAAACCAAAAAATTACATCAAGTTCCGCCCTCTCTCTCCGCATTACTCGTCCCACTACTCTCCGGGCAAAACACTCTCAAAGGTGCTACCCAACTACGAAAAGCGGTACTCCTACCGCTCTGTACTCCTCTTCCTATTCCCGCATCCCGGCGTTGATCTACGGAAGCAGCAGAGAAGCTACCAACACGAAAGCCACGCTCTCGTGCTCTTCAGTAGCGCTCCTCACCATCTCTCAGCCACTGTTCAGCAAGACCAAGGCTGATTCGGAGTTCGAATAGTTGGGCCTCCATGGCCCTTCGTTCCTCCCATTCAGTCAATCTGTTGGCTCTTTCTCTCTCTGCGTCTCTTTCTTTCTCTGCACGTTCTCTCTCGCGGTCTTCCCTCTCTAATTGGAGAGTGATCCTCAGTTCCACAGCATCCCTAGAGGAGTCATCATCAGGATGACGCCGCAGTTCCCTCTCCAGTTCTGCTATCCTAGCCTCCTTCTGCGCGGCTTGGCCAAGCGCTTCTTCCGTCTCCTTTTCCTGCCAAGTGTACCATCTCAGATACACGATAAGGCATAAACAAGGAGAACTCAACACTGAGACTCTTACCTGTATAGAGAGCATCCCTTCTGCCTCCTCAGCACGCTGCGTGGCGTGAGCAAGTTGCTCATGAAGCAAGTCGAGTTCTGAGGTGGGAATCCACAAGCTGGAAGAGGCACCATCTACTCCCATCGCTGGGGAAGCCGCGCCAATCTGGGCATGCTACGACCGCGTGAATTAGCAGCCAACATCTGGAATCTGGGGTTTTAATTAGGAATGTACTATACACCTACCAAGGCGCTCGTAGCTCCGTAGGCATTACCTAACTGTTGTTCCATCTCTGCCAAGCGAGTTCGTAAATTCGCTATCATGGCATCCCGGACATCCTGCAGCCTTACGAGTCAGCATTTTTCACCAGAAAACCAAGAAAAGGAGAAAAGAGAAAAAGGGGAAACCTACCTCCACAAGTCCCCGGGGTTGGAACCGCTTTACGTACTTTGTCCTATATAGACGCAAGTAGTCCTCGCTGTCCCGCGCCTGTGATTCTACAATCGTGCCACCCCGTTGCCAGTCCTCATACTGTTCGGGGAATCGCACGCGTCAGTCAATGCAGGTCGCCGGTCCCCGCGTCTTTCTCCCGACACGAGGTGGCACAGTTGAATCCACCCATTCTTGAGCCAGTCCTAAAGTCCTCATAACTAATCGTAGCCGAAGCGGCTCGATTTCATTTAGGCAGTGCATCCACAATTCCCGTCCGAACCGGGCACGACTTGCTAGAACCCACGGCTGGTCGGCATCGACCATGTCTGAGTAGGGTCTCTAGTTTACCATCGCTGCAGGGAACTCCTGTAGCTCCCGCCTTAGCACCATCAGTTGGTAGGTTAGGGGTGCCGCACTCATGATGGGTTCCCATCGCCTGGCTAACGGCACCATCACGGGTCGTCAATGCCGAGCTCTCCCCATAGGGAGGTAATAATAGCTCCATAGCTGCTCGGCACAGGTCATCAGTACCTTGCAAAAACACAAAAAAAATACAAAACAAGCAAAACCAAAAAAATACCTGGATGAATGGTGTGAAACCACTCACAGTCATCTCACGATCCGTTTCTTGGAATAGGCCTGCAAACAAGTGTGCCAGCATGGCGGCTCCCCAGGCATAATACCCTACTCTTTCAAGATCTGACAGCAGCTCCAGGAAGCGACATTGGATACCGTCCCCTTTCGAGCTCAGTACCAATCTCCCCAAAAGGAAGAGGAGAAATCTCCTCAAATCTATGTTGCATCTTTCCCAGTCGCCGAAATCTGTGCAGTACACGGCACGGTATCCTATTTCCGTCCTTTCCATGAACTCTTCTGAGGATTCATCGTCCCGCCGACGAGTGTCGGTGAGCCCTAATGCATCTATGAGGGACGCCCTAGCTACCGACCTATTTTTTCGACCATCTAGGTCCAAACCCAGTAACTTCTGGGCACCTTCTCTGTAGTCCGCGTAAGTGACTCCGGTCACTGCCTCGCCCTCCACCTTCAGGCTTGTGATCCGGACCACATCCTCCAAGCTGGGCACCATGTGCCCCCAGGGCATCAGGAATGCCCGACTCACTGGGTCCCATCTCTCACACAAGGCTTGGATCAGGACCAGGTCGAGCTGGATCGGCTCGATCCGAAGGAAGGTGCCAAAACCCATCACGTCTAGCCTGGCCTTCTGAAAATCTGGGAGACCTCGGTATGCTGCCACTACCAACTCCCATGAGATCTGTGATTTCATCACACTCTACGCATGCAGGGAATAGAGAGGAGGTTTGGTCAAAAAGAAAGGAAGAAAAAAGAATGGAAAAAAGGGCAAGAAAACTTGGCTTACGAGTTGTGATTGGGCCCTTTCGCTAAAATGTCCTTCGAGGTCCGAAAGCCTCCTGGAACTACTACCACTGGATCTGCTTCTCTTCGAGGAGTGGGAAGATTCGCCCACCATCCAACTCTCGAATTTTGAACTCCTCCTCTCCCGTGAGAACTTGTGCTCCTCGAGTTAGCTCTCGATATACCTGGGAGGATAAAGGGGACAAGAATTTATAGAAATGGAAGGAGTGCGGGCCAAGATTGCCTCCATCACCTGTTAATGGTAGCCCTCGCGATGAGGCACCTACCATGTGGTCCCGTGTGTCACTTCACCGCTCGCACAGGGTGATTGATTGGACGAAGAATATGACGACTAGCACCCTCTGTTGTCTAGGGATACCCTATCATGTTTTGGAGGACATCCGCAAAATTTGACACAACATCCGGAAAAAGGGACTAGGGCCGTCATTATTGACTTCGACGGCAGATTCCCGTGGAAAATGGTCACAACAAGACGCGATTCTCCGCTCGGCGTGGAGTCTCGGCACACCCATCACATGGGAACAGTGCAAAGGAGAGGAAGTGTAGGGAAGAAGGAACACACAAGAGAACAAACAAGCAGCAGAAAATCAAATCATTCCATTCATAATTCTACATAAGCTATCACAAACACTACAATCATAGAGAGGTGGCGGATCCACTAGCTCGCCAGCTCTTGCCATTATTTCCATGTTCGTCCCTCTAGACGTCCCTCTCCTCTCCCCCGAGGTGAGGGTCCCTCAGAAGCCTCCGGGATCCCCGTGCAGTAGCACCTGCCTCGCCTCTTGGCACCGGTTCTGCAGCAGTGACTCGCTGCTCCTCCCCTGGCGTGGCAAAGAAGCCACTAGCGGCAAAGCGACCAGACTGGCGCAGTCGCTCCCCGAACTCTCGCGCTCTCTCGTAGCGCGTCTCCATACCTCCTAGCCTCTGCACGATGGCCTGAAGGCCCAATTGGAGCTCCCTCACTTGGGCCTCCAAAGCCCTCCTCTCGGTCTGATCCCGCTGTCGCTTGGACCTTCTCTCAGCTTTCTCTCTCTCTGCCTCTCTCCTCATCATCTGCAGAAGAACCCTTAACTTCAGGATGTCTGGAGAAGGTCTCTCCACACCGCGATGTCGCAGCTCCGCTACAGTCGCCACCCAGGCATCACGCTCCTCCTCCGCCCGGGTCGCGCGGGCCACCGCACCGGCAAGTTGTTCCCGGAGGGAGGCAATCTCGAGAAAAGGGGCCGAGGAAGTGGAAGATGCACCACCAATCATCCCTGCCGCCGCTGTCTGCTGGGCACGCTAGAACAAAATAAACAACGACCGTCAGTGAAACTCCAAATCAGAAGATAAAAGTGCGGCACGTAACTTACCAGGAGCGACAGCTCATGTTGAGCGACGGCCAGCTGCCGCCTAGCCTCTGATAGTTGGGCGCGCGAGCCGCCGATGCCACGCGTGTCCCCAGCTTGGGGAAGCCCCGCATAACTCTCTCTCTGCCGCCGCAGGAAGTCGGCGCTGTCCTGCACCAATACACTCCCTTGTTGTCCAGGGAGTCGTACGTGCCAGTCCTCGAGCCTCGCCTTGCCGCGACTCTCCCTCCTGACACGGCTCGTCTCATCCGCACTCGCCCACTCATCGGCCAAGCCCAGGGTCCTCGCCATGTCCTGCACCAAGAAAGAAGGGCCTCGCATCATAACAAAGAACGCGTCCCCTGTCTAGGACGCGTCCATCATTTGAGTGCAACACTCGCCGAACCCTTTCCCCCCTCGCGCAGCTCGCTTCAAAACTCAAAATGAATTAAAAGAGGAAGAGATCGGAGGACCTACCAGACCGTGTTCACCTCCCTCCTCGACATCGGGCCCCTCGGGTCCCTCGGGGGCCCGAAGCGGCCCTTCCTCCTCCATGGACATCGTTCCATGTTCTTGCGTGTCCCTCCTCGGGCGAGGAGTTCCTCGTCCCTCTCCACCTTCACCATGGTCGGGCCCACCGAACTCCATCAATCAAAAGAGGAGGAAGACGAAAAAGGGGCAAGCGAGTTTCGGCGGAAGGCGGGCTCGTTTGCGGGTAAGGCACGGGAGAAGAAAGGCCACCCGACGCTTTAAATTTGAATTCAAGGATTAAGACGCGTCCTCGCGCCTGGACGCGCCCAAAAGGGGGAGAAAGGAAACAGAATCCCCCCGTGCAAAGCGTAGTTCCCCGCTGTTCAGGGCAAGGTCTCGTGGAGCGTGCCTCGAAGGACAACTCAGTGCAAAGAAGAAAGTGTGGGAGAGAGAAAAGTACACACAACACAAGAAAGCCATTTTTATTTCATATAATAGCCGAAAGTACATCATACAGTGAGAAGGGTGACATGTACAAGCAACTCTCTAACTCTCACCATCACCCTCCTGGTCATCTCTCTCCTCCCTCCTCTACCGGGGATCCCTAGGGGGCCTCTGCGAACCCTGAGAAGCCGTGCTCGCCTCGCCCTGCGGTGGCACTCCAGCCTCGAAGGCGCGACGACGCTCCTCGGTCGAAGAAACCAGATAGCTGCCCATGGAAAAAGAACCAGACTGACGAAGTCGCGCCCCGCGTTCCTTCGCCCTCTGGTACCGCTCCTCACTCTCCCGAAGCCTCCCCTCCGCCGTGCCAAGACTCAATCGGAGCTCCAGCAGCTGGGTCTCCAGAGCCCTCCTCTCGGTCTGATTCCGCTGTCGCTCCTCCCTATCCCTCTCCCTCTCTCTCTCCACGCTCTCCCTATCCCTCTCTCTCTCCTCTCTCTCCCTCATCGCGTCCCTCCTTGACAGCTCGAGGGCGATCCGCAGATCCAGCACGTCACGAGGGAGCTCCTCAGCCTCCCGTCGACGCTCCTCCTCCAGCTCCACAATCCGGGCATCACGCTCCGCAATCCGGGCATCACGCTCCGCCACCCGAGCGTCGCGCTCCTGCTCGGCACGAATAGCACGCGCCAGGGCCTCTCGGATCTCGGCCACTTGTCAAAGCATGCATGCACCGTAAGAGAACAGTGATAGAAGGAGGGCAGCCAGAAGGAGAGTCGAGGTCAGGCAAACGCTCACTCGAGCCTTGCGGTCACGCTCGGCCTCCTCAGCCCGAGCCACCGCATACGCCAGCTGCTCCTGGAGGGCAGAAACCTCCGGAGGAGGGCCCCACGAACTGGAACCCGCTCCACCAGCCATCCCGGCTACTGCTGTCTGGTGGGCCTGCTGAAACACAAAGCGAACGACAGTTAGAGGCCAAGTATCAAAAAAATCCAGGTCACAAAAAATGCATCGCATAAACTCACCAGGATCTCCAACTCCTGTCGGATGGCCACCAACTGCCGCCTGGCGTCCGCCAACTGGGCCCGTAGGTCGGCGATCATGTTATCACGAGCATCCTACATTGTACATAAGTTAGTGTTACATGCATATACATATAAAAGAGTGAAGCATTCTCATTTCACTTACCCCTGCCATACCACCAAGGAAGAGGCGGTCCCCATACGTAGCCCGGTACCGTCTCAGGTAATCAGTACTGTCCTGTACATGGGACACCACTGGGACCCCGCCCTGCTGCCAGTCCTGGTACTGTGCTGGGAAGCGCGTACGCCAGTCCATAACCTTCACCTTCCCCTTGGTCTTCTGCCCGATGCGGGCCGGCTCTTCTACATCAACCCACTCCTGGGCTAGCCCCAACGTCCTCATAACCAGCCTCAGCCGAAGCGGCTCGATCTCGTTCAGGCAATGCACCCACACGTCCCGCCTGAAACGAGGAAGACCCGCTACAACCCAAGGCTGGCCAGTGTCGCCCGTGCCCAGGTAGGGTGTAGCAACCCGATAGATTCCTATAAATATTTATCTATAAAATTTTAAAACAATCTCTTGAAAGAAAATGTATGTGAGCTTTATTACTTTTAAGAGGGTTTTACCTAAAGACTCAAAATTTCTTAAGAACTATAATGAAATTATAGAAATCAACCCTATCTGGTAATATAAGTAATTATAAGGACTTTAGCTAAATAAAACTTTAGAAGGGTTAATGTATAACATTACAAAAAAAAACACCTTTCGACATATTTAGACATATTGGCCCAGGTTTCACGTGAGGAGAGGACGAAATTGTCCACCTTATAGAATTAACGCCTTCATTCAAGGCGTTTCTTTTAAAACACGCCTTAATGAAGGGCGTCTATTTTATTAGTTACGCCCTGCCTGAGGGCGTGTCTTTCAACAAGGCGTGGGCAAGTTTCGGCCACAAAGAAGTGACGCCCACACCCATAGGCGTCAAATTCCAAAGTAACGCCCTTCCAAAAGGCGTTACTAAATTAACGCCCTTATGTCAGGAGTCGATTCTTTAAAACACGCCCCAGGCCAAGTCGCTAATTTAAAAGTTGTTGTGATGTCAACATCTACCCTCGCTGGCAGTGATCACGATCTAGATCTAGATCTGTGACCGACACCTCCAGCTCACTCCATCACGTGAAGGGAATGTTATCCCAACACAACCCCTATATCTATAGCATCAGTGGAAGCTCCTGCTATTGATGCAGAAGCTGTGCTGTGCTGCCAGTTCGTGTGCTGATGCTACTGTGAGCTTGCTGCAGACTCTCGCAGGAGTCTTCAGGCTTCAAGAGGTAGGTTTTCTCAACTTTAGCTAAACTAAATCCACCGTAGCTAAGCTAGCAGTTAACCTACACAGCATGATAGTAGGTCTTGTGACTTATGACCTAACTAGTAGTTAATAGGTTAACTGGAGCATGTGTAGGTCTTCTCAAACACTAGTCAAAACATTAGCAATAGGTTGAACAGATCATGTTTAGAGTTTGATATGCTGATTACCATGCAAGATAAACCTGTCTTTCGTATATACATATATATATATACCATCCCGCTAACAAACATCATCCTGTTAATCCATGTTATAACACCATCCTGTGAACAAAGATCGTACTGATAAATCATCATCATCCTGTTAATAGCATGTTCATCATATTCTAAACGTATAATTATCGTTTAAAACCATGTTTATACATTTACTTTAATCCCTGTTATAATAATTAAAGAGACGACCCTGATAAGGGCGTCAAATTTAAAGACGCGCCCTTAAGACGGGCGTCCCTTTCGTAAGAGACGCCTCCACACAGGGCGTTAATTTAAATAATAAACATTTTTGAAAGTAGCGCCCCACTCTAGGGCGCGAAATTGATAAATGTTCATTTATTTGTCAGAAAATGGCCGTCGTAACGCCCTATCTAAAGGCGTTAATTTGGTGATAAACGCCCCTACCTAGGGCGCGTTTTATCATAACACCCCACTACAGGGTGTTGTTAAATTCTGTAAATAATGCCCTGGAAAGGGTGTCAAGTTATAAACTAAATAATTACTGCATAATCATCATTTCTGTTAATGAACCCACGGAGAATCATTTCCAGAAACAGAACATTTGATAATCGGAAAGTCATTCCAGAAACAGAAAATTTGCTAATTGGGGCAGAAACAATTATGAAATGAAAAATCACGCCCCGGACAAGGGCGCCAATTTATTAAGTAAAGCCCATAGGACATGGCATCAATTTTAATGAGACGCCTTATATCAGGGCTTGAATTTTGTAAACAGCGCCCCCTGTCAGGGCGTTAATTCAAAAAGAAAGAAATAAAATATGAAATAGCCCTGTGATTAACGCCCCAGACAAGGGTGTCACTTTATTCAGTAGCGCCCTAGACCAGGGCGTGAATGTGAAATAATTAATGAGTTATTTTTAAATTGTTGGAATTAACGCCCCACTCTAGGGCGTCAATTCATAAAGGAACGCCCGTATGAACAAGCGTCAATTCTTATAAACTAATGGTAAGTGATAATTAAATTAACGACCATATACAGGAGACTCCCCACACAAGGGCGCTACCTTAACAAACACGCCCCTAACCAGGGCGCGTTTTAACAAAATACAGAATTAAGAAAATCTTAGCATAACGGAAATATATGCCGTAACAAGAATTAACAGCCCACTCCAGGGCGTTAATTCTATAAATAATGCCCCTGGAAGGGTGTCAATTCATGATTATTGCATAGTTGTCACTCACGTAAATGATAATGAACCCATTCAAAATGTATAATTAGGAAATTAAACGTTAAATCTGCTCCTGAAGTCTTTATTTGATTCACTGGATTGGCATCCATGACCACGGAGTCAATTCCAGAAGCCCAGAAATTTTGGATAATCGACACAGAAACTCTCATAAATGAAAAATAATGCCCAGGTCAAGGGCGCTAATTAGTTAAGTAACGCCCTATGGACAGGGCGTCAATTTTAACGTAACGCCCTTCTGCAAGGCGTTAATTATGTAAGTAGCGCCCTCTTCCAGGACGTTAATTTGGAAAAAAAGGGAAAACAAAATATCAAACCATTATAGTAAATTAACAATATCAAATTTCTACATAAATAGCCCCTGTGAATAACGCCCTGAGCCAGGGCGCGATTTAACGAATTAACGACGGTACCTGAGTCGCTACTTAAAAACATGACCCTGTCAGAGGCGTGAATTAAAAAGTTAAAGATTTCTGCCCCATACGGGTTAATTAGAACTGTGACCCGATAAAATCATGAATCTTGATTCAATCTCCTACAGTTTAAGAATTCTTGAACCCGACTCTATGAAAATTCCACTCGTAGTGGTCAACCCTTGAAACTCTTAAACTACCATTCGGGAGTGTAGGAACTAAGTGCCATGCAGGGCAAAGTGCTACGTTGTGGGAGCCACCTCTTGAGGCCGTACGGCGCAAAGTGCTACATGACGGGAGCCACCTCTTGAGCCTGTAGGGGCCACCTCTAGAATCCTCCATAACCGAATGACTAGTTAATCTCGCTTGTATACTACGTTTCTAGATTCTTGAAATTCTGTATTGGCTATAAATGAAAGTGGATGTCAAAGGTATTACATGAAATGCTGTGCATATAGGGCCCGGTCTGGTCCTGGGGGGAGCACCCGAAGGTACCTGTGCCCATGGGAGTTTATTGACCACGGTGTTTAGCATTGCACTGGAGTACTTGCTTGACTTGAGACATTCCACCTCTCTCTCGTTTTACTTGCTTGACTTGCGTGGCCCGGACTGGGCGATACTTGACTTGTGACCCGAGAAAGGGCAAAATATTTACATGAAAGATAGCCAATTCTATTGCTACATGCTTGACAGTACATGCTTGACTTGCTTGGTACACTTGTACATGAGTTCTTTCCTATACTTGCGTTTATACTTGTACACGAATCCTTACTCTCCAAGATGGCAATTACTTCAGCAAATTCTTGAAATACTGCTCGTACATACTTGAAATTCTTGCTATACTCTCTCTATACAGTGCTTATTTCTCATGTCTCGAATTACCTGTACACTTGATTGTGCTATGCGTAAATCATGCATCGCCATAATTAATTTTCATGCAAATGGTAAATTACTTAAAGCTTGCTAGAAAATTGGGATGTAATTCCTACTGAGCGATTCGCTCATCCGGTTATTTCCATAAATTTTCAGGTAATTCGGATAGCGACAAGAATGGGTCGGACACCGAGTGAAGAGTGTTAGAATGCCAGTCACCGTCATTATTAGTCGCGTCTTTTGAGTTTAATTAAGTCTAAATTTGTAATTTAGTTGTCATTCAATCACCGAAGCATGTAAGGCACTTAGCCAAGTGTTGTCTCTCTAAATTAATTGTCATGGACTATCTTTATTGAAATTTTCAAATAAGTAGTACTTGGACTGTTGGTATTTATTAGATTTTTAGTAATTTGCGCACTCTACAAACTTATATATCAAATTATATCGCTCTAATGACACGATCGAGCTGACGCGTCACGCATCCGGGTATCTTCCGCGCTCGGGGCGTGACAGTCTTTGTGGTATCAGAGCCTAGGTTTTAAACTTCCTAGGTAAAACACGTGTTTATTCTAAGGTATAGGAATGTCTTCTTAGGTAAAACTAATCATAAGAAAAACCTTCCTAGATAGAAATGCCAAGGATAGTTTTATGTCCAGTGAAATGTCTAAGGATAAGATATACATGTTAGAATTGGTCAGACCTTACCTGGTGAGATGGGAAAAGCCATGGGTTAGGTTCAATAATAAATGCCCTCTTAATCTCAAAACTCAATATTACTCACCTTATAATCCTTTTGTAGGAAAATGGCCGCTGAAAGAGCACAATGGCGCGAGATGCAGCGCACAGTGCAAGGGCTTACTCAGGCGCTACAGCAAGTGGCGCAAAGTGGTGCTGGCGGTGCTCACCGGGGAGCCGGTGACCTTCATAGGGATTTCCGCAACATGAACCCACCAAACTTTGCGGGATTGGTGGACCCCGACGACGCCGAGCATTGGCTGAAGGAGACCGAGAGGATATTCCGTGTAATGCAATGCACGGACGAAGAAAAAGTTTTACTGGCCACATTTCAACTAGAACGGGATGCTCGATGCTGGTGGGAGTCCGTGGAAGCAACACTGCCCGACAATCATGTCACATGGACGGAATTTGTCGAGTATTTCAACAACAAGTATTTCTCGGACCGTGTGCAAGAGAAGAAGGCCACGGAATTTGCTGCATTAAAGCAATGGACCCGAAAGGTATCTGAATATGAGGCCCAATTCTCAAGGCTTTCCCGTTATGCACCTCACTTGGTGTGTACGGAAAAGATGAAGGCGAGGAGATTTCTCAACGGGCTACGGCCCCAATATATTACCCAGCTTGCACCGATGGACATCCAAGTCTACTCGGAAATGGTTCGTCGTGCTCAACTGCTGGAAGACGCCACCGAATTTTCTGAAAGGATTCGAGGTAAGGACAAGAAAGAACATGTTACAAGTCCAGGAAGCTTCAAACCACCATTTGGCAAGAAGCGGGTCTTTAATGGAGGCGAGTCTTCCAAGGAGAAGAGATTCCAGCGAAGTCACAAGCCATTCCTCACCATCAGCAACAAGCCCTTCTCCGATAATGCACCTACTAAGGAGATTTGCAAATATTGCGAAAAAGCTGGTCATAAGACCGGGGAGTGCTGGAGGAAACTGGGAGCGTGTCTCCGATGTGGGAGTCGAGAGCATCGAATTCCTGATTGCCCCTTAATGAAGGAACAAGTCAACAAGGACGATAAGCGTCCAGTCAAAAAGCAAGGCCGTCTGCAAGCTCTTCAAGGGACGGAACCTATGGAAGGAGGAATCGTGGAAGGTACATTGAATGTTTTCTCTAAACCTGCTAGAGTTCTATTTGATACTGGAGCAACTCATTCGTTCGTTTCCAAGAAATTTACTGCCTCATTTTCTAAAGAACCTGAATGGTTAGATTTAATTCTATCTACACCTCTTGGAAACAAATCGGATATTACGCATCACTACCCAAGTAGTGAAGTTATGGTTCAAGGTAATAATCTACCGGCCGACCTGATATGTCTTGATATGGAATATTATGATGTCATATTGGGAGCTGACTGGTTATCGACCTACCAAGCAACGGTAGATTATCGGTATGGCAAGATAACTTTTGTGGGCTATCCCGAGTTAGTTTATATCAAACCTCGGAACAAATCCCTACTTATCTCAGCTCTCCGAGCTAGTAAACTAGTGAATAGAGGATGTATGGCTTTCTTAGCTTTTGTAACTACCACAGAAGCCGAGAAGACAAAGATTGAAGACATCCGAGTGACTCGGGACTTCTCCGATGTATTTCCAGACGAATTGCCTGGTTTACCCCCGGAAAGAGAAGTGTCATTCACAATTGATATTGTTCCGGGTGCCGGTCCTATTTCTAAAGCACCCTACAGAATGTCTCCTGCGGAACTAAAAGAACTGAAGGAGCAGTTGATGGATTTACTGGAGAAAGGATTCATTAGGCCGAGTACTTCCCCATGGGGGGCACCGGTGCTCTTTGTTAAAAAGAAGGATGGCACTTTAAGATTATGCATTGATTACCGACAGCTAAATCATCTTACAATCAAGAACAAGTACCCACTGCCGAGAATTGATGAGTTGTTCGACCAATTATCAGGAGCAAAGTATTTCTCCAAAATAGATCTTCGGTCTGGCTATCACCAGTTGAGGATCAGGGAAGAAGATATTTACAAAACCGCATTTCGAAGCAGGTATGGACATTACGAATTTACTGTTATGCCTTTTGGACTAACAAATGCCCCTACAGCTTTCATGCAGTTAATGAATAGCATTTACCGGCCTTATTTAGACCAATTTATTGTGGTCTTCATTGACGATATATTGATCTACTCAAAGACTGAAGAAGATCATGAGGACCATCTCAAGAAGACATTACAAATATTGCGAGATAATAAGTTATTTGCAAAATTCAGCAAATGCCAGTTCTGGCTGGATGAAGTGTCCATCTTAGGACACGTTATCTCTAAGAATGGGATTTCTGTTGATCCTGCAAAGGTCGAAGCCGTGCAAAACTGGGGACGACCGACGAATGCAACTGAGATTCGCAGCTTCTTAGGCTTAGCTGGTTATTACCGGCGTTTCATCAAGGACTTCTCCAAGATTGCTGTTCATCTCACCAAATTGACTCGCAAGGAAGTGCCTTATGAGTGGAATGAAGATTGTGAAAAGAGTTTCATAACTTTGAAGGATTTATTGACCACTGCACCGGTCTTGTCACTTTCGATTGAAGGAGAGAAATACGAGGTATATACCGATGCATCTGGTATCGGCCTCGGATGTGTATTGATGCAGAATGGGAGAGTTATTGCATACTCATCCCGGCAATTGAAGAAACATGAAGGAAATTATCCTGTGCATGATCTGGAGCTAGCCGCAGTTGTATTTGCCTTGAAGATTTGGAGGCACTATCTTTATGGAGAACAATTCACTGTATACTCCGATCATAAAAGCCTCAAGTACTTATTCTCCCAAAAGGAGCTAAACATGCAGCAAAGGCGTTGGCTCGAGTATCTTAAAGACTTCAACTTCACTATACAGTACCATCCTGGTAAGGGTAATTCCGTAGCTGATGCCCTTAGTCGAAAGCCGAGAACAATATTGGCCAACTGCATGATACAAGAATGGAAACTGTTGGAGAAATTCTCAGAGCTTGATATCAGCATGGATGAGAAGAGCACATGTATTACTCTATCTCATATGAGCTTACATCCAGATTTGCTACCTGAAATCAAAAAGTTGCAAGAAGAAAATCCCTCACTAGTGGAGATAAAGAGCAAATTGGATGAGAGACTTGATTTCAAGCTGGCACCTGATGGCAGACTGCTATTTCATGAACGGACATGTGTGCCCGACTGTCCCGAGCTGAAGAAGAAGATTCTTGAAGAAGCTCATCGATCGAGATACACAATCCATCCGGGAGCCACTAAGATGTACCAAGACATAAAAAGGACCTTTTGGTGGCACAACATGAAAAGGGAGATAGCGGATTTTGCGTCTCGATGCTTGACTTGCCAGCAGGTGAAGGCCGAACATCAGAAACCCGCAGGGAGACTGCATCCGCTGGATATTCCCAAGTGGAAATGGGAAGAAATCGGCATGGATTTCATCATGGGTTTGCCCAAGTCTAGGGTCGGATATGATGGAATATGGGTAATCATCGATCGCCTTACTAAATCGGCTCATTTCTTGCCTATTAAGAACCGATGGTCGATTGATGTGCTTGTTGCCTTGTATATTAAGGAAGTTACTAGACTACATGGAATTCCTGTGTCTATAGTATCTGACCAAGATCCACGCTTCACATCTCATTTCTGGAAGGGTCTACAACACTCCCTGGGAACGAAGCTCAATTTCAGTACTGCTTTTCATCCCCAGACAGATGGTCAGACGGAAAGGACCAATCAGGTTATTGAAGACATGTTGCGAGCATGCATTATAGATTTCGGCGGAAGTTGGCATGACCACTTACCACTAGCCGAATTTGCCTACAATAATAGCTACCAAGCCAGTATTCAAATGGCACCTTTCGAGGCACTTTATGGTAGAAGTTGTAGATCTCCGGTATGCTGGGAGGAAGTCGGTGAAAGACAACTCCTAGGTCCTGATATGGTCAGAGATTCAACTGAAAAAATACTCCTTATCAGAGAGAGACTCAAGGTAGCTCAGTGCAGGTAGAAATCTTATGCTGATAACAGAAGGAGAGACTTGGAATTTCAAGTTGGTGATCATGTGTTTCTCAAGGTATCTCCCGGCCGAGGCATTAGAAGATTCGGTGTTAAAGGCAAACTAACACCAAGATTTATCGGTCCTTTCGAAGTACTGGAAAGAGTGGGTGAGGTAGCTTACCGTATCGCTTTACCTCCTCAACTCTCGGAAGTACACAACGTATTTCATATTTCTATGTTGAAGAAATACGTGCACGATCCCTCCCATGTCATTGACCACAATGATTTAGCGATACAGAAGGGTCTTACTTACGAACAAAAGCCGATGCAAATCCTCGATCGAGAAGTCCGAGCTCTAAGGAGCAAGACGATCCCTATGGTGAAAATCCAATGGAATCGATGTCTGGAACAAGAAGCTACGTGGGAAACAGAGGAATCCATGCAAAGAAGATTCCCAGAGCTATTCTGATTGTACGACCATTAATTGAACTCTCTCATTTTCGTATAATATATTTGAATTTGGGGACCAAATTCTTTTAAGTGGGGGAGGGTGTAGCAACCCGATAGATTCCTATAAATATTTATCTATAAAATTTTAAAACAATCTCTTGAAAGAAAATGTATGTGTGCTTTATTACTTATAAGAGGGTTTTACCTAAAGACTCAAAATTTCTTAAGAACTATAATGAAATTATAGAAATCAACCCTATCTGGTAATATAAGTAATTATAAGGACTTTAGCTAAATAAAACTTTAGAAGGGTTAATGTATAAAATTACAAAAAAAAAACACCTTTCGACATATTTAGACATATTGGCCTAGGTTTCACGTGAGGAGAGGATGAAATTGTGCACCTTATAGAATTAACGCCTTCATTCAAGGCGTTTCTTTTAAAACACGCCTTAATGAAGGGCGTCTATTTTATTAGTAACGCCCTGCCTGAGGGCGTGTCTTTCAACAAGGCGTGGGCAAGTTTCGGTCACAAAGAAGTGACGCCCACACCCATAGGCGTCAAATTCCAAAGTAACGCCCTTCCAAAAGGCGTTACTAAATTAACGCCCTTACGTCAGGCGTCGATTCTTTAAAACACGCCCCAGGCCAAGTCGCTAATTTAAAAGTTGTTGTGATGTCAACATCTATCCTCGCTGGCAGTGATCACGATCTAGATCTAGATCTGTGACCGACACCTCCAGCTCACTCCATCACGTGAAGGGAATGTTATCCCAACACAACCCCTATATCTATAGCATCAGTGGAAGCTCCTGCTATTGATGCAGAAGCTGTGCTGTGCTGCCAGTTCGTGTGCTGATGCTACTGTGAGCTTGCTGCAGACTCTCGCAGGAGTCTTCAGGCTTCAAGAGGTAGGTTTTCTCAACTTTAGCTAAACTAAATCCACCGTAGCTAAGCTAGCAGTTAACCTACACAGCATGATAGTAGGTCTTGTGACTTATGACCTAACTAGTAGTTAATAGGTTAACTGGAGCATGTGTAGGTCTTCTCAAACACTAGTCAAAACATTAGCAATAGGTTGAACAGATCATGTTTAGAGTTTGATATGCTGATTACCATGCAAGATAAACCTGTCTTTCGTATATACATATATATATACCATCCCGCTAACAAACATCATCCTGTTAATCCATGTTATAACACCATCCTGTGAACAAAGATCGTACTGATAAATCATCATCATCCTGTTAATAGCATGTTCATCATATTCTAAACGTATAATTATCGTTTAAAACCATGTTTATACATTTACTTTAATCCCTGTTATAATAATTAAAGAGACGACCCTGATAAGGGCGTCAAATTTAAAGACGCGCCCTTAAGACGGGCGTCCCTTTCGTAAGAGACGCCTCCACACAGGGCGTTAATTTAAATAATAAACATTTTTGAAAGTAGCGCCCCACTCCAGGGCACGAAATTGATAAATGCTCATTTATTTGTCAGAAAATGGCCGTCGTAACGCCCTATCTAAAGGCGTTAATTTGGTGATAAACGCCCCTACCTAGGGCGCGTTTTATCATAACACCCCACTACAGGGTGTTGTTAAATTCTGTAAATAATGCCCTGGAAAGGGTGTCAAGTTATAAACTAAATAATTACTGCATAATCATCGTTTCTGTTAATGAACCCACGGAGAATCATTTCCAGAAACAGAACATTTGATAATCGGAAAGTCATTCCAGAAACAGAAAATTTGCTAATTGGGGCAGAAACAGTTATGAAATGAAAAATCACGCCCCAGACAAGGGCGCCAATTTATTAAGTAAAGCCCATAGGACATGGCGTCAATTTTAATGAGACGCCTTATATCAGGGCGTGAATTTTGTAAACAGCGCCCCCTGTCAGGGCGTTAATTCAAAAAGAAAGAAATAAAATATGAAATAGCCATGTGATTAACGCCCCAGACAAGGGCGTCACTTTATTCAGTAGCGCCCTAGACCAGGGCGTGAATGTGAAATAATTAATGAGTTATTTTTAAATTGTTGGAATTAACGCCCCACTCCAGGGCGTCAATTCATAAAGGAACGCTCGTATGAACAGGCGTCAATTCTTATAAACTAATGGTAAGTGATAATTAAATTAACGACCATATACAGGAGACGCCCCACACAAGGGCGCTACCTTAACAAACACGCCCCTAACCAGGGCGCATTTTAACAAAATACAGAATTAAGAAAATCTTAGCATAACGGAAATATATGCCGTAACAAGAATTTACAGCCCACTCCAGGGCGTTAGTTCTATAAATAATGCCCCTAGAAGGGTGTCAATTCATGATTATTGCATAGTTGTCACTCACGTAAATGATAATGAACCCATTCAAAATGTATAATTAGGAAATTAAACGTTAAATCTGCTCCTGAAGTCTTTATTTGATTCACTGGATTGGCATCCATGACCACGGAGTCAATTCCAGAAGCCCAGAAATTTTGGATAATCGACACAGAAACTCTCATAAATGACAAATAATGCCCAGGTCAAGGGCGCTAATTAGTTAAGTAACGCCCTATGGACAGGGCATCAATTTTAACGTAACGCCCTTCTGCAAGGCGTTAATTATGTAAGTAGCGCCCTCTTCCAGAACGTTAATTTGGAAAAAAAGGGAAAACAAAATATCAAACCATTATAGTAAATTAACAATATCAAATTTCTACATAAATAGCCCCTGTGAATAACGCCCTGAGCCAGGGCGTGATTTAACGAATTAACGACGGTACCTGAGTCGCTACTTAAAAACATGACCCTGTCAGAGGCGCGAATTAAAAAGTTAAAGATTTCTGCCCCATACGGGTTAATTAGAACTGTGACCCGATAAAATCATGAATCTTGATTCAATCTCCTACAGTTTAAGAATTCTTGAACCCGACTCTATGAAAATTCCACTCGTAGTGGTCAACCCTTGAAACTCTTAAACTACCATTCGGGAGTGTAGGAACTAAGTGCCATGCAGGGCAAAGTGCTACGTTGTGGGAGCCACCTCTTGAGGCCGTACGGCGCAAAGTGCTACATGACGGGAGCCACCTCTTGAGCCTGTAGGGGCCACCTCTAGAATCCTCCATAACCGAATGACTAGTTAATCTCGCTTGTATACTACGTTTCTAGATTCTTGAAATTATGTATTGGCTATAAATGAAAGTGGATGTCAAAGGTATTACATGAAATGCTGTGCATATAGGGCCCGGTCTGGTCCTGGGGGGAGCACCCGAAGGTACTTGTGCCCATGGGAGTTTATTGACCACGGTGTTTAGCATTGCACCGGAGTACTTGCTTGACTTGAGACATTCCACCTCTCTCTCGTTTTACTTGCTTGACTTGCGTGGCCCGGACTGGGCGATACTTGACTTGTGGCCCGAGAAAGGGCAAAATATTTACATGAAAGATAGCCAATTCTATTGCTACATGCTTGACAGTACATGCTTGACTTGCTTGGTACACTTGTACATGAGTTCTTTCCTATACTTGCGTTTATACTTGTACACGAATCCTTACTCGCCAAGATGGCAATTACTTCAGCAAATTCTTGAAATACTACTCGTACATACTTGAAATTCTTGCTATACTCTCTCTCTATACAGTGCTTATTTCTCATGTCTCGAATTACCTGTACACTTGATTGTGCTATGCGTAAATCATGCATCGCCATAATTAATTTTCATGCAAATGGTAAATTACTTAAAGCTTGCTAGAAAATTGGGATGTAATTCCTACTGAGCGATTCGCTCATCCAGTTATTTCCATAAATTTTCAGGTAATTCGGATAGCGACAAGAATGGGTCGGACACCGAGTGAAGAGTGTTAGAATGCCAGTCACCGTCATTATTAGTCGCGTCTTTTGAGTTTAATTAAGTCTAAATTTGTAATTTAGTTGTCATTCAATCACCGAAGCATGTAAGGCACTTAGCCAAGTGTTGTCTCTCTAAATTAATTGTCATGGACTATCTTTATTGAAATTTTCAAATAAGTAGTACTTGGACTGTTGGTATTTATTAGATTTTTAGTAATTTGTGCACTCTACAAACTTATATATCAAATTATATCGCTCTAATGACACGATCGAGCTGACGCGTCACGCATCCGGGTATCTTCCGCGCTCGGGGCGTGACATAGGGTCTCCACACCACCTGCATCACCATACATACATCATATTAGTTGCCATTCAGTCACATAAGAAAACACAAAAAACCATACGCATCATACCATGGCCTCGGGATACTCGCTCAGCTCCCGACGAAGTGACGCCAGCTGGTAGCCGTGGGGTGCTGCAACCACGACCGGCCTCCACCGCCGCGCCAGAGGCACGGCCCTCCTGTTCCCATGCCTAGCCCTCCCCATCGGGAAATAGTAATAGCTCCACACCTGCATTCATCATACATCATTAGTACAATAATTGCATATTTAATTGTGAAAATGCATAAATAAATTGTGCACCTGGAGAAAAGGTGCGAAGCTGCTAACTGTCGTCTCCTTCTCCGAAGTCTGGGAGAGATCAGCAATCAAATGGGCAAGCAGAGCCGCTCCCCACGCGTAGTGTCCCACTCTGTCCAGATCCGCCAAGATCCAGAGGAAACGGCAGTGGATGCCATCCCCCTTCGTCCCCAGCAGAAGGCGGCCCAGGAAGAAGAAAAGAAACCTCCGGAGGTCTAGATCCACCAGCTCCTGCTCGCTCGGGTCCTGGGTGAAAGCTGCACGGGCATCTCCCTCCAGTCGTGCCAGAAACTCCGCTCCAGTCTCGCTGACCCGCTGGCGCGGGTCAACGAATCTGAGCGCCTCCATGATCTCCACTCGGCTAACTACCCTGATGTCCCTGTCAGTCACACTCGTCTCTAACCACAGCAGGTCCAGGGCACTCTCTCGGTAGTCGGGGTAGGTGACCCCTCTCACCGCCTCTCCGTCCACCCGTAGCCCGGTGATCAATGCCACGTCCTCCAGTGACGGCACCATGTGCCCCCAGGGCATCAGAAACGCTCGACTCGGCGCGTGCCACCGCTCCCTCAATGCCTGGATAAGAGGAAGGTCGAGCCGGAAGGGCTCGATCCTAAGGAAAGCTCCAAAGCCCATGGCGTCCACACGCGCCCTCTGGAAGTCTGGCAGCCCACGATATGCTGCCACCACTAAGGACCAGCTGATCCGACCCTTCATCACGCCCTGCACACCACAAAACCAACATAAGAACACATCAGCATTATGAATAGTAATAAACAATAACACTGTATATACTACTTATTTATCTTATTTTATTTTTATTTATTAAAATTATTTATGTTTTTTTAGGCGTCCAATACCTTGGACGCCTCCATTACATTTTCTTTATTTTAATTTAGAAAAACCCAAAAACAAAAATAAAAATAAATAAAAAAATATATATATATTATCATGGAGGCGTCCCATTCCCTGGACGCCTCCTTTTTTTTAATTCTTTTTTTTATTATTTACGAAAATAAATAAATTTAAAAAGAACAAAAAAGAAAATGTGGAGGCGTCCAGGCCCCTGGACGCCTCCTTCCCTCACACCCAGCGTTCGCCACACAGCCACTCGTCCGCCCTTTTAACCCAGTGAACCAATAGAATGGAGGTCTAAGGGGCTTACCGGATCGTGCTCGTCCTCTACCGCATCTCCAGCATCCACTGCAGCCTCCAAGGCCAAAGGAAGAGCCTCCTCACCCGTGGCAATCTCCTCCGCCGCAGCAGCCCCCTCGGCATCATCCCTCAGCCTCCTCGGACGACGAGCCCGTCGTTTCCGCTTCTCTGGACCTTGGCTCGATCCTCCTCGCTCCATTGGGACGAAGAATGGGTCGTCTGGATTGACTGGGTGGTTTGAATGAACAGTAATTGAGCAAAGGGGGGGAGGCCCCCCCCATATATATAGAATCCACCCTATTTGGGGCGTCCAGGCGCCTGGACGCCCCCACTTTTTTTTTTCAAAAATCAAAAAACTTGGGGCATTCAGGCGCCTGGACGCCCCCCAAAACAAAAAAAAACCCAAAAAATAAAACATAGGGGCGTCCAAGACCCTGGACGCCCCCAAAATAAAAAACCCAAAAAATAAAAAATAAAACATAGGGGCGTCCAGGACCCTGGACGCCCCCAAAACAAAAAAACTTAAAAAAATCAAAAAATAAAAAATTAGGGGCGTCCAGGCCCCTGGACGCCCCGATAATAAAATTTTCAAAAAAAAAATTATATAATAAAAGTAAAAAAGATAAGAGTATGTATATAATCCAAACAAAAGAAAAAAAACACAAAGAAAAACAAAAACCACAAAAAAGATAATAATAATTAAGGAGACAAGGGTCAAAAACATCCTTGCCAGATTTTATTCCATCAGAAAAGCAGAATGAACTATATCAGGGGCTTAGGCGCCTTAGGCCTTAACTTCCCCAGTTCGGTTACATAAGCCCTCCACAGCTCACATTCTTCCCCCACGTGCGCTAAGGCCTTTCCCACAACACTTGTCTTCCAGGGTGCTTTGACGACCTCGCTTCCTTCGCATCCGCTTCAGTACCCAACTCCCTCTTCTTCAAAGGAACAATGCCAGTCGGTAGCGGGAACGAATGGCGTGGGATGCCAATCTGGAGGCAGCACCGATGCGCATTATAAAGGACGAACTCGGTCGCACCGATCAGTTGAAGATCAACTTCGGGAGAAGGCCTCATGAGAAGATCTAGTGAAAGCAAACATGCCGGTGCGCAAGTAAAGAAGCCTTGTGTCACGGTGCGGAAGTGAGACCGCCAGTCTTCGCGTTTCTTCAGCCACGGAACGCGGTTCACTACAGTACCACCGAAGCCTAACACGTCGGCTATGTGATGAAGAGGGCTTTGTTGGAAGAGCTTCGAAGCAGTTGGCATTCCCTCGCGGTGGTCGAATTTGAAGTGCAAATCAAGCCAGCAATTCAGGACAAGTGCGCAACCAAAAGGAGGCTTACCCATGCTCGAGGCAGTAAGGCCACTATACAGGTAGGCGAGGACAGCGGGTCCCACCCTTTTTCCACGCCAGATCCCGCAGATAGCACTCAGTTGGTCTTCCTCCACCATGTTGTCGGTATAAGAAAACAAAAGAGCACCCGCTAGACAAATGGTGAACCCCTTCATGATTCCCTCCAAATAGTCATCGTCTGGTGACCCTCTCAGGGCGTCCATGACCCACTCCGCAAGCTTTTGGAGATCGATCCCCTTTTGAGTACGGACCTTTCTGGCGGCGTCGGGCGGCATGAAGCTTCCAAGGACGCTTTCGGAAGTCCCCCGTGTCAGCATCCGCATAGCCTTCACCTTCCCGTCACTCTTGAATTTCTTCAATCCGAGCAGAAGTTCCACCTCCTCGAGGAGGATGGTCACCTCGAAGGTCGGGAAGATAAAAGTATGGGTCTGGGGATGCTAGATCTCCACTAGTGCGCCCATAGCCGCCCAGTCCATACGAATCTTCTCATAGTGTTTGGCGTGAATAAGGAGCCCCTGCAGATGCCACTTCGAGAGTATGGCCCTCATGCCGATGGAGATGTTGGAAGTTAGCTTTGAAAGCCATGGCAGTTTGGAAAACTTCCTCGGGCCTGGGAAGAGTGGATATGGCTGGAAGAGAAAAGAAAGAAGAAGAAAGGAAGGTAGTAAGAAGAAGGTTCACGTGGAGAAATTTGAAATGAATCAGCTTACCATATGCGACATGATCGTCCCACTCAAATGACCCTCGAGGTCGGAGAGTCGCCTGATCTCGCTGCTAGGCCTGCTCCTCTTCATAACGCGGGAAGACTCTCCTTCCATCCTGAAAATCTCTAGATTCTCCTCTCTTTTCTCTCCTGAGCTTCCAAAACCCACCTTGGTGCATTTGAATGAACTAGCCTAAGGGGAGTTCTTATAGGAAGGGAAGATCGCTACAGGACGGAACATGTCACATCAGTGGTCATTGTCAAGATTTTGTCTGGATCTCCTTTGTACTGTGGTGCGATTCTGCTGTGATTCTGCTACTTTCTGATGTTGCTAACCTTTGTTAGTATGTGCAGGTTTTACTAACGGACGTCTTTGTCCAGTCTCCTGTCCCACCTTTCAATGGTTGGTCCCACCATGTCATGCATCATAGTATACGATACCTACGCTACTAGAACATGTCAAGGACCTTGCGACTCGAACAAATCTGGGATTTGAGTTCCCCTTCAACAAAAGTAGTGATGATCCCGGAAGAATTTGGGTTGTACGGATAGGCCGTTAACTTGTGATAGCATGGGGACGACGGTTCCATTCAGTGAGTTGGTGCGCGGATAAACGGGCCCCAGCTCAGTGTCGACTCACCGGATCGGTATCCTGACCCGTTCTTAACAAGTTGACAATATTATCCTTGGCTATTTTCTATTTTAGTTTGTTTTAAATTTTTATTTTAACCCAGCATGCATTCATATAGGACTTTGATTTATTGCGGATGATCATTCAAGTGATTCGATTGTGAAAGCCGTTGGGTTTCAATTCTTACCAATGTGAGACATTCCACTCCAAATGAAATACTGAGTTTCCTTGAAACAGCCCTACGCTGCTCTTCCAAAGGAGACCCTTGTTTGGACAGATATTCCTTTCCTTCTTACCTTGTTTGACCCACCTTGGCTGTAGCACTTCCACATTAGCTGGTAATCGCTCCCCAAAGGTGAAACCTCCTGTTTATGACCCAGGTACTTCCACACCGAGAAGTTGGTCTCTTTTTCGTGCCTGAGCGCACATCTCACCCTCCCTTATTTGATCTCCGTCCAAGCAATCGTCAAGATTTGAAAGACCTTCTTCAAAGGTTACCTCATTGAAACTCCGGGAAAGATTCCAAACAGTAACGTCAAAAGCGTGTCTCATCACACCTTGGCATCAACTTATCAGTCCGCTCCCACTTCATTTCACTCCACTTCGATACCATTCCACTATGTGTCGCTCCCTTGCAAAGCAGACGCCAACGCGGGGCAGCTGTAGACACGCTATTCCTGACGTCTCCTGAGAAAGTCTCATATCACTATACAGCGCCCCGCGACGGCTTACACGTTTTGAATCACTTGAGTGCTTCCTTTCCTTGAGTCTTCTTCCGCCCTTTTCGGCATCCGGAATCGTCTCGTCACGGCATTCGGACGGCATCAACACCAGTCAGACGCATCAGGAGGTTCCGGAATCAGGAAGGCTGCCTGCCGGGCAGCCGCCAACGCCTACACCAAGGACCCGGGTGGGCCTTAATGGGGGCGTCCAGGCCCCTGGATGCCCCCATTCTTTTACTTTATTTTTCAGACCCAAAACACAAATAAAAAATAATAAATTAATGGAGGTGTCCAGGCCCCTGGACGCCTCCATAAAAACAAATATAAAAAACATAAAATGCCAGTTGGCATAAAAGACAAAACCAAATAAAAAATAATAAATTATTGGAGGCGTCCAGGCCCCTGGACGCCTCCATAAAAACAAATATAAAAAAATTAAAATGCCAGCCTTGGCATAAAAGACAAAACAAAAATAAAAATAATATATTTTTGGAGGCGTCCAAGACCCTAGACGCCTCCATCAACTCCCTCACGGGCGCCGGCCACCGAACGACGGTTTGTCGTGTGTGAAAAAATCCAAATTATTGAGACGTCCAGCCAGCTGGACGCGCCCATTTCTGAATCATGAGGCGCCGCTCACAAAACCATGCGTTGTGCCAAACCGCGTGCGACCGTTGTCGGTTTTCAGTGGACCTGTTGGAGGCGTCCGGGACCCTGGACGCCTCCACAAACCATCGTCGATTTTCGGTGGACCTGATGGAGGTGTCCAGGGTCCTGGACGCCTCCACCCTCCGGAGCCCTATAAATAGAGGCCCACCCCCTCAGTTCTGGAGGAGCTTGGAAGAGATCCGATAGGCTGCCGGAGCCCAGAGGCTACCGGAGTCATTTTCTAACCCGTGGGGTCTTTTGTAGGTGGAGATTCTGCCGGCTTCTCAGGTGCCCACGCTCGCGAGAGGAAGGTCGTCTTCGTCCACCGCGCTTCCACGTCGTCCCTACGCTGCCGGAGCTCCGCTGGATTTCATCCTCGGCTCATCCAATAAGCCTTTTCTTCCCCTTTTTCTCCATAGTTCTTTTGCATTCATCATCTCGCATCATCTATCCCCCTTCATAAGGGCGCCTCTTCTTATATACTTCTTGCATCCATCATCTCATTTTCCTCCTACTCGAGTCCGAGAGGGGTTTAAAAGACAACACCAACCAGGTGTTTTCTTACCATCATTTCGTTATTTTTATCGCAAGGATTTGAATACTACACCTTCATCTTTCTAATCCACTCGTTACTTATTTGTCGTTGTTTTGCAAGGGTACCCAAGGAAAGCCCTCTCCGTCGGCCGGCCGAAGGGGGAGGAAGAAGCAACCCGCCATCTCCCGCTCTTGAGGTAGGCGCGATCACTTTCTTCATTTTGGGGTCTTTCGGCCCCTAGCGATCACATCTTGTTCTCGAGGCCGTGGCGAGTCACTTCCCCAATGGCCGTTTAAATTTCCGTTCTTATATGTTATATTCTTATTTATTCATGTTCTCGAGGCCGCGGCGAGTCACTTCCCCAATGGCCGTTTAAATTCTCTTTATATCCTGTCATATTCTTATCTATTCATATTCTCGAGGCCGCGGCGAGTCACTTCCCCAATAGCCGTTTAAATTCCCGCTCATTATATTCTCTTTATATTCTGCTATCTTCTTATCTGCTCATATTCTCGAGGCCGCGGCGAGTCACTTCCCCAATGGCCGTTTCAATTCCTGCTATTTAATTTCTGCACCATTCCCGTGCCCCGAGGTCACGGCGAGTCACTTCCCGCGATGGCCGTTTAACCCCCATATCTTGCTATATCACATTTGTCACGCTCGCCCTGCCGGAGCAATCTCCCGTGGTGGCCCCTTCTCTTTTCTCTTATTTCTGTGTTACAGCAAACAAAAAAAGAAGGAGCCCGCGCGCTCCGCGTCCTCTTCTCCGCTCACCCGAACCGCGTGACGTCGCTCACACCCGGGATCAGCCAGTTTGTGATTGCTCATATTTCCTGAATTAACGTCTCAACCAGAGGCGCGTTTTCTTTTAACACCTTCATCTAGGATGTCTGCTTTCTGTGTTACGTCTTCTCAGAAGGTGTCTTTTATCATCTCCTGCTTTAATTACGCTGTCCGTGAATTCACGCCCTTCCCCAGGGCGTCTCTTTCTTGCTTAGCGCCTCTCATAAAGGCGCGGTTTTGCATTTGACGCCCTCTGCCTGAGGTGTCCTTTTCACTTATAGCGCCTCACATCAAGGCGCGTTTTCTACGTTGCCTGTGGGATCCCACAGTGTTTCACGACAGTTATACTGTCATCTCTTTTGTTGATAGCGACCTTCCCTGGGTCGTCTCTTTCTTGCATTTTTATAGTTGGATTGATTATTACATTGATTGATGATATTGCTGTGATTTGCTCATATTACTTTGCATCTTGTGGCATTTGGTTGAGAGACCTCCTCTCTCTACACTAGGATTCCACACACCTCTCTTGGAATCGGGACAACCCTCCATTGAGCATTCTGTCTCTTTGGACCGGAAATCCCTTTTCCAAGACCTCCGTAAGTCCCCGCACCCGTGGATTCCCTCACGGACGCCGGGCTGGTTGTATCCTTGAAATACCCGGAGTATAGAGAACCTATCGTTGGTAAGGAGAGAGAAAGAACCTAGTTGACCCGGAGATCACACTTGGATCCAAACTAGGTTTCACTTTGCAAAAGAGGGAATTACTCTACAATCAATCCACTCTAATCTCAAGCATAACATTAAAATCTTACGTCCATCTCAACTTGATTGCATACATTTGGTTGGGTTGATTTGATTAAAGTTTGCTTGGATTGAGTGCTTGTGTGTCATAACCCCTTTTATAAAGCTTTCTCTCTTCTTAAACATGAAACTCCGTTCAGGTAAAATCATCAACATGGCAGGCTACGGGTATTCTTATGATGATGAGGATGAGAATGTTTTTGGTCAATATGAAATCCCACTCCAAGATTCCATTTATCATGAGGGAAATTACCCTCCTCCTCAGTCTCATTACCCTCAGGTTTATGTGGTTGATACCACTCCTCAAGAGGTTGTGCCCTCTTCTCAGACTTTACCCTCCAACACTTCGGGGAACCCTTCCCCATCCTTCAATGTCACAGATTTAATTAATGCTCTATCTCAGTTAGATGATTCCCAGAGCCAGGCAGTTCAGGCCACTTTGAAAGGGAAGTATGTTCCCTCTTCATCCTCTAATCCCCCTCCGACCGAGAGTGGCCATCGCCTCACTAATGACTAGGCGGTCTTGCACAAACCCCCCTCTCGTCCACCAACGCCCGGTGCGGCCATGCCGGCCCAACAGGCGAGCTACTCAGCGGTTAGGCCTCAGTTTCTCCAACCTCCCCGAATTCTACTGACGCCTATACCGCATTCTTTCATTCAAAATCCGGCCCCAGTCGAGTCCGACACCAATGTTCTACTGCTCCAGAAGTTGGCCAGCATGGAAGAGCAACTGAAGAAGGTCACTACGGCCAAGAATGCACCGGAGGTCTCCCTCCCCACACTGCCAGTTTTCCACTTACCACCATCTGAGATGCCGAATTTTCGGCGATATAATGGGACTGGTAATCCCTTCATTCATTTGAAGGATTTTATGTACGACACCTCTTTCTGGCAAGACAACAAGGCCTCTTTGGCCTATTTCTTCAGGAGATCTCTGGAGGGGCTAGCCCTTGAGTGGTTCTATTCGTTGGATCCCGCTGATGCCAGCGATTTTGATATTGTTCAAAAGAAGTTTTTGCAGAAGTACAGAGACCGGGTTGGACCCTCCCTCTCAGTCACCGATTTGGTTGCAGAAAAAATGAAGCCCGAGGAGCACTTCGTAATATTTGCTGATAGATGGTGGTTAATGGCCGAGAAATTGAAAGATACACTGTCGAAACAAGAACAAGTTAAGATGATAATTTCCAATGCAACTCCTCAGTTCCGGCATATCTTGGCCATGAACCGATTAACAACCATGGAGGAGCTCTATGAAAGAGCTCGTTATATCCAAACACAGATGAAGGATTCGCCCATCATGGGCATGTTTGAGCTGAAGCCACGGCTATTTAAGAAAAGTACAAATGTCAACAACAGTGGGCCCACGACTGAGGGCACAATTGCAAACGAGCAGGTTGGCGTAGTTGGCCACCCCCACCATCAATCTAACCCACGGCCTAACCCACCTCCACCACAAAACCCCCATTTCAACTCCACTCCACAACACCGATTCGCACCCCAACATTCCTTTGCTCCACCGCAAAACCAAGGGCCCCGCGCTGACCCTCCAGCTCCGCAATAGTACCACCACCTACCAACTATGGCCAACAACAACAACGGAGACCACCACTTGGCCCCAAAAGACCCCACTACCCTCCACTGCCAGAAAGTCTCCCGGATATTTTCAACGCCTTAATGGCCGCCAACTTGCTCGTGTTACCAAGGGAAAGAACAGCGTGGCCCGCTAATGTTGACACATCCCGTTACTGCGCTTTCCATCGCGCACCTGGTCACAACCTTGATCGTTGCTTCCACTTCAGAGATTATATTTATGATCTAAATGACCAGGGCGGCATCAACTGGGATGAGATGAGGCAGTTTATTGCCACCATGAAAGAAAGAAGGCCTCCTCGGCAGCAACAGGCTCAGCAGCCGCAGCAACCAGCTCCACAGCAGCAACAACAAGCTCCAGCGCCTCAGCAGGATATGGGGATTGTCCACAATCTACTGCCGGAGCACCCGCCAAACCAGCACGTAAATCCTGTCACGTCTCTCCCTGAGGTGGAGAGAGGGCAGGGATGGCACAAAGAAAATGCCTCTGTCGGGGCATTTAATCACAATCAAAATCAACCTCCGCGCCTCTTACGCACCCCTTCCTCTTCTTCTACCCCCCAATTGAGACGATCCCTTCTGCGCCCCGTTAATCCACCTACCCCCACCTATTCTCCAACCTTGCCGGTTCGCCCCCCTCTTACCCGCTTACCACCTCCACAGCCTACACCACAACAAACCCCATCCACCACCAACCCTTCACCACTGCCATCTAGGCCACTCCTTAACCGCCCGTCGCCAACGCCCGTTGCACCCGCCACCACTACTCCTCCACCGGCAAGGATCCCTCCACCATCGGCTCACCCACCTTTTATGCCCAGATCTCTCCTCGTTCCACCCACCAATTCCCCCCGCATTCGGGTATCCCTTTCTACTCCTACGCCTCCTACGGGGGCATCTTTATTGAACTCTTCATCAACACCCCCTGTGGGGGCTCCTTCTTCAAACACTCATCCACTGCTTATCAACACTAACACACCCTCTTCTTCTTCTAACACTCCTCCCACACTTGCCCCGACAGAGGCGCGTCAAGGCGTGACGCCGCTCCGCAGTGGATGGATGTTCCACCGCATTTTTCCACAGAGAGAGTTAGAGCCCGCGCAGGGGCCGCAAGAACAGGAACAAGAACAGGAGTCCATACCAGGCACAGAATACGACTTGTTAAAGCATTTGGACCAGACTCCGGCAAGAATTTCAATTCTAGAACTGATCAAGAGGTCGACCACTCATCAGATGGATCTAAAGGAATATCTGCAGAAAGTCATGGTCAATGAGGACATTCCGGTCGAGCAGATAACCGCAGTCTTAACACCTACTGGCAGTCAACCAGCAATCACTTTTTATGAGCATGAGCTGGCACCAATCTCAGCAAGAAAATATGCTCTATGCATCACAGTTGATATCAATAAGGTGGCTGTACAACAGTGCTTGGTGGACACTGGGGCATCCATCAATGTCTTGCCGCCGAGCACTTTGAAGATGTGCGGCATTCCCGAGAATCTGATTCGGCCATCCACCATAACAGTCACTGCATACGATAACACTAAGAAGCCTCCTCTGGGCATGATAACACTAAAGGTAAGTTTGGGTCCTGCCGCCATCACAGCAGATTTTCACATTCTGGATATGGATCCGACATTTAATGGCATTCTGGGACGCCCCTACATCCAGCAGCTCGATGCGGTGCCCTCGACAAATCACCAATGTCTTAAATTTCCACACAAGGGCCGTATTATTAAAGTCACCAGTATGCCAATTTTGCCAGAGGAGGATATTCATGTGGCTTCATCAGTTCCTTCTATTTGGCCTGCCAATAAGCCATTGTTATCTGTATTGGACGTCCCTCGCCCACAGTCGATGCCATCCGAGACTATCACAACAGTTGCTATGACACCCCTGCCTTCCAAGGGGAAGAAGAAGAAAACGGTGATGAACACCCATGGCTGGAACATTTTAATGAAAATGGGGTATCAAAGTGGCAAAGGTCTGGGTGCCAATTGTCAAGGCAGGATTAGGCCTGTAAAGCCTCAGAAATTAATTGCAAGAGGTGGTTTGGGCTACAAAGGGCCAGGCAAAAATGAAGATGAACCGTGGGCAGTTATGACATCTACATTGAAGACAGATCGCCAGCCGCTTACCTGGACATTGCAGACACATTTTGTCACGGGTGGCTTTCAGAATAATGAGCAAACTACAATAATCACTTCCATACTAGACTGTCAGGATGTTCATGCTAGACAGTTTCCTCGTCATATTGCCCCGCTGGCCACATATAAAGCCCTGGAATCCTTAAGGCCTGACAAGAGAAGGAAAATGGATGATCCAGAATGTGACTGGTACAGGTGGTTCGATATGCAAGACATTACTATTTCCTTGAGCCGCCTCTTTATGCCGACAGATCCGGAATGGCCACCACTTATTCATGAATTGATTGAAAAACCTGCTGTGATTACAGACAAGAGGCAGTTGCTGAGTGTTTACACTCATACTAGAGAGCCAGATATTCCGTTTGAGGAAGGTTTCACTGTGGACAGGCTGTGGGCGGGCCCTTTTCTCTCACTTCCATGCATCCATCTGTTCTTGCTTCTCTATATTCTCATTGGTTTGGTCGCGTGTCAAGACTGCCACCGATTACGATCAATTTGTCTCCAAATTCAATCCAAGTTTCTCTGCCGATTCCTCCCTCGCTCCCCGAGCGATTTTCTAAACTCTCCATTGCGCCCCCACGTGGGCCACCACCGATTCAATCTTTCTCCAATCTTGCAATCTCCACTCCTCCTGCTATTCTCCCCTCGCATTGCTTTCTTCTAGAAAAAGAGAATAAAAATGAAGATAAAAATAAAAATGAAAAAAAAAGAGTCCAAAATTCCAACTCTCCAATCCTCCATCACTTTTGAGGAAACCTCTTATCTCCTTCCCTAGTGTGTCCCGACCCAGGGGCCGCTCTTCCAAGATTCCTTGATAAATCTCTTTTCCCCCTCCGATGAGGGGTCTTCATCTGTATCACCTCCAGTATCTGCTTTCTCACCTCCTTCTTCGTCTAATAAAGCTAGTTGCTCCTCCTCTTCTTCTGCTAATAATAAAATTCATGGGGGAGATTCACATAAGAAGTCTAAGGGTAGATAGATTCCCCGTAGATTTTTGTTTGAGTTAGCTATCAGATGCCGTGCTTGTTTAGTCATCTCGGAATTTGTAGAAGATCCAATTATCCTGCCAGAATTGGAATATGAGGATACTGTTGTTTCTTATGAGGGTTTGGGTGTCTACGAGATTATGAATGATGAAGACCCTATTGAAGAGGGGGAAGAAAGTTTTGAAGGATATGAGGACGAGGCTGATGCCTTTGCCAGTGGCATGAAAAGATTCGACGAACCATCAGCCTCTGTAGAAGAGCCTACCAAAGAAATTAATTTGGGTATCGAGGAAGACCCTAGAATTGTCCTCATGAGCAAGAATTTGCCGCCCTCCGAAGAGGAGGCACTTATTTTGGTTCTTCAAGAATACAAGGACACGTTCACATGGAGTTATGAGGATATGCCTGGATTAGACCCTGCGCTCGTTGAACACCGCCTTACACTTAAGCCAGGGTCTGTCCCGGTCAAGCAACGGTTGAGGCGTTTCCACCCTAATATGGCTTTGAAGATGAAAGAAGAGGTCGACAAACTCCATAAGGCTAGATTTGTTAGAGTTGTCCTCTACCCCAACTGGGTGGCTAACATCGTCCCGGTCATGAAGAAAGATGGAAAGGTTCGGATTTGTATAGACTTCCGGGACCTCAACCGTGCGTGTCCTAAAGATGACTTCCCCCTCCCTCATATTGCTGTTCTAATCGATAATACGGCAGGATTTAAGACTCTCTCTTTCATGGATGGCTTTTCAGGCTACAATCAGATTCGCCTAGCTGAGGAAGATCAAGAGAAAACATCATTCACTACACCGTGGGGCACATACTGTTATGTGGTCATGCCCTTTGGACTCAAGAATGCCGGAGCCACCTACCAGAGGGCTATGATGGCGATTTTTCATGACATGATTTATATTTATATTGAGGTATATGTGGATGATTTGGTAGTGAAATCAAGAAAAAGGATTGAGCATCCTGGGGTTCTAACTAAGGTCCTGCAAAGATCACGAGAATACCAATTGAAGATGAACCCCAAGAAGTGCGTGTTTGGCGTTTCATCTGGGAAGTTGCTTGGTTTCATTGTTAGCAAGAGGGGAATTGAAGTTGATCCCAACAAGGAGAAGGCCATTAGAGATATGCCTCCTCCCAAGAATCTGAAGGAAGTTCGAGGATTAATCGGGAGGTTGCAATTTATTCGCCGCTTCGTCTCCCAGCACTCACAACGATGCATGCCGTTTTGCGAGCTCACTAAGCCGGGAGTCCAGTTTAATTGGGATGACAAGTGTTAGGCAGCCTTTGACGGATTGAAGGATTATTTGGCCAATCCTCCTGTCTTGAGGCCGCCAATTCCAGGCAAACCACTCATTCTCTATGTCTCAGTCCTGGATGACTCTGTAGGTGCTGTCCTAGCTCAAGTGGATGAAGAAGGTAAGGAGAGGGCAACATACTATTTATCTAAACTTCTTAACCCCTGTGAGCAGAGGTACTCAGCCATGGAGAAGACTTGTGCTGCTTTGGTCTGGATAGTTCAGAAATAAAAACACTATTTCCTAGCTCACGAGGTTCACCTCATTGCTCGCATGAATCCAATTAAATTCCTCCTTGAAAAATCTATCCTCACTGATCGATTAGCACGCTGGCAAAGCTTCCTCTCCCAGTTTGACATCACTTACATTCAACAGAAAGCTATCAAAGGCTACACCATTGCCGAACACCTTGCTCACCACCCTCTTCCCTGATTTGATCCTATCAATTCAGAGTTTCCAGATGAAGAACTATGTCCATTAATCGACCCCATGATTCTATGTGGACGTTACATTTTGATGGAGCTCTAAATTCCCAGGGAAGAGGGATCGGCATGGTTCTTTTAACACCAGAAGGGGTCACCATCCCGTTTGCTGCTTAGCTCACTTTCCCTGTCACCAACAATATAGCTGAGTATGAAGCTCTTTTGGCCGGTCTTCAAACCGCTCATAAATATGGTGTCACCCAATTGTGGATTGTTGGTGATAGTCAGCTTAGTCTACGACAGGTGCTCGTCAAATGCCGCACTATCAATCCCAAACTCAAACCCTACCAGGAGCTTGCTTCAGCTTATGCCAAACTCTTCACCAAGTTAATCTTTGTTCATGTCCCTCGTAGGCAGAACATCTTAGCTGACGCTCTCGCTTCTTTGTCTTCTGCCTTAGTCTTCCCTCCCGAGCATGATTTTCACGTTCCTCTTATTCATCAGTGTAACACTCCAGCTATTAAGGATCGTGCATTTCTCGATGTTAAGGATAGGGTGCTCGAGAAGGACAGACACAAGGAAGCTCTTAAAGGCAAAGAGGTCATGTTGTTAGATTGGCAAGAGGAGTTGGCTGACGAAGAAAAACCTTGGTATTATGAGATTGCCAGGTATTGCAATGATCAGTCCTATCCCGAGGAAGCCACTGCAGAAGAAAAGAAAGCAATTAGAAGAGTGGCTCAACGTTATGTTTTGGTGTTTTATTAAGATGCCTCGATGATGATGAATCTTGGAAGGTTGTGGAAGAGGCGCATTCTGGAGTGTGTGGTGGTCATGTGAACAGCCATATGCTAGCTAAGAAGATTCTTAGGCTAGGTTTCTATTGGCCCACTCTAGAAGAGGATTGTTCCGTTTATGTTCATAGGTGTGTTAAGTGCCAGCTGCACGCCGACAAAATTCATTCTCCTGCTTCTTCACTCCATCCTATGTCCTCCCCATGGCCCTTCTCCATGTGGGCTTTTGATATCATTGGACCTCTTGCTGATTCAAACCTCCTGACCAAACAAAAATCGTTCATCCTCACGGCAACGGAGTACTTCACCAAGTGGGCGGAAGCGGAAGCTTACGTGGAGATTAAAGCATCAACTGTCTGCAAATTCATAATGAAGAACATCATCACGAGGTTCGGCATCCCGAGTACCATCGTCACCGACAATGGACCTCAATTCATCTCTCAAGAGCTCAAGGATCTCTGCAACAGGTATAACATTGCATTGCATCATTCTTATCCCTATTATCTGCAGGGCAATGGCCAAGCAGAGGCAACTAATAAAACTTTGACCAAAATTGTTAAAAAGACGTGTGAGGCTAATAAATTTTCGGATTGGCCAGACAAGCTAGTTGAAGCTCTCTGGGCCTATCGTACTTCCATTCGTACCCCCACTGGGCAAACCCCTTTCGCCCTTACTTATGGAATGGAGGCGGTAGTCCCTTATGAGATTCTCATTCCCTCTCTGAGAGTATAATTTGACAAGGAACTCTCTATTGATGAGTGTCGTGATTCACTCCTTGCTCAATTGGAACTCCTAGATGAGAACCGTCTGGTCGCCGCTGAGCATGCGCGCGTTTATCAAAATAGGCTCTCATGTTTTTATCAAAAGAAAGTAATTGAGAGAAAATTCGAAGTCGGTGAAATGGTAATCAAGAGAATTTTCGTAAAACCTGGTGGGCCCCGCTCAAAACTCCAACCAAACTGGGAAGGACCGATCGTCATAAAAGAGGTTTATCCGGGCAATGCTTATAAACTGATCAATGCTGAAGGAGAATAGTTAACTCACCCTTGGAATGGTTTGTATCTTAAGAAATACTACCCTTGATTCAAAAATCCAAAAAAATATATAGAGAGAGTATTTTCAAAATCCAAAAAAATGAAAATTGATTCAAAAATCCAAAACAAAGTGGAATATTTCCAAAAACCAAAAAAATAGAAATTCCAAAAAGCAAATAAAAAATAGAAATTCTCCAAAATCAAAATAAAAAAATCAAAATAAAAAAAATGAAAAGCTTTCAAAATTGGTGCCATGGCACACGAAGGATCAAGGTCCGAAAGGTCAAAATTCAGAATTCATTCATCAGTCTTGTTAACCTAAAATTGGGTCGACACCCGCACACACTACACGCTTTATTCTTGAACTCAAGCAGTGCAAAATCTGATGGGAAGTCAAAACCTGACTAAAGGTGAAAGATAATACCCGTTCTTTTCTTCTTCGGCCCATAAGGGAGGAAGGGAGACCTCGGGGTAGACCCGCCAAGCCTATCCGCCGCCCTAGTAGGTGGAAGTCAGGGCCCAAAAGGGAGCAAATGCCACAAAAGCCCAAGTACAATTAGGTTGTTTAGCAATGCAAGTCAATTTCAAAGTGAAAGTCAAATGGTGAAAAGAAAAGCATGTCAAGAGGGCAAAGTCCCCGCAAGGAAAACCTTGGGCGTATGCGTGCAATATAAAAGAGGCAAAAAGGCAACAAAATTTCCCTACGCCAAAGACCGAACACCAACAGGCATAGGGTAGGGGAGGTAACTTTACCTCGAGCATCTCAGAATCCCTTATGGGCTTCCCTTATATTTTCTTCCATCCTTTCTATGTGGTAAGTCATGAACTGGCAGGATGGTCAAGACGGACTTAGGAAATTGCACTATACGAAATCTCGAATACAAGTCAACTATGATCACGTCGACTCCCTTTTAATTACTCAAGAAAGGTTAATGAATTTTAGATGGTGACCGTGTAGGACCCGTGGTCTTGATCAACCCATTTTTACAGAATAATTTAATTAACGCCTTTGTCTAAGGCACGTTCAAGTTAATTAACGCCTTCGATAAAGGCGCTTAGGTCGTCTCTTTCCAAATAACGTCCCTGCGCAGGTCGTTACTTTCTCAGCGTCTTATATGTGAATCACGACCTACTCTAAGGTGCATTTTTCAGAAAAATAACAAAAGATATATAAATGAGTGAAAAAAAAATGCATTCTCCAAGTATGCTTGCATTTCTGCATGGGCATCTTTATTTATGGTTTGCATATGCGTGCTTGCATGTTGCATCTCCCCGTTATCAGTTATTTCATTTACCTTATTTGATTAAAGGCTTGGCCCCTTGACCCATCATTAAGGTCAAAATATTGATACCCCTTGCTTATTGAGCAAGGGGCCAAGTCGAATAGATGAATTAACCTGTTTGTTCAAAGTGTGGATTACAGTTGCAGGAACAGGGCAAAGCGAAGCAAAAATGAAGAACGTGGAAAGAGAAAAGTACACAAACACAAGTCCGCAACCACACAAAGTGCTCAGTTAAACAAAAGCTCAAATATCATATATATATATATATATATATATATATATCATGTCTATCATGTACAGGTGTGAAGGTGGAGGGGTACAAGTAAGTCTCTCAGCTCTCGCCTCCACCCTCCTCTCTCCTGCTCTCAACCTCACCCTCGGCGTCCCGAGGTGGTGCTGGTGGAGGGGGCATGGAGCCCCGTGAAGCCGCTGGACCTCGAGCATGGTCCCCTGTCTCACTCCTCGGTCGAAAAGAGGAGCCCACCATGTAAGAGGAGCCGCCGAAGCTGAACCCTGCCGCTCGCGCCCGCTCCCGGCCTTGCTACAGACGCTCCTCCGACACTCGAAGCCGCTCCTGAGAAAGGACTAGCTGAGTCCTCAGGTCCGCCAGCTCCTCATGCTCACGAGCACGCTCCTCGCGCTCCCGGGCCCGCTCCCTCCTCTCCAGCTCGAGGGCGACCCGTAACTCTGCCACATCCTGAGGCAGCTCCCCCCGACGCCTCAAGGTCCTCTCTAGCTCTAAGATCCGCTGATCGCGGATCGCCAACTCGGTACGTACCGCCTGAAGCTGAGTAGCCTGCAAACAGGTAAACAAATCATCAATTCCACAATTAATGCAATGATTCAGTAATCTAGCAATTCAAGCAACACATGATTGAACCACTCACCTGTGTGCTCGTCGCACGGAAGCCCTCATCAACGCAAGCAAGCGCGGCTCGGAGCTCCTCAGTCTGCAAAACAACTTCATCAGTACACAATGCTATATATAATTAATATTTGAATGAGGTTTGAGTTTAGAATTTACCCGTGAGGCGAGGTCACGCTCTGCTGCCTCAGCCCGTGCCTCTGCTCCTGCCAGCTGCTCTGCCAGTGCAGTCGCCTCTGCACTGGGTCCCCTTGAGCTAGAGGCCTCCCCTGGATCTCTCCTCACGGCTCCCTGCTGGGCACGCTGCATTCATTGAAATCGTCAGTGGCTAATCATCAATAATTCAATAAAAATTCATTTGCATATAGAAATAATTTAAACACTCACCAGGGTCTTTAGGTCGGCCCGTGTGGCGGCCAGCTGGTCCTCCAGGCTGTGTAGGTGGGCCTGGGCATCCATCGCCGCTATGTCTCGTGCATCCTGCATTCATTACATATTAGTCACATGATAGTCACATAAGCATTTGCATTTAATTTAGAAATAAGTGCATTCATACATACCCCTAGGACCCTCTTCTGTGGCCGTCCGGCGTAAACCTCCCAGTAGCGCCGGAGGTACTCGGAGCTGTCAGTCGCCCGAGAGGTGACTCTGGTCCCGCCTCGCTGCCAGTCGGCGTACTACTCCTCGAACCGCACTCTCCAGTCGATCGCCTTTGTGCGACCGCGCGTCTTCTTCCCGATCCCTCGTGGCTCGCCGACCTCTACCCACTCCTGGTGTAGGCCCAGGGTCCTCATCACCAACCTAAGCCGTAACGGCTCGATCTCGCTCAAGCAGTGAACCCAAAGCTCACGCTCAAAGCGAGGACGGCCCGCTACGACCCACGGCTGGTCGTCATCCGTCATACCCTCATAGGGTCTCCATCGCACCTACATCCATAAACATGCATATCATCATCATTCCATCATAATCATAATAAATTCAAATAAACATAAAAAATGCATAACATTCATGCATACCAGCGAGGGAGGGAAGTCGTGGAACTCTCTCCGCAGAACCCACAGCTCGTAGCCGATTGGGGCACCAAAAAACACTGGCAGCCAGCGCCGTGCTAGAGGGAAAGCACCCTCACCTCCTGGCCGTGGATCAGCATGCCCCATGGGTATGTACAGGTGGCTCCAAACCTGCATCCATGCATAGCATTAGTGAGGCATTCACATGCATAATAAAAAGAAAAGAAAAGAAGAAAAAATGCATACCTGAAGAAAAGGTGAGAAGCCACTGACGGTCGTCTCTCGCCCTGTCCCTGTGGACAAGTCGGCTAGTAGGTGCGCCAGCAGTGCAGCTCCCCAGGTGTACCTGCCGACTGCCTCCAAGTCCTCAAGAATGCCCAGGAATCGGCAGTTGATGACGTCTCCCTTCGTCCCCAGAAATAGCCTCCCTAGTAGCTGCAGTAGAAACCTCCTCAGGTCAAGGTCTACTCTCTCCCTGTCTGTCGGGTCCTGGCAGTAGACCGCCCTAGCCCCGTTAGTCAGCCTCTGCGAGAACTGCTATAGGGCCTCCCCGGACCTATGCCTAGCATCCCCTAAGCCCATCACCGAAGTCAGGTCGGTGCGGAAGATAGTCCTACACTCGCTGGGTGTCTCATAGACCATCTCCAATCCTAGCAACCTCTGGGTAAGCCCGGTGTAGTCAGGGTAGGTAATCCCACTCACAGCCTCTCCGTCTACCCTCAACCCTGTAATCCTGGCTACATCCTTAAGGGTAGGAACCATATGCCCCCAGGGCATCAGGAATGCCCGGCTAGTCCTGTCCCATCTCTCCCGTAGAACCTCGATAAGTGGTAGGTCTGGCCTAATTGGATCTATGGATAGAAAGGCCCCAAACCCCATGGCATCTACCCTCGCTCTCTGAAACTCAGGGAGGCCGTGGTATGCTGCCCGGACCATGACCCAGGAGATGCGCGTCCTCATCAACCCCTGCATGCATAAAGAAAAGAATTTTCGCTTAATTATTTTGATTATTCATGCTGAATCTCATTTTGATTACCCTGGGTTATGTTGATGTTTGATTTTAATTAGCGACCACCCTTGGGTCGTGGTTTGTTGAATTAGCGCCCCTGGGAGGGGCGTGGTTCTTAAGTGTGCTTTGAATTCACGACCTACCCTAGGTCGTTGTTTATCTAAGAAACGCCTCTGTATTGGGCGTGGTTTGGTGGTTAATTTCTAATTTCTTAAAGATTTTTCAGGAGACGCCCATCCTAGGGTCGTCTTTTGCTTAAGTCACGCCCCTGTGTGGGACGTTGTTTTCAAATGGGAGTTTTGGGGCCTCATAATAATTTTTGAAATTAATGATTTGATGTCCGCTGGTTTGGTCGTCTTTCATTGAATCAACGCCCTGGTGGGGGGCGTTGTTTTCAGGTTTTTCAGAAAATGAAATAAAAATAACAGCATGCGAATAATTCATGGAAAAATTATTAAAAGCATGGAAATTAATGGAATTAACAGCATGATATGAGAAATGATAAATTTTTAATGGACGACATGCTGCAGGGCGTGTTTTATTGGGGTTAATTATTTTTCAAGAAATTAATTGAATTAACGCCCTTGGGTTAGGCGTTTCATTTCTAAGTCACGCCCCTACGGGGGGCATCTTTTCTCTGAGTTACAGGGATTATACCCCGAGGGCTATGGAAATTGCATAAAAAATGGAAATAAAATATAGAAAAATGGAAATAGGGTTGGGGGCCTACCTTCTTGTGCTTTGGTCCTTGTGGCTGAGGTCGTGGTTGCCTGGGTCGCCGTAGTTGGCCGGCATGGGGAGGAGCCGCCGCCGTGGGCGGTGGCTCATCACCACCTCCTTCTTCTTCTTCACCACCGTGTTCCTCACCACCTTCGCCATCTTCTTCTTCTGCTGCTTCACCAGCATCATCCTCACCTTCCTCATTTTCTTCTCCTATGGCCTCGTCGCCGTGTTCGTCCTCGCCGCCGGCCACCGCCACTGGGATTTCTTCGGCCACCACGGGAGGGGCTTCCTCTTCGGCCTGATTGTGTTCGCCCTCCAGGTCAACGACCTCGGGGGCGGCCACCCGTTGTCGTTTCAAACCACCGCCGGCCATCGTTTAGGTTGGAGAGGGGGAGGTATGAGAGAGAGAAAGTAAGAGATGGGGGGGAAAGAGGCTTCGGTTAGGTTTTTTGCAGAAGGGGGGGGAAGACTGAATGGAGGGAAGAAGAAGAAAGGGGGGAAAAAGGCCTTTTGGCATTCGAAAAGAAGACACGCCTTGAGGAAGGGCGTGTTTTGTGGAATTGACGCCCATCAGTCTGGGCATGTTTTGATAATAGACGACGTTTCTTGAGGCGTTATTTCCGTTTGCATGGGGAATCATAACCGTCGTCAGATGCATTCAATATGGGTTGATTGATGTGATGGAAGTAATAATTATTGTTTATGATTAACGACGTTTCTTGAGGCGTTATTTACATGATCTGTGGCTTAGGTAAGGGCGTTACTTTTGAGATTTTAACGAATATATTTTGGGAATTTGAATCAGTTCACGCACTATTTTAAGTCGTTATTCAGTTAACGCCCATTTGTGGAGGCGTCAAATTTGTGAGCTGGAATATGGAAAGCGGCATATGCTGAGACGTCCTTTTATGAATTCACGACATTCCTTGAGGCGTTATTTGCAACAGAATCACAGGTTTTGGAAGATTTGATCCGAAATACTATGAAATTGGCTCAATCAAGTATCATCATTATTATTCATTAAAAGGGAAGATCACAGTACATTCAATGAACCCCTTTGGGCCTCAAGTTTCTCAAAGCAATAACATAAGATTTCCACTGGTCTTTATCTTCTTCCAAGATTTCAACAGGTTGATGAATCTTATTGATTTTCCACAAGGCTTGGATTGTGGTGCATTCTTCTCCATCTTCATTGCTGCCAAGGTCTCGTGTCTTGATTGGAGGAAGATGAGATGGATCTTCAAACACTTGCCGTGGAAGCCCGAGTTGAGGAAGGCACCGATATGAATTGTATAGCACGAAATCTGAAGCGCCGATGAGTCTAAGGTCCGTCCCAGGAGAGAACCTTGCACGGAGCTCTTGAAGTTTGAGTATTCTCGGGGCGCAAGTAAAGAGATTCTTTGGCATCACCTTGAGGTGTTCTCGCCATTCCACTCTCATCTTGATTTGAGGAATTCGGTTCATCACTCTATTGCTTATCCCAAGTGAACCGGTCATGTAAAAGAGTGGGCTTTTTGAGAAGATTCTTGAGGATTGTTGGGCTTCATCACATGGATCAAACTTGAAGTGAAGATCCACCCAACTGGAGAGTGCTAGCATGCATCCGTAGATGGGCCTTCCCATTGCTGCTGAGGTTAGCCCGCTATAGAGATAGGCTAGAATAGCCGGTCCCACTCTATCTCCTTCCCATAAGCTCACCATGGCGCTTAATTAGGCCTCTTCTAGGATGTAGCAACCCTAATAAATGAATAATTGAAATGAATTAAAACATATATATTACAGAAGTAATATATATATAAAAGGAATAGGGTTAATTGGATGAAATAAAACAAATTAAAAATAACGCCTCTTATTAAGGCGTTAATTTATAAAGAAACGCCTCTACCCATGGCGTGAATAAGGAAAGGACGCCCACACCTACGGTCGTCAGTTCTCACGCGACCAAATGGGTAAGTAAAAGAAACGCCTCTATCTTGGGCGTGTTTTAAAACAAGAAACGCCCTTTTTCAAGGCGCTTTTTAAGAAACGCCCTTATGCAAGGCGTTAATTCAAGAATACACGCCCTGACCTAAGGCGTTAATTCTGTTCGTGAACCGTTCGAACCCAGAGCTTATCCAAGGAAAGATTAACCTAATCTAGTAAGTGTCTATTAAAGTAAGGACTCTATTAAGGATATATTACCCTCAATCAAACACTACTCTTGTTAGGACTTCCAAAATCCTATAAATAACATGTTCGATCGAACCCTAAAACCCATTTGATCGAACGTCTGCTGCTAGGTACGTGAAGAAAAAACGGTTCCTCTATTCTTTTATTTTTCTGCTTCTATTACATGAAGAACTAATGTTCTTCATCTGATTCTGTTATAGGTCTGTAAGGTGGCGTACGTGAAAGAACAAGGTATGTTCTTCACCATATACCTGTGAAGATTGATTTCATATCTTCATATTCCTTCCTCTCTTTTCCTACAGGTTGATTGAAGGCTATCATCTCCGTCATATTCATCAACTAAAATCTTCCTTCTTCCTGTCCAAGGTGTTCTTCTCAAGTTATTCACCGGTCATCTCCAAATCTATTTTTAAGGTAGGATTTTCTCAAGATACTGTAGCCCAAATAAAATTAGTGAAAGATATTATATAAGCATGGCATGCATACGGTCTATATATATATGGTTTCGGTGTGTTTTCTGAATTGTTTGAAAGAAACGCCCTGGAATAGGGCGCTATTTTAAATAAACGACCATAACAGCGGTCGTCAATTTATTAAGAAACGTCCTGTACACAGGCGTTAATTTTACGAGATCATGACTTAAGCATGTTAAGAACGGATTATATATGAAACCTTGATTATTAATGCATGATCCTGTCTCCAAATCTAATGTCCTGCAATTTCTTGAATTCACGGCCTGTACAAGGTCGTTTTCCACGTATTAACGCCTCATCAGAGGGCGTGACTTTAAAGTAACGCCCCTTGCTTAGGCGCGTATTATCCAGAGTCCTGGTATGTTCTGAAACATAGAGTTAAGCCAGTAACGCCCCTTCCCAGGGCGTGTCTTATATAAGTCCTGCAACTTATTTATATTCTGTCAAATCCGTAATTCATGAGACGCCTGCAGCAGCAGTCGTCAAATATGAAGAAACGACCCTGTCCAGGGCGCTTTTTAGATAGAGTATCGAAATAATGAAATTCTGCGAAACGGAACATATATAAACGCCCTGATACTAGGCGTTAGTTACTTGAAAAACGCCCCAGACAAGGGCGTGTTTTTCATAAATTAATGAGATTATTGAAAATTCTGTAAAATAGAAATATGTAAACGCCCCTATGTTAGGCGTTAATTACTTGAGAAACGACTTGACCTAAGTCGTTATTTTACTATAAACTGATTTTCATCTGATTTGCTAACCGATGGTTTTATATATATCATAATATATATATATCGGCACTATTCTCCACTCCGTGAGTATAGTCCCATGTTTTCATGTTGATTTACCGATCACACTCAACTCTCATTGACATACAAGCTCTCCATTGGACATTCCGTTCCTTTGGACTAGCGAGTTAGTCATAGAGACCTCCGTAAGACTCCTCGTAGCCTTGGATTCCCTCAAGGCCGACTGAGCTGGTTGTACCCTAAAAACCCATTACACGATCCTTGCCATGTCAATCTAAAGAAACATGGTATACCGGCCCTTATGATTATACAAAGAGTATATCATAAGCAATTCTTGATGGGATGATGATATCATGCCATATCGTGTCATTCTTGTAAACCCCAATTCTATGATAAGAATGAGGGTATCTTGCTTGATCTAATGTTCATGTGGACCTCAATTCTATATAAAGAATGTCCATATTGATTTGTCATGGTACCTAAGTTAAGGGAACCATATTCTACCTGGTTTTATCGAACTCGTGATTATATCATTATTATCGCCAATCTATGTCCTTTGTCATATTTTGGACTCTATTCTATCAAAGTTGTCATACGTATCTACAAGCTTGATTATTGAAATTCTATATTGGCTATATAAACAAGAGTGGATGTCAAAACACATGATAAATGCCTGCGCATATAGGGCCCGATCTGGTCCTGGGAGGAGCACCCGAAAGTACTTGTGCCCATGGGAGTTAAAATGATAAGGTATCTGGCATTATACCGAGTACTTGACTTGCTTGATTGGACATTCCACACACATCTTGTACTTGACTCGTACTTGACATGAAATGAAATGCGTGGCCCGAAAAAGGGTAATTTACTTGCTTGATACATGATAGCCAAAGTTCTTGACATGACTTGTTAAATGTACTTGCTTGAATATCTCGAATAAACTTGTTATCTTGTTGGAAGTTCATGACTAAGTTCATCTTATTTTCTTGATATTACATTCTCTCTATCTTGTCGTTTCATGCGAGCATGCATAGCTTTATTGCATCCATGAAAATGTAATTACTTAAACCACTTGCTAGTACTTGAGATATAATTTCCTACTGAGCGTTCGCTCATTCCGTTTGTCCCTTTTTACTTTTCAGGTAAGTCCGACGACGATGAAAGTCAATCGGATGGGAATGGTCAAGAGTGAAAGTGATAGAGCTTCTACAAGTGTCGTCTAGTCTTTTCCATAGTTTCTTGAGTCAACTATGTATTCTTTTCCTTTTTATTTAACAGAGTATTGGATTTGTAATAGTCTATCCCTTATAAAATAAAGGATTGGGTTATCTTGCTATTTTGCGCATCTCTGTCTTTGTGTCGAATACACGACCACTCTGATTGACATGATTGATATAGACACGTCGCGCATCTCCGGGTATCTTCCGCGCTCGGGGCGTGACAGTCTTTGTGGTATCAGAGCCTAAGGTATTCAATTCCTAGGAAACCCAAGTCCAAGGATAGGTTTCAAAACCTTTAACCAAGTGAGAGGGGGTAGAACCAAGGGTTAAATGATCAATGAGTCCTTTATAAGATCATAGTGATATAATACTAACATAGCTATTGTAATTGTAGGATAATGGCTGCCGAACGTGCTCAATGGCGCAACATGCAGCGTACCCTTCAAGGGATGACCCAAGTGCTACAACAGGTAGCACAAGGTGGTGCTCCACGAGCTGGAAGCTTACACCAAGCATTCAAGAATATGAATCCCCCGAAGTTCATGGGATCGACCGATCCAGACGATGCCGAGCATTGGGTTCGGGAGATTGAACGTATATTCCGTGTCATGCAATGCACGGATCAGGACAAAGTCTTATTAGCTACTTTCCAGTTAGAAAAGGATGCTAGATGCTGGTGGGAGTCGATTGAAGCTACTATTGACCCAACTCAAGTTACATGGGGTGAATTCGTTGAATATTTCAACGCCAAATATTTCTCTGATAGGGTCCAGGAAAAGAAGGCCGCCGAATTTGCCGCATTAAAGCAAAGATCTTTATCGGTGGCTGATTATGAAGCACAGTTCTCTAGACTGTCTAGATATGCTAAGCATTTAATTAGCACGGAAAAGATGAAAGCCCGTAGATTTCTTAATGGGCTTAGGCCCCACTACATTACTCAACTGGCGCCTATGGATATTCAAGTTTATACTGAAATAGTGCGCCGAGCTTAGTTGCTTGAAGATGCCACGGAACTATCTGATAGGATCCGTGGGAAAGACAAAAAGGAGCAAGTCACAAGTTCGGGTTCTTTTAAACCCAACTTTAAGAAGAGGCCCAATAATGGAGGTTCTTCCTCTCAAGATCAGAAGTACAAGAAATCCAAGCCTTTCTCTATCACCACTACCCCTTCAAACGTAGTATGCAAGCATTGTGACAAGGCTAGTCACAAAACAGAAGAATGCTGGAGGAAATTAGGAGCATGTCTCCGTTGTGGGAGTCGTGAACATCGGATTCCCGATTGTCCATTAATGAATGACCAAGACGGTGAGGGTAAACGCCCAGTGACAAGGAACGCGTGTCTTCATGCAATCCAAGAGACCGAACCAGAAGAAGAAGGCGGATTGGTGGAAGGTACATTAAAAATTTGTTCCAAATATGCACATGTCTTATTTGATACGGGTGCATCGCATTCCATTATTTCCAAGAAGTTTGCTGACCCATTACCTCTAGAACCAGAATGGATGAAAATAGTGTTGTCTACTCCTCTCGGAAACGAGACGGATATCACGCATCATTACCAAAACTGTGAGGTGTTGGTTCGAGGAAAGAATTTTCCTATTGATCTTATCTGCTTAGATCTAAAAGAATATGATGTTATACTAGGAGCAGATTGGTTATCTAAGTACCAGGCAACGGTTGATTGCCGTAATAGCAAGATTGTTTTCAAAGAATTTCCGGAACTGACTTATACTAGTCCTAAGAGTCGAAGCAAATCCCCTCTTATTTCGGCTCTTCGAGCAAGCAAGCTCGTCAGGAAAGGATGTGTATCCTTCCTTGCTTTTGTCACTAATAAAGAAGCTAAGGAAACCAAGATAGAAGACGTTCAAGTAGTACGAGAATTCCCAGACGTATTTCCGGAAGAATTGCCGGGATTACCCCCGCAAAGAGATATGGCCTTTACCATCGACTTAGTCCCTGGTGCTGGTCCGGTTTCAAAGGCACCATATAGAATGTCCCCTGCTGAACTCAAGGAGTTGAAGGAGCAGTTGATGGAACTAATCCGAAAAGGGTTTATTAGACCAAGTACTTCCCCGTGGGGAGCACCAGTCTTATTTGTAAAGAAGAAGGATGGATCCATGAGATTGTGTATCGACTATCGACAGTTGAATTATCTCACTATCAAGAACAAGTATCCACTGCCGAGAATCGATGAATTGTTTGATCAGATTTCAGGATCCAAATATTTCTCCAAGATTGATCTCCGGTCGGGATATCATCAATTAAGGATCAAGGATGATGACATTCACAAGACCGCATTCAGAAGCAGGTATGGCCATTACGAATTTGTTGTTATGCCTTTTGGACTAACAAATGCCCCTGCTGCCTTTATGCAGTTAATGAATAGCATATTCAGGCCTTACTTGGATCAATTCATAGTAGTCTTCATCGATGATATATTGATATATTCTAAGACTAAGGAAGAACATGAAGAGCATTTGAGGATTACATTGCAAGTCTTGAGGACAAATCAATTATATGCTAAACTCAGCAAATGCGAGTTCTGGCTTGAAGAAGTGGCTTTTCTCGGACATGTCATATCCAAGGACGGTTTATCTGTGGATCCGTCAAAAGTTGAAGCTGTGAGAAACTGGGAGAGACCCACTAATGCAAGCGAGATCAGAAGTTTCTTAGGTCTTGCAGGCTATTATCGGCGATTTATCAAAGATTTCTCTAAGATCGCCGTACCACTTACAAGATTAACTCGTAAGGAGATCCGATATGAATGGAGTGAGGAATGTGAAAGTAGTTTCCAAACTCTCAAGGATCATCTCACCACAGCTCCAGTCTTAGCCCTACCAATTGAAGGAGAGAAATTCGAGGTCTACACTGATGCTTCTGGCATTGGCCTCGGATGCGTTCTAATGCAACATGGGAAGGTCATAGCATATTCTTCTCGTCAACTGAAGAAGCATGAGAAGAATTACCCCGTCCATGACTTGGAATTGGCCGCGGTAGTATTTGCCCTAAAGATATGGAGACACTATCTCTATGGGGTACAGTTTACTGTATACTCCGATCACAAAAGTCACAAATATCTATTTTCACAAAAGGAGCTGAACATGAGACAAAGACGTTGGCTAGAATATCTCAAGGACTTCGACTTCAGTATACAATACCATCCCGGAAAGGGTAATTATGTGGCTGATGCCCTTAGTCGAAAGCCGAGAGCAAAGATAGCAAATTGTATGATACAAGAATGGAGGTTACTTGAACAATTCTCCGAGCTCAATATAAGCTTGGACACGGAATCCAAATTTGTCACACTATCTCATGTAAGCATACAGTCAGATTTGTTATCTGAGATACAAACACTTCAGGATGATGATCCTATGTTAGTAGAAATCAAAGGCAGATTAGAAGGACAATCTGATTTTCAACTAACTTCTGATGGAAGATTATCGTTCAAAGATAGAACTTGTATACCCGATTGTTCGGAATTAAAGAAGAAGATCTTAGATGAAGCTCACCGATCAAGATACACTATTCATCCTGGATCAACTAAAATGTACCAAGATGTAAAGAGGAACTTTTGGTGGCCCAATATGAAAAGAGAAATAGCGGACTATGTATCACGCTGTCTCACATGCCAACAGGTCAAGGCGGAACATCAAAAGCCTGCGGGAAAACTACATCCTCTAGATATTCCTAAGTGGAAATGGGAGGATATTGGTATGGACTTCATCATGGGTTTGTCTAAATCTAAAGGAGGACATGATGGAATCTGGGTTATCATTGACCGATTGACTAAATCGGCACATTTCTTGCCAATCAAAAGCCGATGGTCAATTGATGTGCTAGCTGCACTATACATCAAAGAAATAGTCAGGATACATGGAATTCCTGTCTCAATCGTGTCGGATAGAGATCCCCGTTTTACTTCTCATTTTTGGAAGGGATTACAACATTCGTTGGGGACGAGACTCAACGTTAGTACTGCTTTTCACCCGCAAACGGATGGTCAGACCGAGCGAACTAATCAAGTTGTTGAAGATATGCTGAGAGCATGCATTATTGACTTTGGAGGAAGCTGGCATGACCACTTACCTTTAGTTGAATTTGCATATAATAATAGCTACCAAGCTAGTATCCAAATGGCACCTTTCGAAGCCTTATACGGAAGGAGTTGCCGATCTCCCATATGTTGGAACGAAGTTGGAGAGAAACAACTATTAGGTCCAGACATGGTAAGGGATACAACCGAGAAGATACAAGTAATCAGAGAAAGATTACAAGTTGCTCAGACAAGGCAAAAGGCTTATGCTGATACCAGGAGAAGAGATCTTGAATTCCAGGTTGGAGATCATGTATTTCTCAAGATATCCCCTGGACGTGGCATACGGAGATTTGGTGTTAAGGGCAAGCTTACGCCAAGATTCATCGGACCATTTGAGGTACTCGAAAGAGTTGGCGAGGTTGCTTATCGCATCACGTTGCCTCCTCAGTTGTCCGAGGTACACAATGTATTTCACATATCTATGTTGAAGAAGTATGTGCACGATCCGTCACATATTATTGAGCATGGAGATCTGGTGATCCAGAAAGATCTCACATATGAACAGAAGCCCTTGAAGATATTAGATCGAGAAATACGAGCTCTAAGGAATAAGGTTATTCCCATGATCAAGGTGCAATGGAATAAGAATCCTGAACGCGAAGCGACATGGGAGACCGAGGAATCTATGAAGAAACGATTTCCCGAGTTATTCTAAGAGGTATATGTCCTACACTCTCCGCATGTATAATTATATATATATTGAATTTGGGGACCAAATTCTTTTTAAGTGGGGGAGGGTGTAGCAACCCTAATAAATGAATAATTGAAATGAATTAAAACATATATATTACAGAAGTAATATATATATAAAAGGAATAGGGTTAATTGGACGAAATAAAACAAATTAAAAATAACGCCTCTTATTAAGGTTAATTTATAAAGAAACGCCTCTACCCATGGCGTGAATAAGGAAAGGACGCCCACACCTACGGTCGTCAGTTCTCACGCGACCAAATGGGTAAGTAAAAGAAACGCCTCTATCTTGGGCGTGTTTTAAAACAAGAAACGCCCTTTTTCAAGGCGCTTTTTAAGAAACGCCCTTATGCAAGGCGTTAATTCAAGAATACACGCCCTGACCTAAGGCGTTAATTCAGTTCGTGAACCGTTCGAACCCAGAGCTTATCCAAGGAAAGATTAACCTAATCTAGTAAGTGTCTATTAAAGTAAGGACTCTATTAAGGATATATTACCCTCAATCAAACACTACTCTTGTTAGGACTTCCAAAATCCTATAAATAACATGTTCGATCGAACCCTAAAACCCATTTGATCGAACGTCTGCTGCTAGGTACGTGAAGAAAAAACGGTTCCTCTATTCTTTTATTTTTCTGCTTCTATTACATGAAGAACTAATGTTCTTCATCTGATTCTGTTATAGGTCTGTAAGGTGGCGTACGTGAAAGAACAAGGTATGTTCTTCACCATATACCTGTGAAGATTGATTTCATATCTTCATATTCCTTCCTCTCTTTTCCTACAGGTTGATTGAAGGCTATCATCTCCGTCATATTCATCAACTAAAATCTTCCTTCTTCCTGTCCAAGGTGTTCTTCTCAAGTTATTCACCGGTCATCTCCAAATCTATTTTTAAGGTAGGATTTTCTCAAGATACTGTAGCCCAAATAAAATTAGTGAAAGATATTATATAAGCATGGCATGCATACGGTCTATATATATATGGTTTCGGTGTGTTTTCTGAATTGTTTGAAAGAAACGCCCTGGAATAGGGCGCTATTTTAAATAAACGACCATAACAGCGGTCGTCAATTTATTAAGAAACGTCCTGTACACAGGCGTTAATTTTACGAGATCATGACTTAAGCATGTTAAGAACGGATTATATATGAAACCTTGATTATTAATGCATGATCCTGTCTCCAAATCTAATGTCCTGCAATTTCTTGAATTCACGGCCTGTACAAGGTCGTTTTCCACGTATTAACGCCTCATCAGAGGGCGTGACTTTAAAGTAACGCCCCTTGCTTAGGCGCGTATTATCCAGAGTCCTGGTATGTTCTGAAACATAGAGTTAAGCCAGTAACGCCCCTTCCCAGGGCGTGTCTTATATAAGTCCTGCAACTTATTTATATTCTGTCAAATCCGTAATTCATGAGACGCCTGCAGCAGCAGTCGTCAAATATGAAGAAACGACCCTGTCCAGGGCGCTTTTTAGATAGAGTATCGAAATAATGAAATTCTGCGAAACGGAACATATATAAACGCCCTGATACTAGGCGTTAGTTACTTGAAAAACGCCCCAGACAAGGGCGTGTTTTTCATAAATTAATGAGATTATTGAAAATTCTGTAAAATAGAAATATGTAAACGCCCCTATGTTAGTCGTTAATTACTTGAGAAACGACTTGACCTAAGTCGTTATTTTACTATAAACTGATTTTCATCTGATTTGCTAACCGATGGTTTTATATATATCATAATATATATATATCGGCACTATTCTCCACTCCGTGAGTATAGTCCCATGTTTTCATGTTGATTTACCGATCACACTCAACTCTCATTGACATACAAGCTCTCCATTGGACATTCCGTTCCTTTGGACTAGCGAGTTAGTCATAGAGACCTCCGTAAGACTCCTCGTAGCCTTGGATTCCCTCAAGGCCGACTGAGCTGGTTGTACCCTAAAAACCCATTACACGATCCTTGCCATGTCAATCTAAAGAAACATGGTATACCGGCCCTTATGATTATACAAAGAGTATATCATAAGCAATTCTTGATGGGATGATGATATCATGCCATATCGTGTCATTCTTGTAAACCCCAATTCTATGATAAGAATGAGGGTATCTTGCTTGATCTAATGTTCATGTGGACCTCAATTCTATATAAAGAATGTTCATATTGATTTGTCATGGTACCTAAGTTAAGGGAACCATATTCTACCTGGTTTTATCGAACTCGTGATTATATCATTATTATCGCCAATCTATGTCCTTTGTCATATTTTGGACTCTATTCTATCAAAGTTGTCATACGTATCTACAAGCTTGATTATTGAAATTCTATATTGGCTATATAAACAAGAGTGGATGTCAAAACACATGATAAATGCCTGCGCATATAGGGCCCGATCTGGTCCTGGGAGGAGCACCCGAAAGTACTTGTGCCCATGGGAGTTAAAATGATAAGGTATCTGGCATTATACCGAGTACTTGACTTGCTTGATTGGACATTCCACACACATCTTGTACTTGACTCGTACTTGACATGAAATGAAATGCGTGGCCCGAAAAAGGGTAATTTACTTGCTTGATACATGATAGCCAAAGTTCTTGACATGACTTGTTAAATGTACTTGCTTGAATATCTCGAATAAACTTGTTATCTTGTTGGAAGTTCATGACTAAGTTCATCTTATTTTCTTGATATTACATTCTCTCTATCTTGTCGTTTCATGCGAGCATGCATAGCTTTATTGCATCCATGAAAATGTAATTACTTAAACCACTTGCTAGTACTTGAGATATAATTTCCTACTGAGCGTTCGCTCATTCCGTTTGTCCCTTTTTACTTTTCAGGTAAGTCCGACGACGATGGAAGTCAATCGGATGGGAATGGTCAAGAGTGAAAGTGATAGAGCTTCTACAAGTGTCGTCTAGTCTTTTCCATAGTTTCTTGAGTCAACTATGTATTCTTTTCCTTTTTATTTAACAGAGTATTGGATTTGTAATAGTCTATCCCTTATAAAATAAAGGATTGGGTTATCTTGCTATTTTGCGCATCTCTGTCTTTGTGTCGAATACACGACCACTCTGATTGACATGATTGATATAGACACGTCGCGCATCTCCGGGTATCTTCCGCGCTCGGGGCGTGACATAGGAAGTCCTCCGTGGATGGGAATAATATCGCTCCTGCCAAACACACCACGAAGGCCTTTGCTATCCGTTCTATCTCCTCATCTTTTTTGGCTTGATCTGCTCTCTTGTACACCCACGAAGCAAGCTTCAGGAGATTGATTCCCTTGGTGGCCTTGATTTGATTCATTAAGTTCGGGCTAGGTATCAATGTGGTTAATAGTTCATGTGAGGAGATTGGTTTTGGCATGATGGCCATCTTTTCCTCATCCCCTTGCTTCATTCTCTTCAAGCCCAAGATCATTTCTAATTCTTCTAATAGGATGGTGGCTTCAAAGGTTGAGAAGAGGAATGTATGAGTGGAAGGGTGCCATATTTCAATTAGAGCTCCTATGGCAGCCCAATCTAAGTGGATTTGATCATAGTGTTTGGCATGGGTAACTAGACCTAAAAGGTGCCATCTTGCTAGGTAGACCCTCATATCCGAAGAGAACTTGGAGAGGATAAGTGGCAGCCACTTGATTTTGGTAAACCTCCGGGCTCCTGGCACATTAGGATAGTCCTGTGGAAGAAAAGGAAAAATGCATAGACAAAGGGATGAATAAGCATACAGAGGAAGGAAACATGAAGGATCAGAAGAACGGCAGAAAGACGTGAAGGTATGCTGTAAGCAGAACAGAAGAATCAATCTTTACCTGATTCAGGGAAATTCTATTACTGATGTGCCCGTTGATCTCAGTAAGCCTGGGAGTGGAAGTTTTGGACCTTTTGAGGGCTCTCTCCATCTTCGGTTTGCAGGAAAAGCTTAGACAGTTGCAGTGCCTGCAAGAGGAAGAACACGAACAATAGAAGACCAGAAGAAACGGAGAAACTCTGAGGGTTTGCTTTGATTGATCTAAGGGAAGTACTTCCTTTTATAGAAGGATGAAGGGGTTTAAGGTTGTTCGGAGTTAGAAGGTGGATGGCCATTAGGACTGGGTTTAGCTTTCGAATTGGAAACGGAAGCATGAGGTTAATTAACGCCTTCTGTTGGGGCGTCAATTTCTTAATTGACGACTTGGCAGAGATCGTGTTTTATTTAACGCCCTTTCCTGGGTCGTTTCCTTCTTGGCCTCTCGATGCTTTTCACGCCTTAGTGAAGGGCGTGTTTTATCTTTTGACACCCTACGGTCAGGCGCCTTTCATGATTTTAACGTCGTTACATCCGGTCGTGTATTGTGGGCTTATGGATTTGGTTTTCCCTGCGCTTTGATGAACTTAAGTGCTATTACTTTGTTTGAATTATTAAGGATTAAGCACTTATGATCATGTCATGCTTTATTGAGGATTATTTCTGATTATGTGGACTAATGAATTTTCAAGTGCAGAAGAATGCAGGTTTCGGGACGCTTGGATCCCTATGGGAGCAACATCGTCTTGCATTTGTTTCCTGTGAGCATTGTTACTATATGGTATTCTACACTATTATAGTATATCAAGGACATTGTGGTTCTGATGAATCTAGAATTTGAGTTCCCCTTCATCAACAAAAACAGTGATAATTCCAGGAGAGTCTTGATCACACGGATAGGCCGTTGAGTCATTCAAGGTCTGGGACGATGGTTCCACTTTCTGAGTTGATGCGTGGACAAACGGGCTTCGACTTAGTGTCAGCTCAGGGACTTGGATTCTTGACTAAATCTAGATGGCTTAACAATATTATCCTTGATTATTTTCTATCTTTTAGTTTGTTTTAATCTTTTCTTTTAGCCCGGCATGCATCATATAGGATTTTGAGTTTCATGATGAAAATCTTTATATTATGGCAATAATGAAGGTCACTCGCTCTTGATTGAGTTGACATGAGATATTCCATTCCAAATCAAGTACTTTATTCTCTTTGAAGCAGCTCAGGCAGATTCCTTGAAACTGTCCCTTTGCTGGGTCTCAATTCTCTTTATTTTTCTGCAAATCTACCTTGGTTGTAGCACGTCCACGTTGGCTGGTAACCGCTCTCCAATGGTGTCTCCCTGTCATGCCCACGCGTACATTTTCTTAGTTTAGTCTCCTTTATCCAGCAAATCGATGCTTCCTTGGAATCACTCGGAGTTGTTTCATTCAGAATCTTGGAAAGATTTCCAAGGCTTAGTGTCTGAGGTGTGTCACATCACACCTTGGCGTCTACTTATCAGTTTGATCCACTTCATTGCGCTTTGTTGCTCTCCATTCCGTCTCACTCCCTTCCAAAGCAGACGCCAAGGCGGGACAGCTGTAGACACGCCAAAATTGACGCTATGTTAATCAAAACTCATGTCACCATGTTGACGCCCCAAATTGAACTTCAATGTGTCTATAATATGAGGTTTTTCTATTTTTTGTGTGTGTTTTTGATTTATTCTTGCATTTTTGTGATTCGTGACCTGAAGAGGGGCGTTATTTAAAAAGCGACCTTACCTAGGGCGTTTTCAAAGAAAGGATGACTAAACTTCAGGGCGTCAATTCCTGGTATTATCTATTTTTAAAATAAATTATAATTAAAGAGTAACGTCCTATCTCAGGGCATGTTTTCAAGTAACGCCTTTCTCTCAGGCGTCTTTCCACAATTTTCAAATAAAGAATGCTTTATTTCCAAAATTTAAATCCAGGAAGTGACGCCTTTGACCAGGTCGTGTATTTTAGTAACGTCCTAAGGTAGGTCGTCAATTATGATTTGACACCTTTCTAAAGGGCGTGTTTCATTCTTTAGTGTCATGTTCGAGTATGCCTTTCCTGAAGAGTTCCTCTGCCTCCAATGGTCACCTTGCTCGAATTGGAACTAGAGTCCTGCCTTTGATAACCATTGCCCATCCTTATCTTCCTAAATTTGAGATTATCTTCGGTTAAAACCCTATATAAGAGGGCTCTGGTCAATCTTGTGAGGGGTTCCAACAACAACAACAACAACGACGGTGCTGGCTATTAGAGAGAGTTACGTAGATATACAGAAAGAGCATACGCCATCTTCATCTTCCTCCTGTGCGATCTCTCTCTTTGTGGGCTCTCTCAAGGGCTTTCTCTTCTTCTCTGTTGCTACAGCCGAACCGTAGCTTCCAAGTGGTTTCTTCCCCTTTACTGTTTACAAGGACAACATAAGGGGTCTTTCTTCTGTTCGTTTTGCTTTGTTTTGCATCACATCATCCATATCATCTGTCGCACTATTTTCTTCCTTGCGTTAGTATTACATCCTTTTCCTTCCCTAACTCTTAGGGGTTTTAAAACAAAAAAAAAAAAAAGGTGTGCATGTTTTGTTCTCTCTTCATCATCACATCATCTATTTGGCATTGATACTATACGCTCTTGGCTGGTCCACTTCTATTTGCTTGTTTCTTTATCTTTTGCAAGGGTAATCAACAAGAAAAACCCCCTTCGTCGGCTGGCCGATAGAAGGAGGAGGAAGGAATTCACAATTCATCCCGCATCCCACTTTTCACCAGGTATTCGCGATCTTCTTTGATTCTTATTGAGGTAACCCCTCTGGCGATCACTCTCCTTTATAGCACCACGTGCTTTCTTTTGACTTTATTATCATCTCTCCATCATTTTACATATCTCATATGAGTGGTTTGTTCCATATGTGTGGATTTATCACGATCTACAATGCCTCCATCAGATTCATAGTGAGTAAACGGGGGATCAAAATTGATCCTAATAAGGCCAAGGCCGTCATGGATATGCCCCCGCCGAAGAACATCACTGAACTTCGACGGTTAATTGGACATTTGCAGTTCATTCAAAGGTTTATATGTCAGCATTCTCAAAGGTGCCGTCTATTTTATGACTGTTAAAGGCGGGGGTCAAATTCGAATGGAATGAGGAATGTCAGAAGGCCTATGACGATTTGAAGGCTTATTTGTCTAATCCCCCAGTTTTGCCACCTCCTGTCCCTGGGAAACCTCTGATCTTATACATTTTTGTCATTGAGGACTCCCTAGGAGCTGTCCTGGCACAAGTGGATGATGAATGTAAGGAGAGGGCATCATATTACCTCTCTAGGTTGTTCAGCCCCGTAGAAGCCAAATACAGTGCTATGGAGAAGGCCTGTGCAGCATTAGTTTGGGTAGCTCAAAAACTGAAGCATTATTTCCTTGCCCATGAAGTCAGGTTGATCTCTAGAATGGACCCAATTCGCTATCTTTTAGAAAAGCCTATCCTTTCTAGTAGGTTGGCTCGCTGGTAGATCTTCCTCTCCCAATTTGATATCACATTTGTCACCCAGAAGGCAATCAAGGGATATGCTATTGCTGAACATCATGCCCATTTGCCTATTTGTTGTACTGATTCCATCCAGGATGAGTTCCCCGATGAACACCTTGCCGTGCTCACTCATCATCCTTTCTGGTCCTTACACTTTGATGGCGCAGTTAATTCTCAAGGCCGAGGGATCGGCGTTGTTCCCCTCACTCTAGAGAGAGTGACTATTCCCTTTGTGTATCAGCTCTCTTTTCCTACTACCAACAATATAGCCGACTATGAGACTCTCCTTGCTGGATTGAAGCACGCTTATGTCTTGGGCACCCGATATTTGAACATTATAGAAGATTCTCAGTTGGTGCTACGCCAGGTTCTCTCTACCTATCGCACCCGTGACCCTAAGCTCAAGCCCTATCAAGATCTGGTCACTCTCTTGGCTAGGCAATTTTGCAAACTAATATACATTCACACTCCTCGATCTCAAAATATTCTTGCCGACGCACTTGCATCGCTTGCTTCTTCCCTGTCCTTTCCCCTCAGCTGCTCCACTGAGACCATTGTGGTCCAGCGGTTAGACGCTTCTTCCCTTCAGGATCCCTGGTTTGATAACCTTAGAACGTATGTAGAGAAGAAGGCTGAGAAGGAGGATTTGAAAGAGGTGTCCTTAACAGAGTTGGAGGAGATCTTGGAAGAAGAGGAATTGCCTTGGTCTTATGAAATTAAGCAATATTGTAGGGATGGGTCATTCCTGAAATCGGCTAACGCCGAGCAGCGTAAAGCCATTTGAAGGGTCGCCTCAAGATACACAATCGTTGCTTGAGAGTTGTATAGGCGTGCTCTTAATGGAGTTCTTATGAGGTGTTTGGTTGATGACGAGGCCTGGAAGGTCATTGAAGCAGCCCATTCAAGTGAGTGTGGAGGGCATGTCAATGGTCAGGCACTGGCCAAGAAGATTCTTAGGCAGGGCTACTACTGGCCAACCTTAGAAGAAGATTGTTCAACCTATGTTCGTAGCTGTGTTCAATGCCAACTCCATGCTGACAAGATTCATGCTCCTGCTTCATCCCTCCATCCTCTTTCTGCTCCTTGGCCGTTCTTCATGTGGGCTTTTGACATTGTAGGCCCACTAGGTGATGCCAACTCTCAGATCAAGCAAAAATCCTACATTCTTGCTGTCACTGAGTACTTCACCAAGTGGGCTAAAGCTGAAGCATGTGCAGAAATTAAAGCAACCATGGTTTGCCGCATCATTCTGAAGAACATCATCTCGCGGTTTGGAGTGTCAAGCGACATCGTCACCAACAACGGACCTTAGTTCGTGTCACAAGAGCTCCAGGCCCTGTGTAAGATGTTTAATATTTCATTGCATCATTCATCTCCATACTATCCTTAAGGCAATGGTCAAGCCGAGGCCACCAACAAAACCCTTCTTAAAATTATCAAGAAAACGTGCGAGTGGCATAAATTTTCTGATTGGCCTAAAAGATTAGTAGAAGTTCTATGGGCTTATCATACCTCTGTCCGCACTTCCACAGGGCAAACTCCTTTTGCTCTCACTTATGGAATGAAGGCGATACTTCCATATGAGATTTTGATCCCTTCCTTAATAGTGTAACTTGATAAGGAACTTAATCTCGATGAGCATCAAGAGGCGTTGCTAGTCTTGCTAGAACTTTTAGATGAGAAGAGACTTAATGCAGCCAATAATGTTTCTGTCTATCAAAAGCTCGTCTCACGTCATTTTCAAAAGAAGGTTATTGAAAGAAAATTTCAAGTGGGTAATATGATTTTAAAACGTAGATTTATAAGATCAGGAGGTCCCAGGTCCAAGCTGCAGCCCAACTGGGAGGGCCCGTCCGTAGTCAAGGAGGTCTATCTTGGGAACGCATATCGCCTAATAAATGCCGAGGGTGAGGAATTGTCTCACGCATGGAATGGGTTATATCTTAAGCGCTTTTATCCTTAAAAAGTCTGGCTAAGGATAATCGGGTGGCAAGACGTCTTTTTATTAATCACTAGAGAAGATTCTTCAGCACAGCACCCACACATTACATGACACCCTTGGTCAGGTCTTCTTTTTGTGAAACATCGTTTCTCCTTCGGCCATGCTTGGGGGAGGTGAAGGTCCTTGCTTTTCTTTCTTCGGCCAAACATATGGGCAAGAGATTGACAGATGGAATAACCAACCTAGGCAATCCCTAATACGGGAGCGGTTTCAAATAGGGTCAATCTTCAAAAAAAGAAAAAAAGAAAAGAGAGAGAGAGAGAGAGAGAGAGAGAGAGAGAGAGAGAGAGAGAGGGAGAGAAAAGAAAAAAGAGAAAAAACACCATGAAAAATGCCCTTCATCCTAGTAACCGGGCATGCTTCTCCTAAGGCAAGAGTCGAGCTTCACATAAAACAGTGAAGGGTTGTGCAACATCATATGTGTATCAAAATCAATGAAAGTCCAAAGCAAAATTATAAAATCAAAGACACAAAGCCCCGACGCAACAAGCCGACTCTTTGAGGGGTAGTGCCCTAGAAGGAAGTTGGGTCCTGATATCTCCCATCCCAATGCAAGTCGTGTCCCCAATTTTCTTCTATTTTCTCCCTAAAGACTAGGTCCTTCCCTGGGTATGGCCCTAGGAGAGGCAACGCCACGCAAACGTTCAAGGGGCTGTCATCTTGAGCGCACACTGTGTTTTAAAAGATTCTTGATGACATGGGTTGAGGTTCTCGTTGCATAGTTTGAGTTAGCCTAAAAAAAGATAAAAAAACAAAAAAAATCAAATATTTTTAAAACTCAAAAAAATCAAATATTTTCAAAACTAAAAAAAACATCAAATATTATCAAAACTCAAAAAATCAAATATTTCCAAAAGTCAAAAAAAATCATCAAATATTTCTAAAACTTAAAAAAATCAAATATTTTCAAAACAAAAAAAATCAAATATTTTAAAAACAAAAAAATCAAATATTTTCAGAACTCAAAAAATCAAATATTTTCAAAACCACCACGTGTTTCTTCTGCATTTCATGTCATGCATTGCATTTTCTTATGTTATTTTCGCCTATTTGATAAGGCTTCATCCCTTGACCAAACTTCAAGAATTGGTCTCACATTGGGCTTGCCCACGTCAAGGGGTTAAGCCTAGAGCAGATCTAACCTATTTCATTATTTAGTGTGTGTGCAGAGACAGGTCCACAAGGCCCGAACCACAAATCCCATGGACTCCTCTCCTCTACTTGTTTGCGGTCTTATGAGGACCGTTTTTATTCACTTAGCGGTCACTTGCTGACTGTCTCATCTTCTAGCGGTCATTGGGTAGGCCGCCATTTACCCGGAGCCCTAATACACGGGCCCTTCTGATTTTTATCCCCTTTGCGGTCTGAAAGAGGCCGTTTCTATAATTGTAACGGTCAAATACTGACCGTCTTGTTGTAGGGCGGTCCCTCGATAGACCGCTTCTTTCTCCCGAGGACTATTGGCCACAAGCTCACTGGCCCGCCCGGACGTCCACATGTTTGCGGCCTATTGGAGACTATTTAGATTGTTTTAGCGGTCACATTGTGACCGTCTTACTCTTGTAGCGGTCCTTGGGAAGGTCGTTTCTATGCCCGAGAGCTATTTTCCATCACACAAGTGTAGAAAAGAAAGGTGAGTGTATAGCTTATTCGAATCTTCTCATTCATTTATCCAATCTCAAATACATCAAATTCAAGTTATGGATCTCTATACATCATGAAAATCACTCAGTGCTCAATCGGGCATCCCCACGACGTCGGATCTCGCGTAACTCCCTCAAGTTCGACTGGTAGCTCTCTCGCTCTTCTTCCACCTCTGTCAGTAAGGTACGGGTCTTGCTGACCTCCCACATGATCAGAGCACACCTGACTGCCTGCTCGTCCTCCTCTATCTCGAGTCTCCTTGCCCGTAGAGCGGGTAGGTGGGGTAGTGCTGGAACCCTAGTGCGCAGGAGTCCAACCTGTAGAAAGCACCTGTGGGGGCTGTACATCGCCAAGGTGGTGTTCCCCACGAGCCTCAAGTTCAGCCCAAGCCACCTAGGAATCCTGAGGGTAGTGCCAATAAGGAAAGCTTGGCACATCATGAACCGGTCGAGGGGCAGAGTGTTGAGATAGACCCGTCATTCATCTCTAGTCTTCTTGTCTGCAGTCCTGCACTCAACTTGTTGAGGAAACCCAAACACACCTCCAACGAAGAAGAGTGGGTGGCTCCCAAAGATCTGACTAAGAGAAGGGATATCCTCTTTAGGTATGAACGTTAATCTAACCCCCATCCAACACTCAAGTAAGATCATGGATCCAAAAAGAGGCCCGCCAAGGGAAGCTGAACTAAGGCCCTCGTATAGGTAAGAAAGGATGGCCTGTGAAATAGACAACCCTCGCCACAACCCACTAATGATGCTAAGGTTTGGTATGTCTAAGAGATGGTCAGTGGTATGGAAAAGTATGGCCCCACACAAGCAAATAGAAGTGGCCTTAGCTATGGCCTCATTCCACCCACATCCATTCTTGTAGTGGGCAATAACCCACTGGCCCATGGGGAGCAAGTGTATGTGTTGAGAACTAATCATGCTCCTAATATCCTTTGAGTTGAGTAGGAATTCCCCTAGGATAAGAGAAGGGTCTAGAAGGGCAATTGTGTGGCACACTAGGTCCTCGTCCCCCACCTTAGTCTTAGGGAGGGCCAGTAATGTCTCGATCTCCTCCAGAAGGATAGTAGCTTCAAATGTGGGAAAGACAAATGTATTGGTTTGAGGATGCCATATCTCTGTTAGAGCTGAAATGCTATGCCAATCAAGTGAGAGTTTATGATAGTTTTTGGACAAAACAAGCAATGGATGGAGATGCGCAGGATTTTAGAATGGAGATCACATCTAATGCGAGTTAGCGAATCATGGGAGCCACCTATTTTAGGTTAGAATAACGCCTTGGGCAGGGGAGAAGCTAAAGAAAAAAAGAAAAAGGGGAGGAGCAATAACAGAATTTGGAAAGGAATTTTTAACAAATTTGAAATCAATTGCATATGACTTACCTCTCTTAAAGGATTTGTGCTCAAATGATTGGGAATAGAAGTCAGCCATTACAGCACCTCACGCTCCTTCATTGCCGGCTGTGGCCCGTCGTATGAGCCCTCACCCACTGTGTTGGCTTCAAGGGCCCTCTTCATGATGATTTGGGTGGTTATGCTAAGGTTTTCAAGGCTTAAAAGGTGAGCTTTGTATGAATTATGAATTTAGAATGCCTCCCTTCTTATAGAGCCTTAATTCCTAGACCTTTCCCCTAGGATTGAGGTAGGATAGGCTCAATTGAGGTTATGATAGGCCTTAGTTGGAATTGGATGAGTTTATCCACAGATTGGGACTCTTTGAGAGAGTCTTGATCGAATTAACAATGCTCCGCCTTGGCGGTCTATCGAGCAACCACTAAGTTAATTAGCAGTCACTCAAGGACCGTTTCTTTGTGCCTCTAGGATTCGTATCTCCTTCTATGGTTAACGACCTTGGATACGCCGTCTTTCTTTATAAACGGTCGTGATGAGACCGTCTCCCAGATCTTGGCGGTCTTCAAAGAACCGTTTATTTCGCTCATTTGGCCATGGTTCATTCTGTGACGACCCGGACGCCGGATACTGGATATACTCAATAGGACTACCGAGTAGACCCGATACCACTTGGAACCCGTGAAGCCTCCCAAGAGTTGTAAAGCTCCAAAGGATAAAAGGATTGTTGTGTAGTACATTGAAGTCGCAGATATAACAGTAAGCAATTAAATTTCATTAATCAGCTTTGCTAAAGTAGCAGAAATAAAATTTCTTTTTAATTAATAGTTAAACAATTAATAATTATACCAGAGTCCAGTCCAAAGGAAAGAAAGACAAGTACAGTCCAATATAAAAAAAAATGTACACTGAGGTGGGCGGGAGCCCGACGGAGGTACCGTTGGCAACTGCGAACACGCCACACCAGGAACCGCAAAGGAAGAAGAGACGACCACACCTGAAAAGTAGGGGTGAGACTCGTGTCACTGGCTCAGTAGGGGTCACGTGGATCCCCACTAAAAAATAACGCAGTAACACGAACAACAACTAAAACATCAGTAGTAGTAAAGCAGGAAAGAAAGCAGGAAAAACTACTGCTAGAAGGCTGTAAAAGAAAGCTGTAATAGAAGGAGTAGAATAGCTAAAAGAAAAGGGGAAAACCATACCGAACAAAACACGGCTGTCGAACAACCTTCGGCTCCCTAACTACTCCAAACAACGACAAAAGGGTGAACCCTGATCTCACAAAGTCAGGAGTTACCAATCCATCGGCAGGCACAAGGCCCCAAAGCGAGGGTCCTACAAAACTACACAAAAACCCTAGAAAAGACCTAGACAGACATGGAACACTGAAGCATACATGACTGGATCATCGTGCACGCAACACAAAGCTTTCCTCTGGCAAGGCCGAGAATAGACTAACTCAAAAGGGAGAGCTGATCTTGAACAAAGTTAAGAACAGACTAACTCGTAAGAAGAACACATACTCCGAGAAACACGAGAGTCATGCATTAAGTGACGGAAACACCTCCTCACTAGAAGAACAGTCAGATGCATCCACTGACGTCTTACACTGCGCCACAAGTATCTCACTATGGACGCCGAGGACGACGAGACTGAGATACTCACCGAACTAAACCAGGAACTACAGTAACGAGTGACTAGTCAGGGTCACGCCCGTCGGCGTTTGTCCAAAACGCCCCTGACCACGTGTGCACACACAAGCTCAATGCCTTGAGCCAGGCCTCTAGCTAGTTTTCTCCCCCAGTAGGACGCTATGCAAGGCACGGGAGCCCACGGAAACTAGCCTACAAACCGTATCTCGGGAACTACCTCACCACCACTCCCAGGTGTACCGACACTCGAGGTCGTCAGACTACCACTAGTGGAGGCTCACTAGACACAGAGACTCTGAAACACGAATGCTGAAGTACGGATAGGGTAAGAATGCACTGTCATACGTACTACGAAGCACCAAGGTAGTATACCAAACTGCCAACAGACTCAGGACAGAGCAACTAGACCTACCAACGCAACGATCCTTGAGTCTCATGACTCGGAGGCAAGATCATCGCACAACGATGGTGACAAGCTACCAATCAGCCTAATCTTAAGCCGAGGAAAACGACACTGGGTCATCAGATCCACACAACCGTATAAAATGACTCACGGAGACCTGAGGGAGCATCAAGACCCTCAAAGCACCTGGACAGACAAACTGAGGTAGGATAGTACCTCAAGGCATCTAGATCCACTGTCTCGAGCTATCCAAAATAGTCGAGACACACACAATGTCACTTGTCAACCACTAGGTCTCACTGGGTTGACCAGAACCTAATAACGACTCAGAAGACTTAGAAGCAGTACAAAACGATACTCGAGCTAAGGACACTCTTGGCTATCCTATAACATGGTCATTGCCCTCATAGGATATCAAAAGACATCTGCCGGACAACGGGCAAACCATAAGATCAAGCCAAGATGATTGGAAATCTAAATAATGAAAAATAACACTTTGGGACATAAACGGTCTACTGCTCAGCCGCTAACCAAAGTAAGCGGTTGACCAAAGGGCCGTTCACCACCCAGAGACAAAGACATTGGGCGGTCAAGAATGATCCACGCCAAGACATACATGGTTTATCCAAGGCCGTGTCATTGATCTAAGCGGTCTAAGGCATGGCCGCTTCAATCACAAAAGCATAGGGTTATACGGTCTCGTTGAGGCCGTGACTTGCACAACACGGTCTCCTCAAAGCCGTGTAAAGACTATAGCGGTCAGAGCCTGGCCGCTCAACCCAGTCAATTCCTAACCGACTTAACCGGTCAAACCACTGAATGGTCCACTTTGAACCACTTCACCAAGCTAGGCGGTCACCCAAAGGGCCGCCTAAACCATGGCACGGTCGGAGCTAGACCACTAGCTCAAACCGACTTAAAATGTTGAAGAAAGTCAACTTAACATACGTGGATGACCCGGCGCCGCGCAAACCACAGGGCAGACGGTCGCCTGGTCACTTGGCCAGCGAACCGACATAGCCAAAACAACGCAAAGAATAAGAGGTCGCCAACGGGCCGCTTACCCAACATAAATGGTCTATCGCTCGACCGCTCTACCTTGAAAATGGTCTCTGTAAGACAACGAAGATGAGATGGTGGGAAAAATAGGGGATCGGCCGAATCTGACCGTGCCATGCACCAATCGCGTTTAAACGACGGGGAAACAACCCTAAAACCCATACAAGCCTTCCAAAGACCGAAGTGGTCAAATGGATGCCAAAACGACATGAATCAGGTGATTCAAATGAATCGACCCTAATGGAGTCACACGGGTTCCCGGGCTTCTACCGGCCCCAAATGACCACCGATCGCGATAAAACTTGTGGGAATGGAATGCTAACATGCTGGGGGTTCCAATGGAACCAACTGATCTGAAAACTATCACCATTTTTAGGCGAACCCAACGAACACCCCAAAAGCATGATTCTCCCTAACTTCAATGAAATCCACTCGTTCTCGCACCATTCGGCGTGAAACTGCGAGGAAACGTAGAACAGGAGTAGGGCTTCCATCTCCCTACCTCCACCGAAGATTCCGTGCGTCGAAGCCACTAAATCGGGTCAAAACAATCACGACGATCAAACCACGCCGGGTTTGAATCCACCGAGGGATCGCGCCAACGTACGCTTCATCCGTCACTCCATCGCGTTCCACGATCACTCCATCGCGTTCGCGCCTCGCCCAACTCACCAACGGTGCGCGCCCCGCGGAGAGACGAGCAGAGAGGAGAGAGAACGAGAGAGGGAACGTGAGGTGAGAAATGAGAGGGAGGAGAGAGGAAAGGAAAATTAGAAGGAAAGAAATTAGGAATTTTCCTAATTTGTGAAAATCTGATTTTTATGCCGAAAATCCACTAATTCAAAAAATTATGGAAAAATAGTCGAAGCGATCCTCTCAATGAGTACATCGCAGCTTTAGCATCGTCGAGTTGATGAACTGAGAAATAAACTCACCATAGGGTTCTGTAACTTCTACGAGAGAAAAACCCACGCGGATCTTAAAACTCAACCCAGGACCCACAAAAGCGATCCGAAAGCACTCCGATAAGGATCCAAAAGATCCGATAAGAATCCAGGGCATTACACATTCACTACAAGAAAATAGACCTCCAGGGGCATTTCAAAAATGCCCCAAAAATGGAGATAAATGCCCTAAAAACCTTTAGGGGCGGTTTAATTAGTTTTAGGGGCAATTTAAAATGTGCCCCTTTTACCTCGGTCCCTAAAGGTTTTTGGGACACTTTTTAAAAATGCCCCTAATGTTGTCATTAGAGGCACTAAAAAACCGCTCCTAGATATTCTAATAGGGGCAATTTTGATGACCAAATGCCTCTAATGAGTATGTTTGAGGGGCAAATTATCATTCAAATTGCCCCAAATAACATATTTTAAGGATAATCTTGATAAAACCACCCTAAAATAATCACTTGAAATAATGTGTTTTAGGGGCATTTTATTCCCCAAAGTGCCCTAAACGACTAATGTGTAGGGGCTCCAATTTTAAAATATTGCACCAAAATAACCATCCAAAATGTAAAAATTAAAGTCAACATTCTTAACATGCAATCAATACAGAGATCCTATTCTTTTTAATTCATTGTCATACACAAACACCCACCATTGTACAATACACGTTTATATCAATTGTTTGCCTTTTAACAGAAACATAAATAGGACATGATACTAATTCATAAAAGTAATATCTTAACAAAGCTATATTATAAAATAAAATCATGAAAATATCCCAATTACATAAGACATAACATCCATGACTTTGAAATACAACTCAGACCGTGAGGGCTCAATTTTTCACTCTGTGACTAAAATATAAAAACTAGTTTCCCTTTGGTGCTCTTTAGGTACAAACATTTTCTTGTTAGTGGACAAATAGTAAGGGAATTCAATTCGTTGGACGGTTTGACATGCGACCATGGCACTTGCATTCTTCTCTACCAATGCATTGCAATCTACATTCCTATTTGGATGCCACTATAGAGTAAGCTTCTTGTAAGCACGTTTAATTTCGGTGATAGAGGCAGTCCTTGAGATGCCCAATATCGTGTACCAATCCTTGCACTTACTTAATTTAAATGCCTTTTCAACCCTCATCAATGTTTTCTCAAACACTGATGTCCTACAAATTTAAATATATCAAGAATTTATGAGATTGTCAACCATGGCTACTAATCTGAAAGTCACACATATAAAGACATTACATGGATACCTTTAAGTGGTCAAGTTTATGTGTCATCCCATGTTCCAGGTTACTTGGTGTCACTTGAAACAATCCTTGTGCACCCACGAACGTGTATTTCATAAACTACAATGTCCCTTTGAGGATTGGATAAGGGTAAGTCTCCTTCCCAGTCGACCTAGTATTATCAAAGACAGAAAACAATGTTTCAGCCTCATGTAAAAGGGCTAAAGTTATTATAAAGGGAAAAAAATCTGAATGAGTTTTTTACTATAAAAATAAGACAAATGATGCACCTTTAATCTAGATTTCCACATTGCACAGAAGGATTTAGAACCACTAATATCATAAAGATATATGAAAACGCTTAATATAGACAGTAGACAATCAAACAACCAAACCCTAGAATATAACAAACAAAAAAAATATAATGCAGACTAAGAAATCAGAATACACAAAAGATCATGACACACAACAAGAAACAAGAACATGGTAAAAGCCAATGAATCATAATCAAGAACCTAATAAACATAATAAACCAGAAAGTATCGCAGTAAATCAGAATGAAGCACAATAAGAAACAAACATATTGACTCTATATTTCCATCAACTAAATATAAGAAACATAAACCGATTACAATGCTTGGAAAATGGCTGTGGTAGTTTGTGGACGTCAAAAAAAGAGAAGAAAAAGAATGTTCCTGTGGCACGGACGTCTCGACATCTCAATAGCAAGTCGAAGATGGGAAGGCCGAATAAACTCTATGCCTCCCCCAAGCAAGATGAATATATACCCGGTGCTCTGCCACCCAGCAAAGAAGCCCCTTGGGCAAAAGAGACAACCCCGACTCTCCAGTCGGCATGGCCGAAGGCTGAATCAGCAGAAGCGCAGAAACTCAGACGTGGGTTTGGCTTGTGCCGAAAATCACTCAAAGTCCCGAATCGGGATTCAAAAACTTCGAGCTAAACACCTCGGAGCAGGAGCATTGCAGTTGAATTTCTTCAGGAGCACAACTGATCGCCTGAATGGTCACGAAGCGGACAAAAGGTCTAAACCGGCGCGGCCTGCACTTAAACCGACGCGCCCTTATACGGGCCTTAAACCGGCGTGCCCTCCCATATGCTACCAAATCCGACGTGCCCCCCTTGCTTATGCTTAATCCGGCGCGCCCCTTTACATGATGCTAGTCCGGCACGCCCCTTTACATGATGCTAGTCCAGCGCGCCCCTTTACATGATCCTAGTCCGGCGCGCCACTTTACATGATGCTAGTCCGGCGCGCCCATTTATATGTTGTTAATTCGGCGAGCACAACACCGCGCCGGTTTAACTTAAATTCCATCCCATCCATACCCCGATGCTCTGTTCTCCTATCAACTTTGGACGCAAACTCAAAAGGGCGTAGCATTCTTTGCTATCAAGCCATGTCTCCACCTCCGTTCGACAGCGCAGCAGCGAAGGCATGCATCGACGGTGGAAGCAACAGAAGATCTCCCGACAAATCCGCGAACGTCCCGTCTTTAGATGAATGTCAGTGTACTCCACGAACCAGCAGCAGCCAGCGCAGCGGGTCAACCTCCGGCGTTATTGCGAACAAGGCAAAAGGTGGCGGGAATTCTCCCCCACTGGCCATTCCTACAAGAAACACAACCCATCCTATATATAGGTGGGTGAAAGAAGAGAGAAGGGGGCTGTTCCGTTCGTCAACAGAAAGGCAGGCCACCGGAGGAGAAGGAAAGCTTCGTCCCCGTGCCGGAGAGGTGAAAAAAGAGAGGAGAGTGAGAGTGAGAGGTGAGTCTGAGGGGGGGAGAGCTTGTGCTCTGTTCCCCCTCTCCCATTGATGCATCTCCTCCTCTTGCCCCCTAAATGTATTTCTCTCTGCCCTAGGGTAGATCCCCCTTCTGTATTTTGATCTTCCCCTTCTTGTGGTTGAATAAAAGGAAGTCTGTTGGCAAGCACGGTTCCTGGCTTTAGCCCTCATCCCCCGTTTTCTTCCTATCTTCCATTCATCCAGGGTCTTTGAAGCCTGCCTCTCCGTGGCATGGCCTTCGAAGGAACCCACATGAGGGATGAACATTCATGGCCCTCTTGAGGCACACATTTGTCCCACTTTGAGGAATCACCGCCAGTAAGCTGCTGGAACTCTTGAAGGCTTATCCTCGAGTCTCCACATGCACTTATGGGTTAACGGAGGCCTTACTCCGTGTTTTGAGACTCACCCCAGAGCAATCCATTTGGTGTTCCCCATTTTTCTCTGGCAAGCTTCAGTCCGGGGGAGATGCTGCCCAATTTTCGCCAGGAACTTGAACAATAAAAACTAAGAACGAACGCACATAGAGGTAAACAAACTAAAGTTCTCCCTGTCAAAAAATGCCCAGATAAGAAAACCCCTCTGAGTAAAACACTTGAATCCTCGTGCTAATTCAGCTTAACAAATAATCAAAATACTTAAATCTCCTCTCCACAAAGCTAATCCATCAATTGGACGAACAAACTAATAATCAAATTAACTTGCAGTTGAAAGAAAGAAGAAATAGAGCCAACAAGAATGAAAGAAAACCTCATAGAAGCTATCCCGGTGTGCTCCTAATCTGGCGTGGGCTAATCCGGCGCGGTACCCCCCCCCCCCCCGCCGGTTTAGCTTCACACTCAAAACCATTTCCAAATTCCTGGAATGAATAGTACCCTAATCCGGCGCGCCTCCTCTTCTTGAGCCTATTCTGGCGCGCCCCTTGCTGCCCCTAATCTGGCGCGCCCTCCTCTTGAGCCTATTCCGGCGCGCCTCTCTTCTTGGACTTAATCCGGCGCGCCCCCCCTATGCTCCTTTATCCGGCGCGCCCCTCCTCTTACCCTCACTAACCGGCGCGCCCCTTGGCATTTCCTTAACCGGCACGCCCATTTGCTTCGTTAAATCGGCGTGCCTCATTAAAAAAAAGGGCGATTAACTAAATAGAAGAAAAGTTTGAAACTAATGAATAAAACAAAAGAAGAGACCTAAACTGATAAAACAAATAAAAGGGATAGGAAACCAATAATGAAAAGTTGCCCCTACTATAACTAAAATTTTTGTTCCAGGGGCTCCGCCCCTAGAAACCCCCGCAAGGGGCCCTGCCCCCTTGACCCCCGCGACCTGACCATGCAAGTCGATCCGCGTGCGAGGGCGCACGTTGGCGAGTTCGGGCTCCACATTTAACAATTCACTCCCCCGAACTGCGTATGAAAAGAAAAGTAATGATGCCCCACTAGATCGGACTTGGATCTCGGGAGCCTTCACCCGGATGTGACCATGATCCGAACTTATCCCGGGCCGACAGATCATTAATCTGACCCGCTTCTATCGTGATCTAATCCCGCATTTGCATTAAACTTGCCGTACTCACGGCAGACATTTGTACGATTTGTCACCATCTCTTACACTACAAACGCGGACTTCCGTCCGAACAAGAAATGGTCTGACCGTGACCGACATGCACGCATACCTTGGAACCTTCGTTTCCACGGACTGTGTGTGAAGAGAAAAGCAATGACGCCCCATGGCATCAGACGTGGACCTCGGGAACCCCGTTATGGCCATAGTCCGAAACCATCTCGGGCCGATAGTTCATCAGCTTGATCCACCTCTATCGGGATCCAATCCCGCATCAACATTAAACTTGCCGTATCCACGGCAGACATCCGTACGACTTTGTCGTTATCTTCGATGCTTCAAATGTGGACTCTCGTCCGAACAGTGAATGGTCCGTTAGTGACTGACATATACCGGGATCTAATCCCGCATCCACATTAAACTTGCCGTAATACGGTAGACATTTGTACGGGTTTATTTCCGTTTACGTCATGCCTTCAATACGGATCTTTGTCCGAACATAAAGTGGTCCATGAATGACCAACAAAATCTGAATGGAACGAGACGGCTCTCGTCTTCCCCGAACCCTATGTGTGGGAATATCAATAAGACCTTCGTGAGTCATGTTTGGACCTCGGGTTCGCCCCAACCATGGTCATGGCCTGACCCACATCCTAGGCCTATAGCCAGCTATCTCTGTATGCGTCTTTATTTTGGAATCTAGTCCTGGGACACTTTCCTGTTGCCCTTCGGCACCGAAAATATTAACGATGCCCCCGCAAGTCTCGTTTGGACCGCGGGAGGCGCCCCTGGAATGGTCCTGACTAAATCTCGCACCGGGCCAATAAACTCGCTGATTCTCGACCACTCTAACCGGGATTCAACCGAATGTCTCCTATCCCTTTGAACAATAAATTTGATGTACCCCGGCATACATATGCTCTGGTTTTCCCCATGATGATCACGATTTTCTGAAGACGGACGCTCGTCCGAATATCAAAATGGTCCCTTGAGTGACCGACATATTTCGAATGCTTGCTTCCCTAGACATCGGGCTTTCCGACTGATTCGAGACCCTCTATCGGTTTGTTTCTCTCGATATAGTTTCCTGGCCATGAGGCCCTGATTCCCGGTGATTAATCAAGGGTGTTCCCCTCTCCAAGGGGATGTAAATGTCGTTGTGACCTTTATGGCGCGACGGGTTTTGGTCCCGACACGAACCACACAATCGTCTGATTAGTCAGATCGCGCGCAGTATGGGCTTCCACGAAGCCCGAATAAATCGTCACTTTGTGACTGGCACACCCACGCACTTAATAAACCCAATTAACGAATAAACAATGATTTATTAATAAAAAGTGCGTCCACAGAGTTACTAACTGATGACAATACTTTGTGGAAGAAATTGATTCTACATAAACATTGCAAGAAAGGAATGATTTCTATACTACTATACAGAGAGTCTCACAAAAGCAATTATTTTACATGTATGAAGTTACCTCAAACCAAGGTAACGAAGTAGCCAAAAGCAAACAAAAAAAATTGAAGGATGCCCATATACATGGAGCATGATTCAAAAATGAAGGGTTTTGTAATTTTCTATACAAGAAAAATAATGGTGTTGTCAAAAAAAGGAATACAGTAGAAAATAAGTATGTCATAACAACATCAACCCAATGTAGGAATCCCAAAGGTTGATATGCAAATGGCTTTTCCTAAGGTATGGATTGCTCACTAAAGGAAAATTGTTTCAAAATAATAAGAAGAAATAAAGTTTTGAGCAAAAACAAAAAAAAGGAAAGCACACTAGTCTAACCAAACTAACCAAGGTCTACATCCATAGGAGACGCTTTTTGATAGATTTGATTACCTCCTTGGCTTGTCTGATTCATCAAGAAAAATCATTTAAACATCAGAACACAGAGAATGCATAGAGTTATCTAGAAGCATGTATGTTTCCATACTCAGCAAGGAAGCAAGACCTGGCAAAAGAAATAAAACATGTCATTTCCAAATTTTAGGGGGGGGGGATCTTTGAAATCAAAAGCTACAAAAAGATGTTGTGGAAAAATAGTGAATTGAAAGATGCTTGTTAACTGCAAATGTCAAAAATAGAAAATGCCGCACAATACAAGCTATACCAAAAACTGATACATACAGTCCACCTTATTTTCCTCCTGCTTATTTCCACCAAGAAGAAACCATCTAGAATTGTTTGACACCTATTCCACCTTATAATTGACGGTGGATTCTTTAAGCCACGGGCCACCCCCTCTTTTTTTGAAAGTGGATGACTATGGCTCTACTTAAGTATTTCAGTTTCAATCTACTAATGAGACGAACTTTTGACAATTAGTCAGCTTCAGTTTTAGAAGCATGTCGCATATGTTCAGGATTAGTTGTTTTTCTTTATACAAGCTATGCATACTATAGCTTGTTCACTATGCTCAAATTACCCAAAACATAAACTTTAGGCCACAATCAAAAACTTTCAAGCAACCAAAAAAGTCTAAGACACTCTCATCCATTGAAACTAGTTAACTCTGTTCACTATGCTCCATATCATGTGTTTACACAATGATGATAATATTTCGAGTGCCAAAAGGTTGTTTACATATCAGGAGTAATTGCTAGAGAATCCCTGGTGGTGATAGGAAAGCACAACAATCAGTTCCACTACCATTTCTTCACTACAAGAGGGAAGTAGGCCTACTATGCCTTACGTGCAATCTAAAATCAAAAGCAAGGGCCTATCATTGATCTCATGAATTATCCACTGCAGCACTCCTTATGTTTATAGTTGCTACCCATGGAATTGAGAAAGTGACGAACCATTCGAGTAAGAAGGTGATATAGGATAAAATGCTAGTAAGTACATGTAACCCTTGACACCTAGTACATACATATATTTCTAGTGATCTTTCTCACATCTTCTTCAAGGATCCACAGTGACTAGAGTGACACAGTAGTAGTGGTGGTATGCTAAACAGAAGAGATTTCACATAGCAACAGGTAAGAATGCTTGGAATATTTGACTTCAGCATCAACTTTAAGGGAGAGGAAAGCATGAGAATTGTATGTCTTAAGAAATGTACATGTGATCACATGCAACAAGTTCTAGTGGAACCTTAGATGCCATAAAGGCTTTGGGTAACATACAAGAAATGCTCTAATGGTGGCAATCAATTTCTTTTTCCTTCCCAACTTTAACATCCAACGACTAAAGATACACATTAGCAGTTAGTCTCAAAACCAGTGAAAAGGTACAATCTTTGATTTTGTTTTCTGCCCCTTCTTTGGCTAAAACAAAATTGGAGGTTTCTTCATAAAATGTCTAATTGGTATTTCAGATTATAATGTCCGTCTACATCAAAACCAAATAACACAAATCTATAGATCCCAAAGAATTCGATAGTCCTATAGTTTACCATGACACTTGACACTTTTTTTCCCTTCCCATGTTCCCAATCACGGGGAAGCTAAGGGTAATAATTCTCACAAGAAGATATCGTATTACCTGTACATGAACTGCAACAAGCCTTTTCTTTCATGAAGGGGCTAGGGAATTAGAGAGCCCCAAAGAGACGGAAGCTCCCCACTATCCTCCTTCCTAGCCCATTAACATCTTCAGCACTCCCTCCTTGATCTTACTCTTGGTTGCAGTATTTCTGTAGCTATCATCAAGCAGGACTCTGTAGACTTCCCACTCCCTGTCCCCAATCACATGCCTTCCAATCTCAGCCTGAAAATGTAAAAACCACAGACTTGAGACTAGTTATAGGCGAACGATCAAATGGGTTGCCAAAGGTAACTTTTCCAAAACAAGTAATCATGAAAAATGCTACCGAATAAATAAATAATCTTCAAAAGTAATCGCATCAGAAACAATCTCAATCGGGAACATAGAGCTTTTTGCTTGTTTGGGTCAACAATCTTTTTCCCATCCACTTGCATCACAAACAGGTCGAAAGAAGACATAGCCCTAGAGGGAGGGAGGGAGGGAGGGAGGGAGGGAGGGAGGGGGAGAGAGAGAGAGAGAGAGAGAGAGGAAGATGCACCTGAAAAGGAAGACGAGAGCCGACAACTAAGAAGGGTAGGCCGATCACGATCGCCAATCGGAGAGAAAGTCACCATCGCCGTCGTGATCGCAGCTAGCTTAGGAGATCGCATCACTGTCGCAAGATCGCCATCGCCGTCCTGACCCCTAGTTGGATCTGCCGCGGCACAATCCTTGTAGCACCCCCGATAATTACCTTTGAGTAAATTCAAAAACTTATCCTTACAAGAAACTATACTTGAAGGTCATATATAAAGAACCCAACCTCATGAGGACTATAATATAAATATACAAGCCAACCCTACTTTATGACATAAGGAATCATGAGGGCTTTGTGTAAAGAGCCAAACCTCATGGGGGCTAGTATATAAAATTACAACCCATCACTTTATGCATACGTAATCTACTCTTCTTAAAAGAATTCTAGGCTTTTTTAAAGAACTAAACTATAGGAGGACTAGCATACAAATGTGCAATCCAACTTTATGCACATGGGTAAAGAATCTTACATGGGAGGTCTTGTACAAAGAAACAAACCATGAGAGGGTTATTATATAAATGTACAAGACAAACTTTAACACATGGGCCATGGGTTGTACGTAAGTGCTTTCCACCTTTTCCAACTTCCAAATTGAAGACTCCACACCTGGGCGCCATTTACAATATTGAAGACATGCATGAAGGTGCCATTTTCAATAGGACCTCATCCCATTATAATATTAATATATGTGTGTACATCTTGAATGCTAACACGTGAATGTGGCAGAATTATCTAAAAATTAACGCCCTCTTGCAAGGGCGTCATTCCAATGAAATAATGCCACCTAAACTAATGACGTCCTCATGCAAGGCGTCATTTATGTGAATAGTACCACCTCGATTAATGAACGACCCCTTACAAGGGCGCCATTTAAACCTATGTTTCTAGAAGGTTGAGACACGAACAACCCATTTTAGTTGGCTAACACCCTGTCCACTCAGCAGGACCCGCAAGGCATTAAACCAATATCTTACGATTCCCTATAACTAATCCCCTCTGTAGCACTGACAGAGGCTACTGCCGCTGTGCTAAAGGAGCGTCTTCTTCCCGAGTCTACGTCCTACTGCGATCATGCTGTAGCTTCTTTATTCTGAACATCGTATCACACGTCAAAAGGTAGGTGTTCTCAAATCCTTGCCTAACTAGTAGCTAAATAGGTTAACATATGCATACTTACAGTTAGATTAACTCATCTTCCATGCTATATATATACATATATTACCTGGCTTTACTGTGATCAAGAAATAATACCATGCTATACATATTTATAATAGTTTGTTACACCTGTCGCATATGATTATATACATATTGTTACCATGATCTTTATGAGTTTAAACTTAGTTTGTTAGCATGATTTCATGAGTTTTGAACATATTTTATCACACTAGTTTTTTAGTCTTAATAATCATGTTTTAAACCTTAATATATAGCCTCTGTTAGATAGAATACGTTAATGTTTTAAAACCCGGAGGGTCCCAGCCCTGTTGTAAATGGCGCCCCTGACCAGGGCGCCAATTGTCAAATTGAAGACTCTGCGAGGAGTCGTCAATTAAATGAAGACATGTTCCATGTCATCAATTCAATTTGCTGAAATTTTTAATAATTGATAAATCAACACATTCAAAAATCCATAACTATCAAACTAAAGCATGAAATTTATATATGAACATGTTTCTGGAATCCTGATATTTTCCCCCACCTGTTCGTACCTTTACTTCCTGATTCGGAGCACGTTTACACTGGTGAATAGTGCACACTCTTTTGAAAATGGCGCCCCTGACCAGGGCACCAATTTCAAAATTGAAGACTTCTCGAAGGGTCGTTAATTAATTGAAGACATGTACCATGTCGTCAATTTCATTTTCTGTAATTTCCAGAAATCAATAAATCCACGCATTCAAAAATCTATAACTAATAAGCTGGACCATGAAAATTTTGACAAAATATACTTCTGTAACCCTGGGATTTTTCTCCACCTGACCATGTCTTCGGATTCTGATTCGGAGAAACTTTGGAGAAATGAATAGTATCACAGAATTTACAGTTCTGATGTGAAGCACAACTCACTTGGAAACAACTTAATTGGTGACAGTTGAACCTGTACTTAAATTGAAGACACCCCGGAGAGTCTTCAATTAAATGAAGAGTGCTCACAAGTCTTCAATTCGTTAAATAGTGGCAGCTAGTAAGTCTTCAATTAATTGAAGAGTGCACACAGGGCGCCAATTCTTTATATATATTTTTTCAAAAAAAATGCCCTCTCCAATTGACGCCCCAAGCTAGGGCGCCAATTACTGAATTGACGGCGGCCAGGTCGTCTTCAATTAAATGAAGACACCCTGGGAGGCGCCAATTTGATATATCCCTATATATAATTCAAAAAATTTAAAATTTGAAAGATTGGCAAACCCCCAGATGCCAACTCATTAATTACAGCTTCTGATCTTGATCTGTCTCGTAATTTATGCAAACACAATCCTAATCCATATTGCTGCGTATTATGAGTTCTTGAATTCCATTCCATGATAAATCTACTTGTGTATATCCTACATGGTCAAACCTTGAACCTCTTAAACTACCATTTGCCAGTGTTAGAGCTAAGTGCCATGCAGGGTAAAGTGCTACGTTGTGGGAGCCACCTCTTGAGGCCGTACGGCGCAAAGTGCTACATGACGGGAGCCACCTCTTGATCCTGTAGGGGCCACCTCTAGAGTCCTCCATAACCAAATGACTAGTTAATCTCGTCTGTAATACTACGTTTCTTAATTCTTAAAATTCCATATTGGCTATAAATGAGAGTGGATGTGAACCCCTTCTCAAGCAACTCCAATAATTGCTTCTTCAATTCCCTTAACTCCGCGGGAGACATACGGAACGGAGCCCTAGAGACTGGTGATGCGCCAGGAACTAGATCAATAGAGAAAACCACTTCCCTTTCAAGGAAAAGTCATGGCAAATCTTCAGGAAACACATCTAAAAAATCTCGGGCAATAGGAATGTCCTTCAACTCTAACTCCTTCTTGTCGGTCAAAGAGACCAAGGCCAAAATGCCTGACATCCTTTCCTCAACAACTTCTTGACCTAAAGTGCCGAGATAAGTGGCACATACTTAGAATGCCTAACCCCATCATAAGAAAGCTCGAGGTGCCCAGAGAAAGACACGGTGCCAGATTTACAATGAACGCTATCCCCATATCTAGCTAACCAATATGCTCCTAGGATTACATCATAACCCTTCATCTTCAAACAAACTAAATCAGCCAGCAAATTCTGGCAGCCAACCAAAACCTTACTAAAAGGATAATAATATTTAATAGTTGAACCCGAACCAATAGGGGTCGATATTTTCAATTGAGAATTCATCAACATAGGTTCCATAGATATAGACTTAGCAAAACTTTAAGAAATAAACGAGTGTGTTGCTCCAGTATCGAAAAGAACGAAAGCTGGCTTATCAAGAATAATGAGTGTACCTTCGACCAATCCACCCTCCTCAATGGCTTCTGTCTCGGTTTCCTGAAGGGCTTGGAGCTTGCCCTGCCGCCTTTGGCTTCCTTGTGGCTGATCCGATGTAGCTTGGTCTGATAGAAGAGGACACTCAGGGATATGATGGTCCCTCCCATAATGCAGACAGGCGCCTAGCTTGCGCCAGCACTACTTCATCTTGTGACCCGGATGATCATAATACTTGCAAAGAGCTTTGGATGATGTAGCCGATCCTGCCTTCTTGTCATCACTTCTTGGCTTCTTATCCTTCCTCAAACTAGACCCGCCAGTGGGCCTCTTCTTGCCATTGTTGGGTTTGAAATTCCCGGAACTAGTGGTCTGCTCCTTCTTGGTGTTCCTTCCTCGGATCCTTTCAGTCATCTCCATGGTATCTTTGATAACTTGCGCCTTCCTCACAATCTCGAAATATTTATGAATCTCCATCGGTGCCAACTGATTAATATAATGGAGCCTCAACCCATTGAGAAACCTCTTGGCTTTCATCTTTTCTGTAGATATCAGGTGCGGTGCATAACGAGACAATCGATAGAATTGTGCTTCGTATTCAACAACTGACAGATTCCTCTGCTTTAAAGCAGCGAACTCCGCTGCCTTCTTCTCTTGCACATGGTCTGAGAAATACTTACTATTGAAAAGCTCCTTAAACTCATCCCATGTCGCGCGCCTATTACTGACCGTGGCTTCTACTACCTCCCACCACGCACGAGCATCACGTTCCAACTGGAAAGTAGTCAAGAGAACGCGCTCCTGGTCACTACATTGCATAACCTAGAAAATACAATCCATCTCCTTTAGCCAATGCTCGGCTTCATTGGGATCTGCCAAACCAACAAATCGTGGGGGATTCAATCCTCAAAAATTCTGGTGGAGATCATCAGCTCCATGATGCGCCGCTCCACCTTGGGCCACTTGCTGGAGGGCCTAAGTCAAACCCTGCACTGTTCGCTGCATGTCCCTCCACTGTGCAAGCTCAGTTGCCATAGGAACAGACTCCTACACATAGGGAAATTAATTAGATTGACATATTGAGCATTCTTTTAAAGGTTATTAGTTAACTTAACCTAAGTCTCTATCCCATCTCACCAAGTTGGATTCGTAAACTTTAACAAGGTCACTGGTTCTACGACACCACTAAGAAACCTAGGGACTTTAGAAGACATAGGCTCTGATACCACAAAACTGTCAAACCCCGACACGGAATATCAGAATGAGGCAGTTATAATCATTCATGACAATCAGAGCAGTAAAAAAAAAATGCATAAACGCAAGGAAGAATGAATTACTCAGACTACTGCTAATTTATTCATAAATAAGAAATAATTGTTCCAAGTATCAACTTATAACTTACAAAACAACTCAATTTAAAACTAAACAAAGTAAAGATTCTAACTCCCAGGACCTAATAACAACTTATAGCCATTACAAGGACACTACTAATGCTAGGACAGCCACCAGGTCCATCATCTAAATGGTTCACTCCAGGGTCTTCACTCTTGTCCATCCCCATCCGTTTGCGTATCATCCTCAGAATTACTTGAAAATGGGGAAAAACTAGGTGAGCGAATGATCAGTAGATTCTAAAGCAGGAAAAGTATAAATGATTAGCCAATTTAATAATGTCATGCAAGATAATGAATAATAAAACAGACAAAACGACAATGACTAAGAATGGTGAGATGACTAGAATGTAGGCAATAATTCAGAAATAAGTTGAACAGAAATTTAACATGTTCCAAGTTTGGTCATTCAAGCACGCAAGTCTAGCAAGCCATGTAGAGTTGAGCCTTCCAGTAAAAAGGATATGAATGTCATAGACCACACACTAGCAAGTACTCGGTGCAATGCCTCACCATGTCATGACAACTCCTCTGGACACTAGTACTTTTTGGGCGCTCCTCCCAAGACCACATCGGGCCCTTATGATGCGTTGGCATTGATTTGGTGGATCCAAGATCCCAAGTAATATCTAGACATTCATTGGAATCGGCCAAGAATTCCAAGGTCAAGCCATGAAACTTATCATCTAGGACCAAGTGATCTTCCAATAATTGAAATGAAGTCAGGAGATTAAGGGGTATGATCAGGACAGTTTTACAGCACAAGCCATCTTGACTCGGCTATTGAGGCACACAAGACACACACGGAAAACAAGCTCTGAACAAGTTGCGGTCATGAATGGGCCGCAATAATGAAAAAATGGTCTATAATGGACCGCAAGGGTCAATACTGGGCCATAAGGATGAAGCCTAACATTGAAGGGTAAAAACGGTCCGAGAGGGGCCGCAAAATGGATAAGGACGGTCCTCACTAGGTCGCTTAAAATAAAAACATTCCTCAATGGGCCGCTATAAGAGAAACACAACCCAATGCTGGCCGCAACAAGGTTGGGCCCAGGAATGATTTATCAGTCAACTTAGCTGATCCTTGGTCAGCCTGGGCATGGTGGAACCAAACCAGGGCCCAGCCTAGAAATCCCAGATCAATTCCAAGGGATCAGGTCGACTTACACATGGCTAGGTCGACTGGAAATCATGGGAAAGTCAACCGACAAACTGGCACAGAGGCCAGGTCAAAATCAGAAAGGCGATCACAAAATGGCCGCACACTGGAACATGACGGTCTTCACTGTGGCCGCCACAGATAGCAGCAGTCCCAGAAGGGCAACAATCAGACAGAACAGTCCTGAATTGGGCTGTGGAAACACACGATTCGATCGAGTCGATAAGTTCAGGCTTTGGGGGTACAACCTGCCCGGCGTCCTAGTGGGAATCCAAGACTCGCGAGATCTTACGGAGGTCTCATAATAGAGGTCCTAGTCCGACGAAAGGAATATCCGGCAGAGAGTTCCCACTATTACAAGCTTAAAGGTTATAAAACATCGGAAAACATGAGTATAGCGGTCAGCCAACACCACCGGAGTGGGGTGACTGTCAAACAAACCTAGTAAATTTTTTCCACAATATCAATTAACATTGAAGTAATGATTTCATAATTGAATTGTATTACATGTGACACGAGGAACAATAAATAAGATATGATTGTGGATGATCATAGTTAAATTAAGCATTTCAAATGTTCCATATATCCATTTATTGAGTGTGTTGCTACTCTACACGTGCTATCTAAACAAGGTGAACACAATTAATAAAAATAGCAATTTGAATATAATCAGTACGTAAAATGGCAGTCTGTCGTGCAGCCGCTAGGTTCGGAAGCTGCCTGGAACTGGCCGCAACCCCAACTTAGCGGTCTAGTGCGGGTCGCTAACAAGTAACGAGCGAGAAAAAGAAAAAGAAACTAAAAGATGGAAACGGTCTGTCGCGAGGCTGCCAAGGTCAGAGGCGGTTCCTGGTGCGACTGCAACCAGTTCGCCACTTCGGCCTCCGGCGAACTCCGATAGACCTTGGTTGCGACATGAGATTCACGTGGTATAGTACATAAAAATTGGGTAAAATGCTATTAATAGAAAGAGGACAAAATGGCGCTCAATATATCATGATCAATTAGGATTTGAGCCTGCTTAAACCTAACATTGAGTCGATATAAATGGGAGTAACAAGATCGGTGCCCTAGCTTTGACATGCTCCAACTAAAAAGCAAGATACACACGCTACTCTGTATAAAAATTGGGGCTTTTGGTATCAGGAGGAAGAGAATTGGAAGACGCATCAAGTGGTATAACTTAATTTAGATTTGGTCTGCTAGAACCTACCTTAATCGAAGAATAAAGGGGACATTGGACGCCGAAATCGCACAAGAACACCCTCGCTCCGACTCGACGATTCCTCCCTCGAATGTGTTCCCCGCCGGACGCCTCAGAAAACGAGGGTTCTAGGTCGAGCTAGGGTTGATTTAATAGGAGGAAATTCAATCTAGGGGGCGAGATAAGGCTAAGAAGAGTCCTCAAAGTTGATCGTGCGCAAAAATCGCGCTTGACCGGGTCACGCCGCCTCTCTATGGAGCTCTTAGGGTTAGGGTTTTCACGTGGAATGAGAGGGGAAACAGACTACCTATCAGGGCCGATTGATTGGGCCTGGTTTGGGCTTGATGGTTACGATTTGGGCTCAAATTAGTCATTAGGATGGTCTAAAGTCTTGTCATGTAATTTTCTCTTTATTAAGTCATTATGTAACTTTCACTTTTCTTGAGTCTAGAGTCATCATTATGTACTTGAATCATTATTATCAATAAAAGTTAGAAAGTTCTTCTGTAATTCCTCTTATGTGGATGTCTATTACGCTTTGATCTCGATTGCTAGCTTGAGGTGTATTGCCGGCTGTCCATGTTCCCGAGACTGCTTTCGTTGTACAGATATGGCTCGGGGCATGACAATAACCATGCTCAGAGGTAACAGTAGTAACAGAAATGATAGCATATTTTTGCACAATTAAACGATACCTTGCAATCCATGGCGTGAAAATAGCATCCTGAAGCGATGTTGATCATCGAGCTTTGAGCACCATGAGCTTTGTATTCCTTGCTTGACAGGATAAAAGGGAGAGGATAACAAGGCTTGAAGATTCCTCAACATAGAGGAGAGATAGACATCATACTGGATGAAGAAGGATAAAAAAGGAAGAGAGACGAGGGCTAGAACTCTCTCGTTAGGGTGCAAAGACCCTAATAACAAGGAACACGCTACAGAAGAAATAGAGATTAACCGGGATCAAGGTGCGCTAAGGCCTCGAAAATAGCACGAAAAAGGGTGACGACCCCGAAAGGGTGAGGAAGAAAGAATAGAGAAACAACGAGGAGAAGATTGATGTGAAGGTGAAGAAGAAGAGTGATCATCTGACGTGGTTGGAGAAGGAGAATAGTAATCATCCAACAAGGTCATAGAAGGATAATGATAGACATCCGATGGAGTCGGAGAAGGAAAATGGTGGTCATCCGACAAGGTCAGAGAAGAATCAGGAGCAAAATCCAAAAACTTCAGAGGAGCAGAATCAGAAGATATCCCGAAATCGGGATGAAAGGATGACATAGGTTGAGGCCTAGAATTGCGAGAGGAAGGAGAATCTCGAGGCTCCGGATGGGAAGAAGAGGAAGATTAAGAGTTCATAAACCCAGGAAGAGAGGAAGAAATCGTCGAAACGGGATTGGCGGAAGGAAGATACACCACCCAAGGGAGGGAGCTGAGTAAAAGGAATGATGAATGGAAGGAAGGAGGAGGGGAAGTGATCCCTGTAGTGCACAACTGATGGCCCTTGAACTTGCTGTTGACACCCGTTTTATGACCAATAAGTCGGGTCATCACCTTGTTCATTGTATATGATGCTCTGAGTTGTTCACCTTTATTGAGCCTTCTTGGTCAATTCGAGGTTTATTTCATAGGGTCATGTCTCCTTGGTTGGGTCTGGTTCCTTATCTCTTTCCGCTGGACGAAGCTTAGCAAGCTCTCATTTCATTTGCACTCCATTGTCTCTAACGGTCCATCAAGGGCGCGTTATAGCAATGTAACGCATCTTCCTTGGTCCGTTACATCCTTACAGAGTCCTTAAGCTTATGGCTTCTTTCAACCTTATCTTTTTAGCCTATCCGTTGAGTGTGACGGCTTATCGTGCGGCCATTACATTCATTTTAACGCGTCTACCCTTGACCGTTACATTCATCTAGAGTCCTATGTTCGTAAGCTTCTCCTGTTGATCTTATCTTTTAATGGATAGGGTTGTGTGACGGTCCCTTCCTACAGCGTTACATCCTTGTGACGGTCTGTCGTGCAACCGTTACATCAAATAGAGAGTTCTAACAGAACTGCTCTTTCTCTACTACTCCGTGGCCGACTTAAGAGTTTGATTCTTTGATTTCTCTTCCAAATCTTATCCTCATAACCTTCTGTTTGTTTCTATGGACTCTTGGGAGTATTATCTTCGAGAGTTTGCCAAGAAACGTCCTACTTTCTAGCTGGATTATCCTCAACTCGAACCTAGACTTCGAGGGTCTATAAATAGAACCCTTGACTTCATGGCTTGAAGAGGGGACATCTGGAGTTCGCATCGAAGTGCTGCCGCATCCTGGAGCTAGAACCAACCAAGGAGAATTGCTTCCCACATCCATCTACTTCCAAAGTCCAGGGAATATCATTTCCAAGGGTTTAGTTCAGTCAAATTGTGTTCTTAGTGTCTTTTCCCACTTTCAAGCATTCATAGCATTGTCCCTCTCCATATCCCACGTTCTTGCACTTGCTGCATTCATTCAAAATATCTTCCCATCTTTTAAAACGCCCCAGAGGGGTTAAAAAAAACCAACCTCCCCGGTATTTCCATTTCCTTTTGCATGTTCTTAAGTTTCTTTAATTAATTGATACTACTTTGTCTAAGGGCTAATCTGGGTTATTTTTCTTGTGTTCTACACTCTTTTGCAGGTTTACAGAGTCCATAGCACAAGGCCCAAGCTCTCTGGCCGGCTGGAAAGCTTGGAGATCAAAAGATTCCCAACTTCTATTCTGTAGAATCTCTGACGGTCCGGCACAGGTGCGTTAGAGTCTTGTAGCGGTCTATCATGGGACTGTCACACTTGCTGTGTTGCATCTGTCTTCGACCGTTACATTTCACAGAGCTGCAGTTTCCTGGTTACTTTCTCTCTCCTATGGGCGGGTGCATCATCCTCATATTCTAAGGTACTTATCAGGTCTTTGGCTTATTTTTACCTTAGTGGCGATCACATCTCTCCTTAGTTTGGGCATTAGCTTCCTCTTTCGTCATATCTCCTCTTTACTTTATTTGTTCCACCTATACGGTGTCTTTTTCTTTATTCCTTATTCCACGCCCTGGCGTGTGTTTTTCTTTGTTTGCTTAGTTTAGTTTTGATTGAGTTAGCATGCCCATGCTAGAGCTTGTGCTAGTTGACTAGGTTCATGATTCACATGTTCATAGGTTGAGTGATTTCATTACTTGGCTCATACTTTCATCATAGTTGGCATCATAGCCCATCTTGCAAAAGAAGGGACACATTAAAACCAACAGAATTTTTTGGCAATCACGGTGGGACATCTAGTGCCAATCGTGCTTTTAATCTCTGTTAAACCTGCTCCCCTTTGTTTGCCTATGTTGCTCTGGTTTTCCCGGGATTTTCCCTTTATTTCTTTGTTGTTTCTGGTTCTCTGGCTACTCTGACGGTCCTACGTCCACGCGTTACCTTATTCTGACGGTCTGGTCTTCGACCGTCACACTCCTCTGACGTAGGTATTCTAGACCGTCACATACTCCAGACAGGTACGCATCCCGGGGTATAGTTCAGTTCCGTAGTTTTTTGCTGTGATTTTCATGCTTGGGTGCTATTTGGTCTCCTCCTTGGTTGGTTCACATATTCATATCATTGTGTGCATATTTGATTATTAGATTTTAGGCTAGAATTTGCATGCACCCCGGTCACATAGTGTAGCCACCCTGGTAAATTTAAGGACTAAAAAAATCTAAATAAATTTAAAACCAATAGATAATCAGGGCCAGACCTTGTATATACAACCCCGAGATTTCCAAATGGGCCTTACAAGAAGATCTTATAGACCCTACCCTTAAATTTTAAGGGATTTTGATTATAGAGTCATTTTAAGTAGGCATTTAAAGTCATATCATATTTTATTCAATTAGTAATGAATAAATCTTGGAGAACATGTTAATTTAGATTTTTATTAATAATTTAGAAAATTTCTTATTTCAAATTTATTACATTATATTTTTAGTTGAAGGAATAAGGTGTATTAATAAGATCTAATGCATTAAATATACGAAAAAGATAAATAATGAGTATATAAACAATTTTGGTCTTTGGAAGGTTGCAGTAAAAGGTGTGAAATGTAATTAACGCCTCTTTAATGGGCGCTTCTTTGAAAACCAACGACTTAACACAAGTCGTTATTTTATTAAATGAATAGTAATAGTGAATAGTGCCACTTTTTATATTAAAAGAATTTGATAAAACTAATTATATAGAAAAATAGAGAAAAATGGAAAATATATACCCATAAAATTTCATGTCGATATCCCATCAAATAAAAAAGATAAAAATCCCTACAAATTGTTACTCTTTAATGTTAAAAACGTAATCGGTTCAAACAAACGTTCAAACAAACGACTTTGTTTAAGTCGTCAAATATTAATAGAAGTATAAACACGCCCCAGATGAAGGCGCGTTTTATGAAATTAAAGGCATAATAGGAGGCGTTAATTTGAGAAGTAACGCCCCCTCTCCGGGCGTCAATTCCCTGAGAGTCGGCAAAACCCACCAGGGTGCAGTGTTAGACTCGAACAAGGACTGGGAGCTATCTGGGTAATCATAGGACTGGGAAAGGCTGTTCGACCAAGGAATTCAACGGGGAACTCAAATCCTAATTGAACTATAATAGGATTATTTTATAAGTAATACAAAGCCCGATCGAACTCTAGACTTTTTTTTTTAACAAAAACTGGCCAATCTAGAGCAAGGGCTGGTCGAGTGCACCCTTCCTCAGAGAGGAAGAATGTTCTAACTCCCCCAGGCTTCTCCAGGGCCCTAATTTTATTTATTCAAACTGAAAGAGATACAGAGTCCAAGAGGGCAATCCCCTAGGTTGCATAAGGCCATATTTCAAGGCCCTACAGGAAGCACATCAAAGATACTAAAAGAAAGCGCCAAATGAATTTAATGACGGAAGGAAGGCAGGCCTGCCTTATCTACCCTGAGGGCACCCCTAGCCAATCTTGGGAGATCCTCTTCCCGGGTGAAGAAATAGTTAGCAGAGGCTTCACATGCAAAAGAGGCTAAGGAGTCAGCCATTTGGTTGCCTTCCCTGTAAGTATGCTGAACACTACATCCACATTCCTGCAATAGCATTAAAGTTTTTCTCCACCAAGGGATGATCATCCAGCTGGGGATCACTTTCTTCCTAATTGCTTCCACAAGAGCAATACAATCTGAAAATATTGCTTCCAACTTAATACCACTCTGTTTTGCAATTGCTAGGCCATCTTATAGAGCCCTCAGCTCTGCAACCAAGCTTGACCCCATGCCGTAAGTGAAAGCAAAAGCCACCAACATCTTCCCTGCCGGATCTCTTATACAGCCTCCGCCCCCACTTCTACCGAGGTTTCCTTTAGATGCCCCATCAACATGAAGGGTGTAACCTTGCTCTGCAAATTTACAAAGAACTGCAGTGGGTAGTTTGATATCTACCCGAGGGAACAGTTCAAATGAAGCTAGGCAGCTAAACTGGCCAGAAGATAAGGGCTTGTGAAAATGTAGTTTGCCTAGAGTCACCTCGATTGAAGATAATATTTTCTTTTGGATTGCTGTTGGGGTTATTGTAACTCCATCAAATCTTGCTGCACATCTAGATTTCTAGATTTCCCATATCATCAATATGACTACAGATAGCCCAATAAATCTAAAAGCAGATTGTGAGTTGGTGGTAGAGATAATATTCCATAGACGGCCAGTAATATGATTGTTCAGGTAAACTGTGTTACTTATCAAAGGAGATACCCACCTCCACATCTCAGAAGCCAGCTCACTAGATATAAAGAGGTGGTTCAAATCTTCTTGTCGAGGGGAAGAGCAGCAATTGCATCTGGAGACCATGTGAATCCCACAATCACTAACTCTACTATCCACTGAAATAGCTCTGTGAAGTACCTTCCAAGTAAATAAGGCTGCACGGGGAGATATGGCAGTGTGCCATAACTTGGCCCAGGCAGGCCTCCTCAGACCTTTAGACCGGATCATATTGTATACTGACTTCACTGAGAAGTCCCCTTTTAAAGTTCCAGTCCATACACATATATCTGCTTCACTAGTTAGCTGGATATTAGAGAAGAGGAGAGGATAATTATAGAAACCCCTGGCAGAATGTTGAGGATCCAATATTACATCTCTTACTGAGGCCAAGGGCAAAGTAACATTTTCCGGAGATCTTCTAACTGTTGCATCATTTAAGATTGGGCCATTCCCTGACCAATAATCCCTTAAGAAATCTATACTAGCTCCACTGCCCATAAACCATCTACTATGCTGTATTAGGATTTCCTTGGCCTGTCTGAAGACAACCACTGGCATTCCAACAGGGAAAGGCTTAGTGCAATTAGCAAAATGGGATTTTATGAATCGGCGCCTAGCATAAGATGACCATAGAGATGGCCCATGCAAAATGTTCCAGAGCATCTTAACTGCCAGAGAAATTTGGACACCATGCAGGTCCCTGATTTCAAGCCCACCCTCCAGCCTTGGTTTTTGAATAACAGGCCATGCAACCTAGTGCCGACGGCTGGTGCTTTGGCCTCCCTGCCAGAAAAAATTGGCACACTGACTTTCTATAAATTGAATCACCTTCTTTGGTATATTGCAAGCTGAGGCTAAGTACACGGGCATACTTTGGAGAATTGAGTTAATAAGAACAGCCCTACCAGCAGCAGAAAGTAGTTTAGATTGCCATCCCTCCAGCTTGGACTGAATTCTGTCAAGAAGGAATTGAAAGTCTGAGCATAGATTCCTTCCTTTTTTAACAGGGATCCCCAGGTAGTTAAAACCATATGACTGATGTTTATAGCCAGTAAGAGAGCGGATTGCTTGTCTTAAGGAGTCTGGTGCTTTAGAGGAAAGGATAAAACTGCTTTTTGTAGCATTGATTTTCTACCCTGAACACCTCTCATAACTGCAGATGAATTGTTTAAAAATCTCAAGATTGTTTCTGTTTGCATTTAGAAAAACCAGTGTATCATCGGCATATAGTAAGTATGAGACCTGTGGACAGTGCCTAGGCCCTTTGTACCCTTTCAGCTGGCCAGAATGAAAGAGGGCTGAGAGACCTCTACTCAAAACTTACGATGCAATGATGAATAGAAAAGGAGCAATGGGGTCCCCTTGCCTTATACCTCTGCTAGATTTAAAATAGCCAGTTACCCTGCTATTGAAGTTTACCGAAAACCAGCAATTAAAGAGAAGCATACCTATGTCTGAAGTGAATCTGTTGATGAAACCCATTTTCCTCATGACAGCAAGAATAAAATCCCACTCCATTCTGTCATATGCCTTCGCCATGTCAAGATTAAAAATCACATTATGGCCTCTCACTTTCCTATTGAGGTCCATTATAAGCTGACGAGCCATAGCTACATTTTCCAAAATGAAACGACCCTTTACAAATGCCCCTTGCTCTGGTGAGATTATATTTGGCAGAAGGGGGCCAGCCTCTCAGAAATTATCCGGGAGATAATTTTGTATGAAAAATTGCAGGGACTTATAGGTCTGAAGTCATTGAAAGATTTGGGTACTTGCACCTTGGGGACTAAAGTGATTAGGGAGGAGGAAATACCCTGTGGGAGAGGGAAACCTTTAAAGAAAGCACGAACAGCCTCAGTGACATCATTCCCCACAATGTCCCAGGTGGAAGTAAAGAATTCCCCTGAGAATCCATCCAGGCCAGGGGAACTAGATCCTCTTAAGGACCAAACTGCTTCACGAACCTCAGCAGCATCAGGTAGGACACACAAGGCCTGGTTTTGATTCTCAGTTATTTGCCTTGGAATACAGTCCAACATGGAGGGGTCTACATTGTGCTCCTCTGAAGAAAACAGTTGTTGAAAGAAATCTACAGCTTGACCCTGAAGAGTAGCCTGATTACTGCACCATTCAGCAGAATTTCCAATTCTAAGACGTGTAATCTGGTTCCTTCTCCTGTTACATTGAGTAATAGCATGATAGAATGAAATGTTTCTGTCCCCACTCTCAATCCAATCTAATCTGGATTTTTGGTTCCAAAAAAGCTCCTCTCTATAGAGAGCTTGGCGGAGAGAGGCATTTGCTATATAGAGGCTTTCTCTGTTACCAGGAGAGGGATATGTATCATATATATTCTGTTTGATCTCTACACCAGCCTCAGCTTGGCTCCTATTTAATGAGATGTCCCCAAAAACATCTTTATTCCATTTCCGAAGGGCAACTTTAACAGCCTTCAGCTTTATTAGCAGCCTATCCAGAGCATTGGGGTGGTTGGACTGAGCCTGCTGCCATACCCTTGCAACTTCCTGTTTGAATGATGTATGAGTGCACCACATTTTCTGAAATATGAAATGACCAGGGCATTTAGATAGACTTTCAGAAAAGATCAATAATGGGGCATGATCTGAAGGGCCTCTCGGAAGATGCTTGACTGATATAGAAGGGGCCTCAGACAGCCAAATATTATTGATGAGAGTTCGGTCCAGTCTAGCCCTTATATTAGCTGGTCCTACTCTGTTGTTTGTCCAAGTCATATAAGACCCTTGAAAACCAACATCAATCAAGCCAGCAGAGCTAAAGAAAGAGTTAAAGTCTAGCATTGAGGTTATGGCCGGGGGGTCTCCACCCACCTTCTCTGATAGCTTGGACACATAATTAAAATCTCCCCCCACCAACCAAGGAACAGCGACCGAGGTAGCAAAAGAAGTAAGGTCATTGAAGAGAAACTGTCTTCTTTGGGGGTCACAAGATGCATATACAAAAGTAAAGTATGTACATAAGGAATTGTTAGTTTTTAGGCCCAAAGGAATAAACTGGGATGAAGAATCAATTACCTCTAGATTAAAGCTATCATGCCAGAAAACCCAAATTTTGGAGTCTTCTGAATTATTACCAGCATTACCTCCAAGTTTGAGGTATCTCCCCAATGAGGAGGCTTTATTAAATGAGAGCATTGGTTCTGAAATGGCCACCAAGCAGGCCTTATGTGACTGCACTAACTGCTTTAAGCTTCTGCAGGAACCAGAGTTTCCCACCCCTTCCTCCATAGATCTAGCCTTAGATCTGGTTATTGCCCCACCATCAGGAGGCTTTTTAGAATGTCTGCCTCCCTTTTCCTGCTGTTTAATCCGCAAATACTTATTATCAATGATTGCTTTATCTGCCACTATCTTACAGGCTGAGAGTAAACTTGACTCCTTCTCCTTGCCAGGATTTCCCACATCCTTTGCCACTACCAAAGCCTCCTCCGAGTTCGGCTCTGATTCTACCAGAGGGCATTGACCACCAAAATTGCCTATTGGTGAAGAGGAGGTAGTATCCCCCTTTCCCATCGGACTGTCACAGTCTTCCATAGCATGAATGGAAAAGGATCCTTGATCTAGTAATGCTCCTGACACTGACTTATGAGGAGAGGGAAGCTTCACTACAGCAGAAGTCTCTCCGTTCACCTGCATCAATTCCTGAATGCACTACGCAGAGCCAACAGAATCCAGATTTACATGTACTTCAGGGGACTTCAAGTCTTGATTTGAACTTCCAGTCTTATTTTCCATTGCATCATTTCTTCGAATAGGCAGTGGGGCCACCTGTCGAGGCCGAAAAATTTGTCTATCCTTTGAAGGATCCTGATTCCTTACCAGCTGGGTCCGGGCAATTCGGCCCTATTTCTTCTTGCAACTATCGATAGAGTGGCCAAGTTTATGGCAATATGAACAGAGGGCAGGAACTCGATTGTAGCTAACTTCTTGCCAATAGCCAGATCCATCAAGATCAATCCAAATTCTCTCCCTACGCGGTGCTGACAGGTCCATCTCAACACAGGCCAGTGCCTCAGATGTATCTGTCATAGCTAACGTACGTTCATGAATGCAAAGAACCAAACCAAAATTACCAGCTATGGACCTCAGACAGTCTTCATGATATAAATTGGCTGGCAATGCTGGGAAGCTTATCCAGACTAGCACCGTCGGCGGATCTGTTTTGAAGTCAAAATCTGTAGTCCATCGAAAAAACCGGAATAGAAATACCTTGATATATAGATTTTTCTGAATCAGGAGCTTCATGAAATCTAGTTCATTCTCAAACCGAAGGAGTAAGTGTCTCGGACCAAGCTTGCTAATTACAAAATTAGTTGAAAGAAGAAGCCGCTGCACAAGGCAGCTTTTAATCTCTGTAAAAGAAGGACGTCCATATGCACATTTTGCCACTATTGAGAAGGATAAGAAGCACACCGATGCCTGAATCTCTTCCTTTGTGAAGAAAACTGCAAGTTCACCACGATCCATGAATGTCGGGTCCTTAACCGGGATAGTGACTTTTGGCCTTTGCTTGGAATCCATTAGAGCCTGCGCAAAGGTCCGGCGGACCGATGATGGTCCTATCTGTGCCAAGGTGGAGGGAGAGTCACCGGCCACGCCGGCCATAGCCATGGCCGGCAGGAGGAACGCACCGAGAAGAAAATAAAGGCGGGAAAGTGCAGAGCTTCTCACACTAGAAAAATTTAGAGCCAAAGTTCAAGTGTAATTTTATTATTTTCCAAGGAAATCTGAACTCTAGACTTAAGAGTCCTTTCTCCCTATAAATATCCACCGTTCTCCACCCAGCACCGGTTATTTAATCTCCTCCGGTGTTCGTCCTGTTGCTACGGTCTTCTTCCTGTTCTTCTTCCTACCTTGGCAATCGGCGGGATTATTTTCCTCCTGGTACTCTCCACCGGCGCTGCTCCAGAGGATTTCTTATATTTTTCCGTAGAACGGAGCTGTTGCAGAAGAGGGTTATTGATTAAAGGAGAGTCTTTTCTTCTTCTTTTGTTGAAGGGATACTGCGGGAGAGGCTCTTCTACCTTTTTCCTATTATTCTCCACATATCCTCCGACTTTTGATACTTTGTTCAAAACAGAGTGCCGGTCTCTCACCTTCAACCTAGCCATCAAGCAACAAGTAGGTTTTCTCACATCAAGCTAAAGCAGTTATAAAATCAAAGATCCTTCTGTTAATTATTCGGTTCATGCATGCATATAGTTACAGTTCTGGTTTCATGTTTTTATTTCGTATACTCAGGGAAATAGCGACCTTGCCAAAGGCGCTACTTCTGTTTAAATGCGACTTTGTCGCAGTCGTCAGAATTCTTTCACACGCCTCTCAACAAGGCGTCAATTTAAAAGGCGGCTTCTTTAAAGTCGTTAACTTCCATGATACTCAATAAAACAAACATATGTAAAAATCTATATAACTGGAAACTCAGTTAATTAAATTCCTGCATAAGTATAGCTCTGTAATACTTCACTTTCCTGTTTCTGATCATTATCCTATTTTATCCTAAATATCATGATTTCCTTTCCCTCACTGCTTCGGGAAAAATATTGTATCTGAGAAATTGACGGCATATACATGGCCGTCACATTCTCAGGTGATGCCTCGACCACCGGCGTCATACCCTTAATGAACGCCGTTGTCCAGGGCGTCATTTCTGAAATCGGTATAATTCGTTTAAATGCGTATAATCCAGTGACTTGAACCCTGTTAATATGATTATTACACATATATGTATATATGGGTCTGAAACCTCTGATTATGTATCTATTCCCTGATTAAAGTTTCCTGCGATTTAAAGAATAGACGACAGACCTTATGCCGTTAAATCATAGTGTAACGCCTCTATAGAAGGCGCCTTCTAATAAAGTAATGCCATTGTAATATGTTAAACTGTAAACAACGTCTGAACCGAAGGCGCTACATATTTAAATGGCGACCCATCTTAGGGCGCTAATTCTATAAATTTCTGAAATATTAAATGACTGGGAAAATGTTTAATACCAAAATGCCGGCCTGAGACAAGGCGTCATTTCTGGATTTTTGGCTTTTCCGTACGTTTCCTGTAACCAGATAATAGGTTGTGTTCTGGCACTATATCCCAGTCTGTGGATGTAGTCCCTTGTTTTTTGGCATTTTATCGATAAGCCCTTAACTCCCCGTGCCTTATAAGCCCACCATTGGACATCCCGCTCCTTTGGACTGGCGAGTTTGTCATAGAGACCTCCGTTAGTCTCCGCTAGCCTTGGATTCCCTCAAGGCAGCCGAGCTGGTTGTACCCTAAAAACCCATAAAACCTTGATTATTGTCATGTCACTCGGAGAAACATGGAAACCGGCCCTCATGATTTATCACACGATTATCATGAGATTCTATATGATTAATGGATGGTTATCTATTAATGGGCAAGTCCGTTAACCTTGTCATGTACAAAGTCTGTACTTATTCTTCACCTAGTTTATTTCGATTTATCGCGAGCTAGATACGTCATGCATATTCATGGTCAATTCCCTTATCATGACATTCCGTCTCCTTCTGGAGAATCCTTTTATTTGAAAGAACATAACCCTTTGACTCTGTATTGGCCAACTCTGATTCTGAAATAATTAAGGGCTATGGGTCCGCGACCAACAATGTCAGGTAGGACGAAAGTCCAATTCTGTAACCATGGTAAAATTCTGGGTGTGGCATTGCACCAACGTCTGTATATCTGTTCTGTTCTGTTATCTATTGAATCTGTTATTTTGGAAATTCTGATATTTTGTTATTTGTTATTCTGTTATTCTGTTAAATTTAGTTATTCCGCTAGACCGATTAATCTGCTTATTATTATTGAACGCTGTTATATTCTGGCCAATTCTGAAGTTATGTTCATCTGAGCATCTGTCCTTTGTTATGTTCTGTTAGCTCGACTTTGGTTCTATAAATTGGGAATGTATTTCCTAAATCCACTTGAGCTCGTAAATTACCCTTGGCTTGTTATTCATCATCTCTACTAGATCGACTATCACGATTCTTTAGTTATTGCATTTCATGCACTGCATCTCATGAACATGTAAAATTGGCTAATTACTTTTACCTTGCTTGATGAAAAGATATAATCCCTACTGAGCGTTTCGCTCACCAGCCTATCTTTAACATTTTTCAGGTAACGACATTGAAGATAGTCCATCGGATGGGGAAGGGCAAGAGTGATGGGCATTATGGAGAATCGTGACGGTGTCTGTTATCTTTCCTTGAGTCTCGTCCTGTTATTTGAGTCATTTCTCTTTATTAGAGTGTAATAGTGAGTCTTTTTCTCACGTAAGTGGTGTCCAATTATGTAATTGACATTTGATTATCAATAAAGATTATATTTTTTCCATATTGTCTGGCCTTGGAAAATTTGTGTCTTATGTATACTCTGATTATTCACGACTGTATCACTGCCGCGTTCCGAACTACACGATCCGCTGCTATTGGTTCGGGGCGTGACAGTTTGTGGTATCAGAGCCTAGGCTTTCTAAGTCCTAGGTCATTAAGTCTAATTCCTAGATCGAGTTCCCTTGACAGTCATCTTAGAAGTACCCGATGAGATGGGGTAGAACCATGGGTTAAGAATTAAAGAAATGGAAATAAAAATATTAAAACTAGTAAGTTAGCTAATAAGGATAGCTTATATTTCCTGATGATCTTACATGGGTTTCTTCTTGTCTTGTAGAACTAGTTAGATAGCAATGGCTGCCGAGCGTGCCCAATGGCGGGACATGCAAAGAACAGTACAAGGTTTAACTCAGGCCCTTCAATGGGTAGCCGATGGTGGAACCAACCGAAAGGCTGGAGAACTACATCGAGAATTCTGGAGTTTAAATGCCCCTAGGTTTAGTGGAACTCCTGATCCCGATTTAGCTGAAGATTGGACTAAAGAGATGGAGAGGATCTTTCGGGTCATGAAGTGTTCGGACCGGGATAAGGTATTATTGGCAACCTTTCAACTTGAGAAGGATGCAAGGGCATGGTGGGAGTCAGTAGAAGCCACCTTGCCAGATGACGAGGTTACATGGGAGGAATTCTTAGAACATTTTAACGAGAAGTATTTCTCGGAGAGAACTCGGGAGAAAAAGGCAGGAGAGTTCGCTTCACTCAAACAGAGAAGCATGACCGTGGCCGAGTACGAGGCTCAATTCTCGCGGCTGTCTAGATATGCACCTCACTTAATATCAACGGGGAAGATGAAAGCAAAAAGGTTTATGAATGGTTTAAGGATCCAGTACATCCCCCAATTGGCGCCGTTAGATATACAAACTTATGCGGAGATGGTGAAAAGAGCGCAGTTATTGGAAGATGCCATGGAGTTATCCGACAGGGTTAAAGTGAGAATGGAGAAGAAGAGAACGGGTAACAATAACAAGAGGGTTAATGAGGATGACAATGTTCCAAATGGCAATAAGATCAAAGAAGAAAAGTGCAAACACTGTGGCAATGAAGGCCATCCATCCGAGAAGTGCCGCTGGAAGAATGGAGCTTATTTTCGATGTGGGAGCAAAGAACATAGGGTATCTAATTGCCCTCTTCCAAAAGACCAACCTCAGCAAGAAAAGGACGGTAATAAGGAACGTCGTCAAGGGCGACTTCAAGCAATAAGAGTCACACCTACTGGTCAAGGAATGGATGGAGGTATTTCCCCTTTAACTTGAGCTTTAGTCCCTTAGTTCAATTTGCTAGTCATGATTGTTGAATTGAGGAATATGGATTAGATGACATATGATGTGCATAGGAAATTGAATTTGGGGATCAAATTCTTTTAAGTGGAGGAGGATGTAGCAACCCTGGTAAATTTAAGGACTAAAAAAATCTAAATAAATTTAAAACCAATAGATAATTAGGGCCAGACCTTGTATATACAACCCCGAGATTTCCAAATGGGCCTTACAAGAAGATCTTATAGACCCTACCCTTAAATTTTAAGGGATTTTGAATATAGAGTCATTTTAAGTAGACATTTAAAGTCATATCATATTTTATTCAATTAATAATGAATAAATCTTGGTAAACATGTTAATTTAGATTTTTATTAATAATTTAGAAATTTTCTTGTTTCAAATTTATTACATTATCTTTTTAGTTGAAGGAATAAGGTGTATTAGTAAGATCTAATGCATTAAATATATGAAAAAGATAAAATAATGAGTATATAAACAATTTTGGTTTTTGGAAGGTTGCAGTAAAAGGTGTAAAATGTAATTAATGCCTCTTTAATGGGCGCTTCTTTGAAAACCAACGACTTAACACAAGTCGTTATTTTATTAAATGAATAGTAATAGTGAATAGTGCCACTTTTTATATTAAAAGAATTTGATAAAACTAATTATATAGAAAAATAGAGAAAAATGGAAAATGTATACCCATAAAATTTCATGTCGATATCCCATCAAATAAAAAAGATAAAAATCCCTTAAGATTGTTACTCTTTAATGTTAAAAACGTAATCGGTTCAAACAAACGTTCAAACAAACGACTTTGTTTAAGTCGTCAATATTAATACAAGTATAAACACGCCCCAGATGAAGGCGCGTTTTATGAAATTAAAGGTATAATAGGAGGCGTTAATTTGAGAAGTAACGCCCCCTCTCCGGGCGTCAATTCCCTGAGAGTCGGCAAAACCCACCAGGGTGCAATGTTAGACCCAATCATAGGACTGGGAAAGGCTGTTCGACCGAGGAATTCAACGGGGAACTCAAATCCTAATTGAACTATAATAGGATTATTTTATAAGTAATACAAAGCCCGATTGAACTCTAGACTTAAGAGTCTTTTCTCCCTATAAATATCCACCGTTCTCCACCCAGCACCGGTTATTTAATCTCCTCCGGTGTTCGTCCTGTTGCTACGGTCTTCTCCCTGTTCTTCTTCCTACCTTGGCAATCGGCGGGATTATTTTCCTCCTGATACTCTCCACCAGTGCTGCTCCAGAGGATTTCTTATATTTTTTCGCAGAACGGAGCTGTTGCAGAAGGGGGTTATTGATTAAAGGAGAGTCTTTTCTTCTTCTTTTGTTGAAGGGATACTGCGGGAGAGGCTCTTCTACCTTTTTCCTATTATTCTCCACATATCCTCCGACTTTTGATACTCTATTCAAAACAGAGTGCCGGTCTCTCACCTTCAACCTAGCCATCAAGCAACAAGTAGGTTTTCTCACATCAAGCTAAAGCAGTTATAAAATCAAAGATCCTTCTGTTAATTATTTGGTTCATGCATGCACATAGTTACAGTTCTGGTTTCATGTTTTTATTTCGTATACTCAGGGAAATAGCGACCTTGCCAAAGGCGCTACTTCTGTTTAAACGCGACCTTGTCGCAGTCGTCAGAATTCTTTCACTCGCCTCTCAACAAGGCGTCAATTTAAAAGGCGGCTTCTTTAAAGTCGTTAACTTCCATGATACTCAATAAAACAAACATATGTAAAAATCTATATAACTGGAAACTCAGTTAATTAAATTCCTGCATAAGTATAGCTCTATAATACTTCACTTTCCTGTTTCTGATCATTATCCTATTTTATCCTAAATATCCTGATTTCCTTTCCCTCACTGCTTCTGGAAAAATATTGTATCTGAGAAATTGACGACATATACATGGCCGTCACATTCTTAGGTGATGCCTCGACCACCGGTGTCATACCCTTAATGAACGCCGTTGTCCAGGGCGTCATTTCTGAAATCGGTATAATTCGTTTAAATGCGTATAATCCATTGACTTGAACACTGTTAATATGATTATTACACATATATGTATATATGGGTCTGAAACCTCTGATTATGTATCTATTCCCTGATTAAAGTTTCCTCCGATTTAAAGAGTAGATGACATACCTTATGCCGTTAAATCATAGTGTAACGCCTCTATAGAAGGCGCCTTCTAATAAAGTAACGCCACTATAATATGTTAAACTGTAAACAACGTCTGACCCGAAGGTGCTACATATTTAAATGGCGACCCATCTTAGGGCACTAATTCTGTAAATTTTTGAAATATTAAATGACTGGGAAAATGTTTAATACTAAAATGCCGGCCTGAGACAAGGCGTCAATTCTAGATTTTTGGCTTTTCCGTACGTTTCCTGTAACCTGATAATAGGTTGTGTTCTGGCACTATATCCCAGTCTGTGGATGTAGTCCCTTGTTTTTCGGCGTTTTATCGATAAGCCCTTAACTCTCCGTGACTTATAAGCCCACCATTGGACATCCCGTTCCTTTGGACTGGCGAGTTTGTCATAGAGACCTCCGTTAGTCTCCGCTAGCCTTGGATTCCCTCAAGGCAGCCGAGCTGGTTGTACCCTAAAAACCCATGAAACCTTGATTATTGTCATGTCACTCGGAGAAACATGGAAACCGGCCCTCATGATTTATCACACGATTATCATGAGATTCTCTATGATTAATGGATGGTTATCTATTAATGGACAAGTCTGTTAACCTTGTCATGTACAAAATATGTACTTGTTCTTCACCCAGTTTATTCCGATTTATCGCGAGCTAGATACGTCATGCATATTCATGGTCAATTCCCTTATCATGACATTTCGTCTCCTTCTGGAGAATCCTTTTATTTGAAAGAACATAACCCTTTGACTCTGTATTGGCCAACTCTGATTCTGAAATAATTAAGGGCTATGGGTCCGCGACCAACAATGTCATGTAGGACGGAAGTCCAATTCTGTAACCATGGTAAAATTCTGGGTGTGGCATTGCACCAACGTCTGTATATCTGTTCTGTTCTGTTATCTATTGAATCTGTTATTTTGGAAATTCTGATATTCTGTTATTTGTTATTCTGTTATTCTTTTACATTTAGTTATTCCGCTAGACCGATTAATCTGCTTATTATTATTGAACGCTGTTATATTCTGGCCAATTCTGAAGTTATGTTCATCTGAGCATCTGTCCTTTGTTATGTTCTGTTAGCTCGACTTTGGTTCTGTAAATTGGGAATGTATTTCCTAAATCCACTTGAGCTCGTAAATTACCCTTGTCTTGTTATTCATCATCTCTACTAGATCGACTATCACGATTCTTTAGTTATTGCATTTCATGCACTACATCTCATGAACATGTAAAATTGGCTAATTACTTTTATCCTGCTTGATGAAGAGATATAATCCCTACTGAGCGTTTCGCTCACCAGCCTATCTTTAACATTTTTCAGGTAACGACATTGAAGATAGTCCATCGGATGGGGAAGGGCAAGAGTGATGGGCATTATGGAGAATCGTGACGGTGTCTGTTATCTTTCTTTGAGTCTCGTCCTGTTATTTGAGTCATTTCTCTTTATTAGAGTGTAATAGTGAGTCTTTTTCTCACATAAGTGGTGTCCAATTATGTAATTGACATTTGATTATCAATAAAGATTATATTTTTTCCATATTGTCTGGCCTTGGAAAATTTGTGTCTTATGTATACTCTGATTATTCACGACTGTATCACTGCCGCGTTCCGAACTACACGATCCGCTGCTATCGGTTCGGGGCGTGACACATAGGTTCATACATATTTTCATACATTAGATTGCATTCCCCTACCTTGGTGTGTGTACCTCTCGTCTCCATATTCCTTGGAGCCGACCAGGATATCACATCAGGGACCTCCATAAGTCCCCGCGAGCCGTGGATTCCCAAACGGACGCCGGGCCGGTGGTACCACTTCTCACACCGTGTCTAGGATTGCATAAGTGAAAGAGTGATTACACTTAGAGCCGACCAAGCCACTTATCCTTCCCCTATTAGGAACCTATTTTGAGAGCACATTTTAATCAAGTCACTAAGGTTCTAAAAAAGGAAGAAATCAAAAATCTTCTTGCATTTGTTGTGCCCCTTGTGCCTTGATGATGTTGTGCAGTTTTGATGATAGCAAACACTATGAGTCATGTATGATTAGAATAAATAGATGTTCTGCATGCAATCTCTACATACATGGTTCAATGCATGTTTCATCTTTCAGTATACATAGTCTGTGCATACTTTGTTTACGCATTGAAAGTCGATGCGTGTACATTGCATCTGTCGAGACTATACATCGCTGCATGCTATCAAGTCTGTACTACCCACGTTGCTTCACTCGACCAAGTCAGTGCAAGCACTATTCATCCTTTAGCTTAGTTCGTAGCTAAGTCTGTGCAGCCCGTTTTCTTTACGCATACACATAGTCAGTGCATCGCTTTGCCACACACATACACAAATACACAAAGTCCGTGCAACTCTTGGTGCTGTAGGGACACAAGTATGTACAACCTTTGTTGATACGAGCATTTAAGTTCGTGCATCATTTCACAAGTCTGTACAACCTTTGTTGATTCAAGGAGTTAAGTTCGTGCATAGTTTCATTAGGTCTGTGCATTATGCATTCATGCTTAAACTCTAGGCACAGCAAGTTGGTGCATCGTCTTGTCCCATGCACACACAAGTCTGTACACATCTCGGTGGCATGCCTGAGCATTCCTCGTTTAAACTGCATACTTTCCTATATGCATACTGCATTACACGCCATCAAGTCTGTACATGCTTAGTTCAAATCTCGAACTAACTCGATGCATCCTTCTCTTTTCCTTCAGAATGATTCAAACTAATAATAAGTCTGACCTGATAGGACTTCTGTTCGAGGAATCTAAGAAGGGCACATAACTCGAGAATGAAAGAAAGCGCCAGGATCGTGACACGTGGAATGCAACGAGGCTATGATGCTGACACGTGACCTAGATATTCGGGCGGGAATCGTGATGACCACACGCCCTATCTATTCACTGCTCTATAAATAAGAAGCTTCTTCCTGAGGAGCATGAGATCGAAATTGGGAACTTACCTGAAAAGGCAGAAGTAGAGAGAGCCTGCACTATCCAAGAGAAAAGAGGAGAGAGAAGAAGAAAAGAGTCAAGAAAGAAGTGTTTGATAGAATACTGAAAGTGTCTGTTCTTCAATCTCCTAGTTCAGAACCGAAGCTGAATTTGCTCAGTGATGAGCTACATTCCCCTTGTGGGTTCGTTTGTTTTCTCGCTTTGTTCTTCCGTTCAGTTTTAGAAACTCGTTTCCAAGCTGTGAGTTAGCGGAGCAAGCTGTGAAGCTCAGCGGTTTGCAGAGGTGGATTCCTCTGCTCGTGTAAAGCTGTAAGTCCCCAGCGGTTTACAGAGGATGATTCCTCTGGATGGCATAAGCTGTAATGCCCAGATGTCTGTAGGGTTGTGACCCCAAAGCTGTGGATCAGCGAACCTGTGTATCAGCAGTGGAAGCCACATTCCGGATTGGAGTGTGGGGTGGACGTAGATCTCGAGTTTGAGATCGAACCACCTTAAAATCCCTTGACCTTTGTGCGATTGATGTGCAAACTGTGTGCATCCAGTTCATTTCTTCGATCGGTAGTAGATGAATGTGTAGGACCATCTCGATATAAATCTACTGGGTTGGCGTTCTTCCACAGTATTGTTATTCAGTCTGTTGTCTAACAGTAGCTTAATTTAATTCCGCATTTGGAACTGTTGTTGTTAGTTTTATTGGGTGACTGATCTATTCACCCCCCTCTAGATCATATATAGCATCCCATCACTTGGTATCAGAGCCTAACTCTTCCGCAGGGATCAACGTCCTGAAGAGAAATGGCCATGGATGCAAGAGGAATGACAGCTGAAGGACATTCCACCACGAAGCCCCCATACTTTGATGGGACGAACTACGCATACTGGAAGAACCGCATGCAAGTGTTTCTGAGGGCGAAAGACTATGAAATCTGGAAGGTGGTAAGTAAAGGACCATTTGAGCTTCATCATAATGAGGATATATGGACAAGAGAGGAGATCAGAAAATCTACTCTCAACTGGAGCGCCATCAATGCCATACAATGTGCTCTACATCCCACTGAATTTGCAAGAGTCTCTTCGTGTGCCACAGCGAAAGAGATGTGGGATAAGCTGGAGGTCATCTATGAAGGAACCTCTCAGGTGAGGGAGACCAAGGCTAATTTACTAATTTCAGAGTATGAAGCCTTCAGGATGAAGCCCAGTGAGACCATCACCGAGATGTATGCTCGTCTTACCCTCATAACCAACGGTCTCAGAAATCTGGGGAAAAACTACTCTGACTATGAGATCGTGAGGAAGATACTGCGATCCCTGACTCCAGTATGGCATACAAAAGTGACAGTTATTGAGGAGTCGAGGGATCTTCCGAACACCAAGGTGGACGAGCTAATAGGCTCATTGATGACCTATGAAATGAATCTGCCAAAGACAGAGGAGCTTGAGAAAAAGAGGTAGCCTATTGCTCTGAAGGCGAGCGCGAGTCGTTCCAGTCGATCCAGCCACAATGGATCATCCAGTGATCAGAGCCTCTCTGGATCAGAAATTGAAGGAGATCAAATAGCTGATGCTGACCAAAGAATTCAGAGGATTTCTTAGAAAAGAAGGAAGAAATTTCAGCCGAAGACAATATAGCGGGAGAAGATACAATAGGTACAAATCTAACTCTGCCAAGAAGACAGATACTAATGTCTGTTACCACTGCAGGAAGGCCGGTCACATGAAGGCTGAATGTCCAGAGCTCCAGAAGCCGAAAGAAAAGGCCAAGAAAAAAGCTCCCAAAGGAAAAGCAATGGTGAGCACATGGAGTGATGAGGACGAGGGCAATTTGAGCAATATATCAGAAAGTGAAGACGAAGAAAAGCCCATCTGCCTGATGGCTAGGAATGATGAAAAGGAAGTGGAAGAATCGGACGAGGTATCATCTCCTTTTGAGTATTATACTATTTCAGATTGGGAAGATGCTTACGAAGAATTGCTAGATAAGGTAGATGATATCAGAAAAGAGAACAGACAATTGAAGAAGAAAGTAAACTCTCTCATGAATGACAAAACCATGTCTGATAAACTTGCCTGCTTGCAATCTGAAAATGACATGTTGAAAAATTCATGTGCTGAAGTTGATAATGTTAAGCATGCATTAATAGACTCTAGAAGAGAAAATGATGATCTGAAAAATGTGATTGACAAATTAAAATTGAAATTACAGAATTATGAAAATGAAATGAAGGTTGTGAATGAGAAATATGAAGTTGTTCTAGGTGTTAACCATGAACTAAAAATTTCAATTGATCACCTAGAGAGAGAAAATGAAGATAAAAAGAAAATTATTGAAAACATGACCCAAGGTTCAGATAATCTCAATGCCTTGTTAGGGTCAAAGGTGAATTTCAGAAAAGAAGGTCTCAGATTTAACTCAAATGTCACAAAGAGCTTTGCTGTGAAAACCATATCATTTGTGGCAGAGAAAAATAAGGGACCTCTCATAAAAATGGTGAGTGAAAATTCTGTTTCTGATAATGCTAACTCTAATATGTCCAGTGCCAAGGACAAAGGCAAACAGAAGGTTGGTGAGCCTAGCAGATTCTGCCCTTTACCCAAAAGCAAGTCTTAGGTTCGTGGTCAGCTTCCAAGCAAGTCTAAACCCCAGGGCAAGGCCACTAAGTCACCCCCACCATCACCTGTCCAAAAGAAGACCCAACATAAATCTGTATAGAAGTCCAGTGGGTCAAAAGTGCAAGGGAGATCTAATGTCACCAGGGGCCAGACCAACTACTTCCACCAGCCCAGAGTACAGACACTCCATCATGAGGAGCCTCGACAATTCTATAGGTTTGAATGGAGTAGAGCTCAAGGGAGGTCTAGATATCAGTCATGTGCCACACAAACATACAGACCTCAGGCTAAAAATTGGGTTGGGCCGTCTAGAACATGGGCACCTTGGAAACAACCCGTTTACAGTCAGCCAAGGACCAACGCTGACCACTATTCTCTGAATGCTCATTGCCCTACGCACTGGCACAAGAACAATCAGAATGTAAAGAAAAATGGTGGCAGGACAAATAACAAGTCAAGAAAAATTCAGCCTGCTAATGCTGAAAAGGAGAGAAACAATAGAAAAATTGTCAAAAAACCCACAAATCAACCAGCTGTCAAACAAGCATGGATTCCAAAAATTTTGTTGTCATGTATGAATTGTTCTATTTCTGCTACGGAGCCCAAACAGTTTTGGGTTCCAAAATTTTCTCTGTGACTATGATTGCAGGTATGCCTGGCAGCCAAGCATAATATGTGGTATCTGGATAGTGGCTGCTCTAGGCATATGACTGGGGACAAGGATAAATTATGCTTGCTGATAGAGAAGAATGGAGGCCTTGTCACCTTCGGAGGAAACACTAAGGGTAAAATCATCGGATCAGGTAAAGTAGGTAAGTGCACTACCTGTTGCATTGATGAAGTCTTGCTGGTGGATGGATTAGCATATAATCTTCTAAGTATCAGCTAGCTATGTGATAAAGGGCACAGGGTAGTATTTGATGCACTTAGCTGTAAAATTTTTGAACCTAAATCTGATGTGGTTAAATTCTCAGGAAAAAGAATGAATAATATTTACATGGTAAATCTAGATGATGTTGCACACTCTAACCTATGTCTCACTGCCAATAAAGAAGACTTAGCCTTTCTGTGGCATCGTAGGTTAGGCCATGCTAGTTACACTGTTCTGCACAAATTGAATAAACACAGCATGGTTAGAGGACTCCCTGAAATTTCTTTTAAGAAGGAAAATAAGGTGTGTGGTGCTTGTACACAGTCCTAGCAGACTAGAAAGTCATTTAAATCAAGAACTGAAAACATGTCCCTTAAACCTTATGAGCTGATACATATGGATCTATTTGGACCCACACGACCAGTCAGCTTGTCAGGAAAGAGATATGGATATGTCCTAGTTGATGACTTCTCTAGGTATAATTGGGTCTTCTTCATCACTCACAAGAATGATGCTTTTACTGAATTTCAGTAGTTCTATTTAAATATCAAACAGAAAAATGAACATTTAATCAAAAATATTCTGTCTGATCATGGAGGTGAGTTTAAAAACTCACAATTTGAAAACTTCTGCAGGGAAAATGGAATTACCCATCGGTTCTCCTCACCAAGAACACCTGAGCAGAATGGAATAGTAGAAAGGAGGAACCGGACAATTGTGGAGATGGCCCGTACACTGCTTGTTGAAGGTGGCTTACCAAGAAAATTTTGGGCAGAGGCAGTTAATATTGCATGCCATGTAATCAACAGAGCCATAGTAAGGCCTTTCACTCAGAAAACTCCTTATGAGATTCTGAAAGGTAAGAAGCCTTCAATTGCTTATTTCAAGGTCTTTGGTTGTAAATGTTTCATTCATGTTAATGATAAAAGAGATCTTGATAAATTTGAACCTAAAAGTGATCCATGAATTTTTCTTGGGTATTCTGAATACACTAGAGCATATAGAGTGTACAATCTTAATTCTAAAACTGTTGAGGAATCTCCACATGTTGTCTTTGATGAGTCCTTAAGTAACTTCGAAGTTGGCCAATACAGAAAAGAAGATGACGGAGAAATTCTTAAGAAAGAAAAATTTGAAGACCAATCAGACCAAGAAGAAGAAGCTGAATAAGTCAATGTGGAGGAGCCTGCTGTTTAGGGGGAGGTAAATGAAGATCAAGGTAACCAAGTTATCAATATCAGATTCTTAAGAGACCATCCTATTGAGAACATCATTGGTGACTTGCATGAACCTCCTAGGACGAGAGGCTTTATTAGAGCTCAAAATGAATTAAATGCATATGCATTGGTTTCTAATGTTGAACCCAAAACCATTTGATGTGACACAAACCCCTTGGGGGTGGCATCCACTTAACCAATGCACCTTAGACCTAGATTTGCAAGCAATCGAACCGATCGGTGAACCCACTCAAGCGGACTCACCCGTGTAGCGCACACTCGTGCCCGTAGACAACTCGACGATGGTGCAGAGGGTCCGGGATGGGACCTCGCTGTTCCAGGGTTTGGCTCGCTTGAGATTGAACCCCTAAAGGCCTGGGATGCCCCAATTCTGTGGGCGGCCAGCACGCCAAGGGCGTGGGATGTAGTGGCTCTCTCACAACTCGCTCCGCGGTGGCACTCAAATTGATGATATTTTGAGATCGGGCACTCACTAGGATGCACCGCGGTGCCCATATAGGGTGCCGGATCCGCCACGTGGAAAATGGGGGTGAATCCCAAAACCTATTAGTAAGTCCAACCCGATGGCCGGGTTGCCAAAGTCACTCGGAACTTGGGAAGGTCCAAGTCCTCGTGCCCTCGAATTGTAGGTGACCCTAGGGTAGAGCCACTCCAATACCATCATCACCAGATTGCCTACTTGGAATTCCAAGTGGCGCTTGCGAGCTCTTGTCCGCTCTTTGTGAACCTCACCGCTCGTCAAGAATTGCTTACGTGTATGCTCATGCCAGGTATCATAATGCGGTGAGTGGGTGTGAAAGAGGATAGCATGCAAAGGTGGACCGGGGCAACCGTAAATTGTCATATCATTATGTGATGCCATGTCGACCCTCATGAACTTGGGTGGACCGGGGCAGCCACAAGTGGCCCTATCATGCATGGGCTGCATAACAATGGTTGGAGGGCCATGGTATCTGTAGGGAAACCTATCACTCAAATTGGTGATGAATGCCGGGGGACCCGGACACCCGTAGAGGCTCCTAACATGTATATGATCAATGATGAATGATGGAGGACCAGCACATCCAAATATGAGCCAGTCCTGCATTGGGCCTAAAGTGTGTGTGACATGTATGAGATGACTGGGCTTACTAGCCCTACCAAATGATGCAAAATGTAGTGGCACGTGCATTCCCATCAAAATGGCTCCTTCTATGTGTATGGCTTGGTGTGAGAGTTTCCACTCATAGGGGTCAAAGGGGTCTAGGAAAATGGAGTGGGCTTGGTCCAATAAGGTTGGATGGGGTAGGGACAGGTTGGTGGTGAGTAAGGTAGGTGGGTATAGGAAGGGATCGAAGGGGTCATGGTAAGGGTCACCTAAGGAGAGGAACCCTAGGTCCTTTTGATCCTCACAACCCCTTGATGGTGGATTCTCCTCCTCTAGTAAAGTAATCGGGCCAAAGTTTTTGGTGGGATGGTCGGCCATGAATGGAGGACTAGATGTTCTACCCGAGACAAGCAACTCTAGTTTGTGAATAGCATCGGGCTCATCGGGTGTAGGAAAGAGTAACAGAAGGTCACTAGTGTAGCAACCCACAGTGTAAATGGAGGATATGGATCCGACACATAGGTGTAGGAAGTCAAGGCTCCTAGGTCGGTCGGTTATTGTAGACATCATGCCAGTTAGCTCCATTTGCCAAACTATACCCTTAAGAAGATCCCCTAATGTTTCCACTTGATAGGATGATTGGATTATGGTGTGATAGGTGGATAAGGGTACTATGGGAAGGTTTTGTTCCATAGGAGGGCAAACATGGGCCATGAGATCTCTAAATGGTTTCTCCTTTAGCCAACGTAACAGGGGTTCTCCTAAGATGAGCTCGGCCCCTACTACGGAGGGTGGTGTAAGGTGAAGACCACTATGTGAAGTGTCTTCTTCTTCCTGGACATGGGTGATCTCCAGGGCGGGGGTTGGGTCCGGAGTGTTCACCATTATGGGGTCGGGTATGGGTTTTTCTACCAAGGAGGTGAGCGGGTCCACTGAGGGCGAGATGAAAATGGTTGGTGTATGGTGTACCCAGGGTGGTGAGTGAGGCCGGACTTGGGTTGGGGTTGGGAGTGGAAGTAGTGGGGGGCTAGGTTTGGGTAGGATAGGAGTTGGAAGTGGAAGGTGGGTTGGGTGAGTAACTTTGGGTTGGGGAGTGGTGGCTGTCACGGGCCTAGGTGGAGGGGTGGACATGGGGTGCACGGGGGTTTGAATGGTGAGGGTGGAGTGAGCCATGATGCTTCTTCCACCTGGGATGGGAACTTCTCGGCCTAACCCATGACATTGTGATTCATATTCTTCTTCCCAATCTAGTGGAGCCTCATAGTCTTCGGTCACCTCCTTAAGTTCCTTTTGGAAAGGGGTGGAAGGAGGATTTTTGGAAGTTTGTGGGGTGTGGATTTGATGGAGAATTTTGGGTTGGGTGGTGGAGAAAGGAGGAGTGGGAGTGCTCCTCGGGTTATGGTTCTCAAGGTAGGAGTGGGAAGGTTGGGGAGTGAAGATCTTCGTAATCTCAATCCTTATCTCTTCCAACAAATCTAGGGGTCCTTTGGGTGGTGGGGTTTGGGTCCTAATGGAGGTCTTGGGTTGATTGGGAGGGAAAGGGGGAGTGGGAGTGCTCCTCGGGTTATGGTCCTTACGGTGGGAATGGGAGGGCCGGGGAGCGTAGATCTTCCTAAGTTCCTCCTTCATATCATCCCACGAAGAAATGGGCTCTTGCCTCCTAACCCTTCTTAATCCCTCTATGTGTTCCCACTTACTCTTGGCTTGACCCCGAAATCGTCCCTTGGCCTTGCGGACTCTTGCGGGTCCATATACCCAAGTCCTTTCAAAATATCTTTCCATGGTAGTCTCCCACCTAAGATAATCACTAGAATGTGATCCGTCAAAGGTAATGTCCTCATCTAGAATGAAATCCAGGGGTGGTGAGTAGGCTAAGTAGGTGGCCAAGATGATCGGGGGAATCAATGCAAGGGTCAGATTGATGATGACTCCAATGCAAGCATGCCCTAGGACTTGACTTGATAGAGACAAGTCAATGACTTGCTCTGATACCAACTGATGTGACACAATGAAGGGGAGGTAGCAAGATACTATGGTCCCTTGGACTCAATTCGCAAACGCATTCACAAAAGTCGAGAAAGCTTGGAAGACGCCGTCTCACCGTGCGCACCCGTTACCCGTGGTGACTCGATGATGTCGAGTCGAGGTGGGGGAGAAGGACCCTTGCTGGTAGAGGGCCAGCACAACTAAGGTTTTCCCTCCCGAAGGTAGGATGCCCACGATCAAGGGCGGCCGGGTGCCTTGGGGGCACTAGGTCACTCTCTCACTTTGGCCACGGTGACCACACAAGAGTTAGTGGCTCCGGGAACGGGCGCTCTCTCACCAACCAGCGGACAAGTTTTACGGATATGAAATGAACAGAAGTAAATGGAGCAAGGGTAGAGGCTCACCTGGTTGGTTTGAAGAAACCAACCCCGGTCGGAGACGATGGGCGAGCGGGGAAGTGTGGGTTCCCCGCACACTGCGCCGGTGAAGTTTGAATCCTGTTTAATTTGTTACACTCACTACACCTCTCGCAGGATGGTGGACTTGGGGTGGGGATGATTGAATTACATGCAAACACTACCTCCACGCAGGGAGCGGTGGTGAGCCGGCCAGGCGGGGAGGGGAGATTCGCCGGAAACCCAAGAAAAGGAGTCGCTGCCGAATCGACTTGCTTGCTGTGATAGGTGACAGACAGTCGGTGTAGCAGCCATAGATTTCAATCTGGAAACTTTCTGATGGTGAGACCAGTGGGGAACGCTTTGTATCTGGGACTAGGATGCCTCTGAATTTTGCGGAATTCTTCTGTTGCAGATGCGGGCCCGGGACGTGGTTCGATCAGGGAGACAGAATCTGGGCGCGGCAGCTTCCTGTTTCTGACAGCCGTTTATAGAGAGTGCCCCGACTGTTCCTGGATGCCAAATCATGAACCGTCAGAGTTTCTGGAACCGTGGACGAGCCCTCTTTGCAGAAAAACTGGCGGGGAAGCCGTCTGATGTCGGAGAGGACTCGGAGACTCAGAAGAGTGGAGGCAGGTCGTTGCAGACTGTGGGAGGCAGACCCGTGCAGCCGAGGGAGAAAAACAATAACTTTGGCCTCCGGATGCCGAACGTAGTTCTGCTTCTTGATTCTGATAGAGGACTGGAGGAGGAAGAACTTTTTAGAAGGGCTCTTGGCCTGAATCTTCCTCCGTTGGTCGTGGTGCAGCTTCTAATCGGGTTCAGGTGCTCTGCAGAGGGAGTCCTGCGCAGTCGGCGGAGAATGGTTCTCCCGGACAGCTCCAACCTCGGATTGAGACGAAACCAACGCGGTGGCGAAGCATACTGGCAGAGCTTTCCGTTGATGTAGGCCACGTCCCCAAAATATCCAGGATGAGGTCGTGGGCGACGCTGCCACAGGGTGCTGATCTGCAAGTCTTCAGCTGTATGCAAACTAGAAGAGAGAAAAGGGTGGGGGGGTGGTTTCTTTGGTGGAGGGGTGAGGGAGATGGATGCTTTGGTGGAGGGGAGTGGTTTGGGAGGTGGGAGGGGTGGTGAGGTGGAGGCCAGGGGCGGAGCTAGCAGGGAGAGGGGCTGGGTGCGCAAATGGCCAAGGGGGAGATGGTGGGGTGATGGGGCGCAAGTAGCTTGGGCAATAGGGAGGACTTCCTTTGGAATTGGTGAGATGGGTTAATGGTGGTGTTAATGGAAGCCTTGGGGATGGGAAGGGGTTGCTTTGGGGATAGGAAGGGATGTCTAGGAGAAGGGATTCTCCCTTGGGAAGGTGAAAGGGTGTATGGGGAATGGGAAGGGTTGCTTGGGAGGAGGGAGAGGTGCCTAGGAGAAGGGGATTCCACCTAGGGGTTGGAGGGGGATTAAATGGGAGGTATGGGGAAGGGGGAGGGGTCTTAATTAGGGGTGAATAGGGAGGAGAGAGAGTGAATTTCGAAATTTAGAGAGAGGAGGAGAGAGAATGGGGTTCGCCCCCTTTAGAGAGAGAGAGAGAAATAGAGAGAGAGAGAGAGAGAGATGCACAATTGCTTTGGCAAACTTTATCAAATCGTCATTCGCTTCAACTGGTGGGATTGGGGTCCTATTTATAGGAATCCCATAATTCAACATAAGTCCTTGACTTTTGGACTAATGACAACTAACCAAGGGGGAAAGGGGTGCCCCTGGGCCAAGCCCATATAACTGGGCCTATTAACACACATAATGACTTAAGACTTAGGTAAATAGCTACCTCACCTAGGTATTGGACTCAAATAAAAGGAAAAGTACATGATAAGAAAATGAAAATTACATCATATGACTCGAAATAAAGTGGTGAACAGATGTAGCATGGGTGGCGAGCATCGGGATCCTTGATCAAATGAAATTGCTGGTGATGTCCCCATCATCATTGACAGTACTCTTAAAGATGTGCATTGGATCAATGCCATGCACGAAGAGCTTAATCAGTTTGACAGGAAGAAGGTGTGGCACCTAGTTCCACCTCCTGTAAATGGAAATGTCATTGGGACAAAATGGGTCTTTAGAAATAAAACTAATGAGCTAGGTAATGTTGTCCCTGTAGCTAGGTTAGAAGCTATTAGAATTTTGTTGGCCTACGCATGCTCCCTTGGTATAACTCTACAGCAGATGGATGTAAAATCTGCTTTCCTCAATGGGGAAATTAAGGAGGATGTCTATGTCCATCAACCTCCTGGCTTTGAATGCTCAGACTTCCCTTCTTATGTATATAAGTTGAATAAAGCTCTCTATGGTTTGAAGCAAGCTCCTAGAGCTTGGTATGACAGATTAAGTAGATTCCTCATCGAAAAGAAGTTCACAAGAGGTGAAGTTGATCAAACGTTGTTTACCAAGGTACGTCATCCTGAAATCATCATTGTCCAAATTTATGTGGATGACATTGTGTTTGGTTCAACCAACCCTGAATTATGTAAGGACTTTTCTAAACTTATGACACACGAATTTGAGATGAGCTCAATGGGTGAACTGAAATTATTTCTTGGACTGCAGGTGACTCAAACTAAAGAAGGAACCTTTATCACTCAGTCCAAATATATAAGGAACCTCCTGAAGAAATACAAATTTGACAACTTCAAGGACATTGCTGCTCCAATGAGTACTTCAACAAGCCTTGATGAAGATACCAAAGGTAACTTGGTGGATATCAAAAGCTGTACAGAGGTATGATCAGATCTCTCTTGTATCTCACTGCATCCAGCCTGACATTCAATTTGCAGTGTGTTTATGTGCTAGATTTCAGGCTAGTCCTAAGGAATCACACTTTAGTGCAGTGAAAAGGATTTTTAGGTATCTAACAGGCACCCAAGAACTAGGCTTATGGTATCCTGCTAGATGTGAGCTAGATCTTCTAGCCTACACTGATGCAGACTATGCTGGGTGTCGGGTAGATAGGAAAAGCACTAGTGGTTATTGTCAATTCCTAGGTGGTTGTCTAGTATCTTGGGCTTCTAAAAGCAACACACTGTGGCACTTTCCACTGTTGAAGCAGAATATATTACTGCAGGGAACTGTCCTGCCCAGGTACTATGGATTAAACACCAGCTCTCAGATTATCAGATAAATCTGAGATGCATTCCACTTCTATGTGACAACACCAGTGTAATATGTCTCTCTAAAAATCCTGTTCACCACTCTAGGACTAAGCATATTGAAATTAAACACCATTTTCTTAGAGATGTAGTGAGCAAAAATGAAATTGAATTGATATTTGTTGAAACTGAAAAATAAATTGCTGATATCTTTACAAAACCCCTTGGAAATGAAAGATTTAAATATTTAAGATGAGAATTGGGGCTGTGTAAATTTCAGCACGAGTTTGATGAATAAATTTACTAATGAGCTGTATAAGGTAATTGTGTCAGCCTATTCCTTAAGCAGTTGAATAAAGAAGTTCATTGTGCAATCGATTAGTTGATGTCTTCCACAGATTGTTTGATGGTTGTGTTTAAATTGCACAGAGTCTTGATATATGTACTGCACCTTGTCTATGCTTTGTATGATCTCTCGAGTCAGTGGATACTACGCATGAAGCATAAGTCACATGTAGAAACATGAAAGTCGGTGCATAGTGCATACCAGCCACATGTAAGTCTGTGCGTCTTTCATCCAAACTGCATGATAAGGTTGATGCAAAATTTTGTTAGGGGGAGGATAGCATCTTCCGTACTAAGTTCAACCCCGTCTCTCTCTCTGTTCCTTAATGGCCACTCCTTTTCTCAGAATGGACAGCAGTCTAGTAATTGGTTCATTATCGTGAGTTGTAATTATTACAATCCTTCTACTATAAGAATCACATGTGCTAATTGAATGAACCGAAGGTTTAACTTTAATAGGCTATAAAGCTCAAAAGACTGCTTTCAGAAAATAAGGTGGTAGACAATTCTTATAGCTCTTAACCTCCATCTCATGATTATATTAAAACAGTCTTCACAGTATCTGAACATGACAGATTTAGTGATGGTTAAGGTTTGAAAACCAAAAAATTATATATTATTCTTAAACAAGTCACTCCAAAAATCATAAGGGCAATAATAATTCAGATCATCAAAGAAAAAGAAATGAACAAAGTGGCAGAGCAATGAATGAGCTTCACTGAGAAACTGAGGTCTCCATCAAAGAAATGGAGAGTACCTAAGTCATGAAGTGACTCAGGTTAACTCTGTTCATTTGGTCGAATATACAAAGGAGATTTCACTGAGTAACTAGGGGTATTGGCCTCTGATCAAGGTATACCCTTAACGTCAAAGGTGCAAACTATTCCTGTAGCTTTTGATCAGAAATAGATATAGTAGTTTATGCTTAGTAACTGGGGGTATTAGCCTCTAATCAAGGTATACACCTAATGTCAACGGCATAAATGATACTTGTCTGTTCAATAAGTTCAAGTTTCAGAAGCTAGTGAATGAAAATTACTGTAACACTTAGAAAATAAATGTCATTGAGTGCCAATTGTTTAACCTCAATACAAATTCAGGTGACTTTCCTTGCTTTTCACTTTCTCTGAAGTAACTAGGGTATTGTCTCGACCTAGATTCTTATAGTTATGTGACTCAGGTTCATTGCTATAAATGGAGTATATAACCCTATTTCAGAATGTCAATGAATTCTCTTTACTCTCTATAACTGTAAAACCTGACTGAACTCAAGCTAGCCCTTTGCTCGATTCATATAATTTAAGGGTTGCGCCATAATTTGCTCACATTCTGAACTGTGCATAGAACGTTGTTCCTCTCTTTCCTCCTTATTTGCTGATGGCAAAGGGGGAGAATGGATGTATGCATTAAGATTCATCCTCAGGGGGAGAGTCTATGATCAAGGCGTAGGAGTCTTTATCAGTGTACAAGTCTGTGATAAAGATAATCTGTGTAGTGCATGCATGGCATTTATTCATTGTGTTACCATCATCAAAAAGGGGGAGATTGTTGAGCCCCTTGTGCCTTGATGATGTTGTGCAGTTTTGATGATAGCAAACACTATGAGTCATGTAAGATTAGAATAAATAGATGTTCTGCATGCAATCTCTGCATACATGGTTCAATGCATGTTTCATCTTTCAGTATACATAGTCTATGCATACTTTGTTTACGCATTAAAAGTCGATGCGTGTACATTGCATCTGTCGGGACTATACATCGCTGCATGCTATCAAGTCTGTACTACCCACATTGCTTCACTCGACCAAGTCACTGCAAGCACTATTCATCCTTTAGCTCAGTTCGCAGCTAAGTCTGTACAGCCCGTGTTCTTCACGCATACACATAGCCAGTGCATCGCTTTACCTCACACATACACAAATACACAAAGTCCGTGCAACTCTTGGTGCTGCAAGGGCACAAGTCTGTACAACCTTTGTTGATACGAGCATTTAAGTTCGTGCATCATTTCACAAGTCTGTACAACCTTTGTTGATTCGAGGAGTTAAGTTCGTGCATAGTTTCATTAGGTCTGTGCATTATGCATTCATGCTTAAACTCTAGGCACAGCAAGTTGGTGCATCGTCTTGTCCAATGCACACACAAGTCTGTACACATCTCGGTGGCATGCCTGAGCATTCCACTTTTAAAGTGCATACTTTACTATATGCAAACTGCATTACACGCCATCAAGTCTGTACATGCTTAGTTCAAATCTCAAACTAACTCGATGCATCATTCTCTTTTCCTTCAGATTGATTCAAACTGATAATAAGTCCGACCTGACAGGACTTCTATTCGAGGAATCTAAGAAGGGCACATAACTCGAGAATGAAAGAAAGCGCCAGGATCATGACACGTGGAATACAACGAGGCTATGATGCAGACACATGACCTAGATATTCGGGCGGGAGTAGTGATGACCACACGCCCTATCTGTTCACTGCTCTATAAATAAGAAGCTTCTTCCTGAGGAGTAGGAGATCAAAATTGGGAACTTACCTGAAAAGGCAGAAGCAGAGAGAGCCTGCACGATCCAAGAGAAAAGAGGAGAGAGAAGAAGAAAAGAGTCAAGAAAGAAGTGTTTGACAGAATACTGAAAGTGTCTGTTCTTCAGGCTCCTGGTTCAGAACCGAGCTGAATTTGCTCAGTGATGAGCTACATTCCCCTTGCGGGTTCATTTGTTTTCACACTTTGTTCTTCCGTTCTGTTTTAGAAACTCGTTTCCAAGCTATGAGTCAACGGAGCAAGCTATGAAGCTCAGCGGTTTGCAGAGGTGGATTCCTCTGGTCGGGTAAAGTTGTAAGTCCCCAGCAGTTTGCAGAGGAGGATTCCTCTGGATGGCATAAGCTGTAATGCCCAACTGTCTATAGGGTTGTGACCTCAAAGCTGTGGATCAGCGAAGCTGTGTATCAGCAGTGGAAGCCACATTCTGGATTGGAGTGTGGGGTGGACGTAGATCTCGAGTTTGAGATCGAACCACCTTAAAATCCCTTGACCTTTGTGTGATTGCTGTGCAAACTGTGTGCATCCAGTTCATTTCTTCGATCGGTAGTAGATGAATGTGTAGGACCGTCTCGCTATAAATCTGCTGGGTTGGCGTTCTTTCACAGTATTGTTATTCAGTCTGTCGTCTGATAGTAGCTTGATTTAATTCCGCATTTGGAGCTGTTGTTGTTAGTTTTATTGGGTAACTGATCTATTCACCCCTCTCTAGATCGTATATAGCATCCCATCAGCATCATCTAATTAACTTGGTTGACCTTGAGGGTTATTATCTCTTATTTCACTTGCATCTTTGTCAAAGTCATCTAAGTTCGACCACTCATTGTGTGTTTGTTGTTTGTTGTTTGTTTTGTTAAGGTCTTTCGTTGCATGTGGAGTTGTCTTCGTCCATTAGAGTCATCTTCTAAGGTCAATTCCTTCTTCAAACTCTACTCCAATCTACTCTTCGAACCTATCATGGCTTCTTTCAATCCTCCCCGTTCCCAAGAGGAGTCTCTCCCTCAAGGGCTTCTTGAAAACCCTTCTAGGGTTATCTCATTCCCGTCTGGAGAGGGATCTGCCCCTCTTCCGTCCTCCATCCCTATGGAGGGCGGCCAAACCACTCCTTCCTTTTCATTTCCTTCTACTGGCTCCATTCTCCAAATGATGGCCCAGTTGGTCCGGCCCAACTCCATGCTGTCTATCAGGCCATGCAGGGGTCCAATACCGCACCTTCCACGATTGCACAAGGCCAATCTAATCTTTCCATCGACCAGTCTAGAGTTGGTGGGCCCTCCATCCAGCCCACTCCGATTGATCTTACTCCAGTCCAACCTCGGACCATCACCGTTTCTGGTATGGAGACGAGCCAATCTTTTGCTTCGGCCCAACAACCTGCTGACAAGGTAAAGTCTATTCTCTCTTCTTTCATTCAGGCGGATCATCACATGTCTAGCCCATCGGTGCCACAAGTCCTTGTTGGCCCTTCAGATTTCTTACGCCCTCAACAAGGGGTTGCCCAGGTCCACTCTAATCTGGGTCAATCTTCGGCCCAATATCCTTCTTATGGGCTCCCTACCTTGTCCGCTTATCCTTCTGCCCCTTCTTATGGGCTTCCACCTCCTACAACAGTCTATCCTTCTGCTCCTCAATTTCAACATTCGCCTTTCACTACCCATATTCCATCCAGGGAGCAGGAACTACTTGATAAGTGGGCCACCATGCAACAACAGCTTGATTTCCTCCAAAAACAGGTTGGCCCACAATCCTTGGCAGATATTCCAGTCCCCAGCTTCCAAAACATCCGATTCCCTCCGCAATCCGAGCTCCCTAATTACTGCAAGTATGATGGGAACGGCAATCCCTTTATTCATGTGAGGGACTTTTTATATGAATCGACCCAATTTCAGTCTGATGATCGCCTCATGGCGTATTTGTTCCGCCGATCATTGGATGGTGTTGCACTGGAATGGTTCTATTCTCTGCCGCTAGAGGATGCCGAGAGCTTTAAAATAGTGAAAGACAAGTTCATCCAACGGTTTCAAGATAGGGTCGGTCCAGAATATTCTTTCACTAACTTGGTGGCCGAGAAAATGAAGCACGATGAGGAGTTTGCAACTTATGCTGATAGATGGAGGCAGATGGCCACCAGGGTGCCAGACCATATTCCGGAGAAAGAGAAGGTCAAGCTACTCATCTCCAACGCTACTCCGACCTTCCGTAACATCCTTGCTATGAATGATATAGCCAACATGCACCAACTATATAGCCGGACGCGGTTCATCCAAACACAGTTCAAAGACTCCCCCATCCACTCACTCTTTGAGAACCAAAAGCCAAAATACCACAAGAAACCTCAAGGGCCTGTCACTGAGGGGGTCCAGACCAACGAACAAGTTTAAGCCGTTACCTTCCCCTTCCAAGCCGCTCCATTCCGCTTTCCGTAAAACCCCCGCACTCCTCAGAACCCCGCTCCACAAAACTTCCCAACCATTCCACAAAACCCTCCGCCTACCTTTGCCACTCCACAAAATACCTTTACCGCCCCGCAACAACCTCCACAGCCTCTGCAATACCATAAAGTCCCTCCACCTAACGGCTAGAACAACAACAACAAGCGCCCGGCTCCTAAAAGAGCACAGTACCCACCCCTGCCAGAAACCTCACGGATATCTTTTCGGCTCTCATGTCAGTTAGTGCTATACAACTCCCTCCGGAACAGCCCAACTGGAACCCGGCCGTTGATCAGATAAAGTATTATATGTTCAATAGGCAGCCAGGACATACTGTTGAAGGGTGTTTTCAGTTCAGGGATTTGGTTTATGACCTCCATGAAGGACAAAGGATTGATTGGGCCGAAATGCATCGGGTCGAAATGAAAATTAAAGAGAAAAGAAGGCAGCTGCCGAGGCAGCAAGTGCAGCAACAACAGGCACCGCAGCCGCAGTAGCAGCCGCAACAGCAACAGCAGCCGGTTCAAGACTTGGGGATCAATCAGAACCTAATGCCAAACCATCCTCCTGCTCCACAGCCTCAGCGCTGGCGCCGGCTCAGGTCATTATAGTTCAACCCCCGGCCCCTGATGTCGGGTTATCCTTTGATGATGACAGCTCTACGCTGCAAGTCATGGCCTTTCACCACAACTTCCGCACTCCTTCCGTGCCCACCATCCTTACGCCCACATAACAAAACCCTCCTCTGCCTGCTACACCATTTCTCCTTTCATCTATTCCTACTCCACCGCCCGTCTCTCGCACATTACTCACCCCCGCTATAACCACACCTCCATCTATCCCTCCGCTCATTACACATCCACCTACCTTTATACCCCCACTTCCGCTCGCACCCGCTACCACCAACCCCTCACCCATCATCCTTTCCACCACACCCTCTTCCGCACCACTCATCTACCCCACTGGGCCTGTTAAGTCACTTATCTTGAGCCCATCCGAGGCCGCGGCAGCCTATAACTTCACCCTACGGAGCGGGCGCATGTTTCACCGCAATTATCCTTCGACCTCCAATCCCCAGTCTTCCCAACTGGCTACTGAGCAGGAAGAATCTGAGCCGTTACCAGGAACCCAATACGATCTGTTGCATCACTTGGATCGGGTGCCCGCTAAGATATCCGTGCTGGAGCTTATCAAAAGATCTACCCTTCACCAAGATGCTCTCAGGAACTTTCTTCAGAAGGTGATGGTTAGTGAAGATGTGGTAGCCGACAGTTTACCTACGGCACTAGCGACTATTTCTAAAGGACCAGCTCTAACCTTCTCTGAAACCATGCTAGCACCACCAGAAGCTCGACAAATGCCGCTTTGCATCACCATTATCTTGAATAAAGTCAGCATTGATGCGGCATTAGTTGACACATGGGCATCTATCAATGTGTGCCCGCTCAGCACTCTTAGGGCCTGCAATCTGTCAGAAGAACTTCTACGCCCGACCCCCACTACTATAGCTGCTTATGAGAATTCTCGGAGGGCATGTCACGGGATTGTTACTATTCAAGCTGACCTTGGGCCTCTCACCATGCCCGTTGAATTCTATGTGCTGGACATCGACCCGATGTTCAAAGCTATCTTGGGTCATCCGTGGATCGATACTCTCACTGTCGTGCCCTCCACCGCGCATCAATGTCTCAAGTTCCCTTTTCAAGGGAGGGTGGTTAAGGTCAAAAGCTTATCCACGGTCCAGTCTGTAAAAGCTATTTCAGAGAAGATTCTACCCACATTATGGCCCAGCAGCCGGCCCGTTATTTCTGTACTGAATCTGGATTTCCCTTGGGCTTATGCACCACGCAAGCCCGCCGCGACACCCGTCAATATCAAAGTGAAACCCCATATCCGAGATTCCAAGGGTTGTGATACCATATTGAAGCTGGGTTATCAACCGGGGAGAGGCCTCGGTGCGCAGTTACAAGGGCGAACCAAGCCAGTGCCCAAAGGAAGAAAAATGAGCAGGAAAGGTCTCGGTTATCAAGAGTCCGCACTCTCAATGATGGGCGACTCAGGGCCACTTACATGGGATTACCGCCAACACTTTGTAAGAGGACCCCTCCAGCCGGGTACACTAAACTCACCACCAGTCCAGTCAGAAAAGAAAGATACAGCTTGCACAGTTGCTAGCCCACGTTTGCTACCAAAAGGGCATGTTGATGATATGCCAGATTTCAGTCAGTCATTTGCCAGAATGTTCAGCTAGCCAGATGGTCATGATCGGAAGGAGAATCAGGAGGTGCGGCTCGTTCAGTGGAAGCCGAAGGCACCTGGCCGTCTACAGGAGAAGGGGAGCTCACCTATTATCTTTTTGTGGTCTCCCTCCCGTCTCATATCTCTCTTTCAACAGTTGGAATCCATACCCCGTTCACCCCCGATTATGGTCGATCCGTATTTTACGGAAAGATCACCTGAAATATTGTTTGTTCCATGTGCATGTGGGCGATGCCCACCGATTGATTTGTCAACCCTGTTTACCCCTCCTTCTCCTACCGCCGAACTCCACGAGATGTGGTTTTCATCTTTTGACCCCTTCTTCGATTGCATCTTCCCCTCTCTATTCCCTATGCAACTTCCCCCTCCTCCATCTTGCTGTATGACCTCCACTGATCTCCAAAAAAAACGTCAAATTTGAAACGAAGATTTCGGTGGAAGATTACGCTATCTTGTCTCCATCCTCCCCCCAGAGGCACGAGTCCCATGCTCCTTCCTTTCCACTAGATTTCTTTTCTCCTAGGTTAGGCATAGGGTCCATCGAGTCTAGGGAAGTAGGGTTGATTAGAGCTAGAGAAGTACGGTCCTCTTCTAGGTCGTCCAATCCTTCCGAGCTTGAGCCGCGCCCGCTTGCATGTCATGACAAATCCATTCCTGATAGGTTCTTGCAGGATTTAGCTCAGCGATGTCATGCTCTTTTGAAGTGTCCAGAATTTGTTGCTACGGCAATCATGATAGAAGATGAAGAGGAGATAGAAGGGGTGCGGAGCGACGACGGACTAGGTGTCTATGAAGTCTTAGATGAGAAAGACCAGATTGATGATGAGGATAGCAACGTAGATGACACTGCCGATCAGTACACTCAAGGGTTAAAGAGATTCGATGAGCCATCATCGACAGTGGATGAACCTACAAAGGAAATAAAATTGAGAACTGAAGAAGACCCAAGGCCCATTATTATTGCCGCTAATCTCCCTCTGCAACTGGAAAAAGATCTAGTTAAGGTTCTAACGGAGTATAGTGATTCTTTCCCCTGGTCTTATGAGGACATGCCAGGTCTTGACCCCTCTTTAGTGGAACACTGTCTCGTACTTAAACCAGGGGCAACACCCGTTAAACAGAGGTCAAGATGATTTCACCCACACATGGCCTTAAGGATCAAAGAAGAAGTTGATAAGTTATACAAGGCCAGGTTCATTAGAGTTGTTCTATATCCCCTGTGGGTGGCAAACATAGTCCCTGTTATCAAAACGGATGGGAAAGTGTGTATTTGCGTCAATTTTAGAGATCTAAATAAAGCATGTCCCAAGGATGATTTCCCACTACCTCACATAGACGTCCTGGTCGATAACATCACCGGGTACGAAGCTTTATCATTCATGGACGGTTACTCAGGTTATAATTAGATCCGTCTCGCTCCAGAAGATCAAGAGAAAACCTCCTTCACCACATCGTGGGGCACGTATTATTATGTGGTTATGCCGTTCGGTCTGAAGAACGCAGGTGCCACTTATCAAAGGGCGATGATGGACATCTTCCACGACATGATGCATATCTATATGGAAGCTTACGTGGATGATATCTTGGTGAATTCGAGAACCAAAGAGGAACACCACCTCTATTCTGGCTAAGGTGATGCAGAGAGCTAGGGAGTACAAGCCCAAAATGAATCTGAAGAAGTGCGTTTTTGGAGTCTCTTCAGGGAAGCTGCTAGGCTTTATAGTTAGCAAACGGGGGATCCAGATTGATCCTAATAAAGCAAAGGCCGTCATGGACATGCCTCCGCTAAAGAATATTACGAAACTTTGAGGATTGATTGGAAGGTTACAATTCATCAGAAGATTCATATCCCAACATTCTCAGAGGTGCCGCCCGTTTTATGAATTGCTAAAGGCGGGGGTAAAATTTGAAGGGAATCAAGATTGTCAAAAGGCCTATGAGGACCTAAAGGAATATCTATCCAATCCCCCAGTTTTGCAACCTCCTGTCCCTGGGAAACCCCTAATCCTATACATCTTGATCATTGAGGACTCCCTAGGGGCGGTTTTAACACAAGTAGATGATGAAGGGAAAGAGCGGCAGGTTATTACCTCTCTAGGTTGTTCAACCCGGCCGAGGCTAAATACACCGCTATAGAGAAGACTTGTGCCAGCTTAGTGTGGGTAGCTCAGAACCTCAAACACTACTTCCTTACCCACCCAGTTAGGTTGATCTCTAGAATGGACCCGATTCGCTATCTCTTAGAAAAGCCTATCCTCTCTAGTAGGTTGGCTCGCTGGCAAAGCTTTCTCTCTCAGTTCGATATCACGTTTGTCGTTCAGAAGGCGGTCAAAGGATACGCCATCGTTGAGCATCTTGCCCATCTTCCTATCCCCTACATGGATTCTATTCAGGATGATTTCCCTAACGAGCATCTCTCTGTCCTTACTCATCATTCCTTCTGGTCTCTGCACTTCGACGGTGCACTCAATTCTCAGGGCCAAGGGATAGGTACCGTTCTGCTCACTCCCGAAGGAGTGACGATTCCTTTTGCTTATCAACTTCAATTTCCTGCTACCAACAACATCGCCGAGTATGAGGCTCTCCTAGCTAGATTAAAGCATGCCTACCTATTAGGTGCGCATTACTTGAATATCATAGGGGACTCTCAGCTCGTCCTGCGGCAAGTTCTGTCCACTTACCGCACCCGTGACCCTAAGCTCAAGCCATATCAAGATTTGGTCATACTCCTTGCTAGGCAATTCCCCAAGTTGATCTATATCCATATTCCCCAATCTCAGAACATCCTAGCCGATGCTTTAGCATCCCTCGCTTCCTCTCTATCTTTCCCTCCCAGTCGGAGTACTGAGACTATCATCGTTTAGAGATTGGACGCACCCTCTTATCAGGATCCTTGGTATGCTAACCTTAGGAAGACTGTAGAGGTGAGGGCTGAGAAGGAAGAGTTGAAGGAAGTATCTTTGATGGAGTTAGAAGAGATCCTGGAAGAGGACGAATTGCCTTGGTATCATGAAATTAAGATGTTTTGCAAAGATGGATCGTTCCCGGAAGGGGCAAATGCCGAGCAGCGCAAGTCAATAAGAAGAGCTGCCTCAAAGTACACTATCGTTGCTGGAGAGCTGTACAGGCACGCTACCAGTGGGATGCTCATTAGATATTTAGATGATAATGAAGCTTGGAAGGTGGCTGAAGCAACCCATTCCAGTGAGTGTGGAGGTCATGTCAATGGCCAGGCTCTAGCGAAGAAAATCCTTAGGCAGGGCTACTGTTGGCCACTCTAGAGGAAGATTGCTCCCTCTATGTCCGGAGGTGTCTTAAATGCCAACTCCATGATGATAAAATTCATGCTCCAGCTTCATCTCTTCATCCTCTTTCTACTCCTTGGCCATTCTCTATGTGGGCGTTCGACGTTGTCGGCCCGCTCGGTGATCCCAATTCTCAGATCAAGCAAAAATCCTTCATCCTTACCGCCACTGAGTACTTCACCAAGTGGGCTGAAGCCGAAGCATACGCAGAGATTAAAGCTACCACGGTGTGTCGCTTCATCATGAAGAACATTATCTCGTATTTCAGAGTGCCAAGCAGCATCGTCACCGACAACGGACCCCAGTTCATCTCTCAAGAGCTCAAGGACCTATGTAAGAAGTTCAATATTACATTGCATCATTCATCTCCATATTACCCACAAGGCAACGGTCAGGCTGAAGCCACTAATAAAACCCTTCTCAAAATCATAAAGAAAACATGTGAATCTCATAAGTTTTATGATTGGCCAGAAAGATTAGTGGAAGCTCTATGAGCTTACCGCACCTCCGTCCGTACTCCCACTGGGCAAACCCCTTATGCTCTCACTTACGGGATGGAGGCGATGCTCCCATATGAGATCTTGATCCCTTCCCTAAGGGTACAGCTTGATAAGGAACTTAATCTCGATGAATGTCGAGAGGCGTTGCTCGTCCAGCTGGAACTCTTAGACGAGAAGAGGATGAATGCGGCTGATCACGTATTCGTTTATCAAAAGAGAGTTTCGCGTTATTTTTAAAAGAAGGTGATTGAGCGTAAATTTGAAAAAGGTGATATGGTTTTGAAACGCAAATTCATACGGTCTGCAGGTCCTCGGTCTAAATTACAACCTAACTGGGAAGGGCCGTTCGTTGTAAAGAGGCTTTTCCAGGGAATGCTTATCGCTTAGTGAATGCAGAAGGTGAGGAGCTCACTCATGCTTGGAATGGGTTGTACCTTAAGCGTTTCTTTCCTTAGAGTCTAGACCAATGCCACCTTGAAAGAGGACCCTGAGCAAGGTAATCACACACTACATGACATCCCTGGTCGGGTTTCTCCACTTTGTAGACACCGTTTTTCTCCTTGGCCATGCTTGGGGGAAAGTCAAAAGTCCCTGTTCATTTCTTCCTTCGGCTAAATCTAGGGGCAAGAGGTGAATAAGGAGGCGACAACCAATCTAGGTACCTTGACGAGAGGAGGTCTCAAATAGGGGCAGTCCGTTATGACCAACGTCACAAGAAAAGAAATGAGAAAAGAAAAAAGGCAAAGAAAAGGAGCATTCGTCACGACAAAAGCAGAAGCCTATCTCGAAAGTCCATCAATCATAATTCCAAAGCTCCAAAAGAAAAAATGAAAAACTAGGCATGGCAAGAGTGGCAGTAAAGTTTCCCCGCGGGACGCATGAGCCCAGTTGTATGCATGCCTAGAGTGGACAAAGGTTCAATGATGGACGCAAAAGCCCCGGCGTAACAGACCAAATCTCTAAATGGGTTGTTTGGAGAGGAACTCAAGTCCTAAAAACTTCTATATCTGGCCTAAGCTTACCCTGCATTCTATTTTCCTTTTCAGGACTAAGACAAGTACCCTAGGTATGGCCTTGGCAGAGACACCATCACGCGAGTTAGGCCTTGGCCAGGGGTTGTTACTTCCATTGCACGCCAACCTCGGAAACTCTGAACGGAATAGGGAGGACCCTCGTTCCTAGGGAGACACTAGTTTTTAAAATAAAAAAAATCATATATTTCAAAATCCAAAAGAAATCATATATTCCAAAAAAACCAAAAACACCAGATATTTTCAAAATCTCACAAAAATCCAAATATTTGCAAAATTCCCAAAAATTCCATCATATGCATCGCATGCAGTGCATTGTTTCCATTTTATATTTTTTGCCTATTTAATAAGGCTCCACCCCTTGACCAAATATCAAGAAACAGTCAAAATCATAAACTTGCTTTAGGCAAGGGGTTGAGTCTAAGAACAGATTTAACTTGTTTCTTGTCTAAGTGTGTGCAGAACGCAGGTTTAAGCCCAAGACTCAAAACTCACAAATTTCCAGGTTCAGGTCTGTAACGCACCAGTCGCAGACCGTCACATAACTGTAACGGTCATCGTTTGACCGTCACCCTCTCCTGGAGGTTGAAACTCATTGGCCCTCTGCAAACCCTCTCTGACGCGTCCACGATGGACCGTTATACCCGCTGCTATTAGACCGTTACATTCTCCCGAGGTCAGAAAACTCAGTTTTCTGAGGTTATTCCTTCTGATGGCTCATCGTAAGACCGTCAGGCTATTGTGGCGGCCCTATGTAGGACCGTTACATCTTCCAGAGCTCTGTTTTCCAGAAAATCCATGCTCGATCAAGCAACAAACTCATGATTCCATCAACTAAGACACTTCTATATCATTCCATTGAACTCAATAAAATATAAAATTGATTGATAAACTTCAAGTTCAGAAATATCTTAAAGAAAAATCTCAAGCTACATTCAATTTTCTATACGCAAAAGGGCAGATCTTGCGTAATTCCTTCACATAGTCATGACGTCCCTCATCATTTTCTTCCACTTCTTCTTGCCACGGGTGCACTTTGCTAATCTCCCACATGGTCAGTGCGTTCCGGATTGCTCTCTCATCCTCCTCGGTCCCCATCTTCTTAGCTAGAAGGGGAGGGTAGTGTGATAGTGCAAGAACATCGGTACGGGGTAGCCCAATTTGAAGGTAGCACCGGTGCGGGTTATAGATCGCCAAGGTAGTGTTCCCCACTAGCTGTAGATCAAGGCCTGGTCGCCGTGGTACTCTAAACAAGGTGCTCCGCAAAACTCTTGGACGCATCATGAACTTCTCTATTGGCAAGGTGTTGAGGAAGAGGCGCCAGTCATCCCGCGTTTTCTTATCCGCCGTCTGGCATTCAACCTGTGAAGAGAATCCAAAGGCACCTCCAATGAAGAACAAGGGGTGGCTCCCAAAGATCCGGCTAGCTGAAGGTATGTCTTCCTTGGGTTGGAACTTGATTCTCACTCCCATCCAACACTCAAGGAGTATCATTGAACTGAAAAGAGGTCCTCCTAAGCAAGCTGAGCTAATTCCTTCATAAAGGTATGAAAGGACCGCTTGAGAAATAGATAAATCCCGTTATAACCCGCTGATAATGCTAAGGTTTTGGATATATAGGAGGTGGTCGGTGGTAGTGAAAAGGAAGACTCCGCATAAGCAAACCGACATGGCTTTGGCAATGGCTTCATATCTCTCCCACTTGTTTTTGCAATGAGAGACTATCCATTGAGCCATGGGTATCAAGTGAATATGGCTTGGGATGATCATGGTCCTTACGTCCTTCAGGTTGTGTATGAAATCGCTTAGAATCAAGGATGGGTCAATAGGTTCAACCGTATGGCCCACTAGATCTTCATCCCCCACTTTAGTCTTAGCAACACCTAGGTAGGTCTCTATCTCCTCCAATAAGATTGTAGCTTCGAAGGTAGGGAAGAGGAATGTGTGTGTTTGTGGATGCCACAGCTTTATGAGGGCTGAAAGGCTTGACCAATCTAAGGACAATTTCTGGAAATTCTTGGCCAAAACTAACAAAGGTTGGAGGTGCCATGCCCTAAGGATGGATAATACTTCTAAAGGGAGTTCCTTGATCATGGGAGCCACCCACTTTAAGTTGGAATAACACCTTGGACTCGGGAGAGGCTAGAGAAGAGAGGAGGAAGAAGAAAGAAAGAGAAGAATCATGAGAGGCATAGAAAGTGCAGGAATTGATGAACTTTTGAAGTCAATTGGAACTTACCACTCTTTGGGCACTTGAGCTCAGATGCTTGGAGATGGATGTCAATCTTTGCAGCTCCCCATGCTCCTTCTTGGCAGCTTTGGGCCCGGTATAGACCCTCTCTTCCTTGCCCATATCTCCAAAGATTCTCTTCATGATGTTCCTTGCCCTTTGATGGAGTTTTCAACCCTTGTAGCAGAGAATTAATGAAAGCTGCGATTTTTGGACTTGTTCCTATCTTTTAAAGGCTTGATTCTGGTTCTAGAGTGATAAGATTTGGGTTAGAAAGCCTTATCCTAAGCCTAGGAGGGTTCTAGTAGGAATTAAGGTCTCCTTGCCTCGAGTTTGGGCTCTCATGGCAGAATCCATCTCGGAGTACAGTTTGTTATCTGACGGTTTATCATAAGACCGTCACATATCTCTGACGCTCCATCTTTGGACCGTTACATTTCCTGCTACACGTTGTTAGCTCAATCTCGCTCTGTCATGTCTGACCGTCTAATATTGGACCGTTACGAACGTCTGACGCTCCATCACTGGACCGTCACCTTCTCTGCAACAGTTTTCAGTCCTGTTTCATTCTATCATCTCTGACGGACTAACCTTGATGCGTTACATGTCCCTGACGCTCCACCACTGGATCGTCACACCTTCTGCTACAGGGTTTTGTCGCTCCTTTTCAGCCCACTTTGGTCTGACTTGCCGGACTTACACCTTATCTCTGCTTAACCTGTCAATTCACATGTCCATTCACACATTCATTGCATTTCGTTTTGCATCCACATTCACACATCCATTTCATCCGTATAAACAAAACACAAAAAAGGCAATTTCATTCCATTTCCCATTTCATTCACATAAGTCATGTACAAGTGTGGGTCACAAGAAGAAAGAAAATACAAGTCACTCGGCCGGTCTATCTCCCGGGCCGTCACTATCGCCAGTGCCCTCATGCCGCTTTGATGGTGGCTGCTGGATGTTGCTCTCCTCCCCCCGCTGTCGTCTCCAGTCTGCCTCCTCGTTCCTCCGATGGCCGGAGGAGCCGGTGAAGTAGTCTCGGAATCCACTGCTGGGTGCAACGCTCTGGCTCCTGCTGCTAGTCCCCGACTTCTTCCCTAAAAGTCGAAGGGCCTCCATCATGCCCGCAATCACGCCCTTCATCTCGAGGGTCTGCACTCGGAACTGATCTCGCTCGCCCCTCAAACGGGTGACGTCAACTCTAAGTCGCTCCACCTCCTCATCATCCGCACGCCGGCGGGTCTCTCCTACGCTCAGTCTGGCAACCTCCGCCCAGAGATGGGCAGCCTCGGCTACCGCTGTAGTCAGCTCTCTCACCTACATTTTGCATTTTGCATTGTCAGTCCATTAAGCATTTGGTGTTTGCATAAGCATAAGCATTTAAGTCTAAATGAGCATTTTAAATTCTTACCCGCTCCGCGAGGGTGGCCTCCGCCTCCTCGGCCCGAGCTACCGCTCGAGTAAACTCTGCATCTCGCTCAGCTCTGCCCTCGGCAGGCTGTGACTACGAGGACGGAGCATCCGGTCATGCTCTCTGGGCTCCCTTGGACCGTTGCATTTAAAAGTCAAGGTTAGTCATTTGCATCATAAGCATAAGCATTTAAGTCTAAGTGTAGAAACTCACCAAAAGCTCCAAGGCAGCTCGGTACTCATCTCGCTGCTGGATGGTAGCATGGAGGAGTCCCTCGAGCTCGGCTATGCGTCCCTACGGGTCTAGCTGCATTTAGAAAGGCATGAGTCAGTGCATATAGAAATATTAATTGAAATAGACAGAGTTTTGAGTTAAGAAGTTCATACCGGTCGTCGGGTGCCTCTGAACACCTGGTCGCCGTACCGATGGGAGAAAGCCTTAAGGTAGGCCTCATCACTGTCCGCCCAGTCTTTCACTTCCCGGCCTCTTTTGTTCCAATCATGCACAAATTTGGCTTTCCGAGCGCACCAATCGACGTCGCCACTGATGCCCTTTGAAGATTTGCCCGGGCGCTCATCATCTCTACGGGGGAATGTCACCTCTGGCTGATGGAGTCCCCGTGTCCTCAGGATCAGGCGGTAATGCAGCGGATCGATCACATTGATGCAATGTAGCCAAACATCTCGCCCGCTGTATGCCAGGGATGCCTTGACCCATGGCTGTCCCTCATAGCCCTCATCCCGGTATGGTGTCCAGCGCACCTGAAAGGCAATTAAGTCCATGTGAGCATATAGAAGCACTTAGAAAGCATTTAGAAAGAGTTAAAAGCATTTAGAGAAGTTTAAGTTTGGAGCTTACCGATGTGTGTGGGAATGAGTCAAGATCATCCTGAATGGCCCGGGTCAGCCTATTGATCGATCCCGTGTCCCTCGCTACCACCCATCACCTCGCGATCGGGATCTGCTCGGGATGTATCTGTGTACCTCACCCAATCCCCGGGAGGTAGAGAAAGCTCCAGATCTGCATTTAGAAGTTGAGTGTCAGTAAATTGCATCATTTGCATTCATAATCATAATCATATAGAAAGCATTTAGAGTCCAGTTTTTACCTGAAGGAAAGGCGAGAAGCCGCCTAGCATCATCCGTCGGTCTGTGGTGCTGAGCGCCTCGAAGAGGAAGGCAAGCGCTGCCACTCCCCATGCATATTTCCCCACTCTGCCCAAATCCTCTAGCAGTGGCAACAGCCTGCAGCTGATCACATCTGCTCGGTTCGAAAAAATCAGCTTTCCGAACAGCAACATCAGAAATCGTCTCAGGACTCGGTCTCCCTCCTGTCCTACCTCTGCCGCCACTCGCGGGCATACCTGCTGTATCACCCGATCTATATGCTGCTCGGGGAGCTCACCGACTGCTATAGCTGCTCCTTTCAGTCCCAAGCTATCCTACAATCTCGACCTCGAAAGCTGGATGATGCGTGCCCTGGCCTGATCAAGTCTAAGCCTAGGAGCTCCTGAGCTAGCACTATGTAATCTCCATATGACCACCCGATCATGGCAGCTCCGTGGACTCGCAAGCCGGTTATCCTCGCCATGTCTTCCAATGTGGGGATCATGTGGCCCCATGGGAAGATGAATGCTCGGCTCATGGGGTCCCACCTTCATGGAGTGCGTATAGCAGTGGCATATCCGTCTTGGTCACCTCGATGCTCAGCACCTCGGCGAATCCCATCCTGGCCAATCTCTCTCTCTGAAACTAGGGCAATGCCTGGTATACCGCTCGGATCTGGAGCCAAGAGGTCCTTGTTCTTCTTTTCCCCTATACAATTAGAGCATAAGTCAGTCATTACATCATAATTTCATTGCATTACATTAATAGAAATGAAAGCAACAAAAAAAATTAAAAAACTAAAAAATCCCAAAAAAAATTGCTTCTGCCTCTAGTCACTCTCACGGCCCAGTGGGGACGCGTCACAGTTCTCTGACGCACCAATGGCGGTGCGTCAGGTCTGTGATGGTCGCTGCAACGACCATCACATCCTCTGCAATAGGGCGTTGTCCCCTTTGATTACCTTAGCTCCTGAAAATGGCCCAAATGGCCTACATATCATCCCCAATGGGTCCCCAGACCCATTTTATCCCTTTCAAACACACATGGACACATAAAAATTTCAAAAAATTAGATTTTTAGGACGGGGACCTACCTCATGGTCGCAACCTCATTTTCTCTTCTCCAGTGCCGTGGCCCCTTCTTCATCACCAGCAGTCTCCTTCAGGGCCTCTTCTCCTCCTTCCTCGGCCGTGGGAGGGTCCTCCTCCGCCGTTTGCTCCGCCATCACCATCGGTTGCTCGGTCACCGCCGGGGGGACCTCCTCTTGGTCCACCCTTGCCCTAAATCTCTTGAGGGCCTTGCCCTTGATGGCTTTGGTCTTCTTCCCTTTCTCCCTTATCATGGGCCGCCGGGGGTGTTCGTCGTCGGTCATGGTCGCCGGTGGGGTTTTTTTTGGGTGTTTTTGTGTGTTTGAGCGAATGAGGGTCACCGCCGTTCAGTTTGTTTGTTTTGAATGCTCAGAAAATGTAACGGTCTATCGTAAGACCGTCACAGTCTCTGACGCGTCTCTCTTGAACCGTCAGGTTATTCAGTTATCTAATTTTTGAAAAATGTGAACCGACGCTGTGTGACGCGCCAGGTTAGGACTGTTACATGAGTCTGACGCATCTATCTTAGGCCTGTCAGAGACTTTGAAACATTTGATGAATAATAATGCCCTCTTTATCAAAATTTTGTGCTTGAATGATCATCATGCTTTTATGCTCAATACAATGAATAGTTAGGCCTTATTCCATGCTCATGATTAATTGTTGTTGGCTAACCTCTCTTTCTATAGATAAAAGTCATGAACATCCACATGTTGCGTCATCATGCTTCACCGGTCGCCAAGCAGGTAAGTCAGGTATTGTATTTCGATCCCTTATCCCTTAATGCATTATTATATGTTATCTATGATATACTATCTCGAGAACCGGCTGGTTATTCATGTGTTCTGGGATCTAATGTTCCCCATAAACAAAAATGATGATGATCTAAGTGCACATGTTTAATCGTTGGATAGGCGTTGGGTTGGAAAAGCTTGGGGATGATGGTTCTGTCCTGCACGCTGGGGTTGCAGATGGTGTCCTGACCCTTGTTTCTCCGGTCTAGCAATACTATTCTCGAGTATCTTGCTATTTTATCTTTCTTTACATTCATTTTATGATTTCTTTATTTTAGCCCAGCATGCATCATACGCATCTTCTGAGCATTCACGAGCCTCATCTGTCCAAGTGTTTCAGTAATGGTGAATAACTATGCGTTCAATGATCTCGAATAAGGATAGTCATTTCACTCTGAATTGGAAGGTTTCCTTCGGTCTATTCACTTGATCTGGTTAGCTGAAGATTCATGTCTGGAGTTTCGTTAATCATCTCTTTCCATTTCCGTTGCTCCGACCGCTGGCCATGTTTTCCTTTCCTTAGTTGTTAGTTCCTCCAGACATGCGTCATTTAGTTGGCTATTTCCTTGTGATTGGCTCGAAGTTTTCCAGAAAATTCCTATCGCTCGTTGGTTGAGAACGGGTGTCGTTTGCCTTAACGCCCGCTTTTCAGTCCGCTCCACTTCATTTCTCTTTATCTCCATGTTCCATTTCACTTTCGCTTCACCTCCACTCGCTCCCCTGTAAAGAGGACGTTAAGGAGGGGCATCTGTTGACACCTGTTTTATGACCAATAAGTCGGGTCATCTCCTTGTTCATTCCATATGATGCTCTGAGTTGTTCACCTTTATTGAGCCTTCTTGGTCAATTTGAGGTTTATTTCATAGGGTCATGTCTCCTTGGTTGGGTCTGGTTCCTTATCCCTTTCCGCTGGACGAAGCTTAGCAAGCTCTCATTTCATTTGCACTCCATTGTCTCTAACTGTCCTTCAAGGGCGCGTTATAGCCATGTAACGCATCTTCCTTGGTCTATTACATCCTTACAGAGTCCTTAAGCTTATTGCTTCTTTCAAGCTTATCTTTTTAGCCTATCCGTTGAGTGTGACGGCTTATCGTGCGGCCGTTACATTCATTGTAACGTGTCTACCCTTGACCGTTACATTCATCTAGAGTCCTATGTTCGTAAGCTTCTCCCGTTGATCTTATCTTTTAATAGATATGGTTGTGTGATGGTCCCTTCCTGGAGCGTTACATCCTTGTGGTGGTCTATCGTGCAACCGTTACATCAAATAGAGAGTTCTAACAGAACTGCTCTTTCTCTGCTACTCCGTGGCCGACTTAAGAGTTTGATTCTTTGATTTCTCTTCCAAATCTAATCCTCAGAACCTTCTGTTTGTTTCTATGGACTCTTGGGAGTATTATCCTCGAAAGTTTGCCAAGAAACGTCCTACTTTCTAGCTGGATTATCCTCAACTCGAACCTAGACTTTGAGGGTCTATAAATAGAACCCTTGACTTCATGGCTTGAAGAGGGGACATCTAGAGTTCGCGTTGAAGTGCTGCCGCATCCTGGAGCTAGAACCAACCAAGGATAATTGCTTCCCACGTCCATCTGCTTCCAAAGTCCAGGGAGTATCATTTCCAAGGGTTTTGTTCAGTGAAATTGTGTTCTTAGTGTCTTTTCCCTCTTTCAAGAATTCATAGCATTGTCCCTCTCCATCTCCCACGTTCTTGCACTTGTTGCATTCATTTAAAATATCTTCCCATCATTTAAAACGCCCCAGAGGGGTTAAAAAAAACCAACCTCCCCGGTATTTTCCTTTCCTTTTGCATGTTCTTAAGTTTCTTTGATTTATTGATACTACTTTGTCTAAGGGCTAATCTGGGTTGTTTTTCTTGTGTTCTACACTCGTTTGCAGGTTTACAGAGTCCATAGCACGAGGCCCAAGCTCTCTGGCCGGTTGGAAAGCTTTGAGTTTAAAAGATTCCAAACTTCTATTCTGCAGAATCTCTGACGGTCTGGCACAGGCGCGTTAGTGTCTTGTAGCGGTCTATTGTGGGACCGTCACACTTGCTGTGGCTCATCTGCCTTAGACCGTTACATTTCACAGAGCTGCAGTTTCCTGGTTGCTTTCCCTGTCCCGTGGGCGGGTGCATCATCCTCCTATTATAAGGTACTTATCAGGTCTTTGGCTTGTTTTTACCTTAGTGGCGATCACATCTTCCCTTAGTTTGGGCATTAGCTTCCTCTTTCGTCATATCTCCTCTTTACTTTGTTTGTTCCATCTATACGGTGTGTTTTTCTTTATTCCTTATTCCACACCCTGGCGTGTGTTTTTCTTTGTTTGCTTAGTTTAGTTTTGATTGAGTTAGCATGCCCATGCTAGAGCTTGTGCTGGTTGCCTAGGTTCATGATTCACATGTTCATAGGTTGAGTGATTTCATTACTTGGCTCATACTTTCATCATAGTTGGCATCATAGCCCATCTTGCAAAAAAAGAGACACATTAAAACCAACACTTGCGTCACCGCCTCTTCTTAGCAGAAACTTCTTGAGAATGGACCCGCCTGGCACGGACTCGGACCTTCAGGCTTCTTGATTTAAAATATCTCCTTAAATAACGGGTCTATCTGGCAGACGGCCTAGCCCAGTTGTGAACATGCAACTTCATTGGAGCTGCTGGCCCTAGACACCCGGTGCTAACAATAGATGGACATTCTTGAACAGGTGACTCCTCAAACTGATGAGCCTCATGAAACTATGGAGTCTTGTCACTTGGCACAAGGACATTGATGTTCGGTAACTCCACTCGATAATCAGGCTTGATGCACAACTCACTTGATAGAAGAGACGGATGAAACTGAGGGAAAGTAATACACGGCGTTGACGTGGCCGATTCACTAATAAACCGAGGGAGATTGCATAGAATGTGCCAAATATCCTTCAACAATGCAGAAGATACGGCCAATTGCCCCTTGAATATAGAATCCCACAAACTCTTGGCAGCTGTATGAGTTAGCATCACTTGGGTAGAGAAGCCCTCTTGGCCAATAATCTGAATAGCAATGGAGTGAGAGGTAACAAGAGCATCAATAGTAAGACCTCCGGCGAGCAATGAGATTGCCACCGGTGGCACCTGAGAGGAAACTGGCATCAGTGCATGAGAACTCTCCTTAGCAGCCATCTTTGAAAGTAGAGGCACATCATCCCCGGAATAGCCAAGGACCAGGATGCGAATCGGCATGCGGCAGATAAAATCTTGAAACTTGAAACGCACAGCCTGTACTGAATCGTCCTGACTCGGTTCATTATCTCCCTGGGGACCAGACCCGAGGGGCACGAAAGGTAATGCACACCCGCTCCGTGGGGTGGAAGTGGATGGAGAAGTGGAGGGAATATGAATAGGTTCAGATAGTGTGGGGGTTGTAATGGGGATGGTGATGTCAAGTGGTGGTAAAGGTGTAGAGTCAATGATAGGTTCGTGAGAAGGCGGAGGTGAAGGCGAAAGTGAAGGCGTGGCTATGACAGGTGTGAATGTAGGCGGAGGCAAAAGTATAGGCGTAGCTTGCTCAGGCTCAGGAGAGGAGAATGAAAGTAGAGAAGGCTAAGGCGATGAAGGTGGCGGAGATGATGAGGGTAATGGAGACAGCGTTGGGGATGGAGAACGTGAAGTGGAAGGTGACGGTGATGGAGGGTTAGGCAATGGTGAGGGTGGTGGAGATGGTGACGCAGGCAATGAGGGTAGTGGAGGTAGTGTGGGTGATGGAGAAGATGAAGAGGAGGAGCATGGCGCCCACCGTCGACGTATCGACACGACGCGTCGGGCTACGTCAGGAGCAGAAGCGGGGGTCGTAATGATAGTAGAAGAAGTGGAGGCGCTAGCCTGAGCAGAGGCTTGGGTAGGTGAAGGCTGTGAAGATGGGATAGGAGATGGCAAAAATAATGAGGTAGATAGAGATGGAGATGGTGATGGGGTAGGTGAAGGCCTAGGAGGATGGACGGGGAAAGATGGAATAGGCGACGGAGCGGGTGAAACACTAGATAAGGGATCATGGGGGCGCCCTGGGTATTGTAGTGACGGAGACGGTTGCCTTGACGACGCTTGCTGTTGCTGCTGCTGGCTACGAAAATATAGAACAACCTTATGAATAGTCGGCCAATCAATCCTTTTCTTATCTTCTAGGCCATAAACATATTCTCGGAATTTAGGACAATCCTCAACCAAATGCACCTTCTGGCAATGATATTCTTAGAACTGAAGTAAATCTCCGACCGCGGGTCGACAGGGTACAATCGGAGGAAGTTGCAACGCATGAGTGGCCATCAAAGCCCTGAAAATATCGGTGAAAGACTCCGGCAACGGAGGGTAATGGGCCCGCTTTGGGCAAGGCGGATGCCAAGGGGTTTGAGATGGTGGAGAGGGTTGTGAAGAAGGAAGTAGAGGTTGTGTAGGTAATGGTGCATGGCAACTAGTGGAGAGACTCGGTGAGGAGGTAGGAGAGACGGGACGAGATGGTATGTTGACGGCATCCACTTGCTCGGGATGAGGTGTTCCCTTGACCGGAGGGGGTGGAGACACATGCAGGTATGAGGAGGTGGAAAGCTGACTGTGGATGCCGGAAGGTTGACTCATAGAGGGGTTGATATGTGGAAGTAGAAGGTTGACTCATGGAGGGCAAGTAGGTATAGGAGGGTGGCGAGGTGTATGTGGGCATGGAAGGTGGGGAAGACTCGAGGTCAAGGGAATCTTGAAGTTGTTGATGGATGAAGCGAGCTCGGCTATAAAGCTGTTGCTAGGAGGTGATATCATTTAAGGCTAAGACGAACCGATACTCGGGTGTTGCATTAGAAATTAGCATCTTAATCTGCTTCTGCTCCAGAATGTGCCCTGGGACTTGTGCGGCCAGGCAATGCCAACGGTCAGCAAAGGTAAAGAATTCCTCGACGGGCTTCATCTTCTCATGGGCTAAATCCATGATAGAGTATTTGGGCCCAACCTGGTCCTGATACTGCTGAATAAATCTTTCTTGAACAATCTGGAAATTCACAACTTGCTCTTGCGGCAATGAAAAGAACTAATCCCGAGCTAGGCCTTCCAATGATAGACCAAATAAATATCCCATCAAGCGTTGGTCATGCTGAAATTATGCTGACTCACAAAGAAACCCTTTCATGTGCACATACGGGTCACCGACTCCACTACAACGGCGATATGCGGGGATTTGGGAAGTAGGTGGAAGCCGGAGATTTTGAAATACGAATTGGACACTCAAGGAGGGCTTGGGATCAATCCGACATTGAAGTTCATCAAGCTGGCGTTGAGTTTTGGCAATCATCTCCAGGGTAGGGGAGATCGAGAGAAATGTGGGCCAGCTTGAGCAAAAGATTGTGAATTCGGACCACAATTATGGTATTGGGACGGATAAGGGGACCTGGGCTGAGAAGAATATGGGCCCATCCCAGGAGTGGAAGGGTACATGGGCCTGGGAGGAACATGGGCATGAGGACCCATTGGGCCAGCAGCAAGAGGAGAATGAGGAGGCCCATTAAGAGAGGAAGGCCCATTAAGAGGGGGAGGCCCATTAAGAGAATAAGGCCCATGAAGGTGATTTGCAATGAGTCTTTGGGCCTAGGCCGGGTCCCTTTTGATGTGACACAACCTCGGACCTAATGCAAACAAGCACAATCGCATTCAAATGGGCCGAATTGGGCCACCGCTCTATCGACACTCACCCAAGCCCGGGGTAACTTGGCAATGCCAAGGTGAGGTTGAGGGGTTGGGCCCTTACTGGTAGAGGGCCAGCAAGGCCAAGATGGGATTCCCAATGGGTATGGATGCCCAATTCAAGGGGGCGACAAAGTGCCAAAGGCACCGGTTGCACTTCTCCCACGGTGATCACTCAAGACAACGAGGCTTGAGGACCGGGCTCTCACTCGCATAACCAGCGGAATTAAGAACTAATATTGAAAGACAAGCACTAAATGGAGTGAAGGTTTGAGCACTTACTCGATTGGTTTGAAGAAATCGGTCCCGGTCGGAGACCAGGGCGAGCGGGGAGGCGAGTGGATCCCCACACGCCGCGGCGGGGTAGCTTGACCTGCCCAAATAAGTTACAACACTACACCTCTCGCAGGAGGGGGATCTTGGGGTGGGGGTTAAGGGATATTATAACCAAAATTACCTCCGCACAGGGAGGGGCCTTCAGCCGGCCAAGCGGGGAGGGGAAACTAGGGTTAAAAGCATTGAACGATGAAGTCACCGGTTCTGCCTGCTCTCTCCAAACAGGGACAGGTAATCGGTGTTGCTGCTGTAGAACTCGCTCAGGAATTTCGCTGATGATGAGACTGGTGAGGAAATCTTCGTAGCTGGGAAGGGAATGCCTCAGAATTTCTTTAATTTCTTTTGGAGCCGCTGCTGACTAGGATGAAGGTTTGAACTGAGCTTCAGATTCTCGGACCTGCAGTTGTAGACTTCTAACAGCAAATTGCAGAGAACGCCCCGGCAGCTCCCGACCTCAGAATCAAGTGCTGTCGGAGTCGTTGGAATCGTGGATGAGTCCTTTTCGTAGAAAAACTGACGGGGAAGCCAACCGATGTCGTAGAAGACTAGGATATGCAGAACAATGGGGACTGGTCGATGCAGACTGTGGGTAGCTGGATGATGGAGCTGAGGGAGAAAAATGATAACTTCTGCTACCGGATGCCGAACGGGATTCCGCTTCTTGATTCTGAAAGTAGACATGATGGAGAAGAACTTTGTAGAAGAGCTTTTGACGGATTCCTCCAGGGTTAGTCATGGTAGAGCTTTCTCTCCAGATCAGGATCTCTGCAGAGCCAACTCTGCGCAGTCGTGGGAGAATGGAGCCCCCGGGCAGCACACAACTCGGATGAAGACGAAATCACTTTTGTTGAAAAGGATACTGGTAGACGCTTCCAACGGTGGCTCTTGGGTCTTCAAACTCGCCCGGAGGAGGTCGTGGTGGCCGCTGCAAGTTGCTGGTTCAGCTGCTACTTCTGGACTGCAAACAGCAGCTTTGACATAGCCTCCAAGTGACCCTAAAAGAAGAAGAAGGGGATAGTATATGGTGAAGGGGTGGATGAAGAATGGTGGGGGGAAGGTATGGGAGGTGTGGAGGGGTGCAAATGGTTGAGGGGAGGTGGAGGAAGAAGGGGAGGTCGCAGATTTTCAGCTGGAGGAAGAGGGGTGGGGTATGCAAGGGTGGTGGGGACTGGGTGGAGAAAGGGGCGACCTAGCCTAATGGAGATGGGAGGGGGGCGGCCAAAGACTTGGAGGGAAGGGGAATTCAAATTCAAAATGGTCTTGGAAGATGGGAGATGGTGTGGGGAAGAGGGGTGATTGTGTTGGAATGGGGAAGATTTGGTTGGAATGGGGGAGATGGTGTTGGAATGGGGAGGGCTCTACCTTGGAACTAGGGGGGGAAGTAAATGGGGTGTGGGGAAGTGGAGGGGCCTTAATGGAGGTAGGTGGGGGTTGGAGGTGGTTGGGAGGAGGAGGAGAGAGGAAAGGGGCGAACCTAGGAGAGAGAAAGAGAGAGAGGTGGGGTGGGGAATCACTCCCCTAGGGCTTCTCACCCAACTATAGGATTCACTCCACTAGAACTAAGTTTGAGCACTCAAATGGAAATCTTTTGTATTGAATCATTCATTACCTCCAAATGAAGGAAATGGGGCCCTATATATAGGAAACTCACATTTTTACAATAAGTCCCTTACAAAAGACTCAATAACAAATAACCGAAGGGGTAGGGGGGGCTCATGGGCCAAGCCCGAAGAATTGGGCCCAATAGCATATTACACAATCTAATGACACTAATACTTAGGAAAATAAATGCAAGACCTAGGGACATGACTCAAATAAACTGAAAATTACATCAAATGACTCAAGTAAATAGCATAAAAAGGATAAGTGGGCCTTTATAGAGAGAGGCCAGAACTCAAACGATGCCGGAGTGTGAAGAAGACCCTAGCCAAAGGGAATTTTGGATGATGCCTCCATCAAAGGAGTAGGGGTCCATCCGGCTGTGGTACTGCTCGAGGAGGTCTGGATCCAATCGCTGGAGATCCTCCCGACTCACCCAAGAATCTTCCGAAGGAGGCCGATCCTTCCACCTGACGAGATAGCGCTCATATACCTTACTCCGAGTGGTAGTGACTTGTTCATCTAATATTTGTTCAATTTGTTCACGCTGGGCTCTCTTGGCTGGTGGTCTCTCCTCACGGGTGGGTGCCCTCTCAAGGGAAGAAGTTGGCTCAATCTCCTTACTAGGTACCACCGTGGGTCCTTTATATGGCACTAGGTCGGTGACATTGAATGTGGAACTTATTCCATACTCCTCAGGGAGATCTAACTCGTAGGCATTTGCACCAATGCGTCTTAAGACCTGGAAGGGACCAGCCCCACGTTGCCTCAGTTTAGAATTGGCTCCCAGGGAGAGCCTCTCCGTCCTTACCATCACAAAGTCACCCACATGGAATTCTTGGTGACGCCGATGAGAGTCGGCCAGCCTTTTATAAGCCTCATTCTTTTTGCTGATGTGCTTGCGAATTTCTTCATGCAATTCTCTAATATGTTGTGCAAAAGACTCGGCTGAAATGGACACTCTAGCATGCTGGGGAAGGGGAATGAGATCGGAAGGCTTTCTTCGTTTGTATCCATGCACGGCTTCAAATGGACTCATCCCTATGGACTTATTGATGGAGTTGTTATATGCAAATTCAGCCTGGGGTAAGATGAGATCCTAATTTCCGGGGCGATCCTCAACAAGACACCTAAGAAGGTTCCCTAGACTCCGATTGACAACTTCGGTTTGGCCATCTGTTTGGGGGTTGTAGGCAGTAGAGAATTTGAGGAGGGTGCCCATCATATGCCAAAGAGTTTTCCAAAAGTAGCTAGTGAATTTGGCATCCCTATCGGAGACTATGGTCTTAGGTAGCCCGTGGAGACAGACAACCTCATCAAAAAACAATCGGGCCACATGGGAGGCATCGGATGTTTTGGAGCATGGGATGAAGTGAGCCATTTTGGAAAATCTATCAACCACCACATAGATGGAGTCATGCCTTTTTTGAGTCTTGGGTAATCCTAGCACAAAGTACATACTCAAGTCTTGCCATGGACGGTCGGGGATGGGGAGTGGGGTATATAGGCCAGTATTTTGTTTCACCTGTTTGGCCGAAGCACATGTTCGGCATTGACCCACTATCTTGCCTACATCTCTCTTGAGACTTGGCCAATGAAACTGTCCCTCTACTAGAGCAATGGTTTTGTGGACTCCAAAATGACTAGCTAGCCCTCCCGCATGTAATTCCCAAATCAAGAAGTCGCGGAGTGAGGTCCGTGGGATGCAAAGCTTTGATCCCTTGAAGAGGAACCCATCCTCTATGACAAATCCCTCATGTTCCTTGCTAGAATGGGTGGTCAAGGTAGTGAAGATGTGCCCAAAGTCGGGGCAGCTAGGGTACTCATCCTTGATCCTATCAAATCCGATTACTTCCACTTGAATAGTGGAAAGCGAGGAAACTTTCCTACTAAGGGCATCCGCCGCTCGATTCTCACTCTCGGCTTTGTGTTTGATGACAAAAGTATAGGATTGGATGAACTCAACCCATCGGGCATGTCGGGCATTTAGCTTTTGTTGGGAGTTGAGGTATTTGAGGGCCTCATGGTCGGAAAAGATGACAAACTCTTTGGGTAACAAGTAGTGCCTCCAATGTCGGAGGGACTGCACCACGGCATAGAACTCTTTGTCATAAGTGGAGTATCTAGTCCTAGCATCACATAGCTTCTCACTAAAGAAGGCTACCGGGTGTCCCTCTTGACTAAGGATCCCTCCTATCCCTATCCCGGATGCATCACATGTGACTTCAAAGACTTTAGAGAAATCGGGAAGGCATAGGACCAGGGCTTGGGTCAACTTCTCCTTAAGTTCTTGGAAGGCTTTAGAGGCTGATTTGGTCCATACAAAAGTCCCCTTCTTGAGACAATCGGTGATTGGGCCAGTGATAGTGCTAAATCCACGAATAAACCTCCTATAGAATGTTGCCAATCCATGGAAACTTCGGACCTCATGAAGGGTGTGGGGTTCCGGCCATTCAATAATAGCTTGGACCTTGTCGGGGTCCATAGAGACGCCTTTGGTGGACACCACAAATCCTAGGAAGGTGAGGGAGGTGGTCATGAAGTGACACTTTCCTAAGTTGGCAAATAGGCTCTCTTGTCGAATGATGGTACAAACTTGCCTAAGGTGGTCAAGGTGGGCCTCTTGGGATTGACTATAGATGAGTATATCATCAAAGTAGACCACTAGAAAGATCCCAATGAATGGCCTAAGGACCTCCGCCATAAGACGCATGAAAGTACTTGGGGCATTTGAAAGCCCAAAAGGCATGACTAACCATTCAAAGAGACCATCTTTGGTTTTGAAAGCCGTTTTCCACTCATCCCCGGGCCTTATCCTAACTTGGTGATAGCCACTCTTAAGGTCAATTTTGGAGAAAATGGTGGCTCCGGCTAACATATCAAGCATGTCATCAAGCCTAGGGATGGGAAACCTATACTTGACAGTGATTTTGTTAATGGCCCTACTATCCACACACATTCGCCATGACCCATCCTTCTTGGGAGTTAGAAGGGCCGGGACGGCACATGGGCTTTTGCTAATGCGAATGAAGCCCTTCCTAATGAGTTCCTCTATTTGCCTCCGAAGTTCGGCATGTTCCGTGGGATTGAGGCGATAATGAGGAAGGTTTGGGAGAGTGGCCCCCGGGACTAGATCAATTGCATGTTGCACATCCCGCATGGGAGGGAGTTGGTCCGGGAGCTCCGTTGGGAACACATCATGGAATTCTTCTAGGAGTTGCTAGATTTCTATGGGATGTGGATTGGTGGAAGTGGGTTCTCCTAGGCAAATGACCACCGCACATAGTGGTACTCCTTGAACTATCTCCTCTTCAAGTTCTTTCCTAGTGATGAGAAGAATACCCTTGGCCAACCCCGAGGTCCCACTTTGTTTGGGAGTTTGGGTGAGGGATGGGGTTGGAGGGGTGGAGTTCCCCGAGACTTGTATGGTGGTGGGGTGTTGTCCTTAAGGGGGAGTGTCCCTCTTGGTCATGGGATGAGGTGGGGAGGGGTTAAGACGGATAGTCTTACCCTCATGTTCAAAGGTGCATTTGTTGCTCCTACCCAAGATGGTGGCATCTACATCATAAAGTCAAGGTCTTCCTAGTAGGATGCTACCTACTTCCATGGGTATGATGTCACACCATATTTGACCATGGTATGAAGAGAAGGTGAGGGGCACAAGACATTGGGTGTTGACCGGGATGGAGTTGTTGTTGATCCATGAGACCCGATAGGGATTTGGGTGGGGAGTGATAGTAAGCCCAAGAAGCTTAACGGTATCGGGGGATACGGCATTGACACAACTCCCACTATCCAAGATCACTTTCCTTACATGGCTCCCTATCTTGACAAAGGTGTGAAAGATTGAAGTTCGGCGCCAATCCTCTTCTTGGGGTTTGGTGAGGGTGCACCTAATCACTCCTAGATGGGAGTTGGTAGATGGAGTGGTGTGATCTAGACCCGACTCAAGGTATTGGGCCTCATACTCTTCTTCCCAATCTAGGGAGGCTTCATGATCCTCAACAACACTCTCAAGTTCCTTTTGGGGTGGGGGAGCTTCTTCCTCAATAAGCAAGCTAGATAATCCCTTGGTTGGACATTGTCCCGCAAAGTGGCCAAACCCTTGACACCTAAAGCATTGTTGACGCCCGCTACCCGAAGTAGTTCCTACATTTTGGCCTTTGGGAATGTCTTCCCTCCGTGGGAGGGGGTGACTAGGGGTGGGTTTGTTTGGAGTGATGGTGGGAGGAGGGTTGTAATGCCTTAATGGGGTGTTCCCACTTGGATTATGGGCTTTCATGGGAGTGGCCGGAATGGGCCGTGGTCCCATATTTTTGGGATCGACCGGTCGGGGAGTAGCAAATCGAGGGATCCTAGAGAATCTTTCTACATCCCTAGCTATTTGATAAGCTATCTCAAGGTTATCAACATCTCTCATAAAAAGCTCTCTTTTGATGTGACTTTGAAGCCCATTCCTAAAGCGAGACAAGGTAACGGCCGGGTCCTCATGAACTCCACACTTCAAAAGATAGGAGTCAAACTTTTCGATGTATTCAACCACGGTCTTCCCTTCTTGGGTGAGGCTTTGCCATTCATCTAACAGCATTTGATGGTAGGATTGGGGAAGGTATTTGTTCCTAAGTTGGTTCTTCATACCCTCCCAAGTATCAATAGGCTCTCCCCGCCTAATCCTTCTTAGACCCTCTTGGTTTAACCAATAAGTTTTGGCTAATTTGATGAGATGCATTTTAGCCAACCTTACCCTCCTTTGGTCGGACATAGGGTACCATTCAAAGTATTGGTCCATGGCGGCTTCCCACTCTAAGTAGACACTTGGTTCATGGGAACCATCAAAGTTTGGGGCCTCTACTTTAATCATCCTTAAGAGAGGGTCATCCGGGTCGTCACGTGGACGCCTTTCATGAATGGGATGGTGTCGGGGTCTCTCATGGTCATGGTAAGGGTCATGATCCAAGTCCTCCCTATAAATTTCAGCATGTGAATGATAGGCTCTTGGTCCATGGTTCCTAGGATGGAACTCATCCCTGTGAGGCTCAATATGTGGAGGGTGGACTCTTGGGTCATTGTTCCTTGGATGGAACTCATTCCTATGCAACTCACCATGTGGTGGATGAACTCTTGGCTCATTATTCCTTGGATGAGGGTCTTCCCTAGGAGGCTCAACATGTGGAAGGTGGACTCTAGGCTCATTGTTCCTTGGGTGGAACTCATGCTCTTCAAGCCTAGCAATTCGAGTGGTAAGGGACTCAAGTTGGGCAAGAATGTTGGTAAGGGCAGCATCTACCCTATTCATTTGACCTTGAGGTTCCTCCCTAGGAGCATCTTGATTGAGTTGAGGATGGGGATCCATGGGTGGATTTGAAGATGAAGGATTAGATTGGTAACTAGCACCACTACGGGTGGACATGCAAGACAAGGGGCCAAAGATGTTGAACACATAATGTAATGGTCCTAGGACTTAGACTTAATAGATACAAGTCAATGACTTGCTCTGATACCAATTGATGTGACACAACCTCGGACCTATAAGCACAATCGCATTCAAATGGGCCGAATTGGGCCACTGCTCTATCGACACTCACCCAAGCCCGGGGTAACTTGGCAATGCCAAGGTGAGGTTGAGGGGTTGGGCCCTTGCTGGTAGAGGGCCAGCAAGGCCAAGATGGGATTCCGAATGGGTATGGATGCCCAATTCAAGGGGGCCGACAAAGTGCCAAAGGCACCGGTTGCACTTCTCCCACGGTGATCACTCAAGACAACGGGGCTTGAGGACCGGGCTCTCACTCGCATAACCAGCGGAATTAAGAACTAATATTAAAAGACAAGCACTAAATGGAGTGAAGGTTTGAGCACTTACTCGATCGGTTTGAAGAAACCGGTCCCGGTCGGAGACGAGGGCGAGCGGGGAGGCGAGTGGATCCCCACACGCCGCGGCGGGGTAGCTTGACCTGCCCAAATAAGTTACAACACTACACCTCTCGTAGGAGGGGGATCTTGGGGTGGGGGTTAAGGGATATTACAACCAAAATTACCTCCGCACAAGGAGGGGCCTTCAGCCGGCCAAGCGGGGAGGGGAAACTAGGGTTAAAAGCATTGAACGATGAAGTCACCGGTTCTGCCTGCTCTCTCCGAACAGGGACAGGTAGTCGGTGTTGCTGCTGTAGAACTCGCTCAGGAATTTCACTGATGATGAGACTGGTGAGGAAATCTTCGTAGCTAGGAAGGGAATGCCTCAGAATTTCTTTAATTTCTTCTGGAGTCGCTGCTGACTGGGATGGAGGTTTGAACAGAGCTTCAGATTCTCGGACCTGCAGTTGCAGACTTCTAACAGCAAATTTCATAGAACGGCCTGGCAGCTCCCGACCTCGGAATCAAGCGACGTTGGAGTCGTTGGAATCGTGGACAAATCCTCTTCACAGAAAAACTGACGGGAAGCCAACCGATGTCAGAGAAGACTAGGGGATGCAGAACAATGGCGACTGGTCGATGCAGACTGTGGGTAGCAGGATGACGTAGCTGAGGGAGAAAAATGATAACTTATGCTACCGGATGCCGAACGGGATTCCGCTTCTTGATTCTAAAAGTAGACAGGAAGGAGAAGAACTTTGTAGAAGAGCTTTCGAACTGATTCCTCCGGGGTTAGTCGTGGCAGAGCTTTCTATCCGGATCAGGATCTCTGCAGAGCCAACTCTGCGTAGTCGTGGGAGAATGGACCCCCCGGGCAGCAAACAACTCAGATGAAGACGAAACCACTTCTGTTGAAAAGGAGACTGGTAGACGCTTCCAACGGTGGCTCTTGGGTCTTCAAACTCGCCCGGAGGAGGTCGTGGTGGCCGCTGCAAGTTGTTGGTTCAGCTGCTACTTCTGGACTACAAACAACAGCTTTGACATAGCCTCCAAGTGACCCTAAAAGAAGAAGAAGGGGATAGTATATGGTGAAGGGGTGGATGAAGAATGGTGGGGGGAAGGTATGGGAGGTGTGGAGGGGTGCAAATGGTTGAGGGGAGGTGGAGGAAGAAGGGGAGGTCGCAGGTTTTCAGCTAGAGGAAGAGGGGTGGGGTATGCAAGGGTGGTGGGGAATGGGTGGAGAAAGGGGCGACCTAGCCTAATGGAGATGGGAGGGGGGCGGCCAAAGACTTGGAGGGAAGGGGAATTCAAATTCAAAATGGTCTTGGAAGATGGGAGATGGTGTGGGGAAGAGGGGTGATTGTGTTGGAATGGGGAAGATTTGGTTGGAATGGGGGAGATGGTGTTGGAATGGGTAGGGCTCTACCTTGGAACTAGGGGGGAAGTAAATGGGGTGTGGGGAAGTGGAGGGGCCTTAATGGAGGTAGGTGGGGGTTGGAGGTGGTTGGGAGGAGGAGGAGAGAGGAAAGGGGCGAACCTAGGAGAGAGAAAGAGAGAGAGGTGGGGTGGGGAATCACTCCCCTAGGGCTTCTCACCCAACTATAGGATTCACTCCACTAGAACTAAGTTTGAGCACTCAAATGGAAATCTTTTGTATTGAATCATTCATTACCTCCAAATGAAGGAAATGGGGTCCTATGTATAGGAAACCCACATTTTACAATAAGTCCCTTACAAAAGACTCAATAATAAATAACCGAAGGGGTAGGGGGGGCTCATGGGCTAAGCCTGAAGAATTGGGCCCAATAGCACATTACACAATCTAATGACACTCAATACTTAGGAAAATAAATGCAAGACCTAGGGACATGACTCAAATAAACTGAAAATTACATCAAATGACTCAAGTAAATAGCATAAAAAGGATAAGTGGGCCTTTATAGAGAGAGGCCCGAACTCAAACGATGCCGGAGTGTGAGAAGACCTTAGCCAAAGGGAATTTTGGATGATGCCTCCATCACCTTTGACGAACAAGGCATGATAAGTGGGCCATGAGATTTGCTTGTTCTTCGGATGGATTAGAGGGACTACGAGAAGAAGGGCCCGCATGGGAAGAGGATTCCACGCGGGAGTAGGAGGATTGAGACGGATAATATATAGGGTTATAACGGTGCTCCATGAGGAAAATGGAGACTTAATACAGGGAATTTAAGGAAATATAGCCAGGGAAGCAAGGGCACAAAGAGCTGAAGAAGGGAGGGCCACAGGGCAAGTGGCGGTCCTAGCGAGACCGCTATTAGAAGGAGGCGGTCTTGGGAGGACTGCTACCAGACTTTAAGACAGATGGGCAGATAGACTTATGCACATAAAATGGATGAAATGATATTACTAAAATGACGGACCTAGGTTCTAAAACATGACACAAGTATATGAATGATGAGCGATGCAGCACAAAACACCACAAATGGGCTTGGACAAGCCCAAACAACACAAACAACAGGAATGTGAGAGGTTTCACCCAAGTCAAATAAGTTAATATGATACAAGCTTTTTAAGAGTTTTAGTGGACCTTTTAATGTTTTGAATTAAGAATAATTCCCTCAAGATAGGAATCCTATGGGAATAAGGTCCAAGCTTTGGGTTGACTATGGTTAACTCCCTCACACGGATGCAAATGCAAAATCCTAAGGGTGGAAAGGTACAACCGGCTCGGCGTCCGTGTGGGAATCCACGGCTCACGGAGACTTACGGAGGTCCCGGATAAGATCACCTGGTCGACTCCAAGGAATATGGAGGTGAGAGGATCACATACCAAGGTAAGAATGCAACTACAATATACAATGCATGGCCCTATGCGCACCGGAGTGCATGCAGAATTCTAGCATAAAATTAAAAAATGAAGGCAAGATTAAATTATAAAATAAATCAAAATGAATGCAAATGATATATGGAAATGAAGACAATATGAAGGACAAAAGATAGAACCAGAAAATGGCACAAACAGACCCCGGTAGGTATGTTAAATCAACAAAGAGCAACGCACCTCAGTCTGCATGAAAATTTCAAGCATAAAACTTAAAAATCAAGACAAGATTAAATTATGTAAACATGACCAAATAAATGCAAATGATATATGAAAATCAAGATAATATAAAGGTCTGCAAGATAGAACCATAAAAAGGCTCAATCAGACCCCGGAAGGTAAATTAAAACATCAACAAATGACGCTCCTATGAGTCTGCCCCTAGGTCTGCGTGTAGGATTTTTGCACAAAACTCAAAAATCAAGACAAGATTAAATTGTGCAAACATGACCAAATAAATGCAAATGATATATGAAAATCCAGATAATATAAAGGACTATAGGATGGGATCATAAAACGGCACAATCAGACCCCAGAACGCATATTAAAACATCAACAAATGATGCTCCTGTGAGTCTGTGCGCAGAGTCTGCCAGAACCGAAGGAGGTCTCCTGGAGACCGTTTCTTCCAAGTCGTGGTCTCTTGGAAGACCGCCTTCTGGTAGTGGTCTCCTATAGACCATTTTCATATCCCAGAACCTGAAAATTTTGCCGAACTACAGAAAAAAGGAGACGATGCTATCTAAACATGAACACAAACACACACACACCAAACTTGCAGGAGATCATGAATAACGTGATGGGCACTAGGCGTCCCATCGTGTTCGCCAAAAAATAAGAGTTGTAGATGATTTAATCCACCCGCCCCAAACTAAACAAATAATATGCATATGAATGAATGCATGAACAAAGGGAAGGGGCGGTGAAGATAAGCAAACAAACCATGATCGCCACCAAGGCTAGCAACGTAGAAAGTGCTAAGGAAATTAAAGGTATCGGTATGCACTGCGTACCTTGGAAAAAAGGATGAAGAACACGGCTAAAGAGACCGCCAAGACATGATCGCGCGTGGTATGGGGTGTGGGAAATGATGTGGGATAACACCTCCTTGCCTTCCAACCGACTAGAAGAAGAGGGCCTCACGTTCTATTCATGCTCTCCTGCAAAACAAAGACAAGAAACAAAGACAAAACCCATTAGAAACATGAGGTGTAGAATCTGTCCCGGATGAATAAATCAGTGTGAAAGAAAGGGGGAGAACACACCGGAGAAGGGTTTTTAACCCTTGTGGAAGGGTGAAAATAAAAGGTGTATGTGTTGTGAATGTGTATGAATGAAGAGAATGAATTAACACGCAGTATAACTGCAGAAAAGTATGATGCAAAAGTGCATGATTGTGCAGAAACATGCAGAAAACTGTAGAACTGTGATAAAACTTAGAAAGTAGGAGTGAAGAACTAAGAGAAGTAGCGAAGAAAAAGAGCACTGGGTGATTAAAATTGAAGTTAATACTCCCCTCAGTAGGTTGGGGTCGAAGAGAAGAGTCGACGATGTGGCATGGCTTCGCCCCGAACCAAGAAAGAGCCCCCTTTCACGCACTACGAACATGCCACTATTTATAGGAGAGCAGAAACCCTAGGTCGAAATAGGAGATAAACACCCAAAAATAGGAGTATTCATTGGCAAAACCTCAAATTAATAGTGAGGATAAGAGTACTTGATGGATGCAAATCGAGGTGGAGGCCTATCTCCCTCGAAAATGGTTCAAACAAGGACTCCAAAGAGTCCTTGGGCGATGAAAACGGAGTTCAGAATCATCCGAATTCTGCACTAGAAGGCGGCCAGTCGCAAGGCAGTTTCTTGAAGAAAATAGTCTTGTAAGGACCACCACTTGATTGATCAGGAAATGAGTCAAACGGCCGAGCCGACGGGTCTAGGGAGCTTCTAGAATAATTTTCGAGAAGACGGTCTTCAGGAGACTGCTACTTGAAGGTGGTGGTCTCAAGAAGACTGTCATTTGGCATTAAAAAAATAAAAAAAGTTACTATTCATGAGAACGCAATCACATCGGAGGTCGCGTTCTCATGAACGCAGTCTCCTAGGAGACCGCCTTAAGAGAACTGTGCAGGGTTTGCGCGGATGCCCGTTTGGCCGTCCGAACAGCCCGAACCTGGCCCGAAAGTGGGGGAATCAAAGCTAAATGTAGCACCCCTGAAAATTTTAAAAGAATAAGATAGATTTTTAAATAAATAAAATCTATTTGTCAGGAATTAAATAAAATAAAAACAGAAAACAACCCAAAATAATAATAGGCTTGGCGTTTAAAGGATATAAATGGGCCAAAATAAAATAACGCCTTTCATTAAGGCGCTAAATTATATCCGGAAGTAAAAGCGCCCTTCACCTGGGCGCTATTTAGAATGGTAACGCCCGTATATATAGGCGCTAATTCGTACAAAGAAAATTAGAAAACGTAAAAGATGACCTTTGTTAAGGCATTAATTAATAAAAACACGCCCTCTAATAGGGCGCGACTTAATGAACAACGCCCTCGTCTCAGACGTCTTTTCCTGAGAGTTAAATAAGGAAAACGAGCATGCTCTGTCGATGCATGGCTAGGGTCAGACCCCAGATAAATAATAAGGAATAAACCCACACATATATGTATATATATAATACATATTCCAATATATATATACATATTATAATACATATATTAAATCCACTTATATATATATATTATATATATGTATATGTGTACATCTATATAAACAATGTATATATATAATGTGTAAATAGATTGCACCCTTTCGAACCTCCCAGCCAACCCACGTGTGTGCTTAGTGGGCTCTTACCTTCACAAAAGCCCACATGGCCATTCGAGCAAGCCAGAGAAGAGGTTAACCTTAGGTTTTAAAAACCAAAATAAGGAGGCGACTGTTGATTGGGAAAGAAGTGCATGAAGGGAAAGGTATAAAAATTGGGAATAATCACTACGTAAGGAAACCCAATCCTTTTTTGACTCTAACCCCCCGTGAGAACACCCCATCTCTATAAATCTCATCTCTCACGAAAGGCAAAAGGCTTCTTTACTGCTACTATCGAAGGGGGTCCTTTTTGCTGTTGCTACGAGGTCATCTTCCTCCTACTGCATTAAAGACCCAAGCCTTCATCACGTTGCTGTGAACGTGAGGAAGCGGCCGAGCCTCCATTCCTCTGGTTATAGTGAAGCCACCAAGGGAGGAGAGTCTTCTTCCTTCCACTTCATCCTACGACCGTGACTGCAACAACGAGGGGCGGTTCTGTTTCCTTTTCTTCCTTCTGTTGCAGTTAAAAGCTTATCTTGCAAGTCTTGGCACCATCCTCTTTCTCCCACCATACTACGTACAAGACAGAGTATCGGTTCTTGAAGTTCATTCAACCTGTTCATCTTCTGATCTTCAACAAAGGTAGGTTATCTCAAGTCTCGTAGCCCAAACAAGTATAAATCATGATCATATTGTAGGTTATCTCAAGTCTCGTAGCCCAAACAAGCATAAATCATGATCATATTGTAGGTTTTCTCAAGTTTCGTAGCCCAAACGAAGTTAAATCATGATTTAAGGCCAGTATAATTGATAGAAATCATCTTATATATCATGCATAGGGTTATCGATGTGTTTCTGTTGAAATTAGAATTTTTACAGTAAATAACGCCTTTTTTTAGGGCGTTATTTCATTTAGACGCCCATCAAAACGGTCGTCAAATTCCATTTGGAATTGACGACGTTGAGTATGTCGTGTTATATGGAATTGACGCCACTGTTAAGGGCGTTATAAGAGTTAAACGTGACAGCCGTAACGTCATCAATTCATGAAATTCAAAACAAAAGAAAAGAGATACCATTGAACAGTCGTCAATTTAACTTTGGTCAGTTATGAGTTTATTCGCATTTATAGAATACATGGGTGTAGAAGTATCCTTTTGCCATAAAAATTTATGGACGTACTATTGGGATAGGAATCAAGGTACTGAAAGTGGTTGCACCGTTTTTCGTGCCCTCTATTGCAAGATCCCCGTCTCTCGTCAAAAAATTATTTTGAACATATGGTTAGGTAGAGTTTTTCGAGCCGGTCATTTCGGTATATTATAAGCTTGATTCTGACACAGTTTAGTATAGAAACCGGAGGTCTAAAAAAATGGACTTTTTAAAATAACGACCCACTCACGGTCGTTAAAACCAAATCGGACGACACTGTAGATAGTCGTCACTTTTGACTATTACATATATATATATATATATATACTATATGTGTATCTTTGAAAGTCTATATTAATTAAAATATGTAATCAAAAATTATGAAAAAAATATATTTGGAATCCTTGTATTTTTCTCCTGATTATCATATATTCTATTTTCTTAAATTATTTTAAATAAATCAATGTGCCTTTTAATGTGTGTTTTTGAATTTATTCAATTAAATAGGTATAAATGAAAATTCTTACTAAATAAATTGAGTTAAAAATCATGAAAATTAATGTTCCCCAAGAGGATGCTAATTAATAAATGACGACACCCATGGGCGTTAAATAACATAAGTTTATTTAATTATAAGGTAGGATGGACATGCAATTCTATGTTTAACGTATACTTTCTCACCGTTTTCTTCCGATTTTGACCCATACCGCGGGTCTTTTGGCACTCTCATCTCACGTCCGTAGATGGAGTCCCTGTTTCATGATTGGTTCACGTTTACACCTCAACTCTTGGTGACATACGAGCCCTCCGTTGGACATTCTGTTCCTTCGGACTGGCAATTTAGTCATCGGGACCTCCGTAAGTCTCTTCGTAGCCTTGGATTCCCTCCAGGCCGACTGAGCTGGTTGTACCTTAAACACCTTGTACCTTTTGATTGCCACGTCTTGTGGTAAACCGGCCCTCTCATGTCGCCATTTTGGTCCATGAGAGAATAATCTTTGCCATTGGAATGATGATATTCCACTAGGCGGTATCTTGGATTGAGTCCCTTATAGATAGGGTCAATCTCTCAGCTGGATTCATGTCCCTTGATTGGTGACAGGTATAGTCATCCACTCAAGTTATCACGGCTACCTAGTTAAGGTACCGATTCTACCCAGGTTATCGACACGTCATGATTCTCGTTGGTTTTATCATTATCCATCTAATGTTCTTCCTTGAATTCCGTGGAACCTATCCACGAATCTACCTTGATATCCTACATGAGTTTGTTCTTGGAATTCCATGGCTATCACTAAAGTGATTGTCTAGATATTTACATGTAACAATGTCTGCGCATATAGGGCCCGATCTGGTCCTGGGAGGAGCACCCGAAAGTACTTGTGCCCATGGGAGTTATATTGATCACGGTGTGACATTGCACCGAAGTACTTGCTTGAATCTACGACAATCCACTATCTATCTCTCTCGCGCGTGCTTGACTTGACATGACTTGCGTGGCCCGGAATGGGCAAAGTACTTGCTTGTTAATAGCCATTATCTCATGACATAAATGACTTTATTGATATACTTGGTACTCGTTCTTGAAATCTTGATTACTTGAAATTCCCTATCTTAGATCAATAATACATGTTATTTCCTTTCGTTATCATGTTCAATTCTATAGCGTTTCGTTTTACATGTTTTACATGATTAGACTTGCATTTTCATTTGAAAAAGGTAATTACTTAAACAAATTGCTAGTTCTTGAGATATAATTCCTACTGAGCGTTCGCTCATCAAGTTCTTGTCCCCAAACTTTTCAGGTAATACGGACCATGACTCGGACTCGGATGGGCAAGAGCAAGAGTGACGAGCGTAGAACCTGCAAGCGTCATGCTGCTACTATCATTTATCGTGTCTTGTCGTCCTTAGTTCATTCTTGGAGTCTTGTCATTGGATGATGTGTTATGTCAATGTGTTCAAATTGTTAAGTCTTGGAGTATGTGACTTTATCTATGGGTTGTTATTATCACTGGTATCAGTGTTTGATTATGTTTCAAATCTCATCTTATTCCGCACTCTATTTTGATGTCGAAATTCTACTTGCTCTGATTGACATGATTGATACAAACTCGTCGCGTTCTCCCGGGTTTCTTCCGCGCTCGGGGCGTGACACTAAAAGCCTCCAAATCTCAATGGGCTCGAAAACTGACCAAGAAATGGCTTCAAATATGGTCAAAGAATGACTCCAAAACAACTGGTAATATAGAGCATCATGAAAGGGTGAATAAGAGAAATAACTCAACTTGTAAGCTGAAAACGGGTGTCAACAACAGGTAGATCCCATATTCTACCATTTCAAAGGCACTTGTGATCATCACTCATGTGAGGCTTATGTATAAGTCTCTAGCGATCACTCCCATTTCTTCCTTTCTAATCTGTGCACTGTAGTAGTGCTGGAGGCATCTTTCGGATGCCTACAGTAGTGTCAAGTGCAATCATTTCAAATTTCATTGTGCTTCTATCTAACACAGTTTGTTTAGTGGATTTCTATGACATTGCATCTCCTCCCAAGAGGAAAATAAAAATCAATGTGGATTTGACATCTAGAAAATCACTAATCTAATTAGCATCACTATAACCTTCCAGAACATAGAGGTACCCAGTGTAATGTAAGCCATATGACATGGTGCCATGTGAATATCTAAGTACTCTTTCTAAGACATTCCAATGACTCTCATTTGGGTTGATGGTATATCTACTAAGCCTATTGACTGCATAGGTAATATCTGGCCATGTGTAATTTGTAAGGAATCCAAGTGATCCTATAATTTGTGCATATTCACTTTGCAGCACTGGATTTCATAAGTTTTTATTAAGGTGAACACTTGTATTATAGGGGGTAGATATGGGTTGACAATCTATGTGGTAAAATTTTCAAATGAGTTTTTCTACATAGTGAGATTATGATAAGGTTATAATTCCACCTAATTTTCATATGATTCTGGTATTTAGGATTATGTCAACTTCACCCAAATCTTTCATGTCAAACTGCTGAGATAGAAATTTCTTCATTTCTTTGACAACATATATATTGGTGCTCTCGCTAATAGGCTAGAAAAGTCTAAGCGTGGTTAGCCAAAAACGCATTTGGTTTTCCGCCCCCTAAAATTTCCTCCATCAATTTTTTTTGATTTGGCACTAAGGGTTTCCTAGGTTATTAAGTTGGTCATTTGTGAAAAATTGTGGGGTAAAAATAATCCATAAATAATTTTTTTAGGTTTTTGTAAACACACTTGAATATATAAAATTAACATATAATCAATTGTCACAAAGTAAGTAATAAGTCACAACTTAATAACAACTTAATAATAACAAAGAATTATTTCTAAAGTTATCTCTAACAGAGTTAAGATTGTCCTTCCGAAGCTCATCAGCAAGAACCAATCTGCATTTATTAAGGGAAGGAGTATACACCACAATGTTCTCCTTGCCAATGATATAGTTAGAGATATGGATTCTAAGTCTAAAGGGAAGCTCATTTGTCTGAAGGTTGATATCAAGAAAGCATTTGATTCAGTAAATAGAAGGTATCTCTATTATCTGATGAGTAGAATGGGTTTACCTCCAGCTTGTATCAAATGGATCTCAGCTTGCTTAGAAGGACCTGGCTTTTCTGTTTTGTTAAATGGTTCTCCTCCAGGATTCTTCAATAGCACTAATGGGATTAGGCAAGGAGACGCTTTATCTCCTTACTTATTCACCACTGTTATGGAAGGACTCTCTTCTATGCTGGATAACATGGTATCACAGGGAGAAATTAAATGTCCCAGTGCTGGGAACTTAAAGATTTCTCATGTCCTCTTTGCTGATGATCTGATTCTTTTTTGAAGAATGACACTCAGTCAATTAACCAAGTGGGTCCTCTCCTTCAAGAATTTGCCAAGATGTCAGGGCTTAATCTGAATTCTGATAAAAGTAAGGCATATTTAGGGGCCTATGTTCAAAATCATCATGCTGTTATCAGCCGATTGGGAGTCAGTCAGGGTGATCTTCCTGTTCCTTACCTGAGATTACCTTTAATCTTAAAATCCCTCAATAAGAACAATTACCTTCCTATTATTAAGAAGATCAAGCGAAGAATTGACTCCTGAAAAAATAGGTTGCTATCAAGAGCAGGAAGGCTGGAATTGGTGAAATCTGTTCTTTGTTCATACTCAATTTATTGGGCAGCTGCCTTCTCTCTGCCAACAGGGTTAACTGATGAGATAGATAGATTACTGAGGAACTTCTACTGATGGGACACTCTTCAAAATCACCCTCACATATGGTTTTCTGGAATCAAATCTGCAAACCTAAAACTGAGGGGGGTCTGGGCCTAAAAAATCTGAAAGAATGGAACAGAGCAAGCTCATGCATGTTGTTGTGGGAGATTCTTCAGAGAAAAGAGTCTCTTTGGTTTGAATGGGTTAAGAACAAGTATCTTGATAAGAAAAATATATGGGATTATCAGTTGAAGCCTTATTATTCCTCAGCTTGGAAGGGGATTCTGTAAGCTAGAAGTCTAATCAGGGAACACATCACTTATCAAATTTGTAATGGCCAAGATACTAATATGTGGTCAGATCCATGGATTAATGGATGCAGTATCAACCAACTTTATGGTGATCATGTCAGCGAAGATCTTGATTTTCCCAAATATGCTAAAGTGGAGAGGATTATTTCTGAAAGTAAATGGTGTCTCTCTGCTGCTCTATCTAGTGAAATGTTGGAACTGTGGGATAGAATCGAATCCATCCCAATCCATAATGGTGGTCGGATTCATCCTGTGCATGTACTCAAAACCAGTAACATATGTGAAGTAATAAGAGAAAAGAGCCCTGCTATGTTGATTCATGAGTGGATATGGAAGAACCCCACTACTCAGATGGCTTCACACTGCACTTGGCAGGTTGCTCTTCACAAATTGCCAACTGCATATATCCTTCAGTCCAAGGGTCTTTTTCTGCCCAGCATATGTGTTTTATGCAGGAATGCAAGTGAAACACAAGAACATCTATTCTTTGAATGCCCTTATACAAATTGGATTTGGACAAATATTCTCCTTCGGTTTGATCTCCACAGGGATCCTCTAACAGGTATTTATCAGGAAATTATAAAGTTGCAGCAGGAATTCAAAGGATTTACTCTTTGGTCAAGTTAATTAGGATCCTTCTTCGATTCACCATTTGGAAGATTTGGCGAGAAAGATGTTTAAAGACCTTTGATGATTCTTATAAATTATTGAGGATTCGAGAAGCTGTTTAGAATTTTTTGGGCTTAATAGATTATCAAAGAGGCAGAAAGAAATTTTCAGGAAATTTACTTTTTATTTTAGTCAACCTTAGAGTCCACAGTCTGTGTGGTCCGAAGGTTATGATTCTCATTGCTAGCTAGTCTAGCAATTTCTTGATGTACATTTCTTTGCTTCTTTAATACAATACACATTACTTAACAAATACTAATAATAACAAGAAAAATAATTTTTTTTCAACAAGTAGTAATTTTTGAGATTTTATTTTTAGCAAGCAAAATTAATTAGTTTATATAAACTAATCAAAAGTAACACTTTACATAATTTTATTTACAAAAAAATAAAAATAAATATTTTTCTGTAAATAGAAATACTTTTTAGAATGTATATTTCTGAAAATAGAAATAAGTTATTTAAGCAAGAACAATGTTAAGGATTGTTTGATTATATGAAAATAGATAGAAATACTATTTAGAAATCTAATTAAGAAATGTAAATTTAGAAATAAGATAAAAAGAATGTATTTATTTTTTATATCAATATTTCACTTTATAAAAATAGAAATAAATAATTATATATATATATATATATATATATATTCAAGATTATCTGAAAGCTAAAAAATCATGAACGAGAATATTTTTTCACAGAAAAATATAAAATGCATCTAGACAATTAGATGCAAATTAAACTGCAGGGCGCATTCTGGTTAGAGCGTATCAAGGAGATAGGGTGCAATTTTGTAAAAATGAGTCGTGTAGGATAGCCATGTTCTTGAAAGTGTTGCTCTGTTGAGATGCAAATTAAGAATAACATCTCTTCTTTCAGTCGCTAATTAAATATTAAATGTGGTCAGCATAGTGGGCGCTTTTATATGTAGACGCGTCATACACTGATGAGTGTTCTTATCGAAACTTGTCATGGAGAAAGACGTGTTTTAATAATATTTGTTTAATAGAAATATTTTAAAATGGGTCTAGATTGTTACACCCAAATTAGGAACGGCGTCTTCTCCCTTGGGCGCGACTGAAGTTGTAGCATCCGGAATTTAAATAATGGATAAAATAATATTATTTAATCATCTTCTCGACTTGAATTTTAAAATTTTTAATAAAAATATGAAAAAATATGTATCTCATAGAAAATGACATTTTCAGTAAAATTGTCTAAAGAAAGAAGCTCAAATAAAAATTTGCTTAAGCCCAAATTAAGAGATTAAGTTTAAACTTCGACCTAGAACATCCTGACCAAATTCTGCCCTAATTAAACCCTAATTCACGCTCTAATAGACTGTAATCAAACCTAATCCTTTGGCCCATGTTAGAGGAGCGTTCCCCTTCGAAAACCATAACCCTAGAAGCTTCGATTCGAAGCGGCGGCGGCGGATTTGATCAAACCCTGATTTTTTTGTAGTTTTTCTCTCCTTGGACTCTTTGGATCAATTCGAACCCTAGAGGCCCTCTTAAACTCTATAAATGGGTAGGCCACGTTCCCTAGAAATCGGATTTGCGTCGACGGACAGTGGCATGCTAGATCGTGGGAGATTTTGGCAGTGGAGGGCGGTTCGAGTTAGGGTTTCTGGCGAGTTCGTGTCTTTATTTTAAACACATTAAAGGGAGGTTTATCTCCCGCCAAATGCTAATTAACATATATCATCGCATGCGTCTTCGGGTTCTCTTTCTTTTGACACCAAATAGCCGAATTTTCATTTAGTATACTGATCATAATCGGGTTTTTAATCAAGGCATGTCGGGGTTCACCGGATGCGGGGCTTCGGTTTTAGGTCGCAGTCGATCTAGAGATAGCTACTTGAGGTCGCGGTCGCCCGATAGACCGTCTCTTTGCGCTCGGTTTGAAAAGTGAATATGTGGTTATGAACGTGTCAAGGTAATGGACGCCTCCTTTTATACGCGTATGTCACGGTCAAGACATTTTTTGTGCATGTAAATTACTTTTTGTTTTAATGTTATTATGTGATAAATAGTAACTGCGTCCAAGTACGAAGACGCTTTATTTTATACACATCCACTACCATGGACGCCTTCATGCTATATTTTTAAAAAATGGGGGATATTTTTATGGTAGCGGTCCTCCCAAGACCGCATCCTATAAGTGGCGGCCTCTTGACGACCACTTTCTGGTTCTGTTTTCTAGCAGAAACTAGGTTGTTGCCCGCATATTTTGACTCGTTTGTGCAGTGATAGCCAGTATGTTTTTAGGTCATTTATGTCACACAACGTACTGCTAACTAGGGAGTATGAAATAGTAATCTAACTTTAATTATCTCTATGTTTATTCTTTCATGATTATCATCCTTATGTCATCTTATGATTTCTAAAATGGAGTAGATTAACTTGTTAAACAAATCGCTTAGATCATAAATAGTGCTATTTTTAACCTGCTAGCTTCATACCCTATACTTCATTTGGCTTGTTTGAGGGTCGGGCCACTCCGGTGGTTTCGACTTATTGATTACCCTCGTTTTCCGCATGTTTTAAGCCCCTTAAATTCTTTGACATCGAATGCCTCTTCGTCGGATATTCTTCCGCCGGACTAGGTGTTCATGTTTCAAAGCCTCCGTAAGTCTCGCGAGTCTGGAATTCTCACTAGGACGCCGAGCAGGTTGTACCACCAAAACCTGAACCCACTGGAAATCCACTTAGGGCGGAACGAGGTTCTGTCTGAGTTCTGCAGAGTTTCTTCCAAGATTGCAGATCGCGTGTAATGCCCTGAAATTTTTATAAAATATTTCTGGAATATTTAGTAATTTTCTAGAATTATTAAAGTATTAAATAAATGAATATTGGGTCAAATAAATCATTATTAAAGCCCAAATAAGGTAATCAATTAATCTAACCTAATTAATTGAAGCCCAAAAGGATTAAGGACCAAGCCCATGAAGTTTGGCCCATATTCTAGAAGGTTAATTAGCATATTCACGGAATATAGGGATAAATACACCTTATTTAGATAATTTAGTGGATAAGATGAAATTAGAGTTTGAACTCATTTCAAATTCAGCGCCAGGACCTATAGCGGTCTATCGTAAAACCGCAACAAGGCATTTGGCGGATCAATATTCGACTGCTATTTCCTGTCAGTTCCGTGAGTGGAAGAATGAGCAAAAAGATTGGACTTTTGAGGACTTATCACTTAGAGATTGAGATGGGTGGACTAGTAAACATGTTATGGACTCTCAGAAGTCGATCCAAAGTTTAATAAGGACTCTAGGATCGATGTAATCCTCAAACCCTAGTAAAACCCTATAAATAGAACCTAGTTTTGACCTGCGCGACCCTTACATTGGTTCACATGGAATCAAGGTAAGATGACGTTATTTTGATGTGAGACGACCTATGGACCTAAATTGCAAGCACGCAACTTGAACAGCAGACTCACTCTAGCGAACACGTTCGCGTAGCACATACTAGGGCCCGTAGGTGACTCGGCGATGATGGAGGGGGTCCGAGGTGGGACCTTGATGCTCCAATGGTTGGCTAGCTTGGGGAGAACCCAAAATGGGCCTGGGATGCCCAAATCACGGGCGGCCAGCACACCAAGGGTGTGAGATGTAGGGGATCACTCACAACTCGCCCGCGGTGATCACTCACGTCAATGGCAATTTAGGACCGAGCTCTCACTCTCCGTCTGACGAAGCAACAGCGATAATACTATGCTAAGCAATGAATTGAAACCAGCCAAGAGGGGGACCGAGGCTCACCTAGCCGGCGTGAAGACGCCGACTCTAGCCGGAGACGGGGGCGAGCGTGGAGACGTGGGTATGCACCCGCACACCGCGTCGATGAAGCCTCAAACCTGCGAATTGAACTAATACATGAACTACACCCATTGCAAGGGGGGGATCTCGGGGTGAGGGTTAAGTTGTTACAGCCAAAACTACCTCCACGCAGGGAGGGGCACTCAGCCGACCAGGCGGGGAGGGGAAAAACCGAACTAGAAACTAAACGGACGGCGGATGTCGGTTCTGTCCACTCTCTGGAACAGGGGACATACAGTTGGTGTTGCTATCGCTGCGGCAGCTCCCGAGCTCCGTTGTCGACGAAACCAGTGGCAAAAGTTTTTGGGTTGGCCCAGGAGGATGTCTGAATTTTGGTAGGAATTCTGGTGGCCGGCGTTGGTCGGGGCGGGGCTGTGAGCAGAGACTCTGTTCTCTGGTTCCTACTATCTTAGTGCCAATGCAGCAGGAAGAAGTGGTCACCACGGGTGCTCCCAAACTCCGATTCAAGCGTGGCTGGAGTCGTTGGAATTGTTGTCGAGTCCTCTTCGAAACAAGATCTGTGGGGATGCCATAGGATTTCAAAGTAGATTAGGAGAGCCCGAACAGTGGACAGGGGTCGGTTCAGTCCCAGAGGGGACAGAACTGTTCACCTGGGGAAGAAAAATGAGAAAACACAGCTCCGAATGCCGAATGGGGAGCCGCTTCTTGTTAGTGGAAGGTGACTTGTTGTAGAATATCTTAGCCAAGCCCTGCTGGAAGATCTTCAGGATGTTGGCCGTGGGAGACTCTGCAACTGGCTTCTGGTTGACTGCCTGGGGGTAACTGTGCAATCTGGGGAGATCGGCTCCTCTAGACAGTCCCAAAGTCGGATGTTGGCGAGACCACCATGCCTGGAAAGATGCTTCAAATAGCTTTCCAGCAATGTAAGGCTTGCCACTAGGAGATGCGCGATGGAGATGTGGCCAACTCTGCAATTGGGTGATCCTCTACTGCTTGCTGACTGAGAACTGCAGGTTGAAGAAGATATGGTGGAAATGGTGTAGATGAGAGGCGAAATGGAGAAGATGGGTGTGGGGGCGACCCCTGACTGTTAGGGGGGTCAATAAGGGGTCTATCCAGTCTAGGAGAGGGGGAAAATGGGGCTGGGTGATGGAGTTTGCAGTGGGTGAGAGAGGAGCTGCGAATTTGGGATGGGTGGGAGAGAGGGAAGGAGATATCTCACTCCTAGCTTTGAAAATGGAATAATGGGGTGTTAATGGGGGCTTTGGGGATGGGAAGGGTTGTGTGGGGAAGGTAAAGGGGGGGCTTGGGGAGTGGGGAATTCTCCCTTGGGAGATGAGAGGGTGCTTGGGGAAGGGGAGTGGGTGGTTGGTGGTTGGAGGGTGGAGTGGGGAGTGGTGGAATCTCCCTTGGGGCTGGGGTGGAGTTAAGGTGGGGTGGTGGGGAGTTGGAGATGAGTTATTGGAGAGGGGGAAGAGAGAGAAAGGTGGTTGGGAGGGGAGGGGAGAGAAAGGGGCGCATGTTTTAGAGAGAGAAAGTGGAGGAGATAGAAAATGGCTACCTAGAGAGAGAGGTAGAGAGAGAGAGGGGGGATAGGGGCTTCTCACCCACTCAATTGGCTTCTCACCAAAAGAAGAAGATTTAAGTTAGATACTAAAAAATTCAAATATTTATTTATTCATTAACTAAGAATGGAGAGAGTGGGGTCCTATTTATAGGGATCCCACAATTTACAATAAGTCCCTACGTTTAGGAATAATGACAAATAACCGAGAGGGAAGGGGGCGCCTCTAGGCATAGGCCATTGAATTGGGCCCATTAACTAATCTAATCAACCCTATGACACTTAACTTAGGTAGATGACTCATTAACCTAGGTACATTACTCAAATAAAAGGAAAACTACAATGATATGACTCAAAAAAAATAAGAAAATTACATGACTCGACTCAAAAAAATGTGACGGACACAATGGAACCATGTTGGTGAGCAATCCGAGCTGTGGAAAAATGTGAAGGGCGAGAGATGCCCCCATCATATTTCAGGTAGGCTCTTTAGAATTTTTTATTACCAATACATAGGACTAACATCTCCCAAGATTTTGTGCTAGGAAATCAAGCACACAAGGAGATAGAAGCCTGTAAAGTTGCTGGATACACGTTTGCGACCCAGGAAACTGTGCAAAAGTCGGGTGAAGATCAAGAAATTAGGTTGCCAAATCAAGATATTTAGTTTTAGTACCTTTAGAACTTTTTGTTCCCCTTAATATCTACTTCTTACCCTCCAAATTTCACGTCATTAGGTCAAGAAAATCAAGAGATATCAGGGGGTGAAGTTGCTGATTTATCACAAGGAGTGCAAGGGACTAAGGGTGGCATCTAACCTCAAATTCAATGTTTAAAAGCTTTAGCAGAGGTAGGTCATCTAATGAATGGCTAAAACATCATTCTAGGGATAAAAGCTCTTGTTTTACTCGATTTCATGCATTATGTGTGGAGATTTTCGTGTTTCAATAGGACCTATGCACTTAATATTTCATTCATACATATTCCTTAACCTTAATGAACCAAATACATTCTCGTATTCCAATACATGATTCCCATGCATATTACAGCCCATTTCTCGTTCTATCATGTAGTAGTTTTACTAATATGTTGATTTCCAGACATTATGTGCTTTAAACACTAGTTACTATCAGTCATACTCTAGCGGCTTAATGTTTGACCGCCAATCTCATATAGCTGCCCTACGATAAACCGCTAGACACTCTGTTAACTCGATTCTTATAATCTCTCTGGTGGCCTTACGATAAACCGCCACATTACTGTAACGGCTCTATAATAGACCGCCATCGTTCTATTTTTGTCAACCCGAGATAGGATCAAGGACAGTCCATTTAACTTATAAGTAAGCCTAGTTAACTATGTTCAAACCTGATTTAATGTTATATACTATCCTGAGTTTTGTTTTATTGATTCATAGCAGCAATTTCATGTTCTTGATGGTTTTTAAGATTATTTTAAACATATGATAGTTTCATGCCAAAAATTATATAATTTTAAATTATGGTTTAGATACTTATATAGTGAAGATTTAACGTTGGTTTATCACTACACGCATTCTATTTCTATCTCAGAGTCATTTTCTATAAGTTCATGGCATATATTCCGGTATATGGCCATTAGATATACACTTTGCACTTATAGGAACATAATCTTGAACTTGATGACCTCTCCCTTGGATATTCCTTCCAATGGACTAGGAAATCTTGTTTGAAGGCCTCCGTAATTCTCCGCGAGCTTGAGATTCCCACTAGGACGTCGAGTTAGTTGTACCATTAAAGCCCAATTGTCTAGAAAGTACTACCGATGTTTTCTGATCTTGATTCTGTAACGGTTCAATACTCGACCGCTAAGGCCCATTAATGGTCTAGTATCTGACCGCCATGTTATCTGAGTCCAAACTGATTTCTTTCCGAACTTAGTCCATTCCAGCGGCCCAATACTAGACCGCCATGTTAATATAGCGGCCCAGTTATAGACCGCTAAGTTTCCTGAAAAATTGTTGACCCAAGGTTTGACCAAGGGTTAATATTCCTATGAGCCTAGATTGACTAGTGATAGTCTAGGACTTGTAACCTTATTCAAAGACATCTAAGATAAATTATGGAAGATAAAGAACGTACCGTTATGCTGTCGAATTTTCTCCATGGCATAACTTAGTTATTAATGCATTTTTCTTGAACTCATGAATCCATATTCGGTGCATTCTTACTTGACATTGAGTCTTGAACATTCTTTGAAATTGTACATTCTTGGCCAACTTTATTACATGCGTGGAAGTAGCTTGATTTATACTTGAAGATGCGGTTCGAGCACTGATTGTGTTCAAGGGCTCTATGCTAGTCCCTTCCGCTGATTGTCGGAAACATACTATTATAAACCATAGGGTATGATGCTACTGGTGTCGTATTGCACTGGGAGTACTTTCTTTATAAATAAGTGAAAATCCACGGCAATCACAAATATCCACGGATTTATCCATAGAAGTGGTATTCCACAGAAATTCACGAAGTACTTGTTACTAAGTGAAGAGTAAATTCTTGCTTGACTTGCTAGTACATTCTTGTTCATGAAAGGCCATAATTACATTCTACTTGATCATGCTTGCTCAATCGTATCTTAACTTGATCATGACTTGTTACCTTGGTTTATTTACATGGGTTACCGCATTCGCATGATTTTACCTTATTCTTTAGAGCTAAAATGCTAATCACTTTAATATTATCTTCATGTTGATGCGAAGATACCTACTGGGCAAGTGTGCTCATTACCTATTTTCAATCTTTTCAGGAGATGCAAGTAGTTCGGGTTCGGATTCAAGTTATTCAAGTGATGGGTCTGAGAGCGAATAAAAGTCATATAAATTTGAGAGTGAAGACTTGGGAAGTCATTGATGTCTAGATCGAGTCCATGTAATTTTCCTTTTTATTGAGTCTAGAGAATGAATGTAATACGAGTATTTGGATTATTATGAAATAAAGATGGAGTTTGATTAAAGTATTGTGCAATTGCATCTTATGTGTGTTTTTTATTACGCTCTGATTATTCTTGCTTGCAAGAGGCTTACCATGCCGGTTGTTCACGTTTCTCGAGATTATCATCCACTGTATTAAAAGCTCGGGGCGTGACAGTTAAGTTGGTATCAGAGCCTAAGTCCAAGGACTTAGGGAGAAAAGTCATGTCATAGGATAAAGTCCAAGGTTTTAGTAAACCATACCTATGGACTAAGAGAGAAATTTCCCACCCATGTGAGAATTGGGTAGAGCCCTCGATAAGAAAATAAATTAGCTCTAGATTAATCCCTTTATTCCATGGGAATTAACAATTTGTTATTCTCTCAGGTACCTTATTCTTATAATGGCTCATCGCGTAGATTGCGATGGTATGCAGCAGACTGTTGCGGGCCTCACTCAGGCGCTGCAAACGATAGCCCAAGCAGGCACAGGAGCAAGAGCTGGGGACTTGCATCACAATTTCTGAGGATTAAATCCTCCGCATTTCTATGGTTCTACGAATCCAGACGAGGCCGAGAACTGGATCGATGAAATGAACCACATATTTGACGTCATACAGTGTACAGACCAAGAAAAGGTGCGTCTTGCTACTTTTCAACTCAACAAAGATGCACGTACATGGTGGAAGTAGGTTTCGGCACCTCCAGCAGATGCACCACACACGTGGGAAGGTTTTCTTACCTTATTCCGTGCCAAATATTTTTCGGAACATGTTAAGGAGAGAGGCTATGGAGTTCGCTTCTCTACGTCAGGGAATGATGACAGTTGCCGAATATGAATTGTAATTTTCCAGGCTAGCGCCATATGCAACTCATATGGTCAGTACCGACCTATTGAAGGCCAATCGATTTATGGACGGTTTAAGACCCGGTTATATTCAGCAACTCAGAACCCAAAATATCCGTACTTATGCAGAGATGGTCCAACAGGCGTATCTCTGTGAGAGCACCTTGGAAAAGGTCAAAAAATTAAAAGGCAAAGGTGAAGAGTCAAGTCGAGGGTCGGATCGGCATAGTAAGAAGAAGAAATTCAGCATCACGGAGCCCTACAAATCCCGTGATAGTAGGAAGAGGTCGAGGAACAGGAGTGGGAATAACTCCCAGAGGAATAAGAAAGTCAAGGAGGAGGAATAGCAAGTCATGGCGGCTTGCACCTTTTGTGAAAAGTTCGGCCACTCGACCGAGGAATATTGGAAGTGCCTCGGTGCTTGTGTAAGGTGCGCCAGCCATGAGTATCGCATGCCAGACTGTCCTCTTATGAAGGAACAATCGTCTGGTGGTGGACGCAAGAGGCGGGCTCGCCTCAATGATGTTCTAGAAGACAATGAAGCGCCCAAGAATGATGGACTTATGGAAGGTACCATTCAAGTTTGTTCCCGTCCTGCATTTGTGCTATTTGATATCGGTGCTTCTCATTCCTTTATATCCACTACTTTTTTAAAAACATTGCCAATTTCATCAATTCCTCTACCTTCGGACCTTTCTATTACTACACCCATAGGATCTGGAACAAAGCTTACCGATTACAACCTTAATAGTGAGGTAACAATAGAAGGTCATAATCTCCCTACAAACCTAGTATGCCTTGACATGAAAGGTTATGATGCCATTCCTGAGGTAGATTGGCTAGTGGACCATGATGCCGATATCAATTGTCAGAATAGGATAATATCCTTTCGCAAACCAGGTCTTCCAAGACTTTCCTTCCTTGGTATCAAGTATAGGAAACATCCTACCATCATTTCTTCTCTTCACGCTTGCAAACTTATTTCACAAGGATGTGAAGTTTTTCTTGCTTCCGTAATTGTTACCGAGTCTAATGAGATCATCTTAGCAGACATCCCCATTGCAAATGAGTTTCCTGATGTATTCCCATCAAATCTACCCGATTTACCACCCGAAAGGGAAGTAAACTTCTCCATTGATCTCATTCCCAGAGCATCACCTGTTTCAATAGCTCCCTACAGGATGTCCCCCACAGAACTAAAGGAATTGAAGATGCAGCTTCAGGAATTATTAGACAAGGGGTTCATACGACCTAGCACATCTCCTTGGGGTGCGCCAGTTCTTTTTGTCAAGAAGAAGGATGGATCGCTCTGACTCTGTATCGACTACCGACGACTGAATCAACTCACAATTAAAAATAAGTATCTGTTGCCACGTATCGATGAGCTTTTTGATCAGCTCTCGGGAGCAGAATATTTTTCCAAGATAGACCTCAGGACAGGTTATCACCAGCTCAGAATTAAAGATGAAGACACATATAAAACTATTTTTAGAAGCCGATATGGTCATTATGAGTTCGTTGTAATGCCGTTCGGGTTAACCAATGCCCCAGCAGCATTTTTGCAACTCATGAATAAAGTTTTCCAGCCTTATCTGGACCAGTTCGTAGTTGTCTTTATTGATGACATCCTTATTTATTCCAAGACAAAGGAAGAGCACAAAGAACATTTGAAACTAGCCTTACAGACTCTAAGAGAACACAAACTTTATGTCAAACTTAGTAAATGTGAATTCTGGCTTAAGGAAGTTCCATTTCTTGGCCATATCATTTCAAAAGAGGGTATCGCAGTGGATCCTTCTAAGGTAGAAGCTGTCAAGAATTGGAGCCGGCCAACAACTGTGTCAGAAGTAAGAAGTTTTCTAGGTCTAGCTGGCTATTACAGGAGATTTATTAAGGAATTTTCTAAAATTGCTGTCCCTTTGACAAGACTTACGAGAAAAGAAAATCCTTTTGTATGGTCGAAGGACTGTTGTTGACACCCGTTTTATGCTGATAAGTTGAGTCATTTCTCTTATTTTCATTTGTTAATGCCTCGAGTTGTCTGTTACTCGTTGGGTTATTTTTCTGGCATGTCTTTGGGCCTATTTTATGGGTAGCCTCCCTCCTGGCTAGGTCTGCTTCAATTTAGGGCTTAATGGGCCTTGATTTTGTTCAATCGATCTTTTTTATGAATTTCAAGAGTCCAGGGCATGCACGGTCAGTCGCCTGGTCGTTCATCCTATGGGCGGTCGTTCTTGGGCCATCCACATATTTTTTTTTATATTTAGCTGATTTTGTGAATTTCCACCGACAAGCCGTCACACGGTCTGAGTGTAGCCGTTCAAGCTAACCGAGTGGTGTATCCTTAGCCGTGCATCTCCCAGAGTCCTAAGCTTGCTGACTCTTTCAGATAATTATCTATTTATTTATCTCTTTTCATTTACCACCGACAGGCTATGAATGGTTAGCCCTTGGCCGCTCTAGTTGTTGAAAGGTCTAGAAATAGCCGTTCAATCCATGGGAGTCCAACGGCGAAATAGTCGGTCAGTTCGATGGATATTTGAATAATATTTGTTATTTATTGAATTTCCACCGACAGGTTGAGCGGTTTGGAATCAGCCGTTCAATATGATGGGCGGTCTATCGGCAGACCGTGCAACTACCCGATTTCTGAAGAATTTAAGGTTTTTTCTCTCTCCATCCGTGATTTTATCCCCAACTTCTCCCATCATTTTCTACGCGGATATTCCACCAAATGGAGTGATGTTTCCTCTGGTTGAGAGATAATTCAATTATCTACACATTTTATGTTATTATCTCGACCTGAAAATGGCTGGAAACCCTAATTTTGAGCTAGGACTTAGAGGCTCTATAAATAAACCCTAAGCCCAAGCTTTGAAAGGGGGGGAGATTTCAAGGTCACGGCGAAGCCCTGTCAGATTCTGGAGCGACCTTAAGTCAGGGAGGGAGGCCTTCTACGTCCGTTTAGGCCCCCGGTTTCAGGGAGTAACCTATTTTTTTTTAGTGTCATTAGTTCATTAGTCCCACCGTTCTTCTTATTTGCATGCTTGATTCCTCTTCTTTCGTCCACGTTTTTCCTACTCGTTTCACCGCATTACGCACACCCTCCTACCTTTTGACGCCCCTAGGGGTTTAAAAACTCCCAGGTATCCCCCATTCCATGTTGGTTGGTCTATCTCGCATGTTCTTCTATAGTTTCTACACTTTAAAGTTCTAATTTTGGGTTTATTTTTGTGTTCTACACCTTGTCTTGCAGGTCAGCAGCATCCTAGCACGAGGCCCACTCCTTCTGGCCGGTCGGAAGGAGTAGAGGTTAAGCTCCTACGTCCTGGAAGGTGGTGGCGTGGAGCAGTCATTTTCTGGCCGTTTGAGGAGTAGAGTGGCTTCATCCTTGCCGTTCATCTTCTTTGTGTGGCCGTCTCCAAACCGTTCTTCTGCCATCATTTTTCGTCCCGCGTTCCACCCCCAGCACTGTTAGATGGTCTATTGAGCGTCCGTGCGTCGTCCGAGTGGTTCTTCACAGCCGCTCATCTTTGCAGTGTTGGTTAAAGGTGAGTGCCTCCCTTCTTTTTCAAGGTAGGGAGTGTTCATCGTGTTTGGTGCCTTGGTGGTGATCACACAGGTTCACATACTTCTGTCCCCTTCTACGTTCCATTTATTGCTCATATTGATCTAGTAGAGGGGTAAGAATGGTTTTAAGACGATAGGAAAATATATCTACATCCCCATTTTCTGGCGATCACAGTGGGACACCTAGTGCCCATCGTGTTAGTGATTTGCTGACCCTTTTCTTTTGCTTTCCAAGTTCCCCTTCTTTGAGTTGTTCACAGGTTGTTCTCTAGTTATTCTCCTTTCTGTTTTCGGGCGGTTGTATGGTTCACACAGAGCCATCCGTGTGTCAGAGCGGATGTGAATCAGCCGTTCTTCTCTGCCTATCGTGCTGATTATTCTACGAGCATGCTGTCTTAAGCGGTCCTACTTTGACCGTTCATTTCTCCTACGGCTTGATCGCGGCCGCCCATCCTGCTGGCTCAGGTACGCTTCTGCGTTTGCTCTATTGGTTTTACTGATCTTCTGCGGTCGTCTCAGGTCTGTTCCAGAGTTTGAACGGTCTGTCGAGAGGTCGTCTATCTAGGTGCGCCTCTGTTCTCTACTGCCTAGTTCATTTCAGCATTTTGTGTTTTCTGCTAGCACTTGTCATTACTCCCTGCTACTGAACGGTCCACCCAGGACCGTCGCCTTCCCTGCACGGTCTCCCAGAGACCGTTCTTGTCGTGCTATAGTGCACCCGAGCCTCACTTTGATTGCCATGCTATATTGTTTTCATGCTATGTGATCATGATCATTGATCTCCCCTTACTGTCATTATATGTTTGCATGATTGTTTGCTATCCTTGTCATTCATATTTGTTCATCGGTTGCTAGTTTCTAGGCTAGACTTTTGCATGCACTCCGGTGCACATAGGATACTACACCACTCTTCATCAGTAGTTGCATTCCTACCGAGGTAGGGTTTCCTCTCGTCTCCATATTCCTTGGAGCCAACTAGGTGACCTTACCGAGGGCCTCCGTAAGTCCCCGTGAGCCGTGGATTCCCACACGGACGCCGGGCAGGTTGTACCGTACCCACCCTAGTCTAAGGTTTGCATCCGTGAGAGAGAGAGTCCCTTAGAGTGAGCCAGTTATCCATTTCCTACTCTCGTTAGGTACCTTGTGGTCGAGTGAATTTATACTTCAACTAATCCATTAAGGTCCTAGAGAGGAACTTATAAAAATGTTCGTGCATCATTTGAAAACTTGGTTGCTTAATTGGTTGACTCTTCTCATATCTCTCCCTCCATAGTATGATTTTTGTTTGAATTGTTTGTTTATATCTTAGTTAGGGTTGTTTGCGTTTTATTCCTTGTAGTGATCAGTGCATGTGGAGTTGCTTCACACCCTCAGGAACATCTCCTAGGGGCAGCTCACATTTATATTCCTATTTTAACCCCTTGTTCGATTCATCACCCACCATGTCGTCCAACAACTTCTCCCATTCCCATGAGGATTCTCTCCCTCGGGGACTTCTGGAGGACCCGCCTAGGGTCGCGCATGTGCAAGGGGGAGAGGGTACTGCCCCTCCTCTCCCGACCATTGTTGTTGAGGGTGCCCAACCCTCCCTCTCCGATTCCTCCACTCACAACTCGGCCAGTTAGGTTCTCCACATGATGGCCCAGTTGGACCCTGCTCAACTCCATCTCCTGTAGCAAGCTCTGCAAGGGGTGGATGGCCCGCCTTCAGTGCTCTCCTCTAGCGTGACTGCTGCCGCCACTTCTACATCTTTGATTACTGATTGGGAGCCGCCTCCGCGGCCCCCATTGATCTCACTCCCATTCGTCCTCAGGTTCTTTGATTCCCCAATGTGGAATCGGGCCAGGCCTCTACCACGACCCATCAATTTCAGGACAACGGGAAGACCCAGATCCCCACACCCTCTTAGTCGGATCCATACACCGCTGTCTCTCCAGTGCCGCAGGCCCTCGTGGCCCCGGCTGATTTTGCTCGCCTCTAGCCAGGGGGCGGCACAGCTTGCATATTCTGATATGGGCCCTTCTTTGGCCCATTATCCATCATACGGGCTTACCCCTCCATCGATTTATCTGTCTGCTCCTTATCCAGGTTCTGCTCTTCCTGCTCCGTCTCCTCCATCCCGGGAACGGGAGATTCTTGAAAAGTAGGCTGCCATGCAGCAATAGATTGATCTCCTCCATAAGAGGGTCGGCCCACAATCCCTTACCGATGTCCCCTGTCACGCCCCGAGCGCGGAAGATACCCGGAGGTGCGCGACAAGTTTATATCAATCATGTCAATCAGAGTAGTAGTGTATTCGACACCAAAACAGAGATGCGCAAAATAGAAAGATAACCCAATCCTTTATTTCATAATGGATAGACTATTACAAATCTAATACTCTATTCAATTAAAAAGGAAAAGTACATAGTTGACTCAAGAAAATAAGAAAAGACTAGATGACACTTGGAGAAGTTCTATCTCTTTCACTCTTGACCATTCCCATCCGATTGACTTCTCTCGTCGTCGGAATTACCTGAAAAGTAGGGAACACACGGAGTGAGCGAACGCTCAGTAGGAAATTATATCTCAAGCGCTAGCAAGGGGTTTAAATAATTACATTTTTCATGTATGTACTGTAGCTATGCATGCTCGTATAAAACGACAAGATAGAGAGAGAATTTATCAATAAGACAGCAAGATGAACTAGTCATGAGCATTCAAGAAAAGATAACAAATATTCAAGCGAGTACTTTTTAGCAAGTCATGTCAAGAACTTTGGCTATCATGTATCAAGCAAGCAAGTAATTACCCTTTCTCGGGTCACGCAATTCATGTCAAGTCAAGTACGAGTCAAGTATAAGATTTGTGTGGAATGTCTAATCAAGCTAGTCATGCACTCGGTATAATGCCAGATACCTTATCATTCAACTCCCATGGGCACAAGTACTTTCGGGTGCTCCTCCCAGGACCAGATCGGGCCCTATATGCGCAGGTATTTATCATGTATATTTGACATCCACTCTTGTATATATACATAGCCAATATGGAATTTCAACAATTTAAGCTTGTAGACACGTAGGATAACTTTGAGAGAATGGAGTCCAAAAATACGATATTGGACATAGATAGGCGATAACAACGGTACAATCACGATGAACGATGAAACTAGGTGAATTAGGTTCCCTTAACTCGGATACAATGACAAACAAGTATGGACATTCTTTATATAGAATTGAGGTCCACATGAACAGTATATCAAAGGCAAGATAACCTCATTCTTATTATAGAATTGAGGTCCACAAGAACATCAACAAATGGCATGATATCATCATCCCATTAAGAATTCTCATGATATACTCTTTACATATCATAAGGGCCGGTATACCATGTTTCTTTAGAGTGACATGACATTCAATAGTGTAATGGGTTTTTAGGGTACAACCAGCTCAGTCGGCCTTGAGGGAATCCAAGGCTCGAGGAGTCTTACGGAGGTCTCTATGACTAACTCGCTAGTCCAAAGGAACGGAATGTCCAATGGAGAGCTTGTATGTCAATGAGAGTTGAGGGTGATCGATAAAACATCATGAAACGTGGGACTATACTCACGGAGTGGAGATATAGTGCCGATATACATATATATAGATATACTGAAACCATCGGTTATCAGAAACAGGCAAAAACATTTTTACAGGAAAATAACGACTTAAGTAAAGTCACTACTCAAGTAATTAACACCTTCAGTAAGGGCGTTTATCTATTTTACATTTTTTGCAAAATTTCAATATTTCAGTATTTTACCAAAAACGCGCCTTGGTTAAGGGCGTTTATTTACAATTTGACGACGCAATCAGTGGTCGTCCATTCTTTCCTTCTATTTTTACAAAGTATATATTTTCAGAATTTTCTCGAAACACGCCCTGGACAGGGGCGTTACTTTTTAATTCACGTCCTGCACAGGGGTGTTAGTCAAGTGATAGACGACCTATACAGGGTCGTGAATTCAAGAAATTTCAAAAAATAAAATTTCGAGAGACAAGAGACATGATCATGACAGAAAATTAGCAGGGATTCACAGGTCGAGTCATGCAATATATATTAGATTGGATATTTCATATCTATTGAATTTTTAAACGTGGATCAATTATTAATTACATGTGATTTTCATGAGATTAACGCCTGCAGGGCAGGGCGTCAAATCTGTAATTGACGACCTCGTGCAGGTCGTTTCTTTAAAGTAGCACCCTGGACACGGGCGTCTCTTGCAAAAATATTACAGAAACGTGTAGAAACCATCAGGAAACTTATATACATGACATGCATGATGTGTTACTATGAATTTAATTTGTTTGAGCTACGTTGCTTGAGAAAACCTACCTTTTTGATGATTAACTGGCGAACTGATGAAGACACGGTACTCTATTATCAACAGAGTAGGATGAAAGGGCAGAGGTCTTGGTGTAGATTATCGACAGGTTTTCTTTTCGGCACGATCAGGTGCAGACGTTCGCCGATGAAGAACCCACGTTCTTGAGTAGGTTAAGATGACTTTCCTACAGAGAACATATATATACGATCATTAGTATTATCTTCATAATACTTGACTGAAGGTGGAAGAAAGAAGAACTTACCCTTTGTTCTTCTCACGTTCGTCTTCTTCAACCTGTAAGAAGAGAAGAAGATGAAGAATCAGTGATTCTTCATGCAACCGAAAGAAAAGAGATCAGAACTGATGTTCTTTACGTACCGTAGCAGCAGCAGATCGACCAAATAGCTTTAGGGTTCGATCGGCAAGGGTTTTTATAGGATCCTTAGGATCCTAATAGGGTTAGTGTTTGATTGGAAGTAATACTTCCAAGATAGAGTTATTACTACATTCGAACTCTTTCTCATAGTTATCAACTTACCCTGGATAAACTCCTGGGTCGAACGAAACTCGAACTGAATTAACGACCTAGGTCAGGGCGTCGAATTTAAATTGACGCCTTGTCAAGCGTCGTTACTTGTTGAAACGCGTCCACTCAAAGGACGTTACGCTAACTTACCCTTTTTATTTATTTTGGTCGTTTGAAATTTGACGCCTTGACGTGTGGGCGTCCTTTCTCAAAACACGCCTTAGGTGAAGGCGTTTTATTGTAAAGTAGCGCCTATATCTGAGGCGTTATTTTCATCAGGGTTTAATTATTTTTATTCCAAGCTCTTTCGTTTATTTACTAAATCTTTTAATCTATTTTGATTTATTTATTCCTTTTAAATTTATCAGGGTTGCTACATCCCCATTCCTAACTTCAGGGACATTCATTTTCCTCCCCAGTCTGAGCTCCCCGTATACCAGAAATATGACGGAATGGCAACCCGTTTATTCATGTCAGGGAGTTTCTTTATGAATCAGCGCAATTCTAGCATGATGACCTCCTGATGGCGTACTTGTTCCGCCGGTCCTTGGACGGGGTCGCCCTTGAATGGTTCTACATCTTACCCCTGGAGGAGGCAGAGAGTTTCAAGACCGTGAAGGAGAAGTTTATCAAGAGGTTTCAAGGCCGGGTCGGCCCGGAGTATTCTTTCACAGACTTAGTTGTAGAAAAGATGAAGGCAGACAAAGACTTTGCAACATATGCTGACTGATGGAGGCAGATGGCCTCGCGTGTGCCCGAGTAGATCCCGGAAGAAGAAAAAGTTAAGCTGTTGATTTCGAATGCAACCCCAACGTTCTGGAACATTTTGGCAATGAACGATATTTCAAACATGCACCAGTTGTACAGTAGGGCCCAATTCATCCAGACCCAATTCAAAGACTCCCCTATCCATTCCCTGTTTGAGACCCAGAAATCTAAAACCACCAGAAAATCCCAAAGCCCAGTTACCGAGGGAGTTCAAATCAATGAGCAGGTCCAGGATGTTCAATTCCCTAACCAGTCTGCTCCACCCCGTTTCCAGCAACCTCCACGTAACCCCCAGCTCTCCACCCCACAAGCTCCCCGACCCCCCTTCCAAGCTCCTCAACACCCACAACAACAACCACCACCACCACAACAGCCGCCCCAGTACCATAACGTTCCCCCTTCCGCTGGTTATGGGCCTACTCGGCCGGGACCAAAGAGAGTCAATTATCCACCACTTCAAGAAACACTCCCTGACATCTTTTAGGCCTTAATGTACATTGGTGACATTCAGTTGCCTTTGGAACGTCAGAACTGGAACCCGGCAACCGACCAGTCAAGGTATTACATATACCATCGGCAACCCGGGCACACGATAAAGAGGTGTTATCAGTTCAGGGATCTAGTCTATGATTTGCATGAGGGCCAGAGGATTGATTGGGCCCAAATGCACAAGTTGATTGAAGATATAAAAGAAAGAAGAAGACAAGCAAGGCCGCAACAGGCGGCACCTCAGCAGCAGCAGTTCCAGCAACCTCTTCAACAACAACCTCCACAGCAGCAACAGTAGCAACAGCAGCAACAGCAGCAACAGCAGCAACAGCAGCACCAAGACCTTGAGATTCATCAGAATCCCATGCCAGAACATCCGTCCACTCCTCAATAGCAATAGTAACAACACCCGCCGACACTGGCACAAGTGAATGTAGTTCACCACCCAGCCCCTAATGCTGGGTGGTCTTTTGATGATGAGACCCCCGCTCATCTCTTGGCCTTCCACCATACTAACTCCCCCGCGCCTTCTGTTTCCTCCATCCTCTGGCCCATCACTTTCGCTATCGCTCCACCCACCATTCCTTCCCGACAACCCATTGCACCCGCCACATTCCCCACCATTCCGCCAGTCCTTCCACCATCACCCGCCATACCCTCTATCATCACCCCTCCATTTAACCCTTCACCAATCACCACTCCACCAGGGCCCGTCAGGGCAACCTCCGCCATCCTCACCCCTATTTCTACCCCTTCCACTTACCCCACCGGGCCAATCGGGAGTCTATCTGATGCCGTGCCGGCACGACACTGCGCCCTATGGAGCGGACGTTTATTCCACAGAAGTCACCCCTCCACTGGTGTAATGCATTGGATTCTTATTATGTCTTTCGGATCCTTTTCGGGGAGTTTCGGATTGCTCTTGTGGGTCCTGAGTTGAGTTTTATGATCCGTGTGGATTTTTCTCTCGTACAAGCTACGGAACCCTGTGGTGAGTTTATTTCTCAGTTCATCGACTCGTGGACGCCGCAGTTACGATGTACTCGTCGAGAGGATCGTTTCGACTATTTTTACGTATTTTTATGAATTAGTCCATTTTCGGGCTAATTATCAAATTTTCAGAAATTAGGAAAATTTCCTAATTTCTTTTTCTTTTTCTTTCTTCTTCCTCTCTCCTCCCATTCATTCGCGCACGACCCTCTCTCTCCCTCCCATTTTCTCTCCTCTCTCGCCTTCCGACTCTGGCTGTAGACGAAGGAGGACCGTAGGCGAGGTGGCGACGGCGTGGGGTCGATGAGGTGTGCGATCGGGCGAGGATCGGATCGATTTTGGCGCAATCCCGAATGGTGGAATCAAAGTCGGCGATCGAGCTCGTGACATGATTTTCGGCGCGATTTAGTCACTTCGGCGCTTGGTTTCTTCGATGGAGGTAGGGAGACGGATCATCCACTTCCCCTCTACGTTTTCATGCAGGTTCACGTCGTTCGGTGCGAGAACGAGTGAGTTTGGGCTCATTTTAGCAAAATCATAGTTTTATGGAGTTTGTAGGGTTCACCGAAAAATGGCGACGGTTTTTAGATCAGTTACTGTCAATGGACTTCCTGGAATGTTAGCGTTCCATAGTCACTGATTTCTTCTCGATTGGTGGTCCGTTTGACCGGTAGGGCCCCGGGAAGTCTGGAAACCCTTTTTGGGTGATTTCGTTAGAATCGCCCGTTTCTTGCGATTTGAGCGTCGTTTTGACTCCGGTCGGAGTCTATGTGATTGCCAGGGTGATTGTGGTTGTGTCCCCTTCGTTTTGGGATGAACGAGGCATGGAAAGGCCATGATCGGACGAACCCTTGGGTTTGCTCGCCGTGTCAGTTGAACGGTCGCACCAGAGACCGTTCATGTGTATGGATGGCTGGCTTTGAACCACTTATCCTATGTCGGTTTGAGGTTGAGTGGTCATTCGATAGACCACTTATCCCCCTTGGGCGGCTGGTTCCTAGCCATTCATCTTCCCGTTGGGTTGAGTGGTCCAGTCCGGACCGTTCATCCCTTTGAGTGGTCAGATTTGGACCGCTCATCTCGAGTTGAGTGGTCATACTTGGACCGTTCATCCCCTTTGAGTGGTCCATTCGTGACCGCCCATCTTGTTGAGTCCGTCGTGTTGTCCATTGATCGTAATGGCTTGTCTCGTGTTCGTTTGTCTAGAGAATCGTCATTGTCTGGTTCCGGTCAACCCGGGGTGACCCAGTGGTTGACAGGTAACCTTGTGTGTCTCGGCGGTTCTGTCCAGCCCGAGACATGGTTCTGGATGCCTCGAGTGTCATCTTACCTCAGTTTGTGTGTCCAGGTGTGTTGAGGGTCATGTTGATCCCTCAGGTCTCTGTGTGTCGTTTTACGCGAGCATGTTATTTCCTATGGCTTAGGAATAGACCGATTGGCGGCTTGTTTCGCTTTGTACGACGATCTTGACTCCGAGTCGTGAGACTCAAGGATCGTTATGTTTTCAGGTCTAGTTATCTTGTCCTGAGTCCGATGGCAGTCTGGTATGCTACCTCATGTCATGTGCTTCGTAGTACGTACGATAGTGCTTCTTTACCTGTCTGTACTCCGGCACTCGTGTTTTGGAGTCTGTGTCTTGTGAGCCTCCACTAGTCGTAGCCTTACGACACGTTACGACGTGTTGGCCCATGTGGCGGGGTAGTTCCCGATATACGATTTTTAAGCTAGTTTTCGTGGGCCCCCGCTGTACAGTAGCGTCCTGCTGGGGGGGAAAACTAGCTAGAGGCCTGGCTCTCCAGCAAGAGTCGGTGTGTGCACACGTGGTCAGGGGCGTTTGGACTGACGCCGACGGGCGTTACCCTGTCTAGTCACTCGCGACTGTAGTTCATGTTCTGGTTCTGAGGGTGTCTTAGTCTCTGTCGTGCTTTAGGCGGCATCGTAGGTGACACACTTGTAGGCGCATCATAAGACGTTAGTGGACGCAGCTGGCTGTTCTTCTAGTGAGGGGGTACTTCCGTCACGTAACACGTGACTCTCACATTTCTCGTGCGTCGTGACCTTTTTGGGTCAGTGTTGTGTCGTGTGCATGACGTTCTAGTCGTGTGTGTGTGTGGTCGTGTCTAGAAGAGCGTGCACGGCAATCGAGGCATGTATGCTTTAGGGCATCGGTGTCTGTCTAGGTCCTTCTAGGTTTCTTGCCTATCTAGTAGGTCAACTTTGGGAGCCGAGGTTAGTTCGGCTGCCGTGTTCTCTTTCAGGTACGACTTTTCCCTTTTCTTTTAGCTGTTCCTACTCTTTCCGTTCCGATTTTCTTTTACAGCTTCATAGTTTAGTTTTCCTATTTTACTACTCCTGCTGTTTTAGTTGTTCCGTGTTACTGCGTTGTTTTTCAGTGGGGATCCGCGTGACCCCTACTGGGCCAGTGACACGAGGCTCACCACTGCTTTTCAGGTGGGTGACGTCGTTCTGCTTCCGCGGTTCCTGGTGTGGCATGTCCGTAGCTGCCAACAGTACCTACGTCGGGCTTCCCCCGACTTCAGTGTACGTTTTTCTTTCTGTTGACTGTACTGCTTGTCTTTGCTTTGGACTGGACTCTGGTATAATTGTTAAATTTATTCTGTTAATTAAAAAGTAATTTTATTTCTGCTACTTTAGTAAATCGATCTAATGAAATTTAATTGCTTACTGTTATATCTCTGTCACTTCAATGTACTACAAGACAATCCTTTTTCCCTTCGGAGCTTTACAGCTCTTGGGAGGCTTCACGGGTTCCAAGTGGTATCGGGTCTGCTCGGTAGTCCTATCGGGTATATTCGGTATCCGGGATCCGGGACGTCACAACTGGTGCACCTGTACCCAACCCTCCAATTTCTTCCTCGACAGTTGAAGCTGAAGAAGTAGACCACATGCCTGGCACGGAGTATGACTTGCTACAGCACTTGGACCGGATGCCGGCCAACATTTCAGTATTGGAGTTAATCAAAAGGTCCACGCTACACCAGGATGCCCTAAGGGCTTTTCTGTAGAAAGTGATGGTTAACGAAGACGTAGCAGTGGACAGTTTGCCGTCAGTGTTGGCCACTATCATGAGGGGGCCTTCCATTTCATTTTCGGAATCAGAATTGGCAGCCCCAGAGGCACCATTTCCTTAAACAAAGTGGCAGTTGAGTCAGCCCTTGTGGATACGGGAGCATCGATAAATGTGTGTCCATTAAGCACATTGCGTGCCTGCAATATCTCAGAAGGCATGCTTAGGCCAACGCCAACCATAATTGCGGCTTATGATAACTCCAGGCGAGCTTGCCATGGGGTTGTGATAGTTCAGGCCGAGTTAGGGCCTTTGAAAATGGATGTGGAGTTTTATGTACTGGACATAGACCCGATGTTTAAGGCGATTCTGGGTCATATGTGGATAAACAGTCTGAATGTCATGCCCTCAACTTCCCACCAGTGCCTTAAGTTCGCATTTCAGGGCCGGGTAGTTAAGGTAAAGAGTATCTCCACAGTCCAATCTGTTGATGCGATTGCAGACAAGATCCTTCCTACTTTGTGGCCAAGCAACATGCCAGTTCTTTCGATTATGGACTTAAACTATCCATGGGCATATGCGTCACGCAAGCCCGCCACTGCACCGACCAATGTCAAAATTAAGTCCAAGATTAGGGATTCAAAAGGGTGGCACATGATTTTGAAACTGGGCTATCAGCCGGGCTTGGGCCTCGGTGCGCAGCTGCAAGGGAGAACTAAGCCCGTCCCTAAAGGCAGGAAAATGAGTCGAAGAGGCCTTGGCTACTGGGAATCGGCATTGTCTATACTAGGGGACTCCAGGCCACTGACGTGGGATTACCGTCAACACTTTGTGAAAGGCCCGTTGCAACCTGGTACTTTGAAGAAGCCATCACCCTGTTCTGATGAGAAGACCGATGTCGCGTTTGCTGTTGTTAACCCACCGCTGCCACCGAAGGGACTGGTGGGTGACATGGAAGACTTTTGCACTTGTTTTAAGAAGCTGTTTTGTGAAGAAGAAGTTTGCCCGAAGAAGATGGAGATGCAGCTGGTAAAGCATTCTCTGATTGAGTCAGTTTGCCGGAGGTCGCGAGAAACGGGGAGCTCTATCACTACCTTTTCTTTCTCCTCATCTCATCTTGCCTCCTTGTTTCAGCAATTGGGATTTATTCCCCATTCCCCTCTGATTATGGTCGACCTGTACTTTATGGAAAGACCACCTGAAATTCTATTTGTTCGTTGTGCATGTGGGTGCTGCCCACCCATTGATCTGTCAACTCTGTTTTCTCCTCCCTCCCCCACTGCCGAACTCCACGAGATGTGGTTTTCATCTTCCGACCTCTTCTTCGATTGCATCTTCCCCTCTCTATTTCCCATGCAACTCCCTCCTCCCCGTCCTCCTCTTCCTGTTGCGTGATCTCCTCCGACTTCCAAAAAAAATGACAATTTTAAAATGGAGGTTTCAATGGAGGATTACGCTATGTTCTGCCCATCTTCCCAGGGGCATGAGACCCCTACTCCTTCTTTTCCTGTAGATTTCTTATCTCCTAGGATAGATGTACATTCTGTAGAATGTCCTAGGTTAGTTGAGTCAGTTGGGGTGGAGTCTACCTCTAGTGTTGTCAGCCCGTCCACGTCTGCGGCGCACCGTGTGATGCGTCATTCCAAATCTATCCCAGATAGGTTTCTGCAAGATTTAGCTCAGAGATGCCATGCCCTACTCAAATTCCCTGAGTTTGTAGAGACTGTAATAGTTTTTGAAGCTGATAAGGAGATAGAAGGGGTGTGGATCAATGACGGGTTAGGCGTGTATGAAATCATAGATGAGAAGGACCCAGCCGATGATGAGGAAAGCGATGTGGAGGACACTACCGATCTATACGCACAGGGAGTAAAGAGATTTGATGAACCGTCCACGGTAGTGGATGAACCCACTAAAGAGATTAATCTTGGAACTGAAGAGGACCCCAGGCCTATAATTATTTTCGTTAATCTCCCTCCTCAGGTTGAAGAGGAGCTAATCAAGGTTCTGAGGGAGTACAGTGATTCTTTCGCCTGGTCCTATGAGGACATGCCGGGTCTTGACCCCACTTTGGTTGAACACCGACTTATTCTTAAACCAGGGGCGACGCCCGTTAAACAAAAATCAAGAAGATTCCACCCGCAGATGGCCTTAAGGATAAAGGAAGAAGTTGATAAATTACACATGGCCAGGTTTATTAGAGTTGTATTATATCCGCAATGGGTGGCGAACATACTTTCAGTAATGAAAAAGGATGGAAAAGTTTGAATTTGTATCGTTTTCAGGGACTTAAATAAGGTATGTCCGAAGGATGACTTCCCGCTTCCTCACATTGATGTGTTGGTGGACAACACGGCTGGGTATGAGGCACTCTCATTTATGGATGGGTATTCTGGTTATAATCAAATCCGTCTTGCTCTCGAGGACCAAGAGAAGACCTCGTTCACCATGCCCTGGGGCACGTACTGTTATGTCGTCATGCCATTTGGATTGAAGAATGTAGGTGCTACGTACCAACGAGCAATGATGGCCATCTTCCATGACATGATGCATGTGTACTTGGAAACCTATGTGGATGACATCCTAGTGAAGTCGAGGTCCAAGGAAGAACACCCTGCCATTTTAGCCAAGGTGTTGCAAAGGGCTAGGGAGTACAAACTGAAAATGAATCCGAAGAAATGCGTGTTCAGAGTTACATCAGGGAAATTACTTGGGTTTATAGTTAGTAAACAGGGGATTCAGATTGATCAGAATAAAGTAAAGGCCGTTATGGAAATGCCGCCGCCAAAGAACATCACCGAACTCGGAGGTTTGATTGGGCGCCTGCAATTTATCAGAAGATTTATACTTCAACATTCGCTGAGATGTCGCCAATTCTATGAATTGTTGAAGGCGGGAGCTAAGTTTGAATGGAATGAATAATGTCAGAAGGCCTACGGGGATCTTAAGGTTTATCTATCTAATCCCCCGGTTCTGTAACCTCCTGTCCCTAGGAAACCCCTAATTTTATACATTTCTATAATTGAGGACTCCCTAGGAGCTGTCCTAGCTCAAGTGGACGATGAAGGAAGGGAAAGGGCAGCATACTACCTGTCTAGATTGTTCAATCCAGTTGAATCTAAGTATACTGCAATAGAAAAGACATGTGCAGCGCTAGTGTGGGTAGCTCAGAAGCTCAAACACTACTTTCTTGCCCATGAGGTTAAGCTGATCTCTAGAATGGACCCCATTCGTTATCTCTTAGAAAAGCATGTTCTTTCTAGCAGATTAGCTCGCTGGCAGAGCTTTCTTTCTCAATTTGATATCACCTTCATTGTTCAGAAAGCGATCAAGGGATACGCGATTGCCGAACATCTCGCTCATTCTCCTATCTCTCGCACTGATTCAATCTCGGACGAGGTTCTGATGAACACTTGGTGGTACTTACTCATCTCCCCTTTTGGTCTCTTCATTTCGATGGTGCTCTCAATTCTCAGGACCGTGGAATCGGCGCCGTTCTCCTCACTCTGAAAGGAGTAATCACCCCCATCGCTTATCAACTTTCTTTTCCTGCAATGAATAATATAGCCGAGTATGAGGCTCTCCTTGCTGGACTGAAGCATGCCTACCTCATGGGCGCACGATACCTTAACATCATAGGAGATTCTCAATTGGTGCTGCATCAAGTTCTTTCCACGTATCGCACCCGTGACCCTAAACTCATGCCTTATCAAGATTTGGTCACGCTCTTGGCTAAGCAATTCTGCAAACTCATCTATATTCACACTCCTCGTTCTCAGAACATTCTGGTCGATGCATTGGCATCGCTTGCTTCTTCCCTTTCATTCCCTCTCAGTCGCGCCACTGAGACCATTGTGGTCCAGCGGTTGGACGCTCCTTCCATTCAAGATCCCTGGTTTGACAACCTTAGGAAGTCTATAGAAAGGAAAGTCGAGAGGGAGGATTTGAAAGAAGGTTCACTGACTGAGCTGGAGGAGATTATAGAAGAAGAGAAATTGTCGTGGTACCACGAGATAGAGAGGTATTGCAAGGATGGTTCCTTTCCCCAGGCGGCGAATGCTGAGCAGCGCAAGGCCATTGGAAGAGTCGCCGCCAGATACACGATTATTGCTAGAGAATTATATAGGCGGCCGCTCAATGGAGTTCTAATGAGGTGTTTGGATGACGATGAGGCTTGGAAGGTAGTAGAAGCCGCTCACTCTAGTGAGTGTGGGGGGCACGTAAATGGGCAGGCATTGGCGAAGAAGATTCTTAGGCAGGGCTATTACTGGTCAACCCTAGAAGAAGACTGTTCCACTTATGTTCGTAGGTGTCTTCAATGCCAACTTCATGCTGACGAAATCCATGCTCTGGCTTCGTCTCTCCATCCTCGTTCTGCTCCTTGGCCATTCTCCATGTGGGCTTTTGATATTGTATGCCCACTAGGTGATCCAAATTCTCAAGTCAAACAAAAATCTTTCATTCTGACAGCTACGGAGTACTTCACCAAGTGGGCGGAAGCTGAAGCTTATGCGGAAATCAAAGCCACCACAGTATGCCGCTTCATCCTCAAGAACATCATCTCGCGGTTTGGAGTGCCAAGTGATATCGTAACCGATAATGGGCCTCAATTTGCTTCTTAAGAACTTCAGGACCTCTATAAGAAATTTAATATTTCATTGTATCATTCATCACCATACTACCCTCAAGGTAACGGTCAAGCTGAGGCAACGAACAAAACCCTTCTTAAAATCATTAAGAAAACATGCGAGTCACACAAATTTGCTGATTGGGCCGACAAATTGGTAGAAGCTCTGTGGGCTTATCGCACCGCCATCCGTACTCCCACGGGGTAGACTCCTTTTGCTCTCACCTATGGGATGGAGGCAGTACTCCCGTACGAGATCTTGATCCCTTCCCTAAGAGTGCAGCTAGACAAAGAACTTAATCTCGACGAGCGTTGAGAGGCGTTGCTAGTCCAACTGGAACTCTTAGATGAGAAGAGGCTTAATGCGGCCAATCACGTCTCGGTTTATCAAAAACGTGTCTCGCGGCATTTTCAAAAGAAGGTTATTGAAAGAAAGTTTCAAGTGGGTAACATGATTTTGAAACGTAAATTTATCAGATCAGCAGGTCCTAGGTCTAAGCTGCAACCCAATTGGGAATGGCCGTTTGTAATTAAAGAAGTCTATCCTGGTAATGTATACCATCTTGTTAACGCGAGGGGGTGAAGAATTGTCAAATCCATGGAATAGGTTGTATTTAAAACATTTTTATCCATAGAGTCAAGCCAGCAACGGCTCGGTGGCGGGGTGTACCTCTACTTGATCACGAAGGGAGATCCCCAGTTCAACATTCACGCACTAAACGACCCCCCTGTGGTTCAGTTTTCATCTTTTGCGCAACACCGTTTCTCCCTTGGCCCTGCTTAGGGGAAAGTGAAAATCCTTGTTTTTCTCCTCTCTCGGCTGCAAATAGGGGCAAGTGGGGAATAAGGGGGGCGAGAACTGATCTAGACTCCCCAATAAAAAGAGATCTCAAATAGGGGCAGTCCATTATGACCTTATTCCGCATTCATGAGAGCAAGAAAATATAAAAGAAAAATATATAGAGAAACTGGGTAAAGTCAAAGACAAAGCTAAAAGCTCATTCAGAAGCTCGAAGCTCAAAAAGTCTAAATACCCCAAAACAATGAAACTAGGCATTACAAGAGTGGCAGTACAGTTTCCCCGCGGGACGTTATGAGCCCGGTCGTATGCGTGCCTAGAGCGGATGTAGGTTCGATGGCGGACACAAAGCCCCGGCGCAACATACCAAATTCTGTGAAAAGGGGTTGTCGTAAGACGAACTCAAGCCCTAAAAACCTCTATACATGTTGCCGACTTTTCTATCAAATTCTTTTCTTTTTTCAAGGAATGGATCCTACCCCGGGTATGGCCTCGGTAGAGGCACCGTTAAGTAGAATTGGACCCCGGTCGTGGGCGGTCACCCATAATGCACGTCGAGCTTGGGAGACCCCTAATGAGATATGAGGTTCCCCGTCGTCGGGTTTAAGCTGGTTTCAAAATTCATAAAATCAAATATTTTAATATTACAAAATCCAAAAAAAACAAATATTCTAAAGTCAAAAAAAATCAAATACTTCAAAATCAAAAAAAATCCAATATTTTAAAATTTCAAAAAAAATAAAAAAGTCAAATATTTTCAAAACCACAAAAAAGATTTTCATCATCATGATTTGCATTCATGCATTGCGTTCATTTTCATTTGTTATTTTGCCTATTTGATAAGGCTTACCCCTTGACCAAAAATCAAGAACTGGTCATTTTCAAACTTGCTACAGGCAAGGGGTTAAGCCTAAAACAGATTTCTTCTATTTTCTTTGTATGTGTGTGTGCAGGGACATGTTGAAATTAAAGGCTCAGTACTTCTGTCAGTAAACGGTCTTGTGGCGACTGTCCTATTCACTTCAACGGCCATAGTCAGACCGTCCAATTATTCACACAGATTCATTCAGACCGTTCCAATCTCAAGCTATTTCAAGGATATACGGCCCTGGTCTTGCCATCCCTGGAACGGTTGGTGTCTAATTAACCGTTTATTCAACCGAGCGGTCTGTGTGTGGCCGTGTTCATCCTGAGGTTATGTCCCAAACTCACTCAATCACATAAGAAAGGCCAAGCTCAAGTCAAACCAAATCATCAGCTTTATTCATTCATATGCCAAACCTTTCTAAGCATAAGTCTCTATATCAAGCATCATCAAGAAAAGAAAAATCACTCAATCCTCCGCTGGACATCCCCGCGGGGACGTATCTCTCTCAACTCCCACACATAAGTCTGGCGTGTCACTGAAATCTCTGCAACCTCTACTGGAAGGGTAAGCACCCTGCTAACCTTCCACACGATCATGGCACTCCTGACCGCCTGTTCGTCCTCCTCCGTCCCGATCCTCCTGTTGTCCCCTGTGGTTCTGGAGTTTTGATGATGACAAATATTATGTCTCATTATGTTTACATGTACATCCTTGATGATATAATCCTGATGTATTATGAGAAACTGTCAGAACAGGTTTAAGAATGACTCTCAGGTCATGAAGTCAATTCAAGTCAAAAGTCAACCAGTGACAGGTAAGATCAGTGCACAGTCCGATCTGGTAATGCTCTGTCTACTCTTAGATCTGTACATATGCTATTTCCTGTACAGAAATGTTGGTGCATGTGATAAGCCAATGCATTTCAAGTCTCTCGTGCATTTTCAAGTCTATACACTTGTTATCTGCATTCACTGCATCGGTGCATTCATTGAGCATGTGTGCATGTCTGCACATTCCTTAGTGGCTTCCTTAGTGGCTAGCCTGTACAACCTCAGGTTGATTCATTTGATCAAGTGTATACAGCCACAGCCAATACTCTGTTGGGTCCCGTGAGGTGTAAACGGATCTAGAAGGGGGGGGTTGAATAGATCCTATCAAAAGTTTTGGCCTATTTAAAAACTCTTAGCTAGCGGAAGCTTAAACCACTCTTATAAAGTGAATGAATCACTTAGGCACAATGCTCAGCGGGATTAAGTAGAGTGGCTCAAATGAAAAGACTTGAATTACAAGCTATGAAACGTCCACACTTCTTTAAGTGAATTACAAAGCATAACACATAGATGAACATGCAATAGCTTGCAACAACCGTGTGTGTGTGTGTATGCTATGTTGATCACTCAAAGTGCATATGTGTGTGAGCAATATAACCAAGTGTGGAAGCACACGAACCTGCGAATAGGGTTAGAAGATATAGATCAATCACACACAATAAACAACCCACAACACAGGGATTTTTAAGGTGGTTCAGTTGCAACCCCGCAACCTACGTCCACCCCTCACCAAAACCCGGTGAGGCTTCCTTGCTGACTCACAGCTTGACCCGGGCACACGCCCCAAACCACAGAACAGAGAAAACTCTCTTTCTGTCTTCCTACACACAAAGCCGGCAGGGACGGCTACACCGCAGATCGGAGAACTCCCGATTGCCTTCCTACTAACCACCTGGTAGGGACGTCAACCGCAAATTGGAACACCCTCCAATTGCCTTCCTACTAACCACCTGGTAGGGACGAATCACAACTTCAATGTTTAACAATATTGAAAGTAAAACAGATGTGAAGGAATTAAAACAAGAGATTGAGTAAGAAGGAATTGGCCCTTGTATCGATATGCTTTGTTGATCAGCAGCAGGGATCTCTTCTTCTTGCAAATCAATCTTCTTGTAATAATCCTTGAATGGATGATTGTTCTTCACGGAGTACTGTTCATATGAACAGTAACTGTTCTTCCAATCTCTTCTCTTGATCTTCTCTCTTTGATCTCTTTGATTGGATGAAGAAATGAATAGATGCTACCTTGATCCTTGCTTCCTTCTTCACAGATCTTGGAAGATGATTTCTTTGATATGAGCTTGAATACCTTGGATTGGATGAAGATGTTCTTCACGGAGTACTGTTCACGTGAACAGTAACTCGAACTCCTCTTGCTTTGAACACCCCTTTGAAGCCTCCTTTGATCTTCCCTCTTATCCTTACTTGCTTCTACTCTTTCTTGGAGGATGCTGGATTGAGATATGAGCTTGAATCACCTTGAATTGATGGAGAGGATATTGGATGTAGCTTTGATCTTCTTTGATCCTCTTGAGTTGATGAAGAGGTGTATGGATGTAGCTTTGATCACCTTTGCAAGCCTTGATTGCTTCTTGCTTGATTGGAGGTTGCTTGGCTTCAGATCTCACCTTGAATCACCTTGGAAGGATGAAGAAGTTCTGCTCGAAACACTGTTCACGGAGGTGCTACAGTGCTCTCGAAATGGCCTCCCTTGATTCACTTCATCAACTCCATCAACTAGAGTTTCTAACCCTCTTGTAATGGTTTTATAGACTTTGAATGGTCTATAAACAAGCCCCAGACCAGATCCACAAATCATGGGAAGTTAGGTGAGGTTTGATTAAACAAAACCATGGAAAGGGGCTAGCCACGAGGGGGATTTCGAGGTCAAACTTGGTTGGCTCGGGGCTGGCGATCGACCTAAGGTTCCTGGCGGTCGACCGCTACTGTAAAACTTTCATTCGGGTGATCCCTGGGAATTTCGGTCGACCGCCACTGGCTGGCGGTCGACCGCCAGCTGTCAGAATTGCAGCTGGACGGTCCCTGGCTGGGGCGGTCGACCGCCCCTATGCTGGCGGTCGACCGCCAGCTGGGTAGAGCCCGGGTCACCCCGGGTCGGTCCGTTGGCCGCACCAGCTCCGTCGCTTGAGTCCGTTAGCCGCCCCTTCATGTTCATGGCATCGCGCTTGATAGTCTTGAACGTATCAACGCAGTCTTTAGCTTTGGATTCTCTTGGCTATACTTCTTTGTGCATTGACCTTGGATTTGGAACATGTAAACCAAGTGTTTGAACCTTGATCATCTTGGATGAATGCTCGGACCTTGTAGAAGCTTGCTTCCTTTCTTGGACGCGTTCCTTTCATCGTGCCAACTTCATTCCAGTCATTCACCATCCAATGGTTTATCACATGACAAGAGTTCTTCTTCCTTAGCTTTCACCTTGACATCTTCACTCCATTTCTTTTGGCTTAGCTCAACGAGCTTTCACCTTTGACATATGGCTTATCTTGTTGAGCTTCTATCTTGCTGAGCTTCCACTTTGTATCTTGAGTGATCTTTTGCACTTGCATCTTGAGTCTTGAGTGATTTGTTGCACTTCCTTTCCACTTTGCATCTTGAGTGATCTTGGCGCCTTTGGATCTATCTTGATTTCTGTGCGGCCAATTGGTTAAGCGTTGCAAGCCATTCTTGATATGTTGAATTGGCAATATGATGACCTGAAATGTATGCAAATGGATTTTATCAAATGCATAGCAAAAGCATAATAAATAGCAAAATGACTCTAAGGACATACATCATCAAAGCACTAGAAATGAGTCATAGTTGAGTCATAGTTGGAATCACATCAAAACAATAGAACCAATCATTAGTTGAGTCATAGTTGGACATCATCAAAACAATAGAAACACTCACGTTCCACACATGCCCAACTTGAGCACAACATTCTCCCAACATTCTCCCCCTTTTTGATGATGGCAACTATGAGTCATAAAAAGATTCAAGAACATTCAAGAACACTATGACATGCATATGGCTCATCCAAATCGACTACACACAAAGAATACCAAAATCTTTGAAATGGCTCAACCCATGCATATGGCTCAACCAAATCGCCATATGGCTCAACCAAATCTTCTCCCCCTTTGCCATCAGCAAGAAGGGAGCAGCAAGAAGAAATCAAATCTTTTCCCTTTTTTGCATTTGTGAGACCAATGAATGAGATCAAGTATGCCAACATGGTCCAATAGAAGAGATAGACAAGACAGCCATAAAGTAATTTTGACTTCAGATTTTTCAATTTTTAGAGGTTTTCAAGATTTTAACTTTTTATGTTTTTAGGATTTTCAAAGAAATACATGGGAATGCAAGATGCAAGACATATGTGCAATGCAAGGATGATCAAAACATGAGAATGCAAATATGTATGCATGAGCACAAAATGATTTCTCCCAATTATGTATGCATGAAGTGATCACAGATGTGCATAGATGAAGTAGAGCATGTGAATGCAAAGAGTGCAATGTGTGATATGCTCTAAAATGAATAAAACCATGCTATGCAACCCCTTGCTCACAAGATGACATGTACCTCTCATTCTTCTTCCCTTATATATGATGCTCACCAAACCACAATGCAAACAGCATCACAATGCAAACACTTACAAGAATATATGCAAACATTCTTCCCCTATATGATGAATGACTCACCAAGTCACCAAGCCTTCTCCCCCTATAGAAATGAATGCAACCTTTCTCCTCCTATCTAAATGAATGAACAAATTATGTAGGAAGCTGAGGGAAAGAGGAGTATAGAGCAAACCATTATAAGCAACTAGAAACATGTCGTGATGAATATGTATGGTTCAAAGCTAATGAATTCTGAATTTACAAGAGAATTTGAAAAACAGCTATATCCATGGTTTAATAGAAGTGAACCAAAAGTGCATGCTCTAGCAATGGTAATCCTCCATTGTCTTACACAGCCATATTCATAATCGTCATCGGGAAAAGCACAACTTGTATTGAGGTTAAACAACCATGACAAATATACGGAATACTTTGATTCAACATATTTTCCATAATCTTCTGCAATGAAGGTCATATCATTAGACTCATATTTTACGAGCAATCGAGTCTAAGTCATACCTTCTAGCCGTAAGAATACACGTTGTTTAGACGCCCGTATTCCTATGTATTCGGTAAAACTGACTGTTATGCTTCATAGTGAACAGAGATAGCTGAAATCACCTCATGACATATCTGATCTCATATCTTTAATGAGGAGATATATTTCTCAGCAATTTAGCCATAGCTCTACCTTGAGTCTAAGCTATAGATAACAAAGATAACAAAGGCACTTCATGACATATCTATCCTCATTTCCTTGATGAGAAGACATGTTTCTCAGTGACCTAATGTCATTGCTTTGTCTAAAGTTTTTCCTTTATGAATTCCAATATGTCAAGTTGTTTAAAAATAATACGAGACTATAGCAACTCAACCAACTTGACTATGACATTTGAATTTTCAGATTTCAGAAAGATCATTCAAATCACAACATGCAACCTCTAGTTAAAGTCTATTAAAGACTACGTGACATAGATGATTTCAAAAACATATTTATCAGAATTTCAAAGAAATCATTAAATCTGAACCATTGTTATTTGATGGACAATCATCAGTGCATATAATAGAAAGCTCTTACACCATTATCAGACAATTACCCAAGAATGTTCAGATTGCAAGACTCCCCCTTAGGATGTGCATGGAATAGCTAGATCACTTATGAGATGGGCAAAAAGAAATATGCATGAATGCTATGACCCGACTCATGGTTGTACACTTATTAAATGCAACATAATGAATATGAAACATATGCACGAATGCCTTAAGAAAATAACTCCCCCTAGCTATACGGCCTATATGCGATAGTGACGTATGGTACTTGGCGGAGGTGAAACCTCACGCATATTGAGTGCTTCCAGATAAGCATTGCCTGCCTGTCCATACATCAACATTTGATATACCATGGCCATGCAAGAATGTTATGATGTAAAATGATTCAAGCTAGGTTGATGTTGACTCCCCCTGAATACATGCAAGGGTTGGCAATGAACTATGCATCCTAAGATTTATGTGAATACACATTGCAATGACGATGCTGCAAAATGATTGTGCATTATCATTTGTCTTCTAAACATGATGTGCATTAAGGTATGTGTGATTATGAGATGATGCAAACACAAATCATTCACAATAGATTTTGAACTGAATGCAATATGATGATGATGATGCCAATAGACTCCCCCTTTGAGCAGTGCTAACATGAATAATGAGTTGAAAATGCAGCCATGGTACGCATCATCAAAACCAAAGTCCAAGAATTTCATATGGCTGAAAGCAAGACTTAAGCAACTCATCATCACATCAACTTCATCAGCATAACAAGTTTTTCATGAGTTAAATGGCTGAAATCAAGTATGGTGTGAGCAAATTATCTAGCTCAAGAGTTATTCTCACACCATGGGGGTTTTGCATTTCAAAGAGCAATTCAATTTGCAGAATTTAATGACATTTGGCAGACTTATGATGCACTATCTACATGTTAGGACTAAACATGCAAGATGATTGAAATTAAAAGGTTTATGTACATACCTGTGTCTTGAGCTTTTATTTACCTGACCATTCATTTGTTCAGCTCCAAGGCATCCTGCACCCAAAATTCTTATTTGGAATTTTTAGGTACCCAAGCTTGCTTGGGTCCTTGTGGGTTAGCAACAGGTTTAGCATCTTGACTCATCTTTTTCAAGGCAATCAAATCATCTTCCCTCATTGTATGACAACCATACATCTCATGCCCATTTTTACCACAGTAGAAACCACGCACAAAAGATTGATTATCCTTTTTATGTTCATGTGCATGTGCATGTGGCCTATACTTTTGTGGGCGAGCATGATTCTTACCTTTCATGGTATGAGGGTGGTGTCTTTCTTTCTTTCCTTGTTCTTTCACTTGCTGTCCTGCTCTAAGCTCATCATTTCTCAAGATAAAATAATCATGCACAGTGTGACCATGTCTACCATAATAATAACAACGGACATTCTTTTTGTGGAAAACATGATATTTAGCATTGAGCATGTTATGGTGCATGTTTGGATGAGAATGCTGAATTTTACTTTTCTTTCGAGCAGTATGCCCTTTTTGGTGACCACATGAAGTGGTGGCTTCCGGTGAGCTAGAATCTTGGATTTGGGTAAACATTGACAGGAAATCATTCAAACCTTGAATTTCATTTTCAAGTGAGGAAATGTGCTGTTTAGATTCAATAAGGCCCTCTTCGCATGCTGCCAATTGCTCATTGAGCATGGCATTTACTGCTTTAAGATTTTGATTTTGTTGTTCTAAAGCATGCAAAGTTTCAGAGTGATCTTCAATAACAAATTTACCTTTTTCATGTGCAGCCAGTTTTTCATGCAATTCTTCTTCAACTTCTTCATGTTCAATTTTCTTTTCCAACAACTCTCTATTCTCTTCTTTTAGAGAATCAATCAGTTTTTGTTGCCATTCAAGATCATCATGGAGACCAGCATTTATGTTTCTCAAGAATGAACATTTTTCACATGCAAAATTAACAGAGCATGAAACAGAATTTTTATTTTCTTCAATCAACCTCTCATCATGAATAAGCCCATCGGCCATAGTTTGATCATTAGAGATTGCCTTAGGTTGGTTTTGAAGTTTTATTACAATTTCTTTCAATCTAGTGATTTCATCATGAAGATTTTCATTTTCTTCCCTTAGACATGCAATGCTTTGTTTATGCGTAACTAGATCAACTGAGAGAGTGTTGTTGAGCTCTTTAAAAATAGAACACTTTTTACAAATCGAGCTTTCATTTTGGTTTATTTTCTTGAGATCCTTTTTCAAATTTTTATTTTCTGATTTGACCTTTTTATATTGAGTAATCAACTCATCATAGGATTCCATAAGTTCTTCAAAAGTGAATTCCTCAGAATCAGAATTTACCTGTGATGAGGATGCATTGCTGGACTGTTCTGCACGGTCGGCCATGAAGCATTCTTGTTCTTGTTCCTTCCCTTCATGGATTTTCACCAACTTGTCCAATACTTGCTTGGCTGTGCTGCAAGAAGACACAAGATGAGTTAGTCTTAGATCAACTGCAGCTGTAATTAAGTTATATGCAAGATGATTATCATTGTGTTTGGTCTCATGTTCGGCTAACCAATCAATTGAATTTGATGGAAGCTCATGAGGACCATTGTATATAAGAGTCCACAATTGTGGATCTATGGAGCTAACATAAATGAACATTCTTCCAACCCATGTAGAAAAATCTGAACCATCATAAATGGGTGGAGAAGCCATCGAAGCAAGTGTAGCATGTGAATCCATTTAAGTAACAAACACCGGGATCTTTCCCTGCAGATCGTTGGATCTAGGAATGACAGAGCTTAGCTCTGATACCACTTGTTGGGTCCCGTGAGGTGTAAACAGATCTAGAAGGGGGGGGTTGAATAGATCCTATCAAAAGTTTTGGCCTATTTAAAAACTCTTAGCTAGCGAAAGCTTAAACCACTCTTATAAAGTGAATGAATCACTTAGGCACAATGCACAGCGGAATTAAGCAGAGTGGCTCAAATGAAAAGACTTGAATTACAAGCTATGAAACGTCCACACTTCTTTAAGTGAATTACAAAGCATAACACATAGATGAACATGCAATAGCTTGCAACAACCGTGTGTGTGTGTGTGTATGCTATGTTGATCACTCAAAGTGCATATGTGTGTGAGCAATATAACCAAGTGTGGAAGCACACGAACCTGCGAATGGGGTTAGAAGATATAGATCAATCACACACAATAAACAACCCACAACACAGGGATTTTTAAGGTGGTTCAGTTGCAACCCCGCAACCTACGTCCACCCCTCACCAAAACCCGGTGAGGCTTCCTTGCTGACTCACAGCTTGACCCGGGGACACGCCCCAAACCACAGAACAGAGAAAACTCTCTTTCTGTCTTTCTACACACAAAGCCGGCAGGGACGGCTACACCGCAGATCGGAGAACTCCCGATTGCCTTCCTACTAACCACCTAGTAGGGACGTCAACCGCAAATTGGAACACCCTCCAATTGCCTTCCTACTAACCACCTGGTAGGGACGAATCACAACTTCAATGTTTAACAATATTGAAAGTAAAACATATGTGAAGGAATTAAAACAAGAGATTGAGTAAGAAGGAATTGGCCCTTATATCGATATGCTTTGTTGATCAGCAGCAGGGATCTCTTCTTCTTGCAAATCAATCTTCTTGTAATCACCCTTGAATGGATGATTGTTCTTCACGGAGTACTGTTCATGTGAACAGTAACTGTTCTTCCAATCTCCTCTCTTGATCTTCTCTCTTTGATCTCTTTGATTGGATGAAGAAATGAATAGATGCTACCTTGATCCTTGCTTCCTTCTTCACAGATCTTGGAAGATGATTTCTTTGATATGAGCTTGAATACCTTGGATTGGATGAAGATGTTCTTCACGGAGTACTGTTCACGTGAACAGTAACTCGAACTCCTCTTGCTTTGAACACCCCTTTGAAGCCTCCTTTGATCTTCTCTCTTAGCATTACTTACTTCTACTCTTTCTTGGAGGATGCTGGATTGAGATATGAGCTTGAATCACCTTGAATTGATGGAGAGGATATTGGATGTAGCTTTGATCTTCTTTGATCCTCTTGAGTTGATGAAGAGGTGTATGGATGTAGCTTTGATCACCTTTGCAAGCCTTGATTGCTTCTTGCTTGATTGGAGGTTGCTTGGCTTCAGATCTCACCTTGAATCACCTTGGAAGGATGAAGAAGTTCTGCTCGAAACACTGTTCACGGAGGTGCTACAGTGCTCTCGAAATGGCCTCCCTTGATTCACTTCATCAACTCCATCAACTAGAGTTTCTAACCCTCTTGTAATGGTTTTATAGACTTTGAATGGTCTATAAACAAGCCCCAGACCAGATCCACAAATCATGGGAAGTTAGGTGAGGTTTGATTAAACAAAACCATGGAAAGGGGCTGGCCACGAGGTGGATTTCGAGGTCAAACTTGGTTGGCTCGGGGCTGGCGATCGACCTAAGGTTCTTAGCGGTCTACCGCTACTGTAAAACTTTCATTCGGGTGATCCCTGGGAATTTCGGTCGACCGCCACTGGCTGGAGGTCGACCGCCAGCTGTCAGAACTGCAGCTGGATGGTCCCTGGCTGGGGCGGTCGACCGCCCCTATGCTGGCGGTCGACCGCCAGCTGGGTAGAGCCCGGGTCACCCCGGGTCGGTCCGTTGGCCGCACCAGCTCCATCGCTTGAGTCCGTTAGCCGCCCGTTCATGTTCATGGCATCTCGCTTGATAGTCTTGAACGTATCAACGCAGTCTTTAGCTTTGGATTCTCTTGGCTATACTTCTTTATGCATTGACCTTGGATTTGGAACATGTAAACCAAGTGTTTGAACCTTGATCATCTTGGATGAATGCTCGGACCTTGTAGAAGCTTGCTTCCTTTCTTGGACGCGTTCCTTTCATCGTGCCAACTTCATTCCAGTCATTCACCATCCAATGGTTTATCACATGACAAGAGTTCTTCTTCCTTAGCTTTCACCTTGACATCTTCACTCCATTTCTTTTGGCTTAGCTCAACGAGCTTTCACCTTTGACATATGGCTTATCTTGTTGAGCTTCTATCTTGCTGAGCTTCCACTTTGTATCTTGAGTGATCTTTTGCACTTGCATCTTGAGTCTTGAGTGATTTGTTGCACTTCCTTTCCACTTTGCATCTTGAGTGATCTTGGCGCCTTTGGATCTATCTTGATTTCTGTGCGGCCAATTGGTTAAGCGTTGCAAGCCATTCTTGATATGTTGAATTGGCAATATGATGACCTAAAATGTATGCAAATGGATTTTATCAAATGCATAGCAAAAGCATAATAAATAGCAAAATAACTCTAAGGACATACATCATCAAAGCACTAGAAATGAGTCATAGTTGAGTCATAGTTGGAATCACATCAAAACAATAGAACCAATCATTAGTTGAGTCATAGTTGGACATCATCAAAACAATAGAAACACTCACGTTCCACACATGCCCAACTTGAGCACAACATTCTCCCAACATACTCTCCATGCATATACAATGTCTGCACGTTATTAAGTCTGTACAGAGTCATGCTGCATAAACATAAAGTCTGTACAGAGTCTTGCTACGTCTTGTGCATGGATCATTAAAGTCTATACATTGTTTGTTCAACACACACACGAAGTCAGTACAGCCTTTGCATTGCACTTAAAGTCTGCGCATGGTTGCTTTGAAGCTTTATCAAGTCTATACATTCTTCACTGTAAAGTCTGTACATTGTCTAGCGTCTCACTCAGCGTCTAAGTGAGTGTGAACATTGCATCGCTAAGTCTATACAATTCATCATCTCATGCAGCGTCTTTCAAGTCTATACATTGTAAGACCAAGTCTGTGCATGCATCATCTCTGCAGCATCTCTATGTGCAAGTCTATACATTGTCTGGGTGCATAACACAAGTCTATACATCGCCACTTGGCTCGTGACTTAGTCAGTGCACCCGTGCATACATAAGTCTGTATAGCACTGTGTTCACATGCTTCAAAGTCTATACATCGTGTGCTTCGAGCATTCAAGTCTGTACACTGGTGTCGGCATCTGCTTTATCAAGTCTATACAGACTTAGCGAAAGCTTAGCAAGTCTGTACACTGGTGTCGTCTACTGCAGGCACAGCAAGTCTGTACATTGGTTTCTCATGCACGTAAACATCAAGTCTATAGACTCCCTTGTTTCATGTCTATACATTCGGTTGTTTCATGCATACACAAGCACTTAATGTCTGAACATTCATCGGTCAAGTCTGTACATGCTTTATCGTTGCCTTCATAAAGTCTGTACAATCCTTTCAATGCATATGAAGTCTACACATTCCCTGAACCAACTCTGTACATCCCTCTAATATCTTTTTATGACTGCTTGATAGGTACATCCTTCGAGAAGAAAGATGTCTGGGCACGTAATCCGAGGTTAGCACCTGGCACGTGATCCGAGGATAAAGAGGGCACAAGCCCTGCACACGCCCTAGCTGCTGCTATATATATGTAGCTTCTTCCTCATGAGAAGATGGATCGAGATAGAAGAAGAGAGCAGCAGAGAGGCAGAGAGCAGAAGAAGAAGGAGAAGAAAGAAGTTGCAGAAGAAGAAAAGAAAAGAAGAGCAGAGAGAGTAGGAAGAAAAAGAAGAAGAGTGAAGATAGACTGAGAGCTCGTGAAGAAGAAGAAAAAGAGAAAGAGAGATAGAGTGAGGGTTCATGAAGAAGAAGAAAAAGGATTCATCAGAAGATCTATTCACTGGCATTTGGATCAAATCCAAGCCAGACTTGCTCCTGCGAGAGCTACATTTTGCATTACATTTCCAGCTTTCTAATTGCTGTATTTTTATTTATTATTTTTTACTTTACACTTCCTTGGCTTGTTCTCTTCCGATTCCCTTGTTTGGGATCGGGTTTCCCTCTGGGTTTCAGAGGAAGGGAGATATGTTCTCCGGTCTGCTAGTGACAGGCCGTCACTAGTGTTTCCCTCTGGGTTTCAGAGGAAGGGAGTCTCTGACTCCGGGTTTGTAGGTAGTGGTTGCTACCTGTGGGTTCCCTCCTGGTCTGGAGGAAGAGAGACTTCGGTCTCTGGTTGCCAGTGACTGGGTGTCACTGGTGGTTCCCCTCCGGTTTGGAGGAAGAGAGGCGTTAGTCTCTGGTTTGCTAGTGACAGTGTGTCACTAGTGGTTCCCTCCGGTTTGGAGGAAGAGGGGAGGTTGTTCCCTTGGTCAAGCTGTTAGGCAGCACCTATTGCAGACTGAGTCTGCGGTTCTAGCGTTAGCTAGTGGAAGCCTCACTCCGGTTTGGAGTGAGGGGTGGATGTAGGTCTGTGGACCGAACCACCTAAATAATTATTTGTGCCATGGTTTGGCTTGTGCGTTTGCTCCTTGTCTTCTATCTCCCCTTCACAGGTTATGCATGGTTGATTTGTTGTGATTTCCTTGGGAGCTTATATGATTGTGAAGTGTTTGTTCTTTCGCTCAGAATAATTAGAACTCATTTGTGAGTCTGAGCTTCTCTGTCCATGGTTGTGATAAGAGAGCAGTTCAGTTGATTCCTAACTAATTGTCTCTGATTGGTTTTAATCTGGGCATTTTGGAAGTGGGATACATTCACCCCCTTTGTATCCATCGCACCGATCCTATCATTTGGTATCAGAGCAGGTGTCTGCATAGAAGGTCCAGTGACCTGCAGATCCGATCCTGCAGTCTTCGGTGCTATTTCGCTTTTGGTGGATTCTTATCGATTGATTTGTGCGTTGAACCTATTTACTATCTGCCTTAATGGCTCATCCTTTTGCGTTTGATGGTTTTAATTTTAGTAATTGGGTTGGTGGCCTATGCGTTTATATAAATTCCATTGACCCTAATCTATGGAGTTTGGTTTTCAAAGGCCCACACCAATTACCTCATGATAAGACCATATGGTCTAGAGAGGACAGGATAAAAGACAGGGAGAATTCTAATGTCTTTAACATTCTGAGAAACTCAGTTAATATTGAAAAGTTTCCATGTGTTGCAGGATGCAAGTCTAGGAAGGAGATAATTGACAAAATAAACACCATCTATAAGGAACAAGTTGGAGTTTGTATGATGGCTGATCGAAGGGATCAGACTGAAGATGAGTCTCAATCCCAGGTAAATTCTGAGACCGAGGATATTAGCTCTGATGATTTAGTTGTCATGCATGAGCATCTACTCGATAAATGTGAAAGAGTTAAATCAGAAAAGAGAAAATTAAGAAAAGAGAAAAATGCTGAAATTACAAGTCTAAAGGCTGAAAATAAAAATCTAAAATCTGAATTGAAGGAATTGATTGAAGAATTACATTCTGATGATAATGTACAGAAAAACTCAATCACTTCCTTGAAAAAAGAAAATGATTCTCTACTGACTCAGAAGAAGGAAACTGATAAATTAAAAGACAAGCTGATTGAAGAAAACATCTATATGAAGGAACAAAATAAAAAGCTAATGGGTCTTAACACTGTTTTCTCTAAAAGATGGCTTGCGGTTGAAAAAGAAAAATCAGTTCTGAAAGAAAAGGAAACAAATAATGAAATAAAGCTTCAAAGGGAAAATGAAACACTGAAAAGTTTAAATGATGCTTTGCAACAACAAGTAATCCTTTGTGAATCTAAGCTATCGAAGTGTGAAGTGAGCATTACTTCTCTAAACTCTGAAATTCAAGATCTCTGGAATGGTTGGTGTCTAATTAACTGTTTATTCAACCGAGCGGTCTGTGTGTGGCCGTGTTCATCCTGAGGTTATGTCCCAAACTCACTCAATCACATAAGAAAGGCCAAGCTCAAGTCAAACCAAATCATCAGCTTTATTCATTCATATGCCAAACCTTTCTAAGCATAAGTCTCTATATCAAGCATCATCAAGAAAAGAAAAATCACTCAATCCTCCGCTGGACATCCCCGCGGGGACGTATCTCTCTCAGCTCCCACACATAAGTCTGGGGTGTCACTGAAATCTCTGCAACCTCCGCTGGAAGGGTAAGCACCCTGCTAACCTTCCACATGATCATGGCACTCCTGACTGCCTATTCGTCCTCCTCCGTCCCGATCCTCTTGTTGTCCCATGTGGTTCTGGAGTTTTGATGATGACAAATATTATGTCTCATTATGTTTACATGTACATCCTTGATGATATAATCCTGATGTATTATGAGAAACTGTCAGAACAGGTTTAAGAATGACTCTCAGGTCATGAAGTCAATTCAAGTCAAAACTCAACCAGTGACAGGTAAGATCAGTGCACAGTCCGATCTGGTAATGCTCTGTCTACTCTCAGATCTGTACATATGCTATTTCCTGTACAAAAATGTTGGTGCATGTGATAAGCCAATGCATTTCATGTCTCTCGTGCATTTTCAAGTCTATACACTTGTTATCTGCATTCACTGCATCGGTGCATTCATTGAGCATGTGTGCATGTCTGCACATTCCTTAGTGGCTTCCTTAGTGGCTAGTCTGTACAACCTTAGGTTGATTCATTTGATCAAGTCTATACATCCACAGCCAGTACTCTTCATCCATATACAATGTCTACACGTTATTAAGTCTGTACAGAGTCATGCTGCATAAACATAAAGTCTGTACAGAGTCTTGTTGCGTCTTGTGCATGGATCATTAAAGTCTATACATTATTTGTTCAACACACACACGAAGTCAGTACAGCCTTTGCATTGCACTTAAAGTCTGCACATGGTTGCTTTGAAGCTTTATCAAGTCTATACATTCTTCACTATAAAGTCTGTACATTGTCCAGCGTCTCACTCAGCGTCTAAGTGAGTGTGAACATTGCATCGCTAAGTCTATACAATGCATCGTCTCATGCATCGTCTTTCAAGTCTATACATTGTAAGACCAAGTCTGTGCATGCATCATCTCTGCAGCGTCTCTATGTGGAAGTCTATACATTGTCTGGGTGCATAACACAAGTCTATACATTGCCACTTGGCTCGTGGCATAGTCAGTGCATCCATGCATACATAAGTCTGTACAGCGCTGTGTTCACATGCTTCAAAGTCTATACATCGTGTGCTTCGAGCATTCAAGTCTGTACACTGGTGTCGTCGTCTGCTTTATCAAGTCTATACAGACTTAGCGAAAGCTTAGCAAGTCTGTACACTGGTGTCGTCTATTGCAGGCACAGCAAGTCTGTATATTGGTTTCTCATGCACGTAAACATCAAGTCTATACACTCCCTTGTTTCATGTCTATACATTCGGTTGTTTCATGCATACACAAGCACTTAATGTCTGAACATTCATCGGTCAAGTCTGTACATGCTTTAGCGTTGCCTTCATAAAGTCTGTACAATCCTTTCAATGCATACGAAGTCTACACATTCCATGAACCAACTCTGTACATCCCTCTAATATCTTCTTATGACTGCTTGACAGGTACATCCTTTGAGAAGAAAGATGTCTGGGCACGTGATCCGAGGTTGGCACCTGGCACGTGATCTGAGGATAAAGAGGGCACAAGCCCTTCACATGCCCTAGCTGCTGCTATATATATGTAGCTTCTTCCTTAGGAGAAGATGGATCGAGATAGAAGAAGAGAGCAGCAGAGAGGCAGAGAGTAGAAGAAGAAGAAGAAGAAAGAAGTTGTAGAAGAAGAAAAGAAAAGAAGAGCAGAGAGAGTAGGAAGAAAAAGAAGAAGAGCAAAGATAGACTGAGAGCTCGTGAAAAAGAAGAAAAAGAGAAAGAGAGATAGAGAGAGGGTTCGTGAAGAAGAAGAAAGAGGATTCATCAGAAGATCTGTTCACTGGCATTTGGATCAAATCCAAGCCAGACCTGCTCCTACGAGAGCTACATTTTGCATTGCATTTCCAGCTTTCTGATTGCTATATTTTCGTTTCTTATTTTTTACTTTACACTTCCTTGGCTTGTTCTCTTCCGATTCCCTTGTTTGGGATCGGGTTTCCCTCTGGGTTTCAGAGGAAGGGAGATATGTTCTCCGGTCTGCTAGTGACGGGCTGTCACTAGTGTTTCCCTCTGGGTTTCAGAGGAAGGGAGTCTCTGACTCCGGGTTTGCTGGTAGTGGTTGCTACCTATGGGTTCCCTCCTGGTCTGGAGGAAGAGAGACTTCGGTCTCTGGTTGCCAGTGACTGGGTGTCACTGGTGGTTCCCCTCTGGTTTGGAGGAAGATAGGCGTTAGTCTCTGGTTTGCTAGTGACAGTGTGTCACTAGTGGTTCCCTCCGGTTTGGAGGAAGAGGGGAGGTTGTTCCCTTGTCAAGCTGTTAGGCAGCACCTATTGCAGACTGAGTCTGCGGTTCTAGCGTTAGCTAGTGGAAGCCTCACTCCGGTTTGGAGTGAGGGGTGGATGTAGGTCTGTGGACTGAACCACCTAAATAATTATTTGTGCCGTGGTTTGGCTTGTGCGTTTGCTCCTTGTCTTCTATCTCCCCTTCACAGGTTATGCATGGTTGATTTGTTGTGATTTCCTTGGGAGCTTATATGATTGTGAAGTGTTTGTTCTTTCGCTCAGAATAATTAGAACTCATTTGTGAGTCTGAGCTTCTCTGTCCATGGTTGTGATAAGAGAGTAGTTCAGTTGATTCCTAACTAATTGTCTCTGATTGGTTTTAATCTGGGCATTTTGGAAGAGGGATACATTCACCCCCCTCTGTATCCATCGCACCGATCCTATCACCTCCTCGTCTGTAGTGCAGGAAGGTGGGGTAGTGCTGGAAGTATGGTCTTGGGTAGTCCAACCTGTAGGTAGCACCGGTGCGGGCTATACATCGCCAGTACAGTGTCGCTCACGAGCCTCAGATCCAAGCTTGGCCTCCTAGGTACCCTGACAATAGTGTCGTGGAGGAAGTCAGGGCGCATCACGAATCAATCCAGGGGTAATCTGTTGATGTACAGTCACCACTCGTCCCTGGTCTTCTTCTCTGCTGTCCTGCACTCTACTTGTGGGAAGAACCTGAAGGTGCCACCTATAAAGAAGAGGGGGTGGCTCCCGAAGATCCGGCTAGCTGAAGTGACATCCTCCCTATGGATGAATTTCATCCTAACACCCATCCAGCACTCTAAAAGTATCATGGAGCCAAAGAGAGGACCTCCTAGAGCTGCTGAGGTATGGCCCTCGTACAAATAGGCAAGGATGGCCTGGGAGATAGAAAGACCCTGCCACAGACCACTGATGGTGCTAAGGATAGGAGTATCTAACACGTGGTCAGCAGAGGGGAACAGGATGGCCCCGCACAGGCAGATAGACGCGGCCTTGGCTATGGCCTCGTACCGCCCACATTTATTCCTACAACGAGCAACTACCCACTGGCTAAGGGGAAGATGGATCTGGTGTGGGCCTATGAAGGTGAGGATGTCCCTGCTATCAGGTATAAACCCTCCCAAGATAAGGCTAGGTTCTACCGGGGCTACAATATGACACACTAAGTCCTCCTCGCCCGCCTTAGACCTAGGAAGGGAGAGATAGGTTTCTACCTCCTCTAGTAGGATGGTGGCCTCAAAAGATGAGAAAATGAGCGTGTGGGTCTGAGGGTGCCATATTTCTACCAGGGCTAAGATGCTATGCCAGTCTAAGGACAACTTCGGGTAATTTTGGCCTAGTACCAAGAGTGGGTGTAGGTGCCAAGACTTCAGGATGGATATCACTCCTAGGGGCAATGCACGGACCATGGGAGCCATCCACTTCAAAGTGGAATAGCTCTTGGAGCCAGGGAGAAGCTGAGATGGAGGGAAAGAAAAGGAGAAGGAGAAAGAGAGGAAGAAAGTGTAAGTGAATTAATAAATTGACTTGAATGAAATCATGCTAACATATCTCTCTCAAAGGGCTCGAGCTGAGATGACGAGGGATCGTAGTCAGCCGTTTAGCCCTTCATAAGCTGCCCCCTCCATGGAACTCCCCTCGAAGGATCTTTTCATGATGGTTTGATGAAGAATAGCGAGAGTTTGAGGCCTAGAAAGAGGGGTGTGGTGTGAGTTACGAATTTAGGATCCCCCTCTTCTTATAGAGCTTGCATAGAAGCCTAAACCCATTAGGACTAAGCTAGGATACATTTAGATAGGGATGGGCTAGTGTTTGGGTTGGACTAGAACACCAAACCTCGGTTTGGGACTCTCCAAGAGAGTCCCGATCTGATTCGCAGTGCGTAGGATTGGACGGTCTTTGGATAGACCGCCCTTCCCTTGAGCGGTCGACAGAGGACCGTTCACTTGCTTCTAGACAGTTCAGGTCTTAGGCTTCGCATGGTCGAAACCCAACCGTTCTCCTACTTGCATGGTCGGTCTAGGACCATTTATATGTCTATGCTGGTCTAAGTCAAATAGCCTTCATGTTGTCCCATGTGAGCCGTGTATCCCCTAGGCGGCCACTTTCTGACCGCTCATCCCCTACCACACTACCTTATACTCTCGGCATCTCTCTCTCACTCTGAGTCGGTGTCTCTCTCTCACTCGGAGTCGACGTCTCCCTCTCACTCTGAGTCGGCATCTCTTTCTCACTCATTGTCGTCTCTTTCTTACTCATTGTTTGGTGTCACTCTTTCTCATTCATTGTTTGGCGTCCCTCTTTCTCACTCATTGTTTGGCATCCCTCTTTCTCACTCATTGTTTGGCGTCTACTCTCCCACTCTGTCGTCTCTGCCACTCACTCGTGTCATGTCTGTCTCTCTACCCTCCCACTCAAAGTCGTCTCTCCCGCTCACTCTGTCATGTCTCTCACCTCCTCACTCGCTCACTCGTGTCATCTCTCTCTCGCTCGTGTCCGTCTTACTCGTATCGAGCCAGTAATCGTAGTTAGTTAGTGTCAATCATTTGCATTCATTCATTCATACATTTATCCACAAAATCAAAGCAAAGCATATCATATGACTATCATGTCCATATGTACAAAAGTCAAGTCCCAAGTACAAAGTCAGGTATGTCCCCCTCCCTGACCCCCGTCACTGTCACCGCCACCCTCATGCCTCTTTGGTAGAGGCATCGTAGAGGTCACCTCGTCGTGCCATCGTCGGTGCCGCTCATCCTCCTCATTCCTCTAGTGGCCAGAGGAACCCGTAAAGTAACTCCTCACGGAGCCATGCGTACCGTGGCTGCCGCTCAGAGTTGCTCTGTTGCGCTCCCGACTCACCTCTCTCAGGCCCACCACCATGCCTTCTACTCTCGCTGCCTGAAGTCGAGCCTACTCTGCCTCAGCTTGATAGCGCTCCGCGTCTGCTCGGTAGCGCTCTGCCTTAGTAGCTCCGTCCCGGAGACGCTCCAGCTCCGCGCGGAGAAGTGCTGTCTCAAGCGCGTCGACCGGTCGACTCTGCGCCGCCTCCTCTCGCAGGCGGGCCGCCTCCTCCCGAGCCACTGCCCGGCTCTGCTTGAACTCCGCCCTCATTCGGGTCAGCTTGGTCATCTGCATATACATTTTCATGGTCAGTTAATTGCATTTCATAATCATAAGCATAATCAATAGGGAAAGTGTAGTGATTGTGTACCCTCTCGGTGAGCGCCACCTCGACCGCCTTTGCCTGAGCTACCATCCACGCGAAATCGGCGTCCCACTCGGCTCGGTCTGTGGGAGTCTGCGAAGAAGAGGAAGGAGCGTCGGCCCCCTATCGCTGAGTCCCCTCGACACGCTGCATCCAAAACTCCAGGCCATTCACGTGCATAATCATAATTAAGTGCCTAATTTTAGAGTTTAAGGGTTAGAAAACTCACCAACAGGGCCAGGGCCTGCCTAGCCACGTCTCGCACCTTGATCGTAGAGTGTAGGAGCCCCTGCAGCTCCGCAAGCCGTCCCTTAGGGTCGATCTGCATTTATAAGTCCAAATGTCAGTGCATAATCATATAGGAATCATAAGCATAATAAACAAAGTTTAAGTTTTGAGGTCGTACCGGTCGGTGAGCACCCCGGAACACCTGGTCCTGGTTGTGTCTGGCGTACACCGTGTAGTACACCGAGTCGCTCTCTGCTCGAGCGGTCACCACTCGCCCGAGTGTTGTCCAGTCGGCAATCTGCGCGGCATTCCGCGCCATCCAGTCGAAGGCCATCTCCAGGCCCCGTGTGGTCCGTGTGACACGCTCCCTTTGTTTCTTCGGCACCGGGAAATCTACTACTGGCTGATGGACCCCAATGGTCCTCATCACCAGTCGAAAGTAGAGTGGCTCCACCACATCTATACAGTGAAGCCACATGTCCTGCCCAGAGAAGGCGAGGGCCCCTACCACCCAAGGCTGGCCCTCCTTTCCCTCCTCTACATAGGGTGTCCATAGTACCTGTCAAAATAGAAAGTTGCATCAACATCATCGACATATAGAACTGCATTTAATTAAAGAGTCTGAGTCTAGAATCGTACCGAGGTGTACGGTAGGGCGTCCAGGTCATCCTGTAACTCCCGGACATGTCTCCTGAGGGCCCCGATCTCTCCAAGTGCGGTCCACCTCCGGGCAACGGGCAGTAGGTCCGGGTAGGTCTCGTCGCCTCTCCCCAGTCTGCGAAGTCTCACATAGGCCCAAACCTGCATCGCATCACATCGCGTCAGCATATAGGAAGCATATAGGAATTGCATAATCAAGTCTAAGGTAGAGGTAGTACCTGGAGAAAAGGGGAGAAGCCCCCGAGCATGGTCCGCCTGCTGGTCGAACTCAGGGTCTCGAAGAGGAAGGCCGGGACCGCCGCTCCCCACACGTAGTCGCCGACGTGGTAGAGGTCCTGGAGTGGTGGAAGGAAGCAACAGTGGATCACGTCCGCACGCGTCGAGAAGAGGAGTCGTCCGAACAGCAACATCAGGAATCTCCTCAGCACTATGTCTGCCTTAGCTCCCGACTCCGCCGCAACTCTCGGTCTGACAAGGTCCACCAACCTCTAGAGGTGCTGCTCTGGCTGCTCCCCTGTCGCTATCCCAACACGTCGTAGCCCGAGACTGTCCTACAGACTCGCCCAGGGAAGGAGAGTGGACTGCTTCTCAGAATCCCGCAGCTCCAAGCCCAACAGCTCCTGGGCTATCTCACGGTAGTCGGGATAAGTGCTCCCACTGACCGGCATCCCATGCACCCGTAGGCCCATAAGTCAAGCCACGTCCTCCAACGTGGGGACCATATGCCCCCACGGAAAAAGGAAGGCACGACTCACTAGGTCCCAGCGGTCGTGCAGAGCATAAAGGAGAGCGGTGTCGAACCAGCTCACCTCAATGCTCAGGAATGGGGAGAACCCTATGGCTGTCAACCGCTCTCGCTGAAGGTCGGGCAGTGCCGAGTATACCACCCGGACCTGCAGCCATGAGATGCGGGTCCAACGCTTTCCCTGCATGTATTTTTATAATTACACACATTTAATAGTTTCATGCATCGTGATCAACAAATAAATGAAAAATAATAAAAATTACACTTTGCCAGTTGAGCGGTTCACCCTGGACCACTCTACCTCATATACGGTTCTATTTCGACCACTCTACTTTGCCAGAAGGGCGGTTCCCCATGGACCACTTTTCTTATTGCACGGACCGGTATGGCCCGTTTAGTTCTCAGCCCTTTCGTATTCGTACGGACCACTGTGGCCCGTCCATCTTTCCCGCTGTAGCTCCCTCACCATTTTTCTTTTTCTTAGCCATATCGTTTTCTGGATTTAGACAGGCACCCCTGGGCCGCATGTGTTATGGGCAGTTCTATGTGAGCCGCATGTCTCCTTTTGAGTGGTTCGTGTTGAACCGTTCGTCCGTCGTCTTCCCCGACGACGGCGAACCTCCCCACCGGTGGTGAGGCTACCGTAGCCCCCCAAACCGGTCCCAAAGAGGCCATTTGCCTCTGCCATCACCCTAGGACTAGCATGCGTTAATTAAAAAATGAAAATGGGATAGGTTTTGAGGCTTACCTCATCAGACTTTACCGGCTTGGCCGCCGCTGCGGTGGTCACCTCCGACGCGTCTTCGGCATCCACGGGCGCTGCCGTTTCTCCTCCGGCCACCGCAGCTCAGCGCCTCCTTCAACCGCCAGTGGCACCCCCTCCTCCGGGACGGACGGGAGCTCACCCGTGGTCACCGCCACCGGCGGCGGCGCTCCTTCTTCTCCGGCCATTCATGGACGCCGTGACTGGTGCTTCGTTCGCATAAGCGAAGGCGAGAGCGAGGGGGGGAGAATGAGAGAGAGAGAGATTGAGAGAACGAGAGGGATTGAGAGAAATGGGGGGGGTTGCTACGGTTCGTTCTCCCCCTTCCACTGTGGGTTACGGTGGAGGGAGGGAGACGCAGGGTTTAAGCTTTCGAAGCCCCAATTGTTGAACGGTCTATCGCAGGGCCGTGCATCTTAAGAACGGTTCTTTTCTGGCCATTTGAACCTCGACGGTATTTCATTATGAGCGGTAGCTTGATAGCTGTATTTATTATTGGCAGTTTAAGATGAGCCGTTCATCTTCCTATTGCACTTTCAAATTTCTACTTTTGAGCAGCTTGTCCCTAGCCGTTCCATAACATAAGCGGCCCCTAATTAGCCGTTCATATAGTGAAATAATGGTTGCTGCATCATATGGTTAAATGGTTAAATATGGTTGCTTTATATTGCAAATCTTGTTAATGATCTTCTTTGCAGCATTAGTCATTCGTCGTTTCACCTGCACAGGTAAGTCAGGTATGGCTTTCTATCTTTGTATCCCTTATTGCATTACTATATGGTAATATGCTATATTATCTCGAGAACCAGTTGGTTATCTACGTGTTCCAGGATCTGATGTTCCCCTTTAATAAAAATAATGATGATCCAGGTTCACGTGTTTAATTAGCGGATAGGCCGTTAGGTTGGGAAAATTTGGGGATGATGGTCCTATCCTGCACGCCGTGGTTGCGGATAATGTCTTGACCCTGATTGCCACAGTCTAGCAATATTATTCTCGAGTACTTTCTATTTTGTGGCTTTGTTCGTATTTGATTTATGATTTCTTTTATTTTAGCCCAGCATGCATCATACGCATCTTTTAAGTATTCATGACCCATGATTTGCCTGCTAATGTCCCACCAGTGATGGATAGTTGTGCATTCAGTGATTGGGTAAGAGGAACAATTCCATTCAGAGTTGGAAGGTTCTCTCTGGTCTGTTCGCTTGGTTTGGTTGATTAAGAAGTTTCCGTCTAGAGTTTTAGTCCGTTTCTTTAATTTTGCTGGTTATTCTGGTCTCCTCATTGGTCCGAGGGATTGTGTCCCCCATGAGGTTTATCGTGTGTTTTGTTTATTTAGTTAGTTCCTCCTGAATGGTGTCGCTTTTAGTCCGATTATTCCTTGTGAATGGTTTGGAGTTTTTCGAAAGATTCATATCGCTCGTTGGCAAAATGGGTGTCATTTTACCTTAACGCTCCCTTTTCAGTCCACTCTGCTTCATTTCTGCTTCATCTCCACGTTCCATTTCGTTTTCGCTTCACCTCTGCTCGCTCCCCTGCAAAGAGGACGTTAAGGAGGGGCATCTATTGACACCCGTTTTTTATCGATAAATTGAGTCATTTCTCTTATTTTCATTTGTTAATGCCTCGAGTTGTCTGTTACTCGTTGGGTTATTTTTCAGGCATGTCTTTGGGCCTATTTTATGGGTAGCCTCCCTCCCTAGCTGGGTCTGTTTCAATTTAGGGCTTAATGGGCCTTGATTTTGTTCAATCTATCTTTTTTATGAATTTCAAGCGTCCAGGGCGTGCACGGTCAGTCGCCCAGTCGTTCATCCTATGAGCGGTCGTTCTTGGGCCGTCCACATATTTTTTCTATATTTAGCTGATTTTGTGAATTTCCACCGACAAGCTGTCATACGGTCTGAGTGTAGCCGTTCAAGCTAATCGAGCGGTGTATCCTTAGCCGTGCATCTCCCAGAGTCCTAAGCTTGCTGACTCTTTCAGATAATTATCTATTTATTTATCTCTTTTGATTTACCACCGACAGGCTATGAACGGTTAGCCCTTGGCTGCTCTAGTTGTTTAAAGGTCTAGAAATAGCCGTTCAATCCATGAGAGTCCAACGGCGAAATAGTCGGTCAGTTCGATGGATATTTGGATAATATTTGTTATTTATTGAATTTCCACCGACAGGTTGAGCGGTTTGGAATCAGCCGTTCAACATGATGGGCGGTCTATCGGCAGACCGTGCAACTGCCCGATTTCTGAAGAATTTAAGGTTTTTTCTCTCTCATCTGTGATTTTATCCCCAACTTCTCTCATCATTTTCTCCGCAGATATTCCACCAAATGGAGTGTTGTTTTCTCTGGTTGAGAGATAATTCAATTATCTACACATTTTATGTTATTATCTCGACTTGAAAATGGCTAGAAACCCTAATTTCGAGCTAGGACTTAGAGGCTCTATAAATAAACCCTAAGCCCAAGCTTTGAAAGGGGGAGAGATTTCAAGGTCACGGCGAAGCCCTGCCGGATTCTGGAGTGACCTTAAGTCAGGGAGGGAGGCCTTCTACGTCCGTTCAGGCCTCCGGTTTCAGGGAGTAACCTATTTTTTTTTTAGTGTCATTAGTTCATTAGTCCCACCGTTCTTCTTATTTTCATGCTTGATTCCTCTTCTTTCATCCACGATTTTCCTACTCGTTTCACTGCATTACGCACACCCTCCTACCTTTTGATGCCCCTAGGGGTATAAAAAGTCCCGGGTATCCCCCATTCCATGTTGGTTGGTATGTCTCTCATGTTCTTCTATAGTTTCTACACTTTAAAGTTCTAATTTTGGGTTTATTTTTGTGTTCGACACCTTGTCATGTAGGTCAGCAGCATCCTAGCACGAGGCCCACTCCTTCTGGCCGGCCGGAAGGAGTGGAGGTTGAGGTCCTACGTCCTGGAAGGTGGTGGCATCGAGCGGTCATTTTCTGGCCGTTTGAGGAGTAGAGCGGCTTCATCCTTGCCGTTCATCTTCTTCGTGCGGCCGTCTCCAGACCGTTCTTCTACCATCATTCTTCGTCCCGCGTTCTACCCCCAACACTATTAGACGGTCTATCGAGCGGCCGTGCGTCGTCCGAGCGGTTCTTCCACAGCCGCTCATCTCTGTAGTGTTGGTTAAAGGCGAGTGTCTCCCTTCTTTTCTAAGGTAGGGCGTGTTCATCGCGTTTGGTGCCTTGGTGGCGATCACACAGGTTCACATACTTCTGTCCCCTTCTACGTTCCGTTTATTGCTCATATTGATCTAGTAGAGGGGTAAGAAGGGTTTTAAGATGATAGGAAAATATATCTACAACTGTGAAAAGAGCTTCCAAACTCTTATGGAACATCTCACGACATCCCCTATATTATCATTGCCCCTTGAGGGTGGTGGATTTGAAGTTTATACGGATGCATCTGGCATTGGCCTAGGGTGCGTTCTTATGCAAAATGGGAAGGTGATTTGATATTCTTCAAGACAATTGAAACGTCACGAAGAAAATTATCATGTGCATGATTTGGAATTGGCGGCTGTTATATTTGCCTTAAAAATTTGGCGTCACTACCTTTACGGAGAAAAATTTACGGTTTATTCAGACCACAAAAGCTTGAAATATTTGTTCTCCCAAAAAGAGCTAAATATGAGGCAAAGAAGATGGTTGGAATACCTAAAGGACTTTGATTTTGCTATTCAATATTATCCTGCCAAAGTTAATGCTGTAGCGGATGCACTCAGTAGAAAACCAATGGGATATCTATCAAGTCTTATGATTAGTATGACTAATCTTATTCCTCAATTTGCTCAGTTGAACATAGATATTGACATGAAGGAGGAAGATTATTTTATAGCCAATATCCGAGCTCAACCTACATTAATAGAAGATCTAGTCAAGCAACAAGACAATGATCCCGTATTACTAGAAATTAAAGCCAATATTGAGCAAAGGCTGGATTTCTCTATTACCGATGATGGAAGGTTACTATTCAAGGATCGAATTTGTATACCAGATCATGTTGATACTAAGAAACTGATACTGGAAGAAGCTCACAATTCCAAGTACACCATTCATCCAGGTGGTACAAAAATGTATCAAGATCTTAAGAGGAACTTCTGGTGGCCCAACATGAAAAGAGAAGCTGTAGATTTCGTGTCCCGCTGTCTCACTTATCAATAAGTAAAGGCAGAGCATTTCAGACTTGCAGGTAAATTACACTCCATGAATATTCTTGAATGGAAATGAGAAAGTGTAGGGATGGATTTCATTATGGGTTTACCTAAGACCAGAGCAGGACACGATGGAATATGGGTAATCATAGATCGATTGACTAAGTCTGCACATTTTCTACCAATAAAAAGTCGATGGTCTGTGGATATTCTAGCAGCATTATACATGAGGGAAATTGTCAAAGTACATGGTGTCCCCGTCACTATCATATCATATAGAGATCAACGATTCACATCACAATTTTGGAAGGGTCTTCAACATTCTCTAGGGACTCGACTAAACTTTAGCACAGCATTTCACCCATAAACTGATGGTCAAACAGAAAGGACAAATCAAGTGGTGGAAGATATGCTCAGGGCTTGTGCTATTGATTTTGGAGGTAGTTGACATGATCACTTGCCTCTAGTAGAATTTTCATACAACAATAGCTACCAAGCTAGTATACAGATGGCACCGTTTGAAGCTCTATATGGAAGAAGCTACCGATCACCTATTTGTTGGAATGAAGTGGGAGAAAGGCAATTTTTAGGTCCCGACATGGTCAGGGATACTACAGAAAAGATAAAGCTTATTCGGGAAAGGCTCCAGATGGCACAAGACTGGCAGAAATCCTATGCTGATAATCGAAGACGCGACTTGGAATTCCAAGTAGGAGACCATGTATATCTTAAGGTTTCTCCAGGTCGTGATATTCGAAGATTTGGCATTAAAGGCAAGCTTACTCCAAGATTTATTGGCCCATTCGAGATTCTGGAAAGGGTCGGTGAAGTGGCTTATCGACTGGCTTTACCTCCACAACTAGCAGGAGTTCATGACGTATTCCATGTTTCTATGTTGAAGAAATATGTGTATGATCCTTTCCATGTTATCACTTACGACAATCTAGAGATTAAGAAGGATTTGACATATGAGCAGAAACCAATCAAGATCATTGAACGTAAGGTACGTCAACTTCGGAACAAGACTATTCCTATAATCAAGATCCAGTGGACAAAGTCAGGAGAAACATGGGAGACGGAGGAAGCTATGCGCAAGAAATATCTGGAGTTATTTTGTAAGTACACTCTCCATAAAATCTATGAATTGAATTTGGGGACCAAATTCTCTTAAGTGGGAGAGGGTGTAATGTCCCGAAATTTTTATAAAGTATTTCTAGAATATTTAGTAATTTTCTAGAATTATTAAAGTATTAAATAAATGAATATTAGGTTAAATAAATCATTATTAAAGCCCAAATAAGGTAATCAATTAACCTAGCCTAATTAATTGAAGCCCAAAAGGATTAAGGACTAAGCCCATGAAGTTTGGCCCATATTCTAGAAGGTTAATTAGCCTATTCACAGAATATAGGGATAAATACACCTTATTTAGATAATTTAGTGGATAAGACGAAATTAGAGTTTGAACTCATTTCAAATTCGGCGCCAGGACCTATAGTGGTCTATCATAAAACCGTTACAAGGCATTTGGCGGATCAATATTCGATTGCTATTTCCTGTCAGTTCCGTGAGTGGAAGAACGAGCAAAAAGATTAGACTTTTGAGGACTTATCACTTAGGGATTGAGATGGGTGGACTAGTAAACATGTTAAGGACTCTCAGAAGTCGATCCAAAGTTTAATAAGGACTCTAGGATCGATATAATCCTCAAACCCTAGTAAAATCCTATAAATAGAACCTAGTTTTGACCTGCGCGACCCTTACATTGGCTCGCGTGGAATCAAAGTAAGACGGCGTTATTTCAGGTAGGCTCTTTAGAAGTTTTTATTGACAATACATAGGACTAACATCTCCCAAGATTTTGTGCTAGGAGTTCAAGCACACTAGGAGATAGAAGCCTGCAAAGTTGCTAGATCTACGTTTGCGACCCAGGAAACTGTGCAAAAGTCTAGTGAAGATCAAGGAATTAGGTTGCCAAATCAAGGTATTTAGTTTTAGTACCTTTAAAACTTTTTATTCCCCTTAGTATCTTCTTATTACCCTCCAAATTTCACGTCATTAGGTCAAGAGAATCAACAGATATCAGGGGGTGAAGTTGCTGATTTATCACAAGGAGTGCAAGGGACTAAGGGTAGCATCTAGCCTCAAATTCAAAGTTTTAAAGCTTTAGCAGAGGTATGTCATCTCATGAACAGCTAAAACATCATTCTAGGGATAAAAAACCTCTTGTTTTAGTCGATTTCATGCTTTATGTATGGAGATTTTCATGTTTCAATAGGACCTATGCACTTAGTATTTCATTCATGCATATTCCTTAACCTTAATGAACCAAATAAATTCTCTTATTCCAATACATGATTCCCATGCATATAACAGCCCATTTCTCGTTCTATCATGTAATAGTTTTACTAATATGTTGATTTCCTGACATGATGTGCTTTAAACACTAGTTACTGTTAGTCGTACTCTAGCGGCTTAATGTTTGACCGCCAATCTCATATAGCGGCCCTACGATAAACCGCTAGACACTCTGTTAACTTGATTCTTATAATCTCTCTGGCGGCCTTACGATAAACCGCCACATTACTGTAACGGCTCTATAATAGACCGCCAGCGTTCTATTTTTGTCAACCCGAGATAGGATCAAGGACAGTCCATTTAACTTATAAGTAAGCCAGGTTAACTATGTTCAAAACTGATTTAATGTTATATACTATCCTGAGTTTTGTTTTACTGATTCATAGCAGCAATTTCATGTTCTTAAATTTAACAAGATTGCAACATGTGACGGGGGGTTTTCCCTTCTCTCTCTAAATTTTTCTAGTGTGAGAAGCTCTGCACTTTCCCGCCTTTGTTTTCTTCTCGGTGCGTTCCTCCTACCGGCCATGGCTATGGCCGGCGTGGCCGGTGACTCTCCCTCCACCTTGGTGCAGATAGGACCATCATCGGTCCGCCGGACCTTTGCGCAGGCTCTAATGGATTCCAAGCAAAGGCCAAAAGTCACTATCCCGGTTAAGGACCCGGCGTTCACGGATCGTGGCGAACCTGCAGTTTTCTTCACAAAGGAAGAGATTCAGGCATCGGTGTGCTTCTTATCCTTCTCAATAGTGGCAAAATGTGCATATGGACGTCCTTCTTTTACAGAGATTAAAAGCTGCCTTGTGTAGCGGCTTCTTCTTTCAACTAATTTTGTAATTAGCAAGCTTGGTCCGAGACACTTACTCCTTCGGTTTGAGAATGAACTAGATTTCACGAAGCTCCTGATTCAGAAAAATCTATATATCAAGGGATTTCTATTCCAGTTTTTCCGATGGACTATAGATTTTGACTTCAAAGCAGATCCGCCGACGGTGCCAGTCTGGATAAGCTTCCCAGCATTGCCAGCGAATTTATTTCATGAAGACTGTCTGAGGTCCATAGCTGGTAATTTTGGTTTGGTTCTTCGCATTCATGAACGTACGTTAGCTATGACAGATACATCTGAGGCACTGGCCTGTGTTGAGATGGATTTGTCAGCACCGCGTAGGGAGAGAATTTGGATTGATCTTGATGGATCTGGCTATTGGCAAGAAGTTAGCTACAATCGAGTTCCTACCCTCTGTTCATATTGCCATAAACTTGGCCACTCTATCGATAGTTGCAAGAAGAAACAAGGCCGAATTGCCCGGACCCAGCTGGTAAGGAATCTGGATCCTTCGAAGGATAGACCAATTTTTCGGCCCCGGCAGGTGGCCCCACTGCCTATTCGAAGAAATGATGCAATGGAAAATAAGACTGGAAGTTCAAATCAAGACTTGAAGTCCCCTAAAGTACATGTAAATCTGGATTCTGTTGGCTCTGTAGAGTGCATTCAGGAATTGATGCAGGTGAACGGAGAGACTTCTGCTGTAGTGAAGCTTCCCTCTCCTCATAAGTCAGTGTCAGGAGCATTACTGGATCAAGGATCCTTTTCCATTCATGCTATGGAAGACTGTGACAGTCCCATGGGAAAGGGGGATACTACCTCCTCTTCACCAATAGGCAATTTTGGTGGTCAATGCCCTTCGGTAGAATCAGAGCCGAACTCAGAGGAGGCTTTGGTAGTGGCAAAGGATGTGGGAAATCCTGGCAAGGAGAAGGAGTCAAGTTTACTCTCAGCCTTTAAGATAGTGGCAGATAAAGCAATCCTTGATAATAAGTATTTGCGGATTAAACAGCAGGAAAAGGGAGGCAGACATTCTAAAAAGCCTCCTGATGGTGGGGCAATAACCAGATCTAAGGCTAGATTTATGGAGGAATTTATTTGGCATCCTCTATGATCCAGCCTATATTGATATGGAATATATGAGGGGTGGGAAACTCTGGTTCCCGCAGAAGCTTAAAGCAGTTAGTGCAGTCACGTAAGGCCTGCTTGGTGGCCATTTCAGAACCAATGCTCTCATTTAATAAAGCCTCCTCATTGGGGAGATACCACAAACTTGGAGGTAATGCTGGTAATAATTCAGAAGACTCCAAAATTTGGGTTTTCTGGCATGATAGCTTTAATCTAGAGGTAATTGATTCTTCATCCCAGTTTATTACTTTGGGCCTAAAAACTGACAATTCCTTCTGTACATACTTTACTTTTGTATATGCATCTTGTGACCCCCATAGAAGACAGTTTCTCTTCAATGACCTTACTTCTTTTGCTACCTCGGTCGCTGTTCCTTGGTTGGTGGGGGGAGATTTTAATTGTGTCCAAGCTATCAGAGAAGGTGGGTGGAGACCCCCCGGCCATAACCTCAATGCTAGACTTTAACTCTTTCTTTAGCTCTGCTGGCTTGATTGATGCTGGTTTTCAAGGGTCTCATATGACTTGGACAAACAACAGAGTAGGACCAGCTAATATAAGGGCTAGACTAGACCGAACTCTCATCAATAATATTTGGCTGTCTAAGGCACCTTCTATATCAGTCAAGCATTTTCCGAGTGGCCCTTCAGATCATGCCCCATTATTGATCTTTTCTGAAAGTCTATCTAAATGCCCTGGTCGTTTCATATTTCAGAAAATGTGGTGCACTCATACATCATTCAAACAGGAAGTTGCAAGGGTATGGCAGCAGGCTCAGTCCAACCACCCCAGTGCTCTGGATAGGCTGTTAATAAAGCTGAAGGCTGTTAAAGTTGCCCTTCGAAAATGGAATAAAGATGTTTTTGGGGACATCTCATTAAATAGGAGCCAAACTAAGGCTGGTGTAGAGATCAAATAGAATATATATGATACAGATCCCTCTCCTGGTAACAGAGTTAGCCTCTATGCAGCAAATGCCTCTCTCCGCCAAGCTCTCTATAGAGAGGAGCTTTTTTGGAACCAACAATCCAGATTAGATTGGATTGAGAGTGGGGATAGAAACACTTCATTCTATCATGCTATTACTCAATGTAACAGGAGAAGGAACCAGATTACACGTCTTAGAATTGGAAATTTTGCTGAATGGTGCAGTAATCAGGCTACTCTTCAAGGTCAAGCTGTAGATTTCTTTCAACAACTATTTTCTTCAGAGGAGCACAATGTAGACCCCTCCATGTTGGACTGTATTCCAAGGCAAATAACTGAGAATCAAAACCAAGCCTTGTGTGCCCTACCTGATGCTGCTGAGGTTCGTGAAGCAGTTTGGTCCTTAAGAGGATCTAGTTCCCCTGGCCCGGATGGATTCTCAGGGGAATTCTTTACTTCCACCTGGGACATTGTGGGGAATGATGTCACTGAGGCTGTTCGTGCTTTCTTTAAAGGTTTCCCTCTCCCACAGGGTATTTCCTCATCCCTACTCACTTTAGTCCCCAAGGTGCAAGTACCCAAATCTTTCAATGACTTCAGACCTATAAGTCTCTGCAATTTTTCATACAAAATTATCTCCCGGATAATTTCTGAGAGGCTGGCCCCCCTTCTGCCAAATATAATCTCACCAGAGCAAGGGGCATTTGTAAAGGGTCGTTTCATTTTGGACAATGTAGCTATGGCTCGTCAGCTTATAATGGACCTCAATAGGAAAGTGAGAGGCCATAATGTGATTTTTAAACATGACATGGCGAAGGCCTATGACAGAATGGAGTGGGATTTTATTCTTGCTGTCATGAGGAAAATGGGTTTCAGCAACAGATTTACTTCATACATAGGTATGCTTCTCTTTAATTGCTGGTTTTCGGTAAACTTCAATGGCAGGGTAACTGGCTATTTTAAATCCAGCAGAGGTATAAGGCAAGGGGACCCCATTGCTCCTTTTCAATTCATCATTGCATTGGAAGTTTTGAGTAGAGGTCTCTCAGCCCTCTTTCATTCTGGCAAGCTGAAAGGGTAAAAAGGGCCTAGGCACTGTCCACAGGTCTCACACTTACTATATGCCGATGATACATTGGTTTTTCTAAATGCAAACAGAAACAATCTTGAGATTTTTAAACAATTCATCTGCAGTTATGAGAGGTGTTCAGGGCAGAAAATCAATGCTACAAAAAGTAGTTTTATCCTTTCCTCTAAAGCACCTGACTCCTTAAGACAAGCAATCCGCTCTCTTACTGGCTATAAACATCAGTCAGATGGTTTTAACTACCTGGGGATCCCTGTTAAAAAAGGAAGGAATCTATGCTCAGACTTTCAATTCCTTCTTGACAGAATTCAGTCCAAGCTGGAGGGATGGCAATCTAAACTACTTTCTGCTGCTGGTTTTTTTTTAATCCAAAAAAGCCCTGCCTAGGGTCTGGTGGGGGCCAACAGACTCCTAGGAGGTGAATTTTATTACTAGTGGAAAAAAAAATCTTTCTACTGCTGGTAGGGCTGTTCTTATTAACTCACTTCTCCAAAGTATGCCCGTGTACTTAGCCTCAGCTTGCAATATACCAAAGAAGGTGATTCAATTTATAGAAAGTCAGTGTGCCAATTTTTTCTGGCAGGGAGGCCAAAGCACCAGCCGTCGGCACTGGGTTGCATGGCCTGTTATTCAAAAACCAAGGCTGGAGGGTGGGCTTGGAATCAGGGACCTGCATGGTGTCCAAATTTCTCTGGCAGTTAAGATGCTCTGGAACATTTTGCATGGGTCATCTCTGTGGTCATCTTATGCTAGGCGCCGATTCATAAAATCCCATTTTGCTAATTGCACTAAGCCTTTCCCTGTTGGAATGCCAGTGGTTGTCTTTAGACAGGCCAAGGAAATCCTAATACAGCATAGTAGATGGTTTATGGGCAGTGGAGCTAGTATAGATTTCTTAAGGGATTATTGGTCAGGGAATGGCCCAATCTTAAATGATGCAACAGTCAGAAGATCTCCGGAAAATGTTACTTTGCCCTTGGCCTCAGTAAGAGATGTAATACTGGATCCTCAACATTCTGCCAGGGATTTCTATAATCATCCTCTCCTCTTCTCTAATATCCAGCTAACTAGTGAAGCAGATATATGTGTATGGACTGGAACTTTAAAAGGGGACTTCTCAGTGAAGTCAGTATACAATATCATCCGGTCTAAAGGTCTGAGGAGGCCTGCCTGGGCCAAGTTATGGCGCACTGCCATATCTCCCCGTGCAGCCTTATTTACTTGGAAGGTACTTCACAGAGCTGTTTCAGTGGATAGTAGAGTTAGTGATTGTGGGATTCACATGGCCTCCAGATGCAATTGTTGCTCTTCCCCTCGACAAGAAGATTTGAACCACCTCTTTATATCTAGTGAGCTGGCTTCTGAGATGTGGAGGGGGGTATCTCCTTTGATAAGTAACACAGTTTACCTGAACAATCATATTATTGGCTGTCTATGGAATATTATCTCTACCACCAACTCACAATCTGCTTTTAGATTTATTGGGCTATCTGCAGTCATATTGATGATATGGGAAATCTGGAAATCCAGATGTGCAGCAAGATTTGATGGAGTTACAATAACCCCAGCAGCAATCCAAAAGAAAATATTATCTTCAATCTCTGTGACTCTAGGCAAACTACATTTTCACAAGCCCTTATCTTTTGGCCAGTTTAGCTGCCTAGCTTCATTTGAACTGTTCCCTCGGGTAGATATCAAACTACCCACTACAGTTCTTTGTAAATTTGCAGAGCAGGGTTACACCCTTCATGTTGATGGGGCATCTAAAGGAAACCCCGGTAGAAGTGGGGGCGGAGGCTCTATAAGAGATCCGACAGGGAAGATGTTGGTGGCTTTTGCTTTCACTTACGGCATGGGGTCAAGCTTGGTTGTAGAGCTGAGGGCTCTACAAGATGGCCTAGCAATTGCAAAGCAGAGTGGTATTAAGTTGGAAGCAATATTTTCAGATTGTATTGTTCTTGTGGAAGCAGTTAGGAAGAAAGTGATCCCCAGCTGGATGATCATCCCTTGGTGGAGCAAAACTTTAATGATATTGCAAGAATGTGGATGTAGTGTTCAGCATACTTACAGGGAAGGCAACCAAATGGCCGACTCCATAGCCTCTTTTGCATGTGAAGCCTCTGCTAACTATTTCTTCACCCGGGAAGAGGATCTCCCAAGATTGGCCAGGGGCGCCCTCGGGGTAGATAAGGCAGGCCTGCCTGCCTTCCATCATTAAATTCATTTGGCGCTTTCTTTTAGTATCTTTGATGTGCTTCCTGTAAGGCCTTGAAAAATGGCCTGATGCAACCTAGGGGATTGCCCTCTTGGACTCTGTATCTCTTTCAGTTTGAATAAATAAAAATTAGGGCCCTGGAGAAGCCTAGGGGAGTGAGAACATTCTTCCTCTCTGAGGAAGGGTGCACTCGACCAGCCCTTGCTCTAGATTGGCCAGTTTTTGTTAAAAAAAAAAAGCAATTTCATGTTCTTGATGGTTCTTAAAATTATTTTAAACATATGATAGTTTCTGGCCAAAAATTATATAATTTTAAATTATGGTTTAGATACTTATATAGTCGAGATTTAACATTGGTTTATCACTGCACGCATTCTATTTCTATCTCAGAGTCATTTTCTATAAGTTCATGGCATATATTTCGGTATATGGCCATTAGATATACACTTTGCACTTATAGGAACATAATCTTGAACTTGATGACCTCTCTCTTGGATATTCCTTCCAATGGACTAAGAAATCTTGTTTCAAGGCCTCCGTAATTCTCCGCGAGCCTAGGATTCCCACTAGGACGCCGAGTTGGTTGTACCATTAAAGCCCAATTGTTTAGAAAGCACTACCGATGTTTTCTGATCTTGATTCTATAACGGTTTAATACTCGACCACTAAGGCCCATTAACGGTCCAGTATCTGACCGCCATGTTATCTGAGTCCAAACTGATTTCTTTCTGAACTTAGTCCATTCCAGCGGCCCAATACTAGACCCCCATGTCAATATAGCGGCCCAGTTATAGACCGCTATGTTTCCTGAAAAACTATTGACCCAAGGTTTGACCAAGGGTTAATATTCCTATGAGCCTAGATTGACTAGTGATAGTCTAGGACTTGTAATCTTATTCAAAGACATCTAAGATAAATTATGGAAGATAAAGAACGTACCGTTATGCTGTCGAATTTTCTCCAAGGCATAACTTAGTTATTAATATATTTTTCTTGAACTCATGAATCCATATTCGGTGCATTCTTACTTGACATTGAGTCTTGAACATTCTTTGAAATTGTACATTCTTGGCTAACTTTCTTACATGCGTGGAAGTAGCTTGATTTATACTTGAAGATACAGTTCGAGCACTAATTGTGTTCAAGGGCTCTATGCTAGTCCCCTCGACTGATTGTCAGAAACATACTATTATAAATCATGGGGTATGATGCTACTGGCGTCGCATTGCGTTGGGAGTACTTTCTTTATAAATAAGTGAAAATCCACGGCAATCACAAATATCCACGGATTTGTCCATAAAAGTGGTATTCCACAGAAATTCATGAAGTACTTGTTACTAAGTGAAGAGTACATTCTTGCTTGACTTGCTAGTACATTCTTATTACATTCTTGTTCATGACAGGCCATAATTACATTCTACTTGATCATACTTGCTCAATTGTATCTTAACTTGATCATGACTTGTTACCTTGGTTTATTTACATGGGTTACCGCATTCGCATGATTTTACCTTATTCTTTAGAGATAAAATGCTAATCACTTTAATATTACCTTCATGTTGATGCGAAGATACCTACTGGGCAAGTGTGCTCATTACCTATTTTCAATCTTTTCAGGAGATGCAAGTAGTTCGGGTTCAGATTCAAGTTATTCAAGTGATGGGTCCGAGAGCGAATGAAATTCATATAAAATTGAGAGTGAATGTAATACCCCGTATTTAAATAATAATTTTATTTGATTTTTCCTTGTCAAATTAAAAATTTTAGGAATTTATTTGAATTTAGTTGAATTATTAATTGGATAGAAATTGAATTAAACCTTTAAAATTTTAAATTAAATTGAAATGAAATGAAAATGAAATGTAACCCAAATGAAAATAAGGTTTAGGTGAAATGAAACACAAATGCAATTGAGTTGGAATGAAAATGAAATGAAAAGAGGGAATTTGAAATTTGAATTTCGAATTTAATATTTTATTATTAAATGAATAGTGAAAATTTTATCTACCATAAAAAATTCATAAAAATCATAATTAAATAATAGATGCATCGGCTAACACTTTTGTCTTCTTGGACTAAGCCTAATAAAATCATTATCTAGGCCTAATCAGTGGGTTAAGCCCGACTTACAACCCACCTAACCCAAAATTCGTGTTCACTATTCACCCTATTTTAAAACATCAAATTAGAGCCCATTTCTTAACCAAATGCGATGAGGTTAGGGGCAAATGAAAGCTAGTGACTTGTAGATTAATAGCCCCCAACAAATTTCGTGTAAGATTAACTAGGCTAAGAGTGATCAGACGAGTTTAGTCTAGGTCAATCATTTCGGCGCCGTGAGCAACACGCCACTTCAAGGTCGAAATTCTCCCTTCCTGGAAGGATCCAGAAGGTGTATGAGCTATAGATAGAAAGCTCTTCGAGTCTAGTTTCATTTGGTTGCTGTGGTGTCGGCAGAGGAGTTAGATCCGGGGAGATCTTGGCGATTTTGTGGAAGGTGGTCTGCTCCCCGTCGTTTTTTTTTATCTCCAAGTTTGGTTCATCAAATCAGGTTAGTACCTCAACCAAAATAGGCTTATGAGTAGGGGTTTTTGATCAGCTCGACGAGATCTATCATCTGAGACTAAAAGCCCTAATTTTTATAGGGTATTGAGGGAGGAATCAGGAGATCTTTGAAGGGGATTCTTATAGTTCGTGGGTCTAATCTATCTCGTGGTTTAAGTCTTCAATTGAGGTAGGTTATAACTGGCCAAATGTTAATTATTGTATATGAAATTGAAGCTTAGCATGTTATCTCTCTTTTGGCATAAAAAGCCCTTTGATCCATCAATTCTATTTAGAGAATTTGAGGTTTGAACATGAGCTTGTCCATATGATGATTTCATATACTTGGAACCTGATTAATCCATGAATTCAAAACATAAATGTTAAAATTCATAGCATGTGTGATACATGGTTGGAAAGCCCTCTCTGTTAGCTTTCCAGTGATATAAAAATCCCTAAAAGTTATCATGTATACGTAGAGAATTTGATGTTTTAGTAACACACTGTCCTAATTAGGGTTTTTCTTTTTCCTGTCAATACAGAACTTAATTACAGAACCTAAATCTAAAATTGACCTTACCAAATGATAGTACTCTGTCTTAGCTTTCCATTGATGTATTATATGCTTAATTTCATTAAGAATTGAGGAAGATATAGGCTTTTTAATCCCTAGATCTCACACACATTCCAATAAAAGGGGCCGGGTGACCGACCTCCGCCCTAAATGCGATCCGGAGTTATTAAATGAATAATTAAAAATCATGAATCACTGTAAAACATATTCTTCTGCTACCAGGAGATTTAAAAGTTATTTTTCTGCTACTGGAAAGTATTTTAATCTATTTTTATGCATATAAACCTATTTTTCCTATAATTAATAGAATATAAATGTATAAGAAATTATGTCCAGCATGTAAAAATTATTATTAAATAACTACAATGTATGGAAAATGTTGTCTTATAGTATCAGTATGTGAGAAGTTAAATTCTTGTGGATTTAGAATATTTTATCTTATAAAAATCTATATTTCTTCTATAAAATGAAAGAAAATGCTTATAAATTATATGTGGTATGTTAAAAAGATCTCAAAGATATGAAAATTCATGAATATTATACTCTGATATAATTATCATGTGAGAGACAATTTTCTGTGAAAATTGGATATTTTTACCAAATAGAATTCATTTACTATCCATATAATAGAGAATAAATGCATGAAAATTATATTAACTTGTTAAAAATAACCCTTACAGCATGATAAAAGTTCTTACAGTATAACAAAAATTTTTCCAGCATGTTAGAATGATAACAGCAAGTTATAGAGAAATTTTTATACTTAAACAAATTTCTAATGTATTTCTTCCATTCAATAAATAGCATAAATGGTATAATAATGTAGAAAAATTAATTTCAGTATGCTAAAAATACTATGGGTATCATGAAAAATGAACAACCAGTAAGATGATTATTCTTAATAACCCATCCAAAAATTTCATAAGGAACTTTTTATAGCACACCAAATATGGGTTTTTTTTTGTGTTTAAAAAGGTATTTTTAATGTGTAAAAATTCCATTCTAGTAATAAAAATGGATATTTACTGTCATTTTCCAGAGGAATCATGTGCTGGAGTTACTTGAAAATTTTAGGGAGATTTTCACCATGTTAGGATTTATTTCTATGAATTAAGTGGAATTCTTAGTAATTTACTCTAATAATACTAAATAAATCATTTCTTTGGCTTTTTGCATCCAATTAATTTAAGGCATTTCCAGTATGATAAAACTTGTTAAACCAACAGAATAAAATGTTAATTTATGGAATTGAATGTATTCTAAAGATTGTATTTTTCCTACTTATCCTTTCATTCTTGGATTCCACGACTTAATTGTCGTTAAACATTATGCCAAAGTTTAATCCTTCATTTTCTTGTTATTCTGATTTTTGCTAGATCTGTACTTGTTACATTTTAGCTTATTCCTTGAAATTCATTGGCCATATTTATACAAGAAATGTCTAGACAATTGGGATCATCGATCCGTAAAACCAATGCCATCGCATCATAAGGGCCCGGTCTGGTCCTGGGGAGAGCGCCCGAAAATTAGTGAGCCCATGGGATGTTAATGACAAGGTGTGGCATTTGCACCGAGTACTTGACTAGTGTGTGTCTACGACATTTTATCTATTGTTATTCCTTTTACTTGATTATGAATTATTGAAATACTTGCTTGTTGGCCAATTATTATTGTTTCAATTGCTCTTAATGAATTTCTTGTACATGATATTATTGATCATTGGAATTTATTCAATTCTTGACTTTGCAAGACCTTCTACATTGTTCTTGATCTCTTTATTCAAATCCTTGTTCTCTGTTACATACAACTGGTAATTAAGATGTTAACTACGTAAATATGCGATTATTTCCTACTGAGCGTCAGCTCATAGTTGTGTTCCCCCCTTTTCAGGTTTTTCAAGTGACGCGCTTACCAATGGGGAGGGTCAGGAGTGATCCTTGAGTGCTCTTGTACCTAGTTATTGAGCCAGCTTAGTTTTTACTTCCAGTTTGATTTTACGTCAGTGTTGTATTAGAATTTCATTTGGAAGACATGTTTGATCGAGTCTTAGCATGTTGGTTATTGTAATAAGTTGGAATTATTTTGATTAATGGAAGTGTTTCTCACTTTATAATTTGTCTAATTGTTTAGCTTAGAATTTACTGTTGTGCTAGCTCGTATCTGACTGTACGCGCCGATTTTCCGCGTCGGGGCGTGACAGTTTAGTTGGTATCAGAGCCCTAGGTTTCATATTCCTAGGTTCCCCTAAGTTTTAGGTTTCTCATTGCATCCAATAACCCGGTATATCGAAAGGTGTTGTCCGAACGTTAGGCTACGCCTATCGGGAAGGTCACACACTTGCGCGAGTGGTCTTCGGACCGATTATCTCGGCCAGGTACCGAGTTTTTGGTCGTGTCTAGGTGCATTAGAACCTTAACCTTGTAAAAGTCTAGGACCTGACCTGGTGAGTTTGGGTAGAAACTTGGGTTAAGTCCGTATCTTAATCGCGATATTACCTATCTTATTGGACCTAAGTAATCTTGTTCCTCGTGTAGGCTTTTGCAATGGCAGCTGATCGTGCTGAATGGAGAAACCTGCAGCGCACTGTTCAAGGCCTTACTCAGGCCCTACAGCAAGTGGCTCAGGCAGGAGCGGCACAGCATGGCACCGGTGATTTATACCGGAACTTCCGTGGAATGAATCCACCTAGATTCGCAGGTTCGACCGACCCTGATGAAGCCGAGCACTGGCTTGATGATATGGGAAGGAATTTTGAAGTCATGCAATGCACCGACCAAGAACGTGTTCTTTTATCTACATTCCAATTAGAACGTGATGCACGTACGTGGTGGGATTCTATCAAGGCGACTCTCGGTGACCGTCAGGTTATGTGGGAAGAGTTTGAGGAATTCTTCAACAATAAGTACTTTTCTGACCGAGTTCAAGAGAAGAAGGCAGCTGAGTTCGCGGCTCTAAAGTAGCGGAGCTTATCTGTAGCAGAGTATGAAGCACAATTCTCCAGACTATCTCGATATGCTACTCATCTCATTTCTACTGAAAAGATGAAGGCGAAGCGCTTTCTTAATGGTTTGAAGCTTCATTATATCAACCAATTGGCACCTATGGAGATATCAACTTATTCTGAGATGGTAAGGAAGGCGCAAGTTCTGGAGGACACTCTTGAGATGACGGAAAGAATCCGTGGCAAAGGCATGAAGAAAGAGCAACCAAAGGAGTTCAAGAAAAGCAAGATCGGACCTAGCTTTATCAAGAAGAGGCCCGCGAGTGGGTCGAGTTCGTGGACCGGAGCAGGCTCATGGAAGGGAAAGATGCCAAAGCAGGAAGAAAAGAAGCATGTCCCTGTTGTACCCTTTAAGGGCGTGTGCAGATATTGTGACCGTCCTGGTCACAAGATGGAAGAGTGCTGGCGCAAGTTGGGCGCCTGTCTACGTTGCGGAAGTAGGGAGCACCGCATCCCAGATTGTCCATTATTATCGGAGCAAGCTACACCGGCGAAGCCTCAGGTCTTCAAGAAGCCGCAAGGCAAGCTCCAGGCACTTCAGGTTGATGAAGTAGAAACAGCCGAAGAAGGTGGACTCGTCGAAGGTACTCTCTTTATACTCGACAAGCCAGCCTTTGTTCTTTTTGATACTGGTGCAACACATTCTTTCATTTCTCGGAGATTTGCTAAGTCTATAGCTGTAGAACCTGCTTTGATGAGTTCTTCGTTAGCAATATCTACACCTATTGGTTCTAGATCGGCAGTTCAGCATTATTATCCTTCTAGCAAGGTTATGGTTAATGAGCAGAATTTACCGGCTAATTTAGTCTGCATGGACATGAAGGATTATGATGTAATCCTAGGAGCTGACTGGTTGGCCAAGTATGATGCCAATGTTCACTGCAGTTCTAGCTCGGTGTCTTTTAATAGGCATCCAGGACTTTCATTTTTGGGAGCTAGATACCATCACTCTATCTCACTTATTTCGGCCCTTCGTGCTGATAAATTGATGAGACGAGGTTGCGAGGCATTTCTAGCCTTTGTCTATGCTACTCCCGAGCAGCAAGTGGAGATTAAGGACATCCCTGTTGTCTGTGAATTTCTTGATATATTTCCTGAGGATCTACCGGGACTTCCGCCTGAGCGGGAAGTTATCTTCTCTATTGATGTTATTCCTGGTTCTTCTCCTGTCTCTAAAGCTCCGTACCGTATGTCTTCTGCGGAGCTAAGGGAATTAAAGCAGCAATTGATGGAGTTACTTGAGAAGGGTTTCATTCGCCCTAGTACTTCCCCTTGGGGAGCTCCTGTACTATTTGTCCGGAAGAAGGATGGTTCGTTGAGACTGTGCATCGATTATCAGCAACTGAATCAGATAACTGTCAAGAACAAGTACCCATTGCCGAGGATTGATGAGTTATTTGACCAGATAGCAGGAGCTCAATTCTTTTCTAAGATCGATCTTCGATCTGGATATCATCAGTTGCGGATTAAGGAAGAAGATATTCATAAAACGGCTTTCCGCAGCAGGTATGGTCATTTCGAATTTGTCGTTATGCCTTTTGGTTTAACGAATGCACCAGCGGCTTTCATGCAGTTGATGAATAGTGTTTTTCGACCCTATCTTGATCGATGGGTGGTGGTATTCATTGATGATATCTTAATTTATTCTAAGAGTGAAGTAGAGCATGCCGAACATCTGAGATTGGCACTACAGATATTAAGAGACCATCAACTGTACGCCAAGTTCAGTAAGTGTGGTTTTTGGCTTCAAGAGGTGTCTTTTCTAGGACACACTATTACCAAAGATGGTATTTCTGTTGATCCTTCGAAGGTGGAAGCAGTGATGAATTGGGAACAGCCCACCAGTGTGACTGAGATCAGAAGTTTCTTAGGCCTGGCAGGTTATTATCGTAGATTCATTCAAGACTTCTCCAAGATCGCGGTCCCCCTTACCAGATTGACCCGCAAGGAGAATAAGTTTGAATGGTCGGATGCTTGTCAAAAAAGCTTCCAGACATTGAAGGAGTGCTTAACTTCAGCACCCGTGTTAGCTTTACCTTCTGGTGAAGGAAGCTTTGTGGTCTACACCGATGCATCAGGTATTGGCTTAGGTTGTGTGCTTATGCAGCATGGGAAGGTAATTGCTTATTCTTCCAGGCAATTGAGGAAGCATGAAGAGAACTATCCTGTTCATGATTTGGAATTGGCAGCCGTCGTCTTTGCTTTAAAGATTTGGAGGCATTACCTATATGGAGAATCTTTCACGGTATTTTCAGATCACAAGAGTTTGAAGTATTTATTCTCTCAAAAGGAACTCAATATGCGGCAGCGCAGATGGTTGGAGTATTTGAAGGACTTCGACTTTTCTATTGAGTATCATCCTGGAAAAGGTAATGTGGTGGCAGATGCTTTGAGCCGGAAGCCGATAGCAAAGTTATCCAGTCTTATGATGCAAGAATGAAAGTTATTGGAGCAGATGGCTAGTCTGGATTTGAATATCAATAATGATCGGGTCATTATTGCACAAATGCAACTTAAACCTGAATTACTGATGGAGATCAAGTCCTTGCAAGATAATGATCCCGAACTGGTAGAGATCAAGGGAAGTTTGAGCAGCAGATCGGATTTCATGATTTCTGATGATGGAAGACTTCTATTCCAAGGACGAACGTGTGTACCTGACGTAGCTGAAATCAAGAACAAGATTCTTGGCGAAGCTCATAGATCTAAATACACGATTCATCCTGGAGGCACTAAAATGTTTAAGGATTTGAAAAGATCCTTTTGGTGGCCGAATATGAAAAGAGAAGTTGCAGATTTTGTGAGTAGATGCCTGGTATGTCAGCAAGTTAAGGCCGAGCACTTCAGGCCGGCAGGGAAATTGAAGCCACTCGACATACCCCAATGGAAATGGGAGAGTATTGGCATGGATTTCATCATGGGTCTACCTAGAACTCGTAGCGGTTTCGATGCAATTTGGGTGATCGTCGACAGACTGACAAAGTCAGCCCATTTCTTGTCCATTAAATCTAAATGGACAGTTGATGTTCTAGCAGCTCTGTATATGAAGGAAGTGGTGAGATTGCATGGTATTCCAGTGAATATAGTATCTGATCGAGACCCTAGATTCACTTCTCATTTCTGGAAGGGACTGCAAGAGTCTTTGGGTACTCGTCTAAATTTCAGCACGGCATTTCATCCACAGACAGATGGACAGACTGAAAGGACCAACCAGATAGTAGAGGATATGCTTCGAGCATGTATGATTGACTTTGGTGGTAATTGGAATGAACATTTGGCATTAATTGAATTCGCCTACAATAACAGCTATCAGTCTAGTATTCAGATGGCTCCATTTGAAGCCTTGTATGGGAGAAGCTGTCGATCCCCGTTGTGTTGGGATGAGGTAGGTGAGAGACAATGGCTTGGACCAGATCTTATCTTGGAATCGTCACAGAATATCCGTATTGTCCGAGATCGGCTACAAGTGGCTCAGTCAAGACAGAAGAGTTATGCCGATAATAGAAGGAGAGCATTGGAATTCCAAGTAGGTGATCATGTGTTTCTAAAGGTCTCTCCTATGAGAGGGATTCGCAGATTTGGTATTCATGGCAAGCTAAGTCCGAGGTACATTGGCCCGTACGAGATTTTAAATAGAGTGGGAGAAGTGGCTTATCGATTGGCGTTACCGCCTCAGTTATCTGGCGTGCACAACGTCTTCCATATTTCTATGTTGCGGAAGTATGTGTACGACCCCACTCACGTTATTCAGCATGTGGACTTCGAACTGAAGGAGGATTTGACCTATGAGGAAAGACCGATAAAGATTTTGGACCGGAAGCAGCAACAACTCCGGAGTCGATCTATACCTATGGTTAAGGTCCAGTGGAGTCGGCGTGGAGCTGAAGAAGCCACCTGGGAATCCGAAGATGTTATGCGAAAGCGGTATCCCGACCTTTTCTAGGTGAGCTAGTTGTCCCTTGAAATTGTTATCCTTTATTTTCGTATCGTAATGTAGTGAATTTGGCGGACCAAATTCCTTTAAGTAGGGGAGGGTGTAATACCCCGTATTTAAATAATAATTTTATTTGATTTTTCCTTGTCAAATTAAAAATTTTAGGAATTTATTTGAATTTAGTTGAATTATTAATTGGATAGAAATTGAATTAAACCTTTAAAATTTTAAATTAAATTGAAATGAAATGAAAATGAAATGTAACCCAAATGAAAATAAGGTTTAGGTGAAATGAAACACAAATGCAATTGAGTTGGAATGAAAATGAAATGAAAAGAGGGAATTTGAAATTTGAATTTCGAATTTAATATTTTATTATTAAATGAATAGTGAAAATTTTATCTACCATAAAAAATTCATAAAAATCATAATTAAATAATAGATGCATCGACTAACACTTTTGTCTTCTTGGACTAAGCCTAATAAAATCATTATCTAGGCCTAATCAGTGGGTTAAGCCCGACTTACAACCCACCTAACCCAAAATTCGTGTTCACTATTCACCCTATTTTAAAACATCAAATTATAGCCCATTTCTTAACCAAATGCGATGAGGTTAGGGGCAAATGAAAGCTAGTGACTTGTAGATTAATAGCCCCCAACAAATTTCGTGTAAGATTAACTAGGCTAAGAGTGATCAGACGAGTTTAGTCTAGGTCAATCATTTCGGCGCCGTGAGCAACACGCCACTTCAAGGTCGAAATTCTCCCTTCCTGGAAGGATCCAGAAGGTGTATGAGCTATAGATAGAAAGCTCTTCGAGTCTAGTTTCATTTGGTTGCTGTGGTGTCGGCAGAGGAGTTAGATCCGGGGAGATCTTGGCGATTTTGTGGAAGGTGGTCTGCTCCCCGTCGTTTTTTTTTATCTCCAAGTTTGGTTCATCAAATCAGGTTAGTACCTCAACCAAAATAGGCTTATGAGTAGGGGTTTTTGATCAGCTCGACGAGATCTATCATCTGAGACTAAAAGCCCTAATTTTTATAGGGTATTGAGGGAGGAATCAGGAGATCTTTGAAGGGGATTCTTATAGTTCGTGGGTCTAATCTATCTCGTGGTTTAAGTCTTCAATTGAGGTAGGTTATAACTGGCCAAATGTTAATTATTGTATATGAAATTGAAGCTTAGCATGTTATCTCTCTTTTGGCATAAAAAGCCGTTTGATCCATCAATTCTATTTAGAGAATTTGAGGTTTGAACATGAGCTTGTCCATATGATGATTTCATATACTTGGAACCTGATTAATCCATGAATTCAAAACATAAATGTTAAAATTCATAGCATGTGTGATACATGGTTGGAAAGCCCTCTCTGTTAGCTTTCCAGTGATATAAAAATCCCTAAAAGTTATCATGTATACGTAGAGAATTTGATGTTTTAGTAACACACTGTCCTAATTAGGGTTTTTCTTTTTCCTGTCAATACAGAACTTAATTACAGAACCTAAATCTAAAATTGACCTTACCAAATGATAGTACTCTGTCTTAGCTTTCCATTGATGTATTATATGCTTAATTTCATTAAGAATTGAGGAAGATATAGGCTTTTTAATCCCTAGATCTCACACACATTCCAATAAAAGGGGCCGGGTGACCGACCTCCGCCCTAAATGCGATCCGGAGTTATTAAATGAATAATTAAAAATTATGAATCACTGTAAAACATATTCTTCTGCTACCAGGAGATTTAAAAGTTATTTTTCTGCTACTGGAAAGTATTTTAATCTATTTTTATGCATATAAACCTATTTTTCCTATAATTAATAGAATATAAATGTATAAGAAATTATGTCCAGCATGTAAAAATTATTATTAAATAACTACAATGTATGGAAAATGTTGTCTTATAGTATCAGTATGTGAGAAGTTAAATTCTTGTGGATTTAGAATATTTTATCTTATAAAAATCTATATTTCTTCTATAAAATGAAAGAAAATGCTTATAAATTATATGTGGTATGTTAAAAAGATCTCAAAGGTATGAAAATTCATGAATATTATACTCTGATATAATTATCATGTGAGAGACAATTTTCTGTGAAAATTGGATATTTTTACCAAATAGAATTCATTTACTATCCATATAATAGAGAATAAATGCATGAAAATTATATTAACTTGTTAAAAATAACCCTTACAGCATGATAAAAGTTCTTACAGTATAACAAAAATTTTTCCAGCATGTTAGAATGATAACAGCAAGTTATAGAGAAATTTTTATACTTAAACAAATTTCTAATGTATTTCTTCCATTCAATAAATAGCATAAATGGTATAATAATGTAGAAAAATTAATTTCAGTATGCTAAAAATACTATGGGTATCATGAAAAATGAACAACCAGTAAGATGATTATTCTTAATAACCCATCCAAAAATTTCATAAGGAACTTTTTATAGCACACCAAATATGGGTTTTTTTTTGTGTTTAAAAAGGTATTTTTAATGTGTAAAAATTCCATTCTAGTAATAAAAATGGATATTTACTGTCATTTTCCAGAGGAATCATGTGCTGGAGTTACTTGAAAATTTTAGGGAGATTTTCACCATGTTAGGATTTATTTCTATGAATTAAGTGGAATTCTTAGTAATTTACTCTAATAATACTAAATAAATCATTTCTTTGGCTTTTTGCATCCAATTAATTTAAGGCATTTCCAGTATGATAAAACTTGTTAAACCAACAGAATAAAATGTTAATTTATGGAATTGAATGTATTCTAAAGATTGTATTTTTCCTACTTATCCTTTCATTCTTGGATTCCACGACTTAATTGTCGTTAAACATTATGCCAAAGTTTAATCCTTCATTTTCTTGTTATTCTGATTTTTGCTAGATCTGTACTTGTTACATTTTAGCTTATTCCTTGAAATTCATTGGCCATATTTATACAAGAAATGTCTAGACAATTGGGATCATCGATCCGTAAAACCAATGCCATCGCATCATAAGGGCCCGGTCTGGTCCTGGGGAGAGCGCCCGAAAATTAGTGAGCCCATGGGATGTTAATGACAAGGTGTGGCATTTGCACCGAGTACTTGACTAGTGTGTGTCTACGACATTTTATCTATTGTTATTCCTTTTACTTGATTATGAATTATTGAAATACTTGCTTGTTGGCCAATTATTATTGTTTCAATTGCTCTTAATGAATTTCTTGTACATGATATTATTGATCATTGGAATTTATTCAATTCTTGACTTTGCAAGACCTTCTACATTGTTCTTGATCTCTTTATTCAAATCCTTGTTCTCTGTTACATACAACTGGTAATTAAGATGTTAACTACGTAAATATGCGGTTATTTCCTACTGAGCGTCAGCTCATAGTTGTGTTCCCCCCTTTTCAGGTTTTTCAAGTGACGCGCTTACCAATGGGGAGGGTCAGGAGTGATCCTTGAGTGCTCTTGTACCTAGTTATTGAGCCAGCTTAGTTTTTACTTCCAGTTTGATTTTACGTCAGTGTTGTATTAGAATTTCATTTGGAAGACATGTTTGATCGAGTCTTAGCATGTTGGTTATTGTAATAAGTTGGAATTATTTTGATTAATGGAAGTGTTTCTCACTTTATAATTTGTCTAATTGTTTAGCTTAGAATTTACTGTTGTGCTAGCTCGTATCTGACTGTACGCGCCGATTTTCCGCGTCGGGGCGTGACAGTGAAGACTTAGGAAGTCATTGATGTCTAGATCGAGTCCATTTAATTTTCCTTTTTATTGAGTCTAGAGAATGAATGTAATACGAGTATTTTGATTATTATGAAATAAAGATGGAGTTTGATTAAAGTATTGTGCAATTGCATCTTATGTGTGATTGTTATTGCGCTCTGATTATTCTTACTTGCAAGAGACTTACCATGCCGACTGTTCATGTTTCTCGAGATTATCTTCTGCTGTATTAAAAGCTCGGGGCGTGACATCGCGACCTTGGCTCGACTGCCACCTTCTGGTAGCGGCCTCGTCTGGGCCGCGTTATCATCAACTGGGACGTTTGGCTTTAGAGGCGTCAGGTGTCCCAAATGGCTTCTTGTAAACACTCCAGCCACGGCGGACACATTCTTTCACCAACCCCTCTCGATCTGGCCGATTTTGTCTGACAAACTTGGTCACGGTTCTCTTAAGACCACCACCTTCTGGTAGCGGTCTAGTGCTGACCGCGTATTCATCTAGTATTCCAAAATTTCCATTTTTCGTGGGCTTTTGTGTGTTAAACCATTGTAGCCTCTCTAGGTTATTATACCTCGAGATTATGACCTTTTATTGGACCTATCTTTGGATTATATCCCTAGAAATCATTCAAAATTCCTCTTAAGTCATTTTCCCTAAATGACTTTTCCTTTGGATAAATAAGCTTGAAAATTGGAATTCTTCAAAGAAATCCATTTATCTTGTCTACATGAGCTATTCTTGGAATTCAGATGCCATTAGTAAAATTGTCTGGAATTATTTGATATGGGACTTTGGGTCCAATTTGACACTCAAAGCTAGGCGTGAACGTTTAGGGCTCGGATTTGGTCCTAGGGGCATCATTGTTATTTTCATGTATTATTAAATGACTAATCACTTATATTTTGCCTGATGATAGAATGTAATTCCTACTGAGCTTCTTGCTCACCCAGTTTCCTATTAACATTTTTCAGGTAACAATGAAGATACTCCAACAAACGGGGACGGACAAGTGTGAAAGAGCTACCAGAGTCGTAAAGAGTTGTGTCTTTTATTTCCTTAGGTTGAGTCATGTAATTTCGAGTCATTTTCTTCTGTTATTAATTAACTGGAGTCAAGAGTTGTAACATCGACTTATTGATATTAATAAAGCTTATATTTATTTCGGCATTATATTTGTCTTGTGTTTGTGTCTTTTGGTTTGTTCTGTGTGTCATGAATGAATCATTGCCACGTTCCGAGTGTGTCTTCCGCTGCTATCGGTTCGGGGGGTGACAGTTTGTGGTATCAGAGCCTATGTTTTCTTAAACCCTAGGTCTTGAGTCTAAGTTATACTTTAAATATCAATTATCAGTTATCTTATAGGCACCAGGTGAGATTGGGTAGAACCGTGGGCCTAATTGATAAAAATATGATAATCTTCATGAAGATAAAAGATTATAAGCTATAAATCTTTATATAAATTTGTGTTATAGGTTAAGATGGCTGCGAAGCATGCTCAATGTCGGGAGATGTAGCGTACGGTCGAAGGGTTGACCCAGGCCTTGCAACAGGTAGCCCAGGGGGGAGTTCGTCAGGGTGCAGGAGATTTGCATAGGAGCTTCCAGGGTATGAATCCCCCTAGGTTTAGTGGGTCTACCGATCCCGATGAGGCGAAGAACTGGGTTAGAGAGATAGAGAGGACTTTTAGGGTTATGCAATGTACCGATCATGAGAAGGTTTTGCTAGCAACATATCAATTAGAGAGAGATGAGCGGGCTTGGTGGGAAGCTATAGAAGCGACGTTGCCAAACGATCAAATTTCATGGAATGGATTCTTGGAGCTTTTCAATGGGAAGTTCTTTCAGAGAGAGATCGAGAGAAGAAGGCTTCTAAATTCACATCCTTGAAGCAAAGGAACCTGTCTTTAGCAGAATACGAAGCTCAATTTTCTAGATTTGCTAGTTATGCACCCTACTTAGTTTATACAGAAAAGATGAAAGCGCGGAGGTTCTTGAATGGTTTGAGGGTAGAGTTTATCCCACAGTTAGTGCCATTAGAAATTCACGTGTATGCTGAGATGGTGAAGAAGGCCCAATTATTAAAAGATGTTATGGATATGACGGAGTGGATTTCTAGAAGGCTTGCCAAGAAGGGAGGAGCAAATGGTTCCGAGAATAGTGTGCCTACCAATGGGAAGAAGAGACCGAATGAAGGCAATGGGGCTGATAAAAAAAAGAAGGGCAAGAAGGGAGACCAACAGATCGTCCCTGTTAAGGAGAAGTGTGAGCATTGTGACAAAGGTGGGCATCGATCGGAGGACTGTTGGAGGAAGCAAGGGAAGTGCATCCGTTGTGGAAGCGGAGACCACAAGATTGCTCGTTGTCCTCTGATGAAGGAGCAGGCGTCGCGAGATGAGCAGCTGGATGAACCAAAGCGGCGAGGCAGACTGAAAGCGATGGAAGGTACCTCTAAACCTACCTTAACTTTATATTTTCATGCTTAGACATGGTGATTTTTATATATTAGTATGAATTAGAATTGGTCTCGATAGTTGGAGTATTAGCAGGTGTGCTAGAAGTGGTAATTTTACCCCACTGTGATTTTGGATAGAATCGTGGGAATTTGGAGGACCAAATTTCTTAAAGTGGGGGAGGGTGTAGCATCCTGAATTTAAATAATGAATAAAATAATATTATTCAATTATCTTCTCGTCCCGAATTTTGAAATTTTTAATAAAAATTTGAAAAAATATGTGTCTCATAGAAAATGATATTTCTAGCAAAATTGTCTAAAGAAAGAAGCCCAAATAAAAATTGGTTTAAGTCCAAATTTGGAGATTAAGGTTAAACTCGGACCTAGAGTAGCCCAGCCCAATTGTGCCCTAATTAAACCCTAATTCACGATGTAATAGGTTGTAATCGAACCCAATCTTTTGGCCCATGTTAGAAGAGTGTTTCCCCTTCGAAAACCCTAACCCTAGAAGCTTCAATTCGAAGCGGCGACGCAGATTTGATCAAACCACGATTTTTTTGCAGTTTTCACTCCTTGGACTCTTTGGATCAATTCGAACCCTAGAGGCCCTCTTAAACTCTATAAATAGGTAGGCCACGTTCCCAAGAAACCCTCTTTGCATCGACGAATGGTGGTGTGCTAGATCGTGGGAGATTTTGGCGGTGGAGGGCGGTTCAAGTTAGGGTTTTTGGCGAGTCTGTGTCATCATTTTAAACCCATTAAAGGTAATTTTCTCTCAGGCCAAATGCTAATTAACATATATCATCGCATGCACCTTCGAGTTCTCTTTCTTTTGATACCAAATAGCCCAATTTTCATATAGTATAGCGATCATAATTGGTTTTTAATCAAGGCGTGTCGGGGTTCGCAGGAAGCGGGGCTTCAGTTTAAGGTCGCGATCGATCCAGAGATCGCTACTTGAGATCACGGTCACCCGATATACCGCCTCTTAGCGCTCGATTTAAAAATTGAATATGTGGTTATGAACGTGTCAAGGCAATGGACGCCTCCTTTTATACGCGTCCGTCACGATCGACATTTTCTGTGGATGTACATTACTTTTTGTTTTAATGTTATTCTATGATAAATAGTAGCCGCATCCAGGTACCAGGACGCTTTCTTTTATGCACGTCCACTACTATGGACGCCTTCATGCTATATTTTCAAAAAAAAAGGGGATATTTTTATGGTAGCAGTCCTCCCAAGACCGTATCCTGTAAGCAGCGGCCTCCTAACGACGACTTTCTGGTTCTATTTTCCAGTAGAAACTAGGTTGTTGCCTGCATATTTTGACTTGTCTGTGCACTGATAGCCACCATGTTTTTAGGTCATTTATGTCACAGAACGTACTGCTAACTTGGGAGTATGAAATAGTAATCTAACTTTAATTATCTCTATGTTTATTCTTTCATGATTATCATCCTTATGTCATCTTATTATTTCTAAAATGGAGTAGATTAACTTGTTAATCAAATCGCTTAGATCATAAATTCGGCTATTTTTAACTTGCTAGCTTGATACCCTATACTTCATTAGTCTTGTTTGAGAATCGGGACACTTCGGTGGTTTCGACTTATCGATTACCCTCATTTTCCGCATGTTTTAAGCCCCTTAAATTCTTTGACATCGAATGTCTCTTCGTCAGATATTCCTTCCGCCGGACTAGGTGTTCATATTTCAAGGCCTCCGTAAGTCTCCCCGAGTCTGGGATTCCCACTAGGACACCAAGCAGGTTGTACCACCAAAACATGAATCCACTGGAAATCCACTTAGGGTGGAATGAGGTTTTGTCCAAGTTCTGCCGAGTTTCTGTCCAGATTGCAGATCACGGCCTTGGCTCGACCGCATCCTCCTAGTAGCGGTCGCGTCTGGAACGCGTTATCATCAATTGGGACGTTTGGCTTTAGAGGCGTCAGGTGTCCCAGACACCTTCTTGTAAACACGTCAGCCATGGCGGATGTGTTCTTTCACCAACCCAGCTCGATTTGGCCGGTTTGGTCTGACCCACTTGGTCGTAGTTTTCTTAAGACCGTCACCTTCTGGTAGCGGTCTAGTGCTGATTGCGTCTTCATCCAATATTCTGAAATTTTTATTTTTCGTGGGCTTTTGTGTGTTAAACCATTCTAGCCTCTCCAGGCTATTATACCTCGAGATTATGACCTTTTATTGTATCTATCTTTAGATTATATCCCTAAAAATCATTCAATATTCCTCTTAAAGTCATTTTCCCAAAATGACTTTTTCTTTGGATAAATAAGCTTGATAATTGGAATTCTTCAAAGAAATCTATTTTTCTACTCGTATTATCTTGTCTACTTGAGCTATTCTTGGAATTCATATGCCCATTAGTAAAATTGTCTGAATTTATTTGATATGGGACTTTGGGTCCAATTTGACACTCAATGCTAGGCATGAACTTTTAGGGCCTAGATCTGATCCTAGGGGCGAGGCAAAGCCCAAACATGTACCGATATTATGAATGATCAGGTGTGGCATTGCACTAACTATATGCAAGATTTGATCTAGACAAATTTACATCTTGGGTATCTTCCGTATATGTGTGACTTGATATGTTTAAATATGAGGTCCGGGCGGGACAAATTGTTGACATGAATATTAGTGCTTGTGATCTCATGTGCTTGTTCCAGGCTATTCTCTCTTCATCATGTTCTTGTACATGTCTCTTTTCTACCTTATTTACTTGAACATCTATGAGACCTTACTACTCTCTTTATAAGTGATTTATGATTTTTCGTCATGCATCATTGTTATTTTCATGCATTATTAAATGGCTAATCACTTATATTTTGCCTGATGATAGAGTGTAATTCCTACTGAACTTCTTGCTCACCCAGTTTCCTCTTAACATTTTTCAGGTAATAATTGATATACTCCAACAAATGGGGACGGGCAAGAGTGAAAGAGATGCCAGAGTCGTAAATAGTTGTGTCTTTTATTTCTTTGGGTTGAGTCATGTAATTTTGAGTCGTTTCCTTCTTTTATTAATTAACTGGAGTCAAGAGTTCTAACATGGACTAATTGATATTGATAAAGCTTATATTTATTTTGGCGTTATATTTGTCTTGTGTTTGTGTCTTTTAGTTTGCTCTATGTATCATGAATAAATCACTGTCACATTCTGAGTGTGTCTTCCGCTACTATCGGTTCGGGACGTGACATAAGTTTTGAACACGACGAGATGGTAAGGCGCATTTCTTTGAAACGCGTACAATTAGATAGCCGCACTTAATAATTTTCTTTTTTTAGAAGAAATAATTTAAAACTTGTCTACATGGTTAGACACAAATTAAGAATGGTGCCTTCCTAATTGTACGCTAATTAAATTTTGAGCGTGGCTAGGTGAGTGGACGTGTTTCTTTGAAATGTGTCGTATGAGCCTGGTGTGTTTAATAAAATATTTTTTTTTACTATTGGTCACTTAGAATGTGTCAATGCATGCGGAGGCGTTTCTTTCAAAATGTGCCATGTTGATGAACCACATTCCTGAAAACGTGTCTAGGAACACATTCATGATTTTAAATTGTGTCATGTCTGTTACACGCAAATTAATTTTATTTTTAAATTAATTTTTAGTAATATCATAAAAAATAGAACTCTTTGAATGATGATTTTTTATTACTGAAACAAATAAAACAACAATAATCATTTAAAAATAAATGAAGTTAGAAGTAAAATATGTTCAGTTGAAGTGCGTAATCACTAGAACTAAGAGTTCTATTGTCACCCGACTTACGAATTAAGTAGACAATCCCCTCTCTCTCATCAATATGTTCTCAAAGAAAATTTTACGAATCTCAATTTAACTTATAAGTTGGTGAGGATACCAGAGCACGAATACGGCCCGACTCAGCGAGCCGTCGGTACCGGACCCGCAGCACGACTCGGTCGATATCACCATCGTTGTGGCTGGGCGACAGTATAGAGTCCCTACCTGAGTGTTGATACTTTCTTTATGTTTATTATGAGTGTATTGGTGTCTATTTATTTGAGTATTTATGAGTGCAATGGGTCAAGGTTGTAAAATGGGGTACACTTCATGTAAGGAGCCCAATTTTCAAATTGGGCCTCCAAACTTTTAGGAGCCCAATCGGGCCTCTCTCTCCCTTGTGGACTTCTACACATGTGGGCCCAAAAGGCTGGTCCAAGGCCCAAGATGGGCTTCTAGAAGACTTGGACAATTGGACAAAGGAGATAAAGGTAGAGGATGCCCCCTCCTTGTCCCCCATGCTTGTCTCCCACCTACCATTGACCAATGTTAGTGGGTGTCCTTTGGAGTTAGTGGATGTCCTTTGGTGTTAGTGGATGTCCTTGGGTCTAGATCTAGGGTTTGAATATATACACTCTCTTGCATCATTTCTGAAATTTTAATGAAAGATTTTGTGGAAGAAAAGCATAGTGCATTTGGGTGCCCCTCTCTCCCCCTCTCCTTGTTCTTGGTGTTCTTCCTTCTTCCTCCTCCAAACTCCTCTAGATCTACTCCTAAATCCTCTATCTCCCTCCTCTACTCTTCCTCTTGCTGCTTCCAACATTCACCGCCGCCGCCGCCGTCCGTGCCGCCATCAAGCCACCATAGCTTCAACTCTCTTTGCTGCCCTACAACTCGGAGTTCCTAGAAAGTAGCTCGGTGTTTGGGTTGGTACGAAGATCCAACCGTTGGATCGTGATGAGATTTTGAGGGTAGGTTTCCATCATCAACCCCCAATCCCAGTTTAATTTTTTCCCTGATCAGATCCCATTTTGGCCACCTCCCAGCCCGCTGTTCGCCCCCCTCTCAATCAGCATGTGTGCAGACCAGCGGGATAGCCGGTAGTAGATAAATTTTCTCACCCCCTAATCGTGGTCATAATCCTACAAAAGACCTATGTGCGTGACTGTCTTTCTCTCCTATACCTTCACAAAAAATCCTTTCACCCTACAACTTTCGTTTGGGTTTCGTTCAAATCCCATAAACATGCAAGTTCTGTTCTGCCCTGTGTGTCCTGTATCTCAGGGCAGAGAACTTAGTCCGTTTGCAGAAGCTTTCATTTCCAAGTCCACCGTTGGACGGATCTAAAACACCCATAGGTCGAAGATCTTTGAGTCTTCTTCACAACTTCACTGGTATTGCGTCGATCCGACGTTGGGGCTGGTCGTGGCGACCGATCTCGCCAGGGTGTGCAATGCTGCCCAGGTCTGTCCCGAGGTTGGCCTGTTGAAAGGGGTCAACGGAAAAAGCCAACAAAAATACGCCGGAGCTGATTCAGCCACCGCCGCTCCAGGAGGTCGTCAGGGACCTAATGCCGTTGTCCCGGTAGACCACTACCTCCAGAAGCCTTCCGGAGGGCGCCGCTCCTTTGGAGGTCTGTGGTTGCTGTCCTGCCGACCAGCAAGTCGCCGAACCGGAGCCGCCGCCAGCCGCCGCCTGAGACCCGCCAACCTGCTGCCCGCCAACCCAAGTTTGGTGCTCCCGGAGTTATCATGCAGCATGTTACCTCCATGTGTGGAGTGGGCCATTATTTTTTGCTGTAATTAAATATTACCGTTGCACCGGGAGTCACAGTCTTGGCCGGGACATCTTCCCCACGCCCCTAGCATGGAGGTACACCCGCCACCCCCTCGTAGACATATTTTGCTTTCCAAGTATACATTCCTATGTCGCTGCTAGAGAGCATGTTAGGATCCTAGCTCGTATCATTTAAATCACCGTTGCGAGATAGAGTGCGAGACCCGTCCCACGACACATTTCGAGTGCGAGAGTAAGCCGACCACCTGAGACTCAAAGCCGGTTACTCAACCGTGCGGATCGCCGCGCTTCCCTCGATGGGGATGACCGTGAGTTAGCACTTCTTGTTTGGGGCATATTGCCTCTTCTGGAGCTCTTTAGGTGCCGCATTGTATCATTGTTGCTGGTCGTGTCGTCCAACAAGTCACGTCGTCCTATGGAGTCCAAGGTCGCAACACATTCGCGTCGAATCTCGTAGTCGTCCTGCATCAAATTGGTATCAGAGCCAGGTTGAGTCTAAGGTAGTCATTATTTTCAAAAGGAAAATTTTTTTATAAATTGCATCGCACCCCAATACTCAAGTATATCGAAAGACGTTACTGGAAGGTTAGGTTACGCCTATCCGGAAGGTAGCCCCTCGCATCGAGTCGGATCTTCGGATTACTGCCTCCGCCACGTACTGGAGATTGGGTTAATTCTAGGGTCCTCAACTTGCATCGGTCCATCCATATAGGTCTAGTGAGTCACCCTTAGCTCTCTTTAAGCCTCATTGCATGCCCACCCGTGAAGGTTCCCAATACCATCGCCCTGACACTATGGGTGAACACCGAGGTGCCAACCCCGGAGGCCGTTCCCTGGAGGACATGATTGTTCAACTCATGGAGTGCATGGATAGGTCTGAACAAACTCTTAGGGACCATACTGTGCGTATGGAGAGCCGATTCAAGGCCATGGAGGACCGTGCCAAAGCTTCCGACCGATCTATCCAAGGTCTGGTTGGACGGTTAGAAAGTGTGGAGAAAACCCCTCGATGGAACCTACCCGGCATTCTCCCAACCCCTCAGGCACATGCTGCCTAGCCCGTGCCCTCTGTCTAGCCCGCGCGTGCTGCCCAGCCCATACCACCTAGGGTTGAGGAGCGACGGCCACGTGCCCTCCACTTTGAGGACTACGAGTCCGACAACGAATACGAGGGAAATGGCCGACGCCGACGTGGTCACCGACCACCAAGGGATGATGAGGACGAATGGATCCTCAAGACCGTCCGTGCGGACCCTCCCACGTTTGATGGGTCCAAGCCATTGGACCCAAAGATCTATCTCAATTTGGAGGCTAGCATGGACCGATATTTTGACTGGTTCGAGATGACGGACCACCGGAGGGTAGGTATGCCAAGATGAAGTTGTTGGGGCAAGCACAAACTTACTGGAGCAATGTAGAGAGATTGCTCTTTCAGCATCATGAGTCTCAGGTAGGTTCTTGGGATGAGATGAAGGACCAGCTTAGGCGTAAGTACCTTCCTGCCACGTACCGTCAGTAACTTATTGATAGGTGGCAGGGTCTCACCCAAGGGGACCGATCCGTGTCAGACTACATCGCAGAGTTTGACGAGTACTTTTTGCGATGTGGCGTTACGGAGGAGAGCACCATGCTTGTATCGCGCTTCCGTCATGGTTTACGGCCCCACTACCAATATGAATTATTTTGCCACAATGTTACCACCTTGGAAGACGCATACCAGGTTGCTCTAGAGTTGGAGCAGTTCGAGGCGGAGTTCGCTTCCGTCCAGCGCCCAGGGTTCACTTATTAGCGTGGGATCGACCCTCGTACCACGCCTACCTCCTATAGCCAGTTTCCGATGGCCCGTCCCCCGGAACCCCCTCGACAGGACCCCACTGCTCCTAGGCTCCGCACTTTTACTCCGAGGGATCCTCCCCCTCGCCCGCAGGCACCCGTTCCCACCCCTCGGCCTTATCAGCCCGACGTACCAGCTCGACCTCTTCTTCCCGCACCCCCAGTCCGTCAAGAGGACAAGGGTAAGGGGCCATTGATTGGTGGCACATCTCAGGGCACCGGGACACGAGACCGTTGATATAGTTGTGGTGGAGTTGGTCACTTTGCCAGCAAGTGTCCCACATGGAAAACACTTGTTATTGCCGACACATCGGCCTATGACCCCACCCCCGAGTTGGTGCTAGTCAGTTATGAGCCGGACTAGGAATTGGCTGAAGAATTCTTTGATGAGCTATTGGAGGGCGAGCAGGTCGATGTCCCTGGTACCTCATATCTGGAAGACGTGCAGTTGGGTGTAGTCAGGTGCATCCTGGCCCAGCCTCAGGTGAGTGACGACTGGCGTCATACCACCATCTTCCACACATTTTGTAGGCTGGAAGGGAAGGCCTGCAAGGTGATTATAGACAACGGGAGCTGTATCAACGCCATCTCCACAGGCACCGTCAAACACCTTGGTCTGACACCCGTGGATCACCCTGCACCCTATAGAGTTTCTTGGGTGGATTCCACTTCCATCCCGGTCAGACTGCGGTGTCTGGTGCCGCTGCAGTTCCAGGCATACTTTGATGCGATTTGGTGCGATGTACTACCTATGAAGGTGGGTAGTATCATCCTTGGTAGGCCTTGGCTCTTTGACCGAGATGCCACCCTTCATGGTAGGTCGAACACTTGCACTTTCGACCATGGTGGCCAAAGGATTACCCTCCACCCAGTCCAACCGAAGGACCCATCTATCCGAGGACCAGCTGGCCCCAGCACCGTGACCTCTCCTGGTCAGGGGAAGGCCAGTCCGCCCACTTTGTCCTCGGCACGGGATACCACCTCTTCGACTGCTCCCTGCATAGTGGACCCTCCACCCAGGAGGTTGATGATGATCAACCCGAGAGAGATGGAGCAGGAGGTGACCGGGGGTAACCCCATCCTAGCTGTTGTTGCCCGGGACATATAGGATGTCACCCCTAGGTCCGAGGATGGGCATCCCCCAGAGATAGCTGCAATATTGTGGGAGTTTTTCGATGTCTTCCCAAAAGACCTCCCTGGAGGCCTTCCACCTATGAGGGACATCCAGCATGAGATCCACCTCGTCCCGGGCTCATCTTTGCTGAACCTTCCCCATTATACGATGAGTCCCACTAACCATGCTGAGCTTCAGTGGCAGGTCGAAGAGTTGATGAGTCGGGGATCTCTTCAGGACAGCAAGAGCCCTTGCGCTGTTCTCACGTTATTGGCCCCGAAGAAGGATGGCACATGGAGGATGTGCATTGATAGCCGTGCAATCAATAAGATCACAGTGAAATATCATTTTCCCATTCCCCGATTGGATGACTTGCTAGACATGATGTCGAGAGCCACTATCTTTTCAAAGATAGATTTTCGTAGTGGCTATCACCAGGTGCGGATCAGGCTTGGATATGAATGGAAGACGGCATTCAAGAGCAAGGATGGTCTTTATGAGTGGTTGGTTATGCCCTTTGGGCTTTCCAACGCCCCTAGAACCTTCATGCGGTTGATGACCCAGATTTTACGCCCTATGATAGGGGTCTTCTTGGTCGTCTACTTCGATGACATTCTTATCTACAGCCGCACTAGAGAAGACCACTTAGACCATCTTAGACAGGTCTGCATTGCGTTGAGGCGAGAGAGTTTATTTGCCAACCCGAAGAAATGTGCTTTCATGTCCGATCAGATCACTTTTCTCGGGTTTATTGTGTCGAGAGATGGAGTCTCCGCTGATCCGGAGAAGATTAGGGCCATCAGGGAGTGGCTCGAGCCCCGCACAGTCCACGATGTCCGGAGTTTCCATGGCTTAGCGATGTTCTTGTTGTGTCCCTGTGGTTTTGATGATAGCAAACACTATAAGTCATCATCTGTTTGAGTCTGCACACTGTTTGAGTCTGCATATAAATCTGTTTGTGTTGCATATGAATATTTCATTGAACATCTTATTTGAATTACATAACCAACGAACAGGCTGAGGCTGTGTGTTGTGTGCATTAGTGCATTTCATAATTGTTGATGCATTTCATAATTGCATTTTATCTGGATTGTTTGATGTTAGTCTGTATAATAGGTGATGCTGCTATACCCTTTCAACATAGTCTGTACATTCGTTAACAGCATGCCTGAACTTTGTTGGATGAAGTCCATACATTGCTTAAGACTGTACAGAGTCTGTCAAGACAGCACACGTTTCATGTCTGTACATTCTTCATATTCACAGTCTATACATTCATTACGGGTGCGAGCAGTATATTTCATACATTACTTAAGTCTGTACAACGTGTGGTGTTCCATAGTCTGTACAGCCAGTGTCTCACTCACTCAGCAAAGTCTGTACATCCGTAGATAGCTTGCCTGAACTTTGTTGAATGAAGTCTATACACTTGCCAACATGTCTCTCATGCATTATGTCTAAAGTCCATACATTGTCTGGACACACTCAAGTTCATACATTGTACTGTCTACACTTTGTTGCAGCTGAACTGTGCAAGTCTATACATTGCCTTTGGGCACAAAGTCTATACACTGCTTGCATTCAGTTCAAGTCTATACATCGCCACCTCATTCATGCATAAACACTAAAGCATTCTGTTGCATTGTTCAGCAAGTCTATACAGCGTCTCTCTTAGCATCTTGTGCATGCAGCATAGAAAGTCTGTACATTCGTTGACAGCTTGTCTAAGCATCTCATGCATTCAATGTGCATACTTTCATTCTGTTTGTGCATCTCTCTTCAAGACGAAGTCTGTACAATCCTTTTCAAGCTTCCAAGTCTATACATCGCATGGCACAGCATGCGTCCAAGTCTATACATTGCATAATGCATGTGTTCAAGTCTATACACTGCTGAATGTAAGTCTGTACATTCTCACCTTTACCTACGTTGTGTGAACGCAAGACTATACATTGCGGTCTACACCTACGTTCAAGTCTGTACAGCGTTCACTTAGAGTCCATACAGCTGTGTCTATACATTGGCTTGCTTCTTCATGCATTTGCTAGTCTATACAGCCACATCAAGTCTATACATTCTTTTAAGCTTGAAATCTGACGCCCACCAATAGTGGCGTCACTTCTGAAATAAACGCCTAGGAAAGAGGCGTCTTTTACCATTGTGCATACTTTCATAGACGCAGAGTCTATACATCCCCCACAGCAAGCATAGCATGTCTGCACATCACTTGCACAGCACGCTTAAGTCTATGATGGGACGGTGCGATCGATACAAAGGGGGGGTGAATGTATCCCCTTCAAGAATATTGCCCAAATTTAAACAATTCGCCTGCTACTAGATACAGTTGCAGAATAAAACCTATCGAGTTCAAATAGACATTTGATCGACTAGATGAGCTGCTGACTATACTAGTGGAACCAGATGAAGTCTAATGCCAAATGACAGTACAATGCAAACTAGACTCACTTACCAAGAAGTGAAGCTCAAGGCAACTGTAACTCGAAACAAGACTATTCAAACAACCTGTGAAACAGATAGAAGATATGGAAGAGCACACCACAAGCAAACCACAGAACAGCAGGGTTTTTAGGTGGTTCGGTCCACAGACCTACGTCCACCCCTCACTCCCAACCGGAGTGAGGCTTCCACTAGCACAATGCTAGAACACTGCAGACTCAGTCTGCGAACAACATGCTGCCACACAGCTTGAACACCAAGGGAAACAAATCCCTCAACCAAGTTCTGCTACCCACAGAACTTGAAACCTGTTCTAGCTCCCAGCTAGAACACAACCGGAGAATCCTCTCCCTTCCTCCACACACCGGAGGGAAACTGTTAGTGACAACCAGTCACTAACACCACCAGAGATCACCGATCTCTCTTCCTCTGCAACCCAGAGGGAAACTGGAGTAATACTCCCTTCCTCCACACACCAGAGGGACCCGACCTCAGTCTAGAGGATCGAAAGAACACAGTAAATCAGATCGAATAAAAGGAAAAATAAGAAATGAAAATAACACAGCGAACACAAGCTGTAAATGAAGGAACATCAGATGTGGCTCTCATCGGAGCTGACTGGCCTGGATTTGATCCACGGTCCAGTGGACAGATCTTCAGTCGAGACTACTTTCTTCTTCTCCACGAACTCTCACTATCTCTCTGCTCCTCCTCTTTTTCTCTTTCTTTTCCTGACACTCATCGTGCAGCCTCTCTCTCTGTCTCTACTTTTCTCTTCTTCTTCTTTTTCTTCTTCTGCTGCTGGTTTCTTACTGTATAGACTTTTCCCCTTTTTCTCTCTGCTTCTGTGTATCTTCATCCGAAGATGAACCCTTCTATTTATATCAGCAACAGCACTGGGCGCGTGTGGTCTCCACAGCTCCCGCCCAAACCTTGGACCACGTGGCAGCTCTCCAGCAAGCTTCAGCACACGTGTCACGATCCTGGGCCTTTATCCATTCTTGGATCACGTGCTCTCATTAGTCTGAATCCTCTGTAGGTAGAGACAAATGAAAACATGACTAGTTAGTTCAGTCATACAACCACGACTGTATATACTTTAGAAACAACAACTGAGTAAGTGTGTACAATCGTGAGAGAGTGTATAGACTTAATGAATAAGCGACAGTGTACAGACTTAAAAGATTCAGCGTGATAAGCAAACGAATGTATATACTTTAGAACAGCAAATGATCAAGTATGTACACTGAGAGGGTGTGTAGACTTGCAACATGCGCTCTCAGTGTATAGACTTGCTGATGAATGCATTATCATAACAGGATAGAATGTGTAGACTTCTGTGAAATGCATGAGGGAATCGGGTGTATAGACTTTAGGTAAAGCATGTGATGCAACACAGTGTATAGACTTGAAGCCTTGAGAACGAGTGTATAGACTTAGTGGATAAGCTCATGAAAGGCAGTGTATAGACATGTGATGAACAATGCAAATGAGCTTTACCAATGTGTAAACTTTACAAAGCTTCAGCCACTGTATAGACTTCACGAAGCCTAACCAGTGTACAGACTTGGAACGAGTGTGTTGTGAGCACTGAAGACTCAAGTTAAAACAACCGAATGTATAGAGTTGTGGTCGAACAACACAATGTATAGACTTGAAGCAAGGCTCTTAATAAGACGGTGAACAATGTATTGACTTGATGCCCAACGGTGATGTATAGACTTCGACGAGCTTGAGCCAGTGTATAGACTTTGCCAGAGTGAGACGATGCATGAGACGCTCGGCTGTACAGACTTGCAAAGTTCTGAATGAGACGATCGGCTGTTGGATCGATGTACAGACTCTGAATGTGAAGGCAGTCTATATAGACTTGAATCGCTTGAAGCGATGTACAGACTTGGTGAGGCTCAAGCAGTGTACAGACTTGTGAAGGCTTCAGCGTTGTACAGACATTGAAGAATCACTATGAATGTATAGACTTGAGTGAATGAAGCCGATGTACAGACTTGCCTAAGACACAGCATGAGACGCTGGCTGAGACGGACGTTGTACAGACTTTGAAGAGTAGTTCAATGTATAGACTTGAACAAATGAAGCCGATGTATAGACTTGCCTAAGACACAGCATGAGACGCTGGCTGAGACGGATGCTGTACAGACTTTGAAGAGCAGTTCAATGTATAGACTTGAAGCCCCTGAACTAATGTATAGACTTCACGCTGTACAGACTTTGAGGCTTTGAACGTGTAAGATGAAGTGATGTACAGGCATAGCGATGTATAGACTTGGCCAGAAAACGTAGGGAAAGATATGAGTGTATAGACTTGACCAAGCGTAGGAAAAGCCTCCAATGTGCAGACTTTGAACTCTGAACACTGTACAGACTTTGCAATCAACGGACGATGTATAGACGTGCTAGTCTGAAGGCCAATGTATGGACTTAAACAGTAACACTCAAATGTATAGAGTTGAAGGGCTAACAGTCTAGTGTATAGACTTCAAAAGGACAAAGCATCCACAGACCAGATGATGTACAGACTTAGCCAATATGAGACACTGTATAGACTTTGTCAAGTAACTGGCTGTACAAACTTCAGAAGATGAAAACTCTGTATCGACTTGAAGACCATGAGCCAATGTATAGACATGAAGCTTGACACTCCAGTGTATAGAGTTCAGTTAGAAGGTGCCCGATGTATAGAGTTGAAGATGATATGCCAATGTACAGACTTAATCAATCAAGCTGGTGTATAGACTTTGGTACCCAGACACTCAATGTTCTGATGGGTCGACGCATCAGTAGGGGTGGGTCGACCCACTACTGTCCATACTAACTAAACAGACTTGGCCAATGCATGAAGCACAGTCCAGTGTATAGACTCGATGCCTTGAAGATCAATGTACATACTTTGAAGACCGACCTAGCAGGATGTGTAGACTTGGAATGCAACCAGGATGTCTAGACTTGATGTGAGGCAATGCACAATGAATATGAACTAATGAATTGAATGCATATAGCAGACAAGAACTGAATTATGCTGGAGAACTAATTAAAGCATTACCTGATCTGAGCATTCACCTTACCTGTCATGATTTGACTTTGACTTGGGTTAATTTCATGACCTGTGAGTCATCTTTAAACCTGTTCTGACAGTTTCTCATAATGCAACAGGATTATATCATCAAGGATGTAAACATAATGAGGCATAATACTGTCAGCATCAAAACTCCAGAACCACAGGGGACATATCAATCTCCCCCTTTTTGATGATGGCAATATTATGAGTCATTGCAATAGATTCATCATGGTGATTATGAGATACCATATTTCATGCACCATAGAGTAGCTTAGTCAGAAATGAGTATGATGCAAATAATAAAAATGATGACTCACAAGAGTTCTCCCCCTTTGACAACATCAAAAAAAGGGAATGTTCATTGACTGTTGAAGGAGCTATTATGCAATGCTGTGAGTTATATTCATCAAAAGCAAACCACAGGGACATGCAAGAATTCTCCCCCTTAGATCAACAGTGATTTGAGTGAAGCTCAGGAAATATAGAAGTCAACAGTTAGATCTGACATAATGGGGTCCATTGTGAGAGAGAAGGCACACAGAGTGAATGAGAAAGGTTTTCAATGTGATATCAATTTCATAAATCTGATTAAATACGTATTTCAGACTCTTCTATTATAGAGATTTATGAATGATCTTCATTGACAAGTCAGATCAGAATATGATGTATGCAAGGCTTGTTTATAAGTTTCCTGTACTCATATCTGAAATCAGTTTTAATAAAAGTGAACCTTGCTTTCATATTGACAGTCTTGTTTGATCTTCTTCTTTCTTACTCACTCAATTTCAAAGATTCCTTTAAGAGATGCAATCAATAGTAATGAAGTTAAACACATAAGAAAAAACATTTGTTTCTGTCAAGTTCCAATAGAATATTTCTTTTGCACATATTTTTCAAATGGTATACTAGATTAGCAGCAATTTTCATAACATTCTTCATGAGCAATTGAGTTTAGTACACCCTTGTAACTAGAGGATACACGTTGTTTAGACGCCAGTATCCCTAAGCACTTGGATGGACTAACTGTCATGCTTCATAGGAACAGAGATTGCATTTACACTTCATGACACACAACAGATCATTTCTTTGATGAGTGAGATGTATTTCTCAGTGTGCATGCTATTGCTCTGCCAGATTATCAATCATTTTTAAGCAGAGTTAACTATGGCACCTCATGACACAGTCCTTTGGACATGATTTCTCAGTGACCAAGGTCATTGCTCTGACAGGATTTACCCTTAGACATAATCCATATTCTCAGATGTGTAAAAATCAATACTAATTTCATACATATCAATCAAGGAATATCATGATTTCAGAATTTTCAGAACTCAGAAGAGTTTAAAAGACTCAACATGAAAATGTTGGTTAAAGATTATTAAGACCAACTCAGATATTTTCAAGATATGTTCATAAGCAAACACAAGACATACATGAAACATCAACCGACTGAAAGAATCAGACATTCATAATCCTATATAATAGAAGATTCCTGTTTAAGTTATTTTCAGATTTATGATCAGGATATGTACAGAGAATTCTTTCTGAGTTTTCAGGAAAGGCCGAAACATTTTTGGGAACAGCCAATTCAACAGATGATACCAATGAATAGGATGAGTGAAGATGGCTGATAACAATTGAAGCAGTAAGCTGAAATGTGTTGCATTACACATTCATCACAGGGATTTAGGCAAGATAGCAGTTCAATCTGAAGATGGAAAGTTCAGATGGTAGAATATGAATAATGCTCCCCCTAAATTTATGCATGATCTAACATTCGTAAATGTATGCAACTCTGACCTATGGTACCAGGCGGAGGAATTAGTCTAAAGACTACCTCACACATAGTAAGCACTTCTAGACAGAGTTCATCTGCCCTTTAGTATCTTACTATTTATATACCAAGAGTCATGCATGACAATCCAATGCATATGCAGTTCTACATGCATCTTTTAGCTAACAATATGCCACTTATATGCAATTGTGATTCATGTGCATGTCAAATGTGCAGATGAATATTTTTAAGCATGAAACATCATCCAAGCAGCATACTTACTCAACTCACTTTTTCAGATTTTTAGAATGCAATTTGTTTTTCAGAGATTATGCATTTTAGAAAATATCAACTAACTGCAATTGACATATGTATGCATCAAATGCAGACATTCTTTAAACTCATGTATGCACCAGTGCATGATAAAAGAAAAATTACAAAAGGCAGATGCAGTTCTGGACATGTATGCATTGACATATTAAGCATGATGTTCAATTAAAACAAAAATTCAGGTGAACAAACATTTAATCAGCAGAGTTGGGGTTTACCATACTTTGGATGCCTTGGTTTATTTGACCCCCTTTTATTCCTCATCCCAAGGCATACCTGCAAAGCACATATCTCATTTTGTGTTTCTAGGTACCCAAGACTTCTTGGGTCCTACTTTGTTAGTAACACCTCTGATAGGTGCTTTCCACATTCTTTGGGCATGCAAGTCATCAGACTTCATTAAATTACACTCACTCATGGAGTGCCCAACCTGCCCACAATCGTGACAGGAAACAGCAGATCTTGAATTCTTTTTATGCACAACATTGTTAGCATGGAATCTGTGTGCATTATTCTGAACATAAATTTTATGTGCATTGGCGTGAAGATTTCTGTTACTTGCATGAAATTTTGGTTTACCTTTACCTGCCCACCAGCATTCCAAAGCTCGGTGGCCAAATTTTCCACATTCAAAGCATGCCAGACTCTTTTCTTTAGAAACAGTTTTATTTCTTCCAAAAATATTTCTATTTGCAGGGAGTTTTATATTCTGAGAGAAAGTTCTTCCCTGAGCATGCCAACAGTCCTTGACTGTATGGCCATGTTTTCCACAATGAGAACAATTAGAAAAGGTATTTCTATGAGGGCCTAACCAGCATTGTGCAGCAACATGTCCTATTTTTCCACAGTTATAACAATGAATTTTCTTTTCCCTAAGGACATGATTTCTACCCTGATTTTTTTGAGCAGCTTCTAGGTCATCTTTTTCCATCAAATTACACTCATGCATCAAATGTCCATAATTGTGACAGTAGTGACAGATCATTTTCTTTCTAGATGCATGCGAGTGTGTGGGTAAAACATGCATAGTGGGAAGAGGAACATGTTGATGTTTTTCTTTCTGTTTTTCTGTTGTTTTCTTTTGAGCAGTTGACTGATGACCAGGAAGGGTCTGAGGGCTTTGAGAAGTTGAACTGGACACAAAGGAAGTTTGAACTTTGTTTTGAAAACTCTTCTTATTTGAGGGATTATAGCCCAACCCTTCCTTCTGAAAATTTTCCTTAGTTCCTAGAATTTTGTCCAGATTATTTTTTCCGTCCACAAATTTTGACAAGGAATTATTCAAATCTTCAATTTCATTTTCCAAAGAAACGATGTGTATTTCATAACTGGCAATCTCTTGTTCATTACAATTTACACATTTGCTTAGCACCTTGTTTGTAATTTTACATTCCTCATTTTCTTGTTCCAGATTTCTCAATTTTTCAGACTCTTCAATGTAAACAGTTTTTCCTTTTTCTAAGGGAAGAAGTTTCTCTGACATAGCAATGTTCAACTGCTTCAATCCTTCAACTTCTTGAATTAATTTGTCATTTTTTGATTTCAGATTTTCAATTTCTTCAACAGAGTCTTTATCAATTTTTATTGAGTTCATTTTATCATTCAGCTCTTCCTCTATCTGTTCAAGCTCCAGAATCTTGTTTAACAGATCTTTATTTTCTTCCTTTAGAGAAACAATAAACTCCTTATGCCATTCTAAATTTGAGTGAAGATTTTCATTTATTTCCTTGAGAAATGGACACTCATTGCATGCAGATTTAACCGAACATATTATTTTAACCTGGAGTTTTTTACATTGTTTCTTAAGACATTCATTTTCAGATTTTAGAACATTCAATTTAGCGTTAACAGAATCAAATTCTTTCAACAATTTTTCATTCTGAACTAAATCATTAACATGAACCTGATCATTCTCAACCGAGCTAAGTTTTTCTTTTAGTTCAGTGATTTCACATACAAGTTTTTGATTTTCTTCTTTAAGTAGGTCAATTTGTTTCCTTGAACTTTCCAACCCAGCTTCAAACTCTTTTAATTCTTTTTGGTGTTTTTCAAGGTCTTTCTGCAATTCCATGTTTACAGATTCTATGGCAATAGATTTTTCAGCAAACAAATTCTTCTCTTGCTCAAGTTTTTCAAATTTTTCTTCATTTTCTTTAACAGTTTTTCTAAGAAAGTCATTTTCAGATTTCAGTCTACTTAGTTCAGAGCAAACACATTTAAGTTCATTCATCAATTTTTCTTTCTGGTTTTTATGCATATGGATATCTGACAAATAGGCATCATGAGATTGCTTCACATTTGAACAATTTTCACATGGTGAACTTGAACTACCCTGATCACTTTTCTTTTTCAAGTTCTTGTATCATTTTCTTAATTATTCATGAGACTCAAACAGCTCCGCATATGCATTCTCCCAATCATCTAAAGAAAAATTCTCGAAGATGTTTACCTCCTCATCATCATCTTCTTCTTCATTTTGGCTGCTGTTATGAATACTTCCTGTAGCCATCATGCAGTTGTCTTCATTTAACCTGTGAGTTAGCTTCAGCTCCTCCAGGATGTCTTTGGCAAACCTGCAATCATAAAAACAAGAGTGTAAGACTCTGTCAGTGGCTGTTTTCATCAGATTGAAGGCTTTCTGATTTTCTCCATCCTTTGATCTGTGGCTGTTAATCCATTTGGACACTTTCTTTGGTAATTTGTGAGGACCTTGTGAAATTAATTTCCACAGATCAGGATTAACTGCATCAACATAATTTCGTAGACTGATAAACCACGCATTAAAATTAGAACCATTGAAAACTGGTGGATCACCCATGAAAGCTGATCAGATAAATGCAACAGGAATAATGAAGCACCAAGACAGCAGGATCGAATCTACAGATCGCTGGACCTTCTAAGCAGACAACCTGCTCTGATACCAATTGTTGGGACGGTGCGATCGATACAGAGGGGGGGTGAATGTATCCCTTTTAAGAATATTGCCCAAATTTAAACAATTCGCCTGCTACTAGATACAGTTGCAGAATAAAACCTATCGAGTTCAAATAGACATTTGATCGACTAGATGAGCTGCTGACTATACTAGTGGAACCAGATGAAGTCTAATGCCAAATGACAGTACAATGCAAACTAGACTCACTTACCAAGAAGTGAAGCTCAAGGCCACTGTAACTCGAAACAAGACTATTCAAACAACCTGTGAAACAGATAAAAGATATGGAAGAGCACACCACAAGCAAACCACAGAACAGCAGGGTTTTTAGGTGGTTCGGTCCACAGACCTACGTCCACCCCTCACTCCCAACCGGAGTGAGGCTTCCACTAGCACAATGCTAGAACACTGCAGACTCAGTCTGCGAACAACATGCTGCCACACAGCTTGAACACCAAGGGAAACAAATCCCTCAACCAAGTTCTGCTACCCACAGAACTTGAAACCTGTTCTAGCTCCCAGCTAGAACACAACCGGAGAATCCTCTCCCTTCCTCCACACACCGGAGGGAAACTGTTAGTGACAACCAGTCACTAACACCACCAGAGATCACCGATCTCTCTTCCTCTGCAACCCAGAGGGAAACTGGAGTAATACTCCCTTCCTCCACACACCGGAGGGACCCGACCTCAGTCTAGAGGATCGGAAGAACACAGTAAATCAGATCGAATAAAAGGAAAAATAAGAAATGAAAATAACACAGCGAACACAAGCTGTAAATGAAGGAACATCAGATGTGGCTCTCATCAGAGCTGACTGGCCTAGATTTGATCCACGGTCCAGTGGATAGATCTTCAGTCGAGACTACTTTCTTCTTCTCCACGAACTCTCACTATCTCTCTGCTCCTCCTCTTTTTCTCTTTCTTTTCCTGACACTCATCGTGCAGCCTCTCTCTCTGTCTCTACTTTTTCTCTTCTTCTTCTTTTTCTTCTTCTGCTGCTGGTTTCTCACTGTATAGACTTTCCCCCTTTTTCTCTCTGCTTCTGTGTATCTTCATCCGAAGACGAACCCTTCTATTTATATCAGCAGCAGCACTGGGCGCGTGTGGTCTCCACAGCTCCCGCCCAAACCTTGGACCACGTGGCAGCTCTCCAGCAAGCTTCAGCACACGTGTCACGATCCTGGGCCTTTATCCATTCTTGGATCACGTGCTCTCATTAATCTGAATCCTCTGCAGGCAGAGACAAATGAAAACATGACTAGTTAGTTCAGTCATACAACCATGACTGTATATACTTTAGAAACAACAACTGAGTAAGTGTGTACAATCGTGAGAGAGTGTATAGACTTAATGAATAAGCGACAGTGTACAGACTTAAAAGATGCAGCGTGATAAGCAAACGAATGTATATACTTTAGAACAGCAAATGATCAAGTATGTACACTGAGAGGGTGTGTAGACTTGCAACATGCGCTCTCAGTGTATAGACTTGCTGATGAATGCATTATCATAACAGGATAGAATGTGTAGACTTCTGTGAAATGCATGAGGGAATCGGGTGTATAGACTTTAGGTAAAGCATGTGATGCAACACAGTGTATAGACTTGAAGCCTTGAGGACGAGTGTATAGACTTAGTGGATAAGCTCATGAAAGGCAGTGTATAGACATGTGATGAACAATGCAAATGAGCTTTACCAATGTGTAAACTTTACAAAGCTTCAGCCACTGTATAGACTTCACGAAGCCTAACCAGTGTACAGACTTGGAACGAGTGTGTTGTGAGCACTGAAGACTCAAGTTAAAACAACCGAATGTATAGAGTTGTGGTCGAACAACACAATGTATAGACTTGAAGCAAGGCTCTTAATAAGACGGTGAACAATGTATTGACTTGATGCCCAACGGTGATGTATAGACTTCGACGAGCTTGAGCCAGTGTATAGACTTTGCCAGAGTGAGACGATGCATGAGACGCTCGGCTGTACAGACTTGCAAAGTTCTGAATGAGACGATCGGCTGTTGGACCGATGTACAGACTCTGAATGTGAAGGCAGTCTATATAGACTTGAATCGCTTGAAGCGATGTACAGACTTGGTGAGGCTCAAGCAGTGTACAGACTTATGAAGGCTTCAGCGTTGTACAGACATTGAAGAATCACTGTGAATGTATAGACTTGAGCGAATGAAGCCGATGTACAGACTTGCCTAAGACACAGCATGAGACGCTAGCTGAGACGGACGCTGCACAGACTTTGAAGAGCAGTTCAATGTATAGACTTGAACGAATGAAGCCGATGTATAAACTTGCCTAAGACACAGCATGAGACGCTGGCTGAGACGGATGCTGTACAGACTTTGAAGAGCAGTTCAATGTATAGACTTGAAGCCCCTGAACTAATGTATAGACTTCACGCTGTACAGACTTTGAGGCTTTGAACGTGTAAGATGAAGTGATGTACACGCTTAACGATGTATAGACTTGGCCAGAAAACGTAGAGAAAGATATGAGTGTATAGACTTGACCAAGCGTAGGAAAAGCCTCCAATGTGCAGACTTTGAACTCTGAACACTGTATAGACTTTGCAATCAACAGACGATGTATAGACTTGCTAGTCTGAAGGCCAATGTATGGACTTAAACATTAACACTCAAATGTATAGAGTTGAAGGGCTAACAGTCTAGTGTATAGACTTCAAAAGGACAAAGCATCCACAGACCAGACGATGTACAGACTTAGCCAATATGAGACACTGTACAGACTTTGTCAAGTGACTGGCTGTACAAACTTCAGAAGATGAAAACTCTGTATCGACTTGAAGACCATGAGCCAATGTATAGACATGAAGCTTGACACTCTAGTGTATAGAGTTCAGTTAGAAGGTGCCCGATGTATAGAGTTGAAGATGATATGCCAATGTACAGACTTAATCAATCAAGCTGGTGTATAGACTATGGTACCCAGACACTCAATGTTCTGATGGGTCGACGCATCAGTAGGGGTGGGTCGACCCACTACTGTCCATACTAACTAAACAGACTTGGCCAATGCATGAAGCACAGTCCAATGTATAGACTCGATGCCTTGAAGATCAATGTACATACTTTGAAGACCGACCTAGCAGGATGTGTAGACTTGGAATGCAACCAGGATGTCTAGACTTCATGTGAGGCAATGCACAATGAACATGAACTAATGAATTGAATGCATATAGCAGACAAGAACTGAATGTATGCTGGAGAACTAATTAAAGCATTACCTGATCTGAGCATTCACCTTACCTGTCATGATTTGACTTTGACTTGGGTTAATTTCATGACCTGTGAGTCATCCTTAAACCTGTTCTGACAGTTTCTCATAATGCAACAGGATTATATCATCAAGGATGTAAACATAATGACGCATAATACTGTCATCATCAAAACTCCAGAACCACAGGGGACACATTAGTCTATACATTGTTCTGCATCGTTGCACACCAAGTCTATACATAGTCTGGCTGCCTACACGCCATGTCTGCACATCGGTTGCACAGCACAACTAAGTCTATACATCCAGTTGCATTGCATGTCTACAGAGTCTAGACATTCATCCCACAGCCTGCAGCTAAGTCTACACAGCCTCCACAGCAAGTCTATACCACGTCCCACAGTTGCGCTGCAAAGTCTATACATCGTGGCAGCCTGCACGCAGCAAGTCTATACATCGCTGCCAGCCTGCATACAGAGTCTGTACACTGCGTTCGCCTGCCTGCACGCAGCAAGTCTATACATCGCTGCTAGCCTGCAATGCAGAGTCTGTACACTGCATACACACTACATCCTTAAGTCTAAACTCTGCTGCTTTTATATGAAGTCTATATAGCCTGTGGCTTGTACATCGACTGAACTCTTCATTAAACCTGCAGGTGTCTGGGCACTTGATCCGAAGTAGGCACCTGGCACGTGATCCAAGATGCTGAGAAGCCGCCACGTGGACTGAAGCTTGGGCGGGAATCGAAAAGAGCATTTAGCCCTATTTGCTGCTGCTATAAAAGGAAGCCTTCTTCCACTGAAGAAGACAGATGAAGATAGAGAGGAAGATGAAGCAGACAATGCAGAGTGTGATTCTGATCGAAATAGAAGAGTTGGAGCAGTGAGGCAGTGAGCTGTAGTAGTAGGAAAAGAAGAAGAGAAAATAACAGACAGAGAGAGCCTGCGAAAGAGAAGAAAAAGAAGAGTGAGAAGAAGAGAGAGCTAGAGTAAAAGAAGCTTCAACTGAATATCAGTTTCTGCTGGACCGTGGATCAAATCCAGGCCAGTCAGCTCCTACGAGAGCCACATTTTGATTTTATATTTCCAGCTTGTAGTTGCTGTATTTTCTTTTATTGTTTTCTTTTCAAACTGAACATTGTTCTTCCGATTCTCTGGTTGGAGATCGGGTTCCTCCTGTGGACTCAGGAGAAGGGATATTGTGTCTCCGGTCTGCAAGTGACTGAGTGTCGCTTGTGAGTTCCCTCTGGTTTCAAAGGAAGGGAGTCCTTGACTCTGGTTGCAGGTAGTGGTTGCTACCTGTGTGTTCCCTCCTGGTCTAGAGGAAGAGAGACCTAGTCTCTGGTCGCAAGTGGCTGGGAGTCACTTGTTGTTCCCTCTGGCTTTCATAGGAAGGGAGACTTGGGTCTCCGGTTGCTAGTGACTGTGTGTCACTAGTGGGTTCGTCCAGTCTGGAGGAAGAGGGGAGGTTGTTCCCCTGGTCAAGCTATGTGGCAGCATCTTGTTTGCAGACTGAGTCTGCTTTCTAGCTGATTGCTAGTGGAAGCCTCACTCCGGTTGGGAGTGAGGGGTGGACGTAGGTCTGTGGACCGAACCACCTAAAAAATCCCTGATGCAGTGGTTTGTTTGATTGCTTGCTTCCGCTAGATGCATGCTAGGACCGTGATCTGATTGATTATTCATGTCCTAGAGTTTAATTGGGTTTGTATCTTTTATGTTTGAGCAATTGTCCACTGATCTTGTGCTTATCATTTCAGACGAATTTTAAATTGGTCAAAACTCTTTAGAAGATCCATTCACCCCCCCTCTAGATCTGTGTTTATCTATCGCACCAAACAATCAATTGGTATCAGAGCGGTTCTCTGACTGATCAGATCCAACGATCTGCAGAGGATCCTGTTGTCTTTGGTGCATTTCTGAATTTACTCTCTACTGCATTAATCTGCTTGCCGATTTAATCACTGGGTTCTCCACCGGTTTTCAATGGCTCTAATTTTAACTCATGGGTTAGCAGTCTACATAACTATGTGAATTTGATGAATCCGGATCTGTGAAAGTTAATCTCACATGGTCCTCACAGACTGCCAAAGAAAGAGTCCAAATGGACTAATAGTCACAGATCAAGAAATGGAGAGAATCGGAAAGTTTTGAAATTAGTGAGAGAAGCTACTAACAAGGCTCTACATTCCTTTTTCCATGACTGCAGGTCCGGTAAGGACATTCTGGATAAGCTGAAGCTAGCTCAGAGGGGAAATGAAGACAGCTGCATGATGGCTGACAAGAGCAACCATAGCAGTGATCAAGAAGAACTCCAAGATGCTGAAGAGGTAACCAATCCTTTCTCTAGTTACACATTAGATGACTGGGAAAATGCTTATGCCAATCTATTAGAATCCTATGAAAAACTTAAATCTGAGAAGAGAAAATTGAGAAAAGAATTGATGTATGAAATCATAAGCATGAAAGTGGACTATGAAAATCTAAAGTTAGATATGAACAGAAAAGAGAATGAAATGAAACAATTGAGGTCTGAGAATGAAAGTCTAAGGAATAGACCTATCAAAGAAAGTAATTCTTGCAATACTTGTGCTGTTCTTAGAGATTTGATTAATGATAAAGATCTTGATGATAATTTGCAAAAGGAATTAATCAAATCCCTGAAAGAGGAAAACAAACTCTTGTTGGAAAAGAAAATTGAGATTGAAGAAAATAATGGAAAATTGGTGAGAAACTTAGAGCTAGTCTTGGAAAACATGAAGTCTGAAAATGTAATACTCAATAATCAGCTCAAGGAATTTGAACACAAATCAATAAATCTTGAAAAAGAAAATAGATTGATTTCTGAAAAATTAGAGGCTGATAGAGTAACAAATTCAGAGATTCAGAAAAATCTTGACAAACTTCAATCTGAAAAATAACAAGAAAATTTTTATGAATGTCAGTTTTCTTTAGATGAATGGGTGCTTGATGATGAACTCCTGAAGCAGAACAGTAAACTGAAAGAGGAAATTAATAAGCTGAATCACCTAAACTCAGCAATGTCTGAGAGGCTAATCACTTTAGAAAAAGGGAAGAGTGTAAGCCGTGTGAGCTCTAGTGAGTTGCTGAATGCTGAACATGAAATTACAAATCTGAAAAATATCAACCTAATCTTGAGTGGGAATGTCACTTGCTGTGAACAAAAGATAGCTAAATATGAGTTAACAATCACATCCCTTCAATAAGAAGTTGATGATCTTTATAAGTCCCTATCTGAAGCTGACAATGAAATAAAATTAAAGCAGGAAGTTGAAAAACTCAAAAGTCTGAATGATGCCTTGCATCAACAAGTCATTTCCTGTGAAACAGATCTGTCCAAATATGAAGCTAATATTTGTGGCTTAAATTCTGAAATTCAAGATTTGAAAAACTCCTTGTCAAAATTTGTCAAGGGAAAGGACAATCTGAATAAGCTTCTGGGAAAGAGTGATAACTCTTAGAGAGAGGGGCTGGGTTACAGTTCAACAAATAAAAGGATCAATAGCAATAAAACTTCAACTGTGTTTGTAAAAGCTTCTGATCAAAACACAACTGCTGGTTCTTCTATTTCTCAATTTACTGCACAAAAACCTACTGTCAGTCCCAAAACTGTAGGACAAACTCAAAAATTAAAAAAGGATGAAAACCTACAGAAAAAGGACAAAACTACTCCAGTTGGTACAAAGACTGCTGCACACAATTCATGACCTCTCAAACACTCATACTAAAAAGGGGTCGTGCTATTATTGTGGGAAAGTAGGTCACATAATGGAAGATTACAGATTAATGCTAAAAGATGAGCATGGTAGTGAAACATCACATTCTAGAAATTCTTTTGATAGAAACCATGCTGCTAGGAAGCCTGATACTTCATGTTATTATTGTGGGAAGCATGGTCATCTCATGAGTGAATGTTTTATCATGAAAGGAGACAATAAACTGCATGCCAGGTCTTCCATTCATTTTCATGGTCCATATGGATCTAAACACAATTCTAGTCAGCACATTGTGTGCTTCAACTGCAATAAGCCCGGGCACAGGGCTGCTGAGTGCTGGTTTAGATCCACTTGGAGTAAAAATGGTTTTAAAAGTAAGCAAATCACATGCTTCGAATGTGGGAAAAATGGGCATATAGTCAAGGACTGTTGGTATGTTCAAAAGAATTCTGTTAACCCCCATTTTGTCAAATTCCCTGCAAAACATTTGTGAAAATTTCATGCTATAACTGTGGGAAGCCAGGGCATAGATCTGCTGAATGTTGGCTGAGTAACAATAGGCATCAAATTGTCTATGCATACAACAGAAAATCTTATGAACATGTTTATAAACATCATCATGCTGTTAATATGCATCATAAGAGCCAAAAACTAGCCATTTCATGTAGATACTGTGGAAAATTTGGACATTCTATGGATGACTGTTTACTGATGAAATTTGATGATAATGTTGCTATGAAATTGTTTAGAACACCTGTTAAGGGGTAAGGCAGGACCCAAAGCTGCTTGGGTCCCTGTAGGATCAAAATGATCAATATTTTGCAGGTGTGCCTTGGAATGAACAAAGAGGGGTAAATAAACCAAGGCATTCAAGAATGAAACCCCTAGGATTGCACTACTCAGATCAGTTCTGAAAATTTGTCTTAAATTGCATATCTAAAATTGTGAATCTTGGATAACTGCATATCTGGTATGAACTGTCCATGCATAATTGTCATATTTTTTTTGCATATCATGATTCATGCATACATGCTCCTTTATTTGTTTGACACTTGCATTGAGCTTCATGGAATTACTTGTTTGCACTTTGAGCTGTGTGTGCATATATGTGAATTGCATATACATACATTAGACATACAGTCATTGAAAATCTGATGCAAGTAGGACTGTCAATATTGCACTGTCATTCATGACCACTATGGTATATTAAATGGTAAGCTACCAAAAGGCAGGGAAATCTGTCTGGAGGTTCTTACTATGTGAGAGGGGTCTTTTAGACCAAGTGCTCCGCCAAGTACCATGGGTCATATTGTTTAGTAGGGTAGTCTGAATGAACATGAGTCTCTGCATGTCTTTATATACATGTAGTTAATTGCATTGCATTTAATTTCATTGAAAATGCCAAAAAGTTTGTCTGAATGCATATTATCAGGAGGAGTCAATGCATTGCATGCAGGTTGTCAGATGCATACTCTTTTGTCAAAATTCATTGCATATTAAACCTTGAAGATCTTGAAACATGCCTGACCTCCTGTTACCTTGCATGAAATACATATTGAAAAATAAAAAAAAGGGTTGCATGCATGTACTCAGGGGGAGCATCCATAGGATTGTCAGTTTTCCATTTGATTCTGTCTCTCCTTCTGATCAGTCTCTCAGTCAAGTTTGCATTGAGGATTTCAAATTGATGTCTCCATGCTGTCTCTTTTATCTTGTCAAAAGAAATCTCAGCTCAATAATCAAATGAGAAGATTTCAATCTGCATATCATGATCATAAATCTGATTTTGCTATCAATAAAGAAATCTCGCATTATGTGGAATTATGAACGTCTAAAAGGACTTGAATTGGTTTAGATTTAATGCATTCTTCAAGTTTGAAGATGAATTTCTTGAAAATATCTGAATTAGACTTAATAAACCTTAACCATGCACTTCATGTCATACTTTGAAAGACCTTCTAAAATCTGTCATATTGAGATCATGACCCAATTAGTTGAAATGCATGGAATCTGTATTGTTTTTAAACAAGTCTTTCTTCATCACCTTGGGTAACTGTTTAAATAAAAAAATTGTGCTAAATGAATGGTAGAGCAATGATCAAATGCGCTGAGAAACTAGGATCCTTGTCAAAGATAATGGGCCCTAAGTCATGAGGCTTCTTGATCAACTCTGTTCAGAATTTTTATTTTAAAAAAAAATATATCATGTCTGAAACAGAATGGGAGTTTCTGCTGAGTAAGCTAGGGGTACTGGCGTCTAACCAGCGTCTACCTTTACGACAAAAGGCATGAACCATCCCTGACTGTTCTCTAAATGAAGTGAAATAATTTTTTTTCAGCTAAACCCATTAAGTGTTTATCTCTGAAATGATCTTTTGTTTAACCTCAATACTGATGTATGATTTTTCCTAAAAGAAGTCATTGAAATCAATTGATTAAGATGCTGGGAGGTTAATTGAAGTAGTGTTATGTATGCTTGGTTCATTTCTATTAAAATCTGAATTCAGATGTGAGTATAATTTTTATTGAAAAACTGAGTTTGCATCACTTTTAAACCAAGCTTGACTTGTTAAGTTTCATTCATAAGTCTTCATAATGGAAGTCTCTAAAGCTGTTACATCTTCAGATTTATGAAATTGATATCCCATTGAAAACCTTTCTCATTCATTCTGAATGCTTACTTCCTTTCATTGGACTCCATTCTGAAATAGATTCATTGTTGATTTCTTTATGTCCTGTGCTTCATTCCAATCACTGTCCATCTAAGGGGGAGAATTTTTGTTGTCCCTGTGGTTCATCTGACTATCTGTGTCTCCTTCTCATCTACACTCACAAGTCTCCATGTAATCAGGGGGAGCTTTCCTGTTAGGCTGAGTGTCATTCATAAAGGGGGAGATATAGTCAGCATCATTAATGTCCCTTTCATTGCTGTTGTTAAAAAAGGGGGAGAATAAATTTCATGGCTTAGTCAAATGGGGAGTCTTTAATTCCATCATCTTATGCATTCTTATACTTCCCTCTCAATCTAATGTCTTTTTGCTGAAGTCAAAGGGGGAGAATAAATTGACTCATAATGTTCATAGTGTTGCCATCATCAAAAAGGGGGAGATTATTGTGTCCCTGTGATTTTGATGGTAGCAAACACTATAAGTCATCATCTGTTTTAGTCTGCATACTGTTTGAGTCTGCATATAAATCTGTTTGTGTTGCATATGAATGTTTCATTGAACATCTTATCTGAATTACATAACCAACGAACAGGCTGAGGCTGTGTGTTGTGTGCATTGGTGCATTTCATAATTGTTGATGCATTTCATAATGACATTTTATCTGGATTGTTTGATGTTAGTCTGTACAATGGGTGATGCTGCTATACCCTTTCAGCATAGTCTGTACATCCGTTAACAACATGCCTGAACTTAGTTGGATGAAGTCCATACATTGCTTAAGTCTGTACAGAGTCTGTCAAGACAGCACACATTTCATGTCTGTACATTCTTCATATTCACAGTCTATACATTCATTACTGGTGCGAGCAGTATAGTTCATACATTGCTTAAGTCTGTACAACGTGTGGTGTTGCATAGTCTGTACAGCCAGTGTCTCACTCACTCAACAAAGTCTGTACATCCGTAGACAGCCTGGCTGAACTTTGTTGAATGAAGTCCATACACTTGCCAACATGTCTCTCATGCATTATGTCTATAGTCCATACATTGTCTGGACACACTCAAGTCCATACATTGTACTGTCTACACTTTGTTGCAGCTGAACTGTGCAAGTCTATACATTGCCTTTGGGCACAAAGTCTATACACTGCTTGCATTCAGTTCATGTCTATACATCGCCACCTCATTCATGCGTAAACACTAAAGCATTCTGTTGCATTGTTCAGCAAGTCTCTACAGCGTCTCTCTTAGCGTCTTGTGCATGCAGCATAGAAAGTCTATACATTCGTTGACAGCTTGTCTAAGCATCTCATGCATTCAATGTGCATACTTTCATTCTGTTTGTGCATCTCTCTTCAAGACGAAGTCTGTACAATCCTTTTCAAGCTTCCAAGTCTATACATCGCATGGCACAGCATGCGTCCAAGTCTGTACATTACATAATGCATGTGTTCAAGTCTATACACTGCTGAATGTAAGTCTGTACATTCTCACCTTTACCTACGTTGTGTGAACGTAAGTCTATACATTGCGGTCCACACCTACGTTCAAGTCTGTACAGCGTTCGCTTAGAGTCCATACAGCTGTGTCTATACATTGGCTTGCTTCTTCATGCATTTGCTAGTCTATACAGCCACATCAAGTCTATACATTCTTTTAAGCTCGAAATCTGACGCCCACCAATAGTGGCCTCACTTCTGAAATAAACGCCTAGGAAAGAGGCATCTTTTACCATTGTGCATACTTTGATAGACGCAGAGTCTATACATCCCCCACAGCAAGCATAGCATGTCTGCACATCGCTTGCACAACACGCTTAAGTCTATACATTATGTTGCATCGTTGCACACCAAGTCTATACATAGTCTGGCTGCCTGCACGCCATGTCTGCACATCGGTTACATAGCACAACTAAGTCTATACATCCACTTGCATCGCATGTCTGCAGAGTCTAGACATTCGTCCCACAGCCTGCAGCTAAGTCTACACAGCCTCCACAGCAAGTCTATACAACGTCCCACAACTACGCTGCAAAGTCTATACATCGTGGCAGCCTGCACGCAGCAAGTCTATACATCGCTGCCAGCCTGCACACAGAGCCTGTACACTGCGTCCGCCAGCCTGCACGCAGCAAGTCTATACATCGCTGCTAGCCTGCAATGTAGAGTCTGTACACTGCATACACACTGCATCCTTAAGTCTAAACTCTGCTGCTTTTATATGAAGTCTATACAGCCTGTGGCTTGTACATCGAATGAACTCTTCATTAAACCTGCAGGTGTCTGGGCACGTGATCCGAGGTAGGCACCTGGCACGTGATCCAAGATGCTGAGAAGCTGCCACATGGACTGAAGCTTGGGCGGGAATCGAAAAGAGCATTTAGCCCTATTTGCTGCTGCTATAAAAGGAAGCCTTCTTCCACTGAAGAAGACAGATGAAGATAGAGAGGAAGATGAAGCAGACAATGCAGAGTGTGATTCTGATCGAAATAGAAGAGTTGGAGCAGTGAGGCAGTGAGCTGCAGTAGTAGGAAAATAAGAAGAGAAAAGAAGAGACAGAGAGAGCCTGCGAAAGAGAAGAAAAAGAAGAGTGAGAAGAAGAGAGAGCTAGAGTAAATGAAGCTTTAACTGAAGATCAGTTTCTGCTGGACCGTGGATCAAATCCAGGCCAGTCAGCTCCTGCGAGAGCCACATTTTGATTTTATATTTCCAGCTTTTAGTTGCTGTATTTTCTTTTATTATTTTCTTTTCAAACTGAACATTGTTCTTCCGATTCTCTGGTTGGAGATCGGGTTCCTCCTGTGGACTCAGGAGAAGGGAGACTGTGTCTCCGGTCTGCAAGTGACTGAGTGTCGCTTGTGAGTTCCCTCTGGTTTCAAAGGAAGGGAGTCCTTGACTCCGGTTGCAGGTAGTGGTTGCTACCTGTGTGTTCCCTCCTGGTCTGGAGGAAGAGAGACCTAGTCTCTGGTCGCAAGTGGCTGGGAGTCACTTGTTGTTCCCTCTGGCTTTCAGAGGAAGGGAGACTTGGGTCTCCGGTTGCTAGTGACTGTGTGTCACTAGTGGGTTCCCTCTGGTCTGGAGGAAGAGGGGAGGCTGTTCCCCAAGTCAAGCTGTGTGGCAGCAACTTGTTTGCAGACTGAGTCTGCTTTCTAGCTGATTGCTAGTGAAAGCCTCACTCCGGTTGGGAGTGAGGGGTGGACGTAGGTCTGTGGACCGAACCACCTAAAAAATCCCTTGTGCAGTGGTTTGTTTGATTGCTTGCTTCCGCTAGATGCATGCTAGGACCGTGATCTGATTGATTATTCATGTCCTAGAGTTTAATTGGGTTTGCATCTTTTATGTTTGAGCAATTGTCCACTGATCTTGTGCTTATCATTTCATACGAATTTTAAATTGGTCAAAACTCTTTAGAAGATCCATTCACCCCCCCTCTGGATCTGTGTTTATCTATCGCACCAAACTATCAGTTCTACCGTTGCTTCATTCGTGGCTTCAGTTCTATCACTGTCCCGATCACTGATTCCATAAAGAAGGGGGCATTCATATGGACTAAGGCTGCAACCACGGCCTTTCAGGATATTGAGGAGCGCATGACCCAGGCACTTGTTTTTTCTTTACCTGATTTTTCTAAGGTGTTTGAGGTCACATGTGACACTTCTGGAGTAGGTATTGGTGACGTTTTGACTCAGGAGTCCCACCCCATTGCATTCTTTAGCGAGAAGCTTAATGATGTTAAACTACGATATTCCACATATGACAAAGAATTCTACGCAGTTGTCCAAGCATTGAGGTATTGGAGGCACTATTTGTTACACCAGGAGTTTGTCCTCTTCTCTGACCATGAGGCCTTACGATTCCTCCATACCCAAAGAAGCTGAATGCTCACCATAGTTGTTGGGTGGAGTATCTCCAGGAGTACACCTTTGTGCTCAAGCACAAGGCAGGGGCGGAGAACAAGGTCGCCGATGCTCTGAGTCAGCGTATGATGATGTTGACTACCATGAGTGTTGAGGTGGTAGGGTTAGAGAGGTTGAAGGATGCGTATGCTGATTGTCCAGATTTCGGTCCGATCTATGCAACCCTTCAGGCCGGTCCCTCGCGTGATTATAGCGAGTTTGTGCTACAGGAGGGGCACCTATTCCGAAGTGACAAGTTGTGCATCCCACGGACTTCTGTTCGTGACTTTCTTACGTGAGAAATGTACGCAGGAGGTCTTGCTGGTCACTTTGGCCGTAACAAGACCATAGAGGCGGTTGAGCATCGATTCTATTGGCCTAGCCTAAAGAGGGATGTTGCTCGTATTATGTCCCAATGCCGCATTTGTGCTATGGCCAAACATAGGAAGCAAAATACCGGCCTGTATACTCCTCTTCCTATCCCGGATAGTCCATGGTAGGACATTAGCATGGACTTTGTGTTAGGACTGTCCCGCACCCTCCGAAAGCATGACTCGATCTTTGTGGTTGTCGACCGGTTCTCCAAGATGGCCTTGTTTATTCCATGCTCCAAGACTTCGGATGCCACTAGAATTGCTCGCCTGTTCTACTCTCATTGTGTCTCCAGGTTTGGCCTTCCCCGTACCATAGTGTCAGATAGGGATGTACGATTCACTAGCTATTTTTGGAAAATCGTATGGCACATGATGGGCACCCAATTGAAATTATCCACTGCATATCACCCCTAGACCGATGGTCAGACTGAGGTTGTCAATAGGAGTTTGGGGGATCTTCTTAGGTGTATTGTTCGAGATCGAGTCAAGGATTGGGATTTGGTCTTACCCTTGGCCGAGTTCCCCAATAACGATTCGGTCAATAGGTCTACAGGTATGATCCCCTTCGAGATTGTCACTGGCCGTAGACCTAGGAGACCCATATACCTAGTTCCATCTCCCATCCAGTCCCGTATGTCTGAGTCAGTCGAGTCTTTTGCTAGCCATATTAGATAGTTGCATGAGCATATTCGTCGTCACATTGAGTCCAGCAATGCACGATACAAAAAATTGGCTGACGCCCATAGGCACCACCGTGAGTTTCAGGATGGCGATTCTATCATGATCAGGGTCAAACCTGAACGGTTTCCCTCAGGAGCCGTGAAAAAGTTGCACGCTCGTGGTGCCGGTCCCTTTCGGGTAGTGAGGCGAGTCGGATCGAACGCATATGTTGTGGACTTGTTAGAGGATTACGGGATCAGCTCGACTTTCAACGTCTCGGATCTCGTCGCTTATAGGGACCCAGCGGTGATACCAGTGAGCCCTTTGAGCCATCTCCACCCATTGTGAGTGACACCACCCTAGAGTGTCCACCTCCAGCCATGTTACCTCAGCAGCGAGAGTAGATAGAATGTATACTAGACGAGCAGGTGACTGAAGTCCCGCGATCAATGACACCCAAGAGGGGGTGAATTGGGTGTTTACAAATTTTAGGAAAACTTTTAGCCTTTTTAAAATATGTGATAGAAAGCTAGTTAAGAGATTCAAAATTATTTGAACACAAATTGGATTTATCAACTTTATATGATGATGATATAGATTATGTAATAAACACGTGGATAAATCCGAACAACCAGTTTACACTAATTACTCACATAGAATGGGGGTAGAGGAAATGGACCAAACCACACAATTCAAACCATAGTGCACAGCGATTTTTAAGGTGGTTCGGATGCAACGACGGTAATCCTACGACACCGCTCACCAAACTCGGTGAGGCTTCACTTGGGGATAAATCCTCAAACGGAGATGACGCTCCAAACACACACGGGACGACACCCGCACACACACATGAGGACGCTCCCCAATACACACACACACGGAGACGATGTCTCCAACACGATCCGACAACCGGATCACCAACACAAACATACGTTGCCACAAGTGCAGCAATCTACACACACGAGATAGAACGGATCTAAATAGATCCACACACACACAATCACAGATCTAGGAAGACCTACGCACACACGAATGGAACACGACGACCACACAAAAGACCACAGATCCAAAATGATCTACACACACACAAGTTATTACAGTTTATGATGACCACAAGTATAACACCCAAAACATTAAAACAATGAGGCTCAGTTTAGAAAACTCCTGATTAAGACTCCCCCTGAGTGTATGCTGCAGATTTTGCGGTGTTTCTTCTTTGCTTGAATGGCTTGAGACTCAACTTGAATGGCCTTGGATGGATATAGGTTTCCTTGCACGGAGTACTGTTCACGGCTACAGTACCCTTCCTTCTTCCTTGGATAATCCTTGTATCTCCTTGATGCTTGTGAACTTGTTCTCTTCCTTTGAGATTGCTGACTTCAAATAGAGCTAGAGTACCTTCAAATGATGCTTGAATGGCTCCTTCTTCCTTGTAGCATCCTTCTTCTTCTTCCCTTGATAGGCTCCTTGGTTGATAGGCTCTTCTCCGATTTCTCTTAGTTGATAGGCACACCTTGATATCTTCTGATTAAATGTTTGTTTCTTCAACTCATGGAAGATGATTGCTTCAGAAGAACCTTGAAACTTCAGCTGCTGGATGGAGATTTGATTCACGGACTATTGTTCATGCTACAGTAACACTCTTCTTCTTCCTTGAGCCACCTTGATCCCTCTTTTGTTCTCTTAAAGTCTCTTAGGGTTCATGACCTCAAAGAGAGGTTTTATAACCCTTGGAAGGTTAGGAGACAAGCCCCAGACCCAGATCCACAATTTATGGGGTGATTAGGAGCATTGGGATTAAAGAAATGGGTGAGAGGGTCTCTCCATGGATTGGAAACAAAAAGTCAAAGTTGGAGACTTCGGGGCTGGCGGTCGACCGTTCTGTGAAAACATTGTAGGCAAAACGTTGCTGTAATTTCCAGTAGACCGGGATCAGGCCGGCGGTTGATCTCTCTGAGAAAAACTATAGTTTTCTGAATTCTGGTAATTTCGGTCAACCGCCAGGTACAGGTCGGTCGACTGCCTGCTACAGTAAATTCCAGACTACTACATTTTTGCCCCAAACTCCATTGCAACCCTTCCAAACTCTGTGGCATCAAACTCCTTTGATCTTGGAGGGATTATACAAAGAATTTAACCTAAAAAACCATAATAAAAATGAGTAGAACATTAGCTTAATAATCAATATGATAAATGTATGAAATGCATACATGAAAGCCCATGTTCAAATTGCATACAAACACTTGAACCATAAAAGCTTTAAGCTAAAGGTCAAGAATTATTTCTATGCAAGTTAGCAAAGTATGAGAACAATTTAGCCATGCACATATACAAGTGAACACTTTGAAAATATGATTGACTAAAGGTCAAGATCAGTATGTATGCATTTGTCCAATATGAATGCATTATGTAACCAAGCTCCATGAAGAGCATGCATAGAAGCATTCAAAGCTGTAGCCTCAAAAGTCATGTTCAACTGAATCATATTCAACCAATCGACAGGAACAATCAACCATTTAGTTTAGTTATCATCATTCACTTAATCACACATGAAGTGTAGTTTGCATCAAAACCATAGCATTACACACTAAGTTTAGTTATCATCAAAACCATAGCTCAACAATCTCTCCCTTTTTGATGATGACAAACTTAGTGATGATGACAAACTGAATGATGATACAACAGAATGGCACAGATATTCTTCTCCCCCTGTCACACACAATCATCAATATTTCTCCCCCTTTGACATAATCAAAAAGCGGGATAATGTAAATCTATCTCCCACAACAACATTATCAAACAAGGTGGAGGAAGCCAACGAAGCAAGAGCAAATCTTTCTCCCTCTTTGAAACAGCAATGGCTCAGAATTTAGATGAAACAACAGCAAATCAAGGACTAACAAATCAATATGAGTCCAATCAGAGGAGACCAATTGGTGATTATTTTCACATCAATATGATACCATCTAAAGCAAATTCAGTCAAGCATGTATTGATACCAATTAAAAGTAATGATTGGCCTCAAGGATATGAGCCCATGGAGGAAGATGTTCACAAGATGAGGTGTTTAGCAGGATAGCATTCAAAATCTAGATCCCATGTCAGATTTTCACAACAAGCAAGAGCAGGAGGGCATATCAAAAGGATTTTCTTTGATTTTCAAATTTTCTAATTTTTATATTTTGGTTTGAAATGCATGAAATGCAACACATGCAAATGATGCCATATGAGATGTACAATCAAACAAATACGTATATGTACATGCAACACAGCTCTCCCGTACTTATTTTAGAGAGGATAGGTATAGGAAGGGTGCATGAGGGTCATGACAATCGGAATGCACATGTGTAGCACATGGAATATTGTGCAATCATATAGAAGATTCATGCAATTGCTAATGCAATCAATCAACTTTCTGAATACATATTAAATCAAATTTCTAGGTGTGTAAGTGAGTAACATGAAAAATGATAGTTGCAATATGGACATTCAAATTAACACAAGAAAATATTTTACAGACTGCACTTCAATTTTGAGAACATCGTATTGGAGGCTTTGCTCTACCTCAACAATTTTACACAGATAAATAGACTTTTTCTAAGAATAATCCGGTTTAAATAATTCCTTTTTACGCGAGTAGACACATGGAGCTCATGCCAGAATCCCCGGTTACTCAGAATACTGAACCATTTCACCTCATTTTGAACAAATGTACTTTAGTCAACACTTTTCAGAAATGAACCACATCACGTCTCAGGTGACATGTGCCCAATTTACTCAGTGAGACTTAGCATTACTCTGTCTTTCATTTTCATTCGAGATTTTTCAAAAAGGATAGGTAGGCAGCTTTTTCCTCAACTGTCTCTTCAACATACATGCAACAAGTTTAACATCTCGAGAGTGTTGAAAAGAAATTCATATATCCTTATCTTTAACACTCATTTTCACATTTTGTGCAAGAAGTGTATGAATTTGATTCAGCATATATACCGAAAGTATCATGAATACATAACAGTGCAACTCCCCCTAAATAGATGCACTTATGAAATATAAACTCCCCTAGAGTGTACGACATGAAACACTCCAATAATGACTCAAATGCAGCATTATTTATCAAGAAGACATGAGGCCATAGAAATGCCAAGGGATGGGGGTGAATAACATATAATTAGCAAGCAAGCACACAGTGGGAATGAATGCAACATGCAATGTAAACATACAACTGATACCAATCAAATGGATACCAATTGAATGAACTGAATGGAACTAATGCATGAGTTCTAATGCAATGAAAAACTTAACATGGGTGCAAAGTGTGAGTTTTTAGTTTTTTCATTTGAGTGAACTAAATGCACCTAATGCATTGGATTCTGATGCATGCAACCAATAACTATATGAGAATGGAAGACAGGATGCAAAAGCAAGATGAGAGCTTTGATTTTCACACCATGAGATAAATTCCTCATTAGAGCATTCACATTTTATTAATATGTCAACAAATATTTTCATGACATGACCTTTATGAGATAAGGGTGCTTAAAAGTTTAAAATTAAGCAATGCAACCTAATTTTCAGAATTTTTCAAAAATAGATTTTTAAAGGTCATTGACAGGTATTGAAATGAGAATTCATCCAATAGTCAAATGTATGAATCATTTAATCACAAACATATTTTTAATTTACATAGCTCAGCTCAAGAATTCATTCACACATCAACCAATCTCAATTTTCAAGATCTGGTACCAGGCGGAGATTTTAGTCCGAAGATCTAGCTCAACACATAGGGAATGCTTCCAAGTAAACATAATCAACTGTTCCACAGACGCCATTTAATATACCAGATATGTAATTCAATTCAAGTGTGATCATGCAATTCAAATTGAGAATATTCAATATGCAACCACTTCATACATAACTTTCAAGATTTTCAATTTGATTCAATCAATTAGGCACATTCATCACAATATGCTAGTAAATGACAATTCAAGTTTTTAGAATCAATACCTGTAACTTGAGAGTGTCACTAAATGATAAAGACGGCCACTGTATGAATTGACAAGGTTGAATTACCTTAGTTCAGGAGACAAGATTGGAAGCCTTCAATCACTAAGATCACCAACCTCACGAGGGTTGATATTTCAGATTTTGCTTTCTTACATTTACCTTGAGAATCCATTTTCTTCCAAGCCTTTCACCTGTAATCCAAAGAAGAATGAAATTACTCATGAGAGTATCTTAAAGTCTTCTTACATAATCCCTACAAAATGTTCACAAAAGGCATTATTAGTAGCTCCAGAAATGAAATCATCCACATATATGCTTGAACCACTAGAATGTCCTTACCTATTTTTCACGTGAAAGGTGTTTGGTGAACCTTACCTAATGAATCCGTTCTCAATTAAAGGAGATGTGCACCTTTCATACCATGCTTTGGGTACTTGCTTTACGACGTACAAGGACTTTCACCAGCTTGTGCTTAAGTGGATCCTGGAGGTTATTCAAGTTCTGGTATCCCATCTTCTGGTGGCAATTGAGAAGGTTCTCATTATTTTTCATCATTGCAAGGTATTCCTTTAGTTGATGCAAGCCTGATTATAGATGGCCAGCATTACTTGGACTTCGGGAGTATAATCTGCATCCAAAGATAAAAGACTTGATTTGTCAATTTTGATTCAAATTTATTAGCAATGGCATGATAAATTATTTTAACAGCCAACATCCCCTAGACAGCTCTAGATGCAATGCATGACTCATGTGTGAACTTAAACATTAAGTTCATATGACGAATCTGATGACTCTCCCTCAATGTGTGAATGACTGTGATATGCTTAGTAAAAATCTAATGCCATATGCAGTCTTTTGAGTAAATGACTCATAGTACCAGGTGGAGAACTTAGATCCGAAGATCACCTCACACGTAGTGATAGTTTTCAGACAGGTTTAACCTGCCCTTCCACATGTCACCATTTGATATACTATGTAATCATGGATGATGAAGGTAGGAGGATTGCAATGCATTATGACATGAATACACAATATTCAATATTTGCAAGACATCACGTGAAGGTATATACATACTCAGTGTATGTAGTGAAATCATGCTTCGATGAATCTTCAAGCTCTTCTTTACACGAAGAGGCTATATGAGAATTGATATACGCACACATATGCAAACAACTATGAATGAAATGCATGTACAGACATATGCAAGATTACATGACTAAATGACAGAGAGTAAGTTAAAACATGACACAATCACTATAGAAAGTAGGAGGGATATCACCTGATCTTAAAATTCAATTTTTTATTTTTCTTCCAACCTGACTTATGTCACTTGTCTCGTGTGCCTTACCTTCTTGACGAAGATAGATTTCATACTTTACATTCACATGGCACACCTGCAAAATAGATTTCTCATTTGGCATTCTTAGGTACCCAAATCATCTTGGGTCCTTGTGTGTTAGCAGCAACATGGGCATGTGGTTTCTAATTTTTGACAACATTCAAATCATCATTTTTCTTTAGAAAACAATCATGTTTAACATTCCCAGATTTACCAAAGTGATGGTAGAAGGCACGTGGCATCATATTCTTTCTTCTCATTGGTTCTACTAATTTGTGTGTGTGAGCATGATGTGTTGAGTGGGAGTTCTTTCTCTTCAACAATAATCAGTAATGTGAAGTTATATGACCCCTTTTACCACAGTGATTGCAATGCATGGAAGATTTTATGGTGAAAGCTCTCTTTGCATTTTTTAAAACAGCTTGGTTTCTACATGCTCTCAAGTCATCATTCTTCATAATGAAACAATCATGCATCAGGTGTCCAAGTTTTTCACAGTAAAGACAAGACATGTTTCTTTTGTTGGATAATAGGATTTCACATGAAAGTTTTTAGCATGCACATTTTGAACATTCACACTATTTTTCAGATTGGCTTGAGTTCTTGGCACAATGGGTTGCTGGGAGTTAGATTTAGAGGTGCTGGGTGTACATGTGCTATGAACAAATGAAGTGTATAACTTGCTTTCAAATTTTTTATTGTTCACATGATTAAACCCCAGCCCTTCTCTTTGAAAGTTCACTTCCATCCCTAATAATTTGTCCAAATTTTCTTGATCATTCACAAATCTAGACAGCGAAGCATTCAAATCAAGAATTTCAGATTGAAGAGATGAAATTTGTAATTCATAATTAGCAAGTTCTTCTTCACAAGTAGAAAGACTAACATTCAACATGGCATTGGTAGTCTTAAGGCATTCTACTTCTTGCTTATGTTCATCCTCATTTTCACATTCTCTAACAACCACAGATTTTTCTTTTTCAAGAATTTACAATGTTTCAGAAATGGCCTTGTTCAACTCCTTCAGTTTCTCATTTTCTTTAACAAACTTTTCATCATGAATCAGTTCATTTATCAAGGTTTGATCATCGGCTATTGAATTCAGTTTTACAGTCATCTCCTTGTTTTCATTTCTTAAGGAACATATTTGATCTTTGTGAAATTCAATGTCAAACACATGAGCCTCAATCATTTCCTTTAGATGCAAGCATTTTTTACAAGAGGAATTACACTTATTTTGTTCGGCATCCTTTTTCAATTTTTTATTTTCAGATTTTAACTACTTGTATTTTTTAACAAGATCATCATATGCAATCAACAAATCTTCATAACTAACTTCATCTTCATTATCAGAATCAGAATTTACCTTTGAGCTTGATTCAATTTACTGATCACTCCCTTGATCACTTGTGCCTGTCATAAGACATTCGTCTTCATGCTCTTCCCGGACTTTGGTTAATCCATCCAAAATGTCCTTCGCGGATCTATAGTGGGAGACAAAGGGAAAGTGATTAGAATTGACTGCAACCGTAAATAACTTCAAGACTAAACAATTTTGATCATGTTTAAACTTTTGATTTGCAGTCCAGACATTTTTATCTTTAAGAAATTCATAAGGACCATGTGAGATAAGCTTCCATAGCCTAGGGTCATATGAATTGACTAGACTACACATCCTTCCTAACCACACATCGAAATTGCAACCATCAAACACGGGTGGAGAGTTTAAGGTGTACATCGATCATGGTAGTCATTGATCTAGATCACTCTAGATCGTTAGATCCATGAAATTAGAGCCTTAGCATTGATACCAATTGAAGTCCCGCGATCAATGACACCCAACAGGGGGGTGAATTAGGTGTTTACAAATTGTAGGAAAACTTTTGGCCTTTTTAAAATATGTGATAGAAAGCCAGTTAAGAGATTCAAAACTATTTGAACACAAATTGGATTTATCAACTTTATATGATGATGATATAGATTATGTAATAAACACGTGGATAAATCCAAACAACCAGTTTACACTAATTACTCACGTAGAATGGGGGTAGAGGAAATGGACCAAACCACACAATTCAAACCATAGTGCATAGTGATTTTTAAGGTGGTTCGGATGCAATGACGGCAATCCTACGTCCACCCCTCACCAAACCCGGTGAGACTTCACTTGGGGATAAATCCCCAAACGGAGATGACGCTCCAAACACACACGGTACGACGCCTGCACACACACACGGAGACGCGCCCCAATACACACACACACAAAGACGATGTCTCCAACACGATCCGATAACCGGATCACCAACACAAACACACGATGCCACAAGTGCAACAATCTACACACACGTGATAGAACGGATCTAAATAGATCCACACACACACAATCACAGATCTAGGAAGACCTACGCATACACGAATAGAACACGATGACCACACACAAGACCACAGATCCAAAATGATCTACATGCACACAAGTTATTACAATTTATGATGACCACATGTATAACACCCAAAACATTAAAGTAATGAGGCTCAGTTTAGAAAACTCCTGATTAAGACTCCCCCTGAGTGTATGCTGTAGATTTTGCTTTGTTTCCTTCTTTGCTTGAATGGCTTGAGACTCAACTTGAATGGCCTTGAATGGATGTAGGTTTCCTTGCACGGATCACGGCTACAGTACCCTTCCTTCTTCCTTGGACAAATCCTTGTATCTCCTTGATGCTTGTGAGCTTGTTCTCTTCCTTTGAGATTACTGACTTCAAACGGAGCTAGAGTACCTTCAGATGATGCTTGAATGGCTCCTTCTTCCTTGTAGCATCCTTCTTCTTCTTCACTTGATAGGCTCCTTGGTTGATAGGCTCTTCTCTGATTTCTCTTGGTTGATAGGCACACCTTGATCTCTTCTGATTGAATGTTTGTTTCTTCAACTCATGGAAGATGATTGCTTCAGAAGAACCTTGAAACTTCAGCTGCTGGATGGAGATTTGATTCACAGACTACTGTTCATGCTACAATAACACTCTTCTTCTTCCTTGAGACACCTTGATCCCTCTTTTATTATCTTAGAGTCTCTTAGGGTTCATGACCTCAAAGAGTGGTTTTATAACCCTTGGAAGGTTAGGAGACAAGCCCCAGACCTAGATCCACAATTTATGGGGTGATTGGGAGCATTGGGATTAAAGAAATGGGTGAGAGGATCTCTCCACGGTTTGGAAACAAAAAGTCAAAGTTGGAGGCTTTGGGGCTGGCGGTCGACCGTTCTGTGAAAACAATGTAGGTAAAACGTTGTTGTAATTTTCGGTCGATCGGGATCAGGCCAGCGGTCGACCGCTCTGAGAAAAACTGTAGTTTTCTGAATTCTGGTAATTTCGGTCGACCGCCAGCTACAGGTCGATCGATCGTCAGCTACAGTAAATTCCAGACTACTACATTTTACCCCCAAACTCCATTGTAACCCTTCCAAACTCTGTGGCATAAAACTCCTTTGATCTTGGAGGGATTATACAAAGAATTTAACCTACAAAACTATAATAAAAATGAGTAGAACTTTAGCTTAATAATCAATATGATAAATGTATAAAATGTATATATGAAAGCCCATGTTCAAGGTGCATACAAACACTTGAACCATAAAAGCTTTAAGCTAAAGGTCAAGAATTATTTCTATGCAAGTTAGCAAAGTATGAGAATAATTTAGTCATGCACATATACAAGTGAACACTTTGAAAAGATGATTGACTAAAGGTCAAGATCAATAGGTATGCATTTGTCCAATATGAATGCATTATGTAACCAGGCTCCATGAAGAGCATGCATAGGAAGCATTCAAAGCTGCAGCCTCAAAAGCCATGTTCAACTGAATCATATTCAACCAATCGATAGGAACAATCAACCATTTAGTTTAGTTATCATCATCCACTTAATCACACATGAAGTGTAGTTAGCATCAAAACCATAGCATTACACACTAAGTTTAGTTATCATCAAAACCATAGCTCAACAGTGATGACTACTCGAGGCGGAGTGTACCAGCGCTACTTGGTGCGTTGGAGGGGGCGGCCTGCGTCCGATGACACCTGGATCACAAGGACAGAGCTACAGAGGATAGATCTAGATCTGTTGGATTGGTACCAGAGCGACCTGGACCCCTACTCGACGGGGTCGAGCTTCTCCCACCCGGGGAGAATTGGTGAGGACACTAGAGCACAAGTACGGCCCGACTCAGCGAGCCGTCGGTACTGGACCCGCAACACGACTCGGTCGACATCGACGTCGTTGTGGTTGGGCGACAGTATGGAGTCCCTACCTGAGTGTTGATACTTTCTTTATGTTTATTATGAGTGTATTGGTGTGTAATTATTTGAGTATTTATGAGTGTAATGGGTCAAGGTTGTAAAATGGGTTACACTTCATGTAAGGAGCCCAATTTCTAAATTGGACCTCCAAACTTTTAGGAGTACAATTGGGCCTCTCTCTCCCTTGTGGGCTTCTACACATGTGGGCCCAAAAGGTTGGTCCAAGGTCCAAGATGAGCTTCTAGAAGACTTGGACCATTGGACCAAGGAGACAAAGGTAGAGGATGCCCCCTCCTTGTCCCCCATGCTTGTCTCCCACCTACCATTGACCAATGTTAGTGGGTGTCCTTTGGAGTTAGTGGATGTCCTTTGGTGTTAGTGGATGTCTTTGGGTCTAGATCTAGGGTTTGAATATATACACTCTCTTGTATCATTTGTGGAATTTTAATGAAAGATTTTGTGGAAGAAAAACATAGTTCATTTGGGTGCCCCTCTCTCCCCCTCTCATTGTTCTTGGTGTTCTTCCTTCGGCTCCTAAATCCTCTATCTCCCTCCTCTACTCTTCCTCTTGCTGCTTCCAACGTTCACCGCTGCCCCCGCCGCCGTCCGTGCCGCCATCAAGCCACCATAGCTTCAACTCTCTTTGCTGCCCTGCAACTCGGAGTTCCTGGATAGCAACTTGGTGTTCTGGTTGGTATGAGAGATCTGACCGTTGGATCGCAGTGAGATTTTGAGGGTACGTTTCCACCATCAACCCCCAATCCCAGTTAAATTTTTGCCCTGATCAGAGCCTGTTTGGGCCACCTCCTAGCCCGTTGTTCGCCCCCCTCTCAATCAGCCTGTGTGCAGACCAGCGGGATAGCCGGTAGTAGACAAATTTTCTCACCCCCTAATCGTGGTCAGAATCCTACAAAAGACCTATGTGCGTGACCGTCTCTCTCTCTCCTCTACCTCCACAAAAAATCCTTTCACCCTACAACTTTCGCTTGAGTTTCGTTCAAATCCCATAAACATGCAAATCCTATTCTACCTTGTGTGTCCTATATCCCGGGGCAGAGAACTCAGTCCATTTGCAGAAGCTTTCATTTCCAGATCCACCATTGGATAGATCTAAAACTCCCGTAGGTCGAAGATCTTCGAGTCCTCTTCGCAACGGCACTGGTCTAGCGTCTATCCGACGTCGGGGCTGGTAGTGGCGGCCGATCTTGCCAGGGTGCGCAATGCTGCCCAGGTTTGTCCCGAGATTGGCCTGCTGAAAGGGGTCAACGGAAAAAGCCAGCAAAAATACGCCGGAGCTGATTCGGCCACCGCCGCTCCAGGAGGTCGTCCAGGGACCTGCTGCCATTGTCCTGGTAGACCGCTGCCTCCAGAAGCCTTCTGGAGGACGCCGCTCCTTTGGAGGTCTGTGGTTGCTGTCCTGCCGACCAGCAAGCCGCGGAACCGGAGCCGCCGCCTGCCGCCGCCCGAGACCCGCCAACCTGCTGCCCGCCAACCCAAGTTCGGTGCTCCCGGAGTTTTCGTGTAACCTGTTACTTCCCTGCGTGGAGTGGGCTATTATTTTTTACTGTAATTAAATATTACCGTTGTACCGGGAGTCACAGTCTTGGCAGGAACGTCTTCCCCACGCCCCGAGCGTGGAGGTACACCCGCCACCTCCTAGTAGACGTATTTTTCTTTCCTAGTATACGTTCTTATGCCGCTGCTAGAGAGCATGTTAGGATCCTATCTCGTATCATTTAAATCACCACTGCGAGATAGAGAGCGAGACCCGTCCCGCGACTCATTCCGAGTGCGAGAGTAAGCCGACCACCCAAGACTCAAAGTCGGTTACTCAACCGTGCAGATCGTCGCGCTTCCCTCGATGGGGACGACCGTGAGTTAGCACTTCTTGTTTGGGGCATATCGCCTCTTCTGGAGTTCTTTAGGTGCCGCATTGTATCGTTGTTGCTGGTCGTGTCGTCCAACTCCAACTAGTCGCGTCGTCCTATAGAGTTCAAAGTCGTAACCCGTCCGCGTCGAGTCTCGTAGTCGTCCCGCATCATAAGTAGTCAACAAAGAAGAAAGGAAATAAAGTAAAAAGGAACAACGAACAAAAAGAGCAAAATGTGTAGCATTAAGAAAGAAACTCACATTGATCACTCGCGATGATCCATTTATAGACTTCACAAGAGACACGTCTGTGATGAGGTCGTGAATCACACGAGCGTTTCTCACAAAGTGTTAAACACAGTGAGGATAACAGTGAATGAACAATAGTCTACCGTGAGGAGGGAAGGTTTTCAATCACATTTATTACACTGTTGACAATACTTATAAATAACTAGCCAACTTGTGATATCCAAACGAGGACGTGTAGTAATTACACACACAGTGAGAACTCAAAACCCACAACTAAAACGCTTTTCGGATTCTACCGTAGGCTCGCTTGATCTCCAGAGCCGAAGAGCATCGGATTCCGTCAGAAAGCTCACGGAATAATAAAAGTGGAAGAGAGGGAAAGCAAAAGATGCAGAGATAAAGATAGGCTTGTTCTCCTCCCTTCCTTTTCCATGAACACCCACGTTTTCCCGCTGCATTTGTTCTCACATTTTTATTGCCACAGCTGATCACAACAGAGAACGCAAGCAAGCACCACCATGCATGCCTTCCTCCTCCAGCTTTCAGGCGATGCTGCAGGCGTTCGGGTTCTCGTCGCTGAACATGGTGGTGAGGCGGTTGGCGTCGGTGGCCATGCGATAGATCCCCTCGCGCATGGGCGTCGGATAGCTGTACCGGTACTCCCCGCCGAAGTACTCCCTCCGCCGCTCCCCGTAGTCCTGGACCGGCGATGGCACGTACCGGTACACCGCCGCCGCCGCCGTCGCCGCCTGCAATTCCGGGAATTGGGGATGGTAGCCCGCGTCGCCGCGGACGGTGTAGACCACCGCTTCCGCCCCGCTTTCCTGCACTTCGGCCGCGCGAGCGTGGGGCGATGGCTGGATGTCGGCTTCGGGGATGGGGTGGTGCAGCTGCTGGTTGTCGGCCGGCAACTGGACCGTCGCCGGGGGTTGAATGGTGTGCACCGGCTGCGCGACCACGACGGGGCCGTCGTCCCTGTAGATCACCGTTCTCATCGTGGACTGGTTGGTGAAGTGCTGCGGCGTGTACTCCCGGCGGGACGTCTCCCGGGGCCTCTTCCCCCTCCCTTGCAGTGGACAACCAGTATAAAGAACCAGAACAGACTTAACTTTGAATCAAATTAAGTACGCAAGCATATATAATTAGGCAGTAGTCGATCGATGAAGTGGACACGTGGATATTAATTGTTGTTACCTCCGAAAACCATGGAGATCAGCTTGCCGAAAGGACTGCAACCCATGATATATCTCCCCTTCCTTCGTCCCTATCTCGATCTCGGCGATCGAGTGCGCGTTGTAGCTAGATCTATATGTATGTATGGATGTTCTTACATGCTACATAAATATATATAAGCGCGCGCGCGCGCGCGCACACACACACACAGGGAAGAAGAGCGTGGTCGGCCGGCCAGAGAAGCCTACATGCCTGGCATGCTTGCTTCGGGGAGTGACTTGGTGTGGCTTTTTAACTTGGAAGCCACAGAAGAAAAGGGACGGACGGCAACGGAGAAGGAATCATAAATTAATGGTTAAAGGAGCGACGGCTGGCTGGCTGGCTCTCTACTTTGCGCCCGATGATCGGTCCATCTCACAAATGCTTTTGCTAGAGGCGAAGGTGATGATAGATCCGCCTGCCTAGAAATTAAAAGAAACGATATGCGGATGCATGCATGCATGCATGCATGCGTGGATGGTTAAGGGCCGTGATGGTGTGAATGAGCTGCTGTATTCTCGGTTTCACTTGGTCACAAAGCCGGCCGGGGTCATGGGCCTGACCTCAAGTACAAAATGAGATGGATTGATCTAATTGGAAGAATCACTTCTCCAATTACGTACGTAATTAGAAAACACGCGTGGATTAGGGAGAAGAATCAAGAATTACCGAGGAAGAGATCAACTGAATGACGGGATCGATGGTCTTGAAATGTTGAAATTAATAAAATAATAATAATTAATTAGAAATAAATATAGTTAATTAGGATCATAGTCTGTTGGATCAAATCATGTAAGTAGTCGCTAGCACTAAGAGTTCTATTAACACTCATTTAAGACGTGTGATTCTTGCGACAATGATCTTTTAGAGATATGAATACTTTCGAGTAGGCAAGACCCCTCTTTCTCATTAGCACATCCTCGAAGAGTAACTGTGCAAATGTTGATTGAACTTGCAAGAACGCACGAGAGTGCAAATTGTGTAGTAGCAAAAAAGAAACTTTCATTGATCACCCGAAGTGACCATTTATAAGCTTCACAAAGCAACAACGGTAGAGAGACGCGTCCGTGATGGACGCCTCCCTCAGTTTGCAATGGACGCATTCGTCCATGAATCACTCAAGCATTTTTTTCTCAAAGTGTGACAGTCAAAGAAAAGATGTGTTTGTGATGGACGCTATGAATTATGCGAGCGTTTTCGCACAATGGTAACACACAGTGAGGGATCAGTAACGAACAGTGACAAACAATGAGGGAAAGTGAGGAGGGTAGATCTGGCTCTGTAGTGTCCCAGAATTTATATAATAATTTCTGGATTATTTATAGAATTTTCTGAAATTTAATAGGAATTTATAAAGGCTAAATAAGTTAATAAATGGATTATTGAAATAATAAGTCATTATAAGGCCCAATTGTGTTAAATAATTAACCTATCATATTTAAATAAAATCCAAAAGGTTTAAGGACCAAGCCCATTAAGTTTGACCCATATTCTAGAAGGTTATTTAGCCTATTTACGTATTTTAAGGATAAATACCAATTGTATGGATAATAATATGGATACTTAACAAAAGAGTTTGATTTATGTTGAATTATGTGCACGTTGGATGTAGCGGTCTATCATGCGACCGCCACATACACCTAACGCACCTAGACTGATGTGTTACATCCTGTTAGTTCCGTGAATGAAAGAACGAGCATAAAGATTGGAACTTTGAGATCCTATCTGCAAGAGATCAACTTGGGAGAGCTTATAACATTACTAAGGACTCTTAGGGATTAGGTTCTAGCAAATTAAGGACTCTAGAATCGATCTAATCTTCAAACCCTAGCCAAAACCCTATAAATAGGACCTAGTTCTGAACTGAGCGACCCTTACTTTTGACTCGTGAAGAATCAAGGTAATGAGTCATAATTTCAGATAAGTTCTTTAGAAGATTTTATTTAGTATACTTTAGACTAATAGTTCTCCAAATTTTATGTTAGGAGATCAAGCAACTAAGGAGATTGAAGCTTCCAAGGTTGCTGGTTCGACCATAATAACTCAGGAAACTGAACGCAAGACTCCTGAAGATCAAGAGATTAGGACGTCTAAACGAGGTAATTAGAGTTCAGTCCTTTAGAACTTTTGTTCACCTTAGTTTCAGCTTCTTACCCTCAAAATTTCACGTCCTTAGGTCAAGAGATTGGAGAGATAGAGCGACATGAAGTTGCTGAAAAATCTCAGGAAGGGAAGAACTAGGGCGTATCTTGCAGTCCCAAATTTGAAGATTAAAGCTCATTTAAGAGGTAGGTCATCTCATGATTGGTAAAAACATCTTGTTAGAGATAAAAGCCCTCTTATTTTGATTGATTTCATACATGATAGATCATAAATTTTATGTTTTAATAGTTCTATACATTCGTGCATCTCTTAGCCCTAAATGGAAAATAAAAGATATTATCTTGTCTATTCACTAAAACCCATATATATAGTTGGCCTATAGTTCGTTTATCATGTCTGGAATAGTTGTAGTATTTTGATTTCCGGGCATGTTATGTTTTCATAAACCTTTACTTTATTTTACTGCCAGCAGACGATCTGACGTATCAAGGTAAGACCGTCATAATGATCTAACGGCCTTACGATAAGCCGTCACACCCTCTGTTGCATTTGAATTACTCTATTGTCTCTGACGCACCATAACAGGAGCGTTACACTACTGTAACGGCCCCTTGATAAACCGTCACAAGACTGTAACGCGCCTATCCTAGACCGTCAGACACTATGTTCTGTCAGCCCGAGGCAGAATGATAACCGATTAAAGTTTACCTATAAATAAGCTTAGATAGCTATGTTTGGACCTGTTATCATGACTTTAAGTTTAGTTATCGATTCATAATCGAAATTGCATAATTAAGGTGTCTTAAGTTATTTTAAGTTATGTTAATTTCATGTGCGAAAATTCTATAGTTTTGTATCGAAATCATGATTTTCAATGATGTATTGACGGAGTTTATCTTGGTTTCACGTTGCTACACATTCTCTCTCTATCTATAGAGTCATTTTCTTTAAGTACATGGCACATATTCCGGTATGTTGTCCATTAGTTCACACTTTGCACTATAGGAACACTATCTTGAACATGAGGACCTCTCTACTGGATATTCCTTCCAATGGACTAGGAAATCTTGTTTCAAGGCCTCCGTAATTATCCGCGAGCATGGGATTCCCACTAGGACGCCGAGTTGGTTGTACCATTAAAGCCCATTTAGTAGATTACACTATCGATGTTTCTCGTTCTAGCAATGTAACAGATCAATACTGGACCGTCAGGAGCATCTAACGGCCCAACATAAGACTGTCACATTTCACTTAAGTCTATTTTACTATTTCTGGATTCAGACTAATGTAACGGCTGAATACTGGAGCGTCACATCATGTAACGGCCCAGTCCTTGACCGTCACATTGTTTGAGTGCTTAACCCGAGGTTTTACCCAAGGGTTGATGTTCCAAAGTTTTTAGATGGATTATTGATGATCTAGAACTTGCCATATTATCCAAAGAGGCTTAATATAATGAAATAAAAGTTAAAGAAATATACCGTTATGCTGCCGATTTATTTCCATAAGTATAACCTTGTTTAAGTCATTCTTGACTCTCGCATTATTAAATTGAAGCGTTCATTCATTGAATAGTGTTATCATGAACTTATTAAATTGTACATTCTTGGCCATACTTTATTATTACATGCGTGGAAGTAACTTCATTTATACTTGAAGATGCGATCGAGCACTGATTGTGTTCAAGGGCTCTATGCTAGTCCCCTCGGTTGATTGCCGGAAACTTACTATCACTACAAGAAAAAGCGGATTTAGCGATGGCATTTTGCGACGGATATAAATCCGTTGCAAATATATCTGTAAATTTAGACGGACCTATTTCGTCTAAATATTTAAGATAAAAAATTATTCGTCTGAATATCCGTCGCAATTAGGGACGGATTTGCAGACGAAAATTAAAATGTCTGAAAGTAGAGACAGATATTGAGACGAATTATTTTCTGTCTTAAATTTGAGACGAAAATTTTTTCCGTCCCAAATACCATCGCAAAAATTGACTCGATTCCCCCCCATTCCCCCCCGCTCTCCCTCTCACTCTCACTCCCCACGCCCCCCCCATTCCCCCCCGCTCTCCCTCTCACTCTCACACCATCGCCGCCGTCACCGTCGGAGGTGCGCCATCGCCGCCGTCGCCGGAGGAGCTACGCCGTCGCCGCCGGCCTCGATCATCTCCCCCCACCGGTAAGCCCCTCCATCCCCCTCATGCTGACCCCCCTCACCCAGTGACCCCCTCCCCCTCCACTGCACCCCCCTCCCCCTCCTGCGACCCCCCTCCACCGCCTGCGACCCCCTCCCCCTCCTGCGACCCCCCTCCACCGCCTGCGACCCCCTCCCCCTACACCGCACCCCCTCCCCCTCCTATGACCCCCCCTCCACCCCACCCCCTCCCCCTCCTACGACCCCCCTCCCCCTCCTGCCACCCCCTCCACCGGCAGCCCTCCCCCTCCTACTGACCCCCCTCCCCGAGCGCAGCCCCTCCCCCTCCACCGCACCCCCTCCCCCTCCTACCACCCCCTCCACCGATAGGCCTCCCCCGCCTACTAACCCCCCTCCACCATACCCCCCTCCCCCTCCTGCGACCCCCGCCACCGCACCCCTTCCCCCTCCTGTGACCCCCCTCCCCCTCCTGCGACCCCCCTACCCCTCCTGCGACCACCCCCCTTCACCGCACCCTCTCCCCCTCCACCGCACCCCCTCCCCCTCATGCGACCCCCCTCCCCCTCCTGCGACCACCCCCCTCCATCGCACCCCCCTCTCCGTCCATTAAAGGATCCAAATTAAGCAGTCAAAAAATAAAAATAAATCTATCAACACTTGGCAACGATTCAAAGCTAAGTTGGGTGATTGAAACTTAGTTGATATGTAATCAAGTAAGAGTCATTTTTCAACGTGTAAAACCTAATTTTCTTGTGTGATGGCCCCATTTGGCAGATCATCCTCAATTTTAATTTCTTTAGTAAACAGAGATATTATGTTTAATTTGCCTGCAGATGGCCGATATGTGTTTTTCTTGATGGCACTGGCTAGTTGGGTTCTATCTTCTATGTATATCTATTAACCGTGTGACATATATATAAACTCTTATCAGCTTATTCCTTATTATCTTCCTTTCGCGTTGTCTGTGTTGAGATGCCATATATATATAAAAACATAAGATTCTATTCTCACAAGATTATTTTTACGAAAGCTAATTATAAATTGGTGTTTCTATTTTATTATGTTGGATATGTCGGTTGAGATTGGCCTTATCGCCCACATGAGAGCTCATAAGAGACTCCGGAGTACCGGGACAAACTTGGACGGTTTGCTCTATGCTGGTGATTTATTATGTTAAAGCCGATGAGTGAGAGAAATCGTAATCTTTTATAATTGATTATATTATATTCGAAAATTTGTCAACATAAGATGGTAGAGAAATGTCACCGGCATCCAATCCCAATTGGTTCACCCCTCTCGGAATTATGAAACGTTTGACATTTCAACTCCAAAACAAACGTCTTGTTATTAATAAAAGTCGAGAACTGGCTTTAACGCTCTAAACAAAACATAGATATGGTTAATTTTAGCGTTTGTTATTAATAAGAACACGACGCCAATGCAAACTTAAGCAGAAGAACATTGATGCTAACCTTGCTAACAATTGATTAGATTCCCTTATCAGGGTCACTTTTTTTTTAGAATAGCGGAGGCGGATATCGCATCCGATGAAAGAGTAAAATCACATTCCATCCTATCATATGCTTTTGCCATGTCTAACTTGAAAATGACATTATGACCATGGACCTTCCTATAAATATCCCTGACCAATTGTCTGGAAAGAGATATGTTATCCAGAATGAAATGTCCTTTGACAAAAGCTCCTTGCTCTTAGGATATAATGGCAGGCAACAAAGGAGCCATGTGCTCACATATAAGGCAAATGTTAATGTAATAAACAAAGTTGCACAGCCTCCCCTCTCTGCTTTGTGTAAAACGAAAAAGAAAGAGAGAAGAGAAAGAGAAAAGAAGAAAAAAAGAGGGAATCATAGCGGCATATCTCCAGGTCATGGGACCCTCTAGGCTGCCCCTTCCCTAGGTCGGCAGACCCGAACTCATTTAAATGAGATCATTCACCTCAAAAAAAAGGGACCCTCTGGGCTGCCCTCGCACTAAACAAACGAAACAACTAGATAAATAGATGAATAAAATTATTATTTAAAATTTAGTGCGTCCACAGCAACAGTCTACTTATAGCAATAGGTAAATACTCTAAAAATTATGCTTGTGCTTTCAAACTTTGTGGATGTTAATTGCATATAAATGTGTTTTTAGATGGATATGCACAGAAATTTGATGTTGACCTGACTCAAAAATGTGGATTGTTTAGCTTTGATGTTCTACATGTGAGTATTTTTTTAAATTAGATATTATTTAGATGGATGTATGCAGAATGTTAAGTGCGATGTTATTTAATTTTATGTTATATAAACACATGAGGTATTCCATGTGAGCTGAGGTGCGTGGGTGCGACCTAACATTACACGCACCTCAGGAGAGCGTGTTAAACCCGTGTCAATGAACCTTCCCGTTCAAGACTTTGGGATTGATGTGTATGTTCTCATTTTTTTTATGAGAATGTATATATCTACCTCAAAGTCTTGAATTGTCCCGTTTGAACAGTCTGTGAATGTTTGATCGCACTTAGGCAGTCATTTACTATATGTGTTTGTATGGTTTGCTGAAAATGTCGGTTGCGTCTCCTCACTCTTCTTCGATATACCTTTATTGATTTTGAGTGTTTTCTTAACCACTTACTTATAAGTGTTTAAGAAAATTTTAAAATCAATAAATATTTTTGGTATATCGGAGAAGTGTGGGAGATGCTGCCGAAATTTTCAGTAAATTGTACAACACATATAGTAATTGATTGTGCGATCAAACCTTCATGGATGTGTTAAAAAGTGATAATCTAAATAATAGTCATCATCTAACTATAAATGGTCTGTGACCAACGATGTGAGGAATGGGTCGGGTTTATTTTCATGAGTAATGATTTAAACGTTACTTGTGTATTAACATTTATTGGGTGCAGGCGAAATGTTGACAGATCGTTCATGGATGTATCGTAGAATAGTTGACCGGGTGGTGTCGGATGATTTTAAGCATGGAGTTGAGAGTTTCATTCAGTTTGCATTGGGGAATCCAAACGCATCAATAGACCGCGACAGTCACATTCGTTGCCCTTGTTCAAGTTGTAGAAACTTGAGGTGGCGTTCACCATGGGATGTGCAACATCATTTGTACAAGAAAGGGTTTGTGGATGGTTATACGAATTGGACGTGTCATGGTGAGCAATTCTTGAGGTATGAGCCCGACAATATTGCAGGCACAAGTGGGTACGTGGATATGGTTGTAGATGCTACTGGTCCTAGTTTTAATGTTCATGAGGAAGCGCCGAATAAGACAGCCGGAAGATTTTATGAACTACTTAGGGATGCTGATGAGCCGCTGTGGGATGGTTGTGAAAAGCACACTCGATTGTCTGCAGTGTCACAGTTGTTGAACTTGAAATCTGAATTTCACATCAGTGAGACTTGTTTTGATCGTCTCCTCCTCTTGATCAAGAGTATGTTGCCTCGAGACGAGAAGTTGCCAGAAACTTATTATCGTGCAAAAAGGATGGTCAATGAGCTAGGACTTGGATATTTGAAAATAGATGCATGCCCGAATCATTGTATGTTATATTACAAAGATGATGCAGACAAGATATCATGTTCTATTTGCGGCCATGACAGATTCAAACCTAAGGGAGGTGTCAATTCAAAGCGAAAAGATGTACCTTACAAGGCATTGTGATACTTCCCTCTTGTGCCTAGGCTGCAGCGACTGTATATGTCCTCAAAGATAGCTGTACATATGACAAGGCACAATGACAGAGTACGCCGTGTCGATGATATAATAAGTCATCCTGCCGATGGTGAAGCTTGGACCCACTTCAATCGTACTCATCTTGCTTTCTCAAAGGAGCCACGTAATGTTAGGTTGGGTTTATGCACAGATGGCTTTAATCTATTCGGTGGTTCAGTGGCATCTTACTCTTGTTGGCCAGTGTTCATGACACCGTACAACCTTCCGCCAGACATGTGCATGAAGCGAGAAAATCTATTTTTGTCTTTAGTAATTCCTGGTCCAAAAAGTCCCGGAAAAAATTTGGACATATATCTCAGGCCGTTGATTGATGAGCTCAAATTTTTATGGAGTGATGGAGTTGTTACTTATGATGCACGTAGGAAGCAAAATTTTATTATGAAAGCTGCACTGATGTGGACAATAAGTGACTTCACTGCATATGGAATGCTATCTGGTTGGAGCACACATGGGAGGTTAGCATGTCCCTACTGTATGGAAGATACCAAATCATTTGTATTGAAACATGGTGGAAAAGCATGCTAGTTTGATTGCCATCGGAGGTTGCTACCAAGTGACCATCCTTTTCGAAGGTAAAAAGACTCTTTTAAAAAAAATACTGTTGAAGTAGATGAAGCAGACTTGCAACGGGTGTCGGGTCGACATATGGCGACACGGGTGCAAAATTTACCAAATGTAGTACAATTGTCTGGTAGCACACGACAACTGAATAGTTTTGGAAAGGATCACAACTGGAACAAGAAAAATATTTTTTGGGAATTGCCTTATTGGTCAACTCTTCTTGTACGACACAATCTAGATGTCATGCATATCGAGAAGAATTTTTTTGATAATGTGTTCAACACGGTCATGAATGTTAAAGGCAAAACAAAGGATAACGCCAAAGCGCGCATGGATTTAAAGATGCTTTGTAAACGTCCAGAACTGGAACTACAAAACATAAATGGAAGGGTTGTGCAGCCAAAAGCAGCTTACGTGCTTAATAATACACATATCAAGGAAGTGTGCCAGTGGGTGAAACAATTGAGATTTCCAGATGGATATGCATCCAACATAGCCCGTTGTGTGAATGTTAACGAGGGAAAAATATATGGTCTGAAAAGTCACGACTGTCATGTGTTCATGGAAAGGATACTGCTCATTGCATTTCGTGATTTGTTGCCGAAGCCTATATGGGGAGCACTGACCGAGCTGAGTCAGTTTTTCAAGATTTTATGTGCATCAGAACTCAGACTTTGGGACGTACAAACTCTTGAAGAAAATGTGGTCAAAACTATTTGCAAGTAATAGAAGATATTTCCTCCGGCATTCTTTGATTCGATGGAGCACCTGGTCGTGCATCTGCCATACGAGGCTATTGTCGGAGGGCCAGTACAATACCGATGGATGTATCCATTTGAGAGGTATGCGAGAAGTCGTCCATGGTCGCTACATGTCATTGCCATCTGAATTGTTGTTGTAGGTGCATGCATGAATTGAAAATGAAAGTTCGCAACAAGGCAAAGGTGGAAGGTTCGATTGCTGAGGCATATGTTATTGAAGAAATTTCGAACTTCTGTTCCATGTACTTTGAGCCAGATATTCAAACTCGTCATACTCGACCTGCACGTAATGATGATGGGGGAGTTGATGATTTGTCAGATCGGCATTCCATATTTAAGCATCCTGGACGTGCTTTCGGATGTTGCTCGACCCGCACGCTCGAAGATAGAGAGTTGTACGCTGCTGAGATATATATTCTTCTGAATTGTACTGAGATTGAACCTTATGTTGAGTAGGTTCTTAACCCACATTTCCAGCAATGCCATGACTTGTTCATCCTTCTTCTGTAGTTCAATTAAAGTAGTAGTACATTTATATTGCAGATAATTTGATTCAGAATTAGCACAAAAATGTCCAAATATCCAGGACGTAGAGATTGAAAAAGAACGCGAGAAGTTTTTTGCCAAATGGTTGAGATATCAAGTTAGTGTCGATCGTTCAATATATATGATTGCATTTACTAATGTTGACGTAATTGTTCAAAAATATTTAACTACTCTACTTGACATATAGGTTGAACAAGGTCTCATTAGTGATCAGAGAGTACAAGAGATAAGTTATGGCCCCTCCAACATTACACGTGCCTATCCAGGATATATTGTGAATGGATACAGATTTCATACGAGGGATTATGGACGAAGTAAGTCTACGATGAACATCGGCGTATCTGTTAAGGGAAGTGTATACAATGAAGTGGAATTAGACTACTATGGTATTCTTGAGGAAGTCATAGAACTTCAGTATTTGGGACGAGACAATCATGTATACTTATTTAAGTGTCATTGGTTTGATCCTAATTCAGTTCGACATGACACGTCTACTGGGATTGTCGATGTCAAACATAGGTACAAACTTAATACCTATGAACCGTTCATTTTAGCCGCACAAGCCCACCAAGTGTATTATTCAAGGTATCCATCGTCCAAGAATAAAGATTGGTGGGCAGTTTGCAGGGTTAAAGCAAAATATTTTCCCACTTATGAGTTAAATATGAGTCAAAATGTCTCAGAGCTTGGCAACGTCGAATATTTTCAATCAGGTGAAGTTGGCATTATCGGCTCCACACATGTTAATCTAGATCAATCTGATGAGCCACTGTCATTATGTAAGGACGATGAAGTGGAAGAAATCGATCCGATGGAGTTAAATGTTCATGTTAGAGGGGAGGAGGAGTCAGATGAAGAGGAAGAGTTCCAATCTGATGAGACTACGATGGATGACGAAGATGATGATGATGAGCTAGATATATCAACATGAGGGAGGCATGTTTTGATAATTTAGTAAGCTGATTCTAACTTTTTAAGCATAATTTTAAATAACATTTGTCTAGCCTTATATAATTGTGGATTAATATGTATTAATTGTTTTGTTATTAATAAGGAAATGGTGCGAGGAGGTCGTACTAGGAGTGGGAGGAGACAAGGCAGTGAGAGGGGCGCTACTCCCTCCTCGTTAGCATCTTCTTCAGACACAGGTATATTTGATCAATAAGTTAGCTATATGAATATTTTAATTGTTTACTAACTTAAAAGAATTTTTTTATAGGTCCAAGTGTCGGCTCACCACCACATGTACAGACGCCACCACCACTTCCCGCTAGTGCCCTCCCACCAGCTCCCGCTACAGGTATATCTATTTTAATTTTTAGTAACATGTTGCATTTCCTTATGAAAATTAATATTTTCCCACCTATGTATTTCTTTGAATTTCTAGCAAAATATTCATTTATCTAATGTGAATTAATTCTTAGAGGTCCTAGTGCCCTCCCACCACCTGTCCCGACGCCACCCCCACCAGCTATCGCTACAGGTATATCTATTTTAATTTTCAGTAACGTGCTGCATTTACTTATGGAAATTAATGCTTTCCCACCTATGTATTTCTTTGAATTTCTAGCAAAATATTCATTTATCTAATGTGAATTAATTCTTACAAGTCCTTGTGCCCTCCCACCAGCTCCTGCTACAGGTATATCTATTTTAATTTTCAGTAACGTGCTGCATTTACTTATGAAAATTAATGCTTTCCCACCTATGTATTTCTTTGAATTTCCAGCAAAATATTCATTTATCTAATGTGAATTAATTCTTACAGGTCCTAGTGCCCTCCCACCAGCTCCCGCTACAGGTATATCTATTTTAATTTTCATTAACGTGCTGCATTTTCTTATGGAAATTAATGCTTTCCCACCTATGTATTTCTTTGAATTTCCAGCAAAATATTCATTTATCTAATGTGAATTAATTCTTACAGGTCCTAGTGCCCTCCCACCAGCTCCCGCTATAGGTATATCTATTTTAATTTTCAGTAACGTGCTGCATTTACTTATGGAAATTAATGCTTTCCCATCTATGTATTTATTTGAATTTCTAGCAAAATATTCATTTATCTAATGTGAATTAATTCTTACAGGTCCTAGTGCACTCCCACCACCTGTCGCTACAGGTATATCTATTTTAATTTTAAGTAACGTGCTGCATTTACTTATGGAAATTAATGCTTTCAACCCTCCCACCACCTCTGACTTCTACAGGGCCCCCCCACCACTCAACAGCCAGTTGACGATGCCAGCAGCCATCACGAGGGAGGCACTGTCCATGATGGACGTCACCCCTGCTGGATCTTCGAGTATATTTATAAGGCTAGTTTACATTCATTAATTATTAGCGGTAAGTTTCTAATATGAATACTTTGACATTTGCAATTGCAGGAAAAAATTAGAACCTTGCACTACTGTCCATCATGCTATTAGCCTAGTAATGGCACATGTGCCAGGGCCACATTTGTCTTACAAAGAATTTTCGATGGGCGTCCGCGATTCATTGTTCGACATGTTCTTAGTAAGTAACTATGTCATTTAATTCAAGTCTTTTCCAAACTCATTTCACAACAGTCTATTAATTGTGAAGCTTAATTCATTTACAGCGGACTTATCGATTCACTGGTGGACATGATGCGGCACGATGTCGTTCTGGCTGGGAGTCCACTGTGAAGACAAATTATCGAAAGAGAGTATATGCGGCTCAGAAGAAGACCCAAAAAATTGCTGGTGGGAGTGAAGACCGACAGCTGTGGAAGGAGCACCGTCCTCTATGGATGAGGAAGGAGGATTGGGAGATACTATGTGACAAATTTGCCGACCCCAAGTGGATAGAAAAGTCCCAAAAAGCCAAATCAAATAGGGCATCACAGTCGGAGGCAAATTTGCATACATGTGGGTCCGTCTCTTTTGCGACTCATAAAAATAAAATGGTAAGTAATGTTTCAAATCTTCTTACATTTTATTAACATATATGACAATTTTTTACTATGAACTATATAACAGGCGGTGGAGCTTAATCGAGCTCCGACGTTCCTCGAGGTGTTCGACAGAACACACAAAAAGAAGGCGACAGGTCAATTTGTGAGTACGAAAGCTCGTTCAGTCGCGGTAAGTTTATCTTCGTGTGCAACTTCTACCGTTCATTTAATTCAGATTGAATCATATGAAATTGACTAATTATTTTATTTTATTTGTAGGAAACATATAACAGAGCTGTGACAGAGAAGTACGGGGTGGGAGAGGGGGAGCAGCCAGACTTGGATCCGACAGAATGGGTGGCCGCAGTTGGTGTACCGAAGAAGGGCCGAATATATGGTTTTGGGGACAGCATGGACTCTAGCGCGGTGATATCATCGTGTGCGAGTTCGAACTCTGCCCAAACCAGTACTTCTGCCTTCAGTATACCTCATTCTGCCCCCAGTACTTCTGGTAGCGACGTCAGAGACATCATCCGATCGGAGATGTCTAGCCAGATTTTTGATTTGCAGCTACAGATGCAGCGGCAGTTCCGAGAGGAGATGTCTACCCAGCAGTCTACCATGTTGCAGGCACTCACTACCTTGCTCTCCCAAGCGGGAATTCTCCCTCATGCATCCACCACCACGGCACAAGCGGCACAGGTGATTCTTTTCCATGGGTCTTTTCTATGGGTTCAGTCAAAAGTGCATTTTGTAAATGCACTTGGTTTCAAATCAAAGCAGCCGGGGTCCGGGGGTCCAGAATGTGAAATACTGATCCGACCGACATTCCGATCATTCCAACACGACCTGGGAGGTAGACGTGACTTGTCAGAGCTGACGGATTCCAAATCGGACATCCGGTTTGAGCCCCACGCTCAAAAGTACATTTTGTAAATGCACTTGGTTTCAAATCAAAGCAGCCGGGGTCCGGGGGTCCAGAATGTGAAATACTGATCCGACCGGCATTCCGATCATTCCAACACGACCTGGGAGGTAGATGTGAGTTGTCAGAGCTGACGCATTCCAAATCGGACATCCGGTTCGAGCCCCACGCCCAAAAGTACATTTTGTAAATGCACTTGGTTTCAAATCAAAGCAGCCGAGGTCCGGGGGTCCAGAATGTGAAATACTGATCCGATCGGCATTCCGATCATTCCAACATGACCTGAGAGGTAGATGTGACTTGTCAGAGCTGACGGATTCCAAATCGGACATCCGGTTCGAGCCCCACGCTCAAAAGTGCATTTTGTAAATGCACTTGGTTTCAAATCAAAGCAGCCGGGGTCCGAGGGTACAGAATGTGAAATACTGTTCCGACCGGCATTCCGATCGTTCCAACATGACCTGGGAGCTAGACGTGACTTTTCAGAGCTGACGGATTCCAAATCGGACATCCGGTTCGAGCCCCACGCTCAAAAGTGCATTTTGTAAATGCACTTGGTTTCAAATCAAAGCAGCCGGGGTCCGGGGGTCCAGAATGTGAAATACTAATCCGACCGGCATTCCAATCATTCCAACACGACCTGGGAGCTAGACGTGACTTGTCAGAGCTGACAGATTCCAAATCAGACATCCGGTTCGAGCCCCACGCTCAAAAGTGCATTTTGTAAATGCACTTGGTTTCAAATCAAAGCAGCCGGGGTCCGAGGGTACAGAATGTGAAATACTGTTCCGACCGACATTCCAATCATTCCAACACGACCTGGGAGGTAGACGTGACTTGTCAGAGCTGACGGATTCCAAATCGGACATCCGGTTCGAGCCCCACGCTCAAAAGTGTATTTTGTAAATGCACTTGGTTTCAAATCAAAGCAGCCGGGGTCCGGGGGTCCAGAATGTGAAATACTGATCCGACCGGCATTCTGATCATTCCAACACGACCTGGGAGGTAGACGTGACTTGTCAGAGCTGACGGATTCCAAATCGGACATCCGGTTCGAGCCCCACGCTCAAAAGTGCATTTTGTAAATGCACTTGATTTCAAATCAAAGCAGCCGGGGTCCGGGGGTCCAGAATGTGAAATAATGATCCGACCGGCATTCTGATCATTCAACACGACCTGGGAGGTAGACGTGACTTGTCAGAGCTGACGGAATCCAAATCGGACATCCGGTTCGAGCCCCACGCTCAAAAGTGCATTTTGTAAATGCACTTGGTTTCAAATCAAAGCAGCCGGGGTCCGGGGGTCCAGAATGTGAAATACTGATCCGACCGGCATTCCGATCATTCCAACACGACCTGGGAGGTAGACGTGACTTGTCAGAGCTGACGGATTCTAAATCGGACATCCGGTTCGAGCCCCACGCTCAAAAGTGTATTTTGTAAATGCACTTGGTTTCAAATCAAAGCAGCCGGGGTCCGGGGGTCCAGAATGTGAAATACTGATCCGACCGGCATTCCGATCATTCCAACGCAACCTGGGAGCTAGACGTGACTTGTCAGAGCTGACGGATTCTAAATCGGACATCCGGTTCGAGCCCCACGCTCAAAAGTGTATTTTGTAAATGCACTTGGTTTCAAATCAAAGCAGCCAGGGTCCGGGGGTCCAGAATGTGAAATACTGATCTGACCGACATTCCGATCATTCCAACATGACCTGGGAGGTAGACGTGAGTTGTCAGAGCTGACGGATTCCAAATCGACATCCGGTTCGAGCCCCACGCTCAAAAGTACATTTTGTAAATGCACTTGGTTTCAAATCAAAGCAGCCGGGGTCCGAGGGTCCAGAATGTGAAATACAGATCCGACCGGCATTCTGATCATTCCAACATGACCTGGGAGGTAGACGTGACTTGTTAGAGCTGACGGATTCCAAATCGGACATCCGGTTCGTGCCCCACGCTCAAAAGTGTATTTTGTAAATGCACTTGGTTTCAAATCAAAGCAGCCGGGGTCCGGGGGTCCAGAATGTGAAATACTAATCCGACCGGCATTCCGATCGTTCCAACACGACCTGCAAGCTAGACGTGACTTGTCAGAGCTGACGGATTCCAAATCGGACACCCGGTTCGAGCCCCACGCTCAAAAGTGCATTTTGTAAATGCACTTGGTTTCAAATCAAAGCAGCCGGGGTCCGGGGGTCCAGAATGTGAAATATTGATCCGACCGGCATTCCGATTGTTCCAACACGACCTGGGAGCTAGACGTGACTTGTCAGAGCTGAGGGATTCCAAATCGGACATCCGGTTCGAGCCCCACGCTCAAAAGTGCATTTTGTAAATGCACTTGGTTTCAAATCAAAGCAGCCAGGGTCCGGGGGTCCAGAATGTGAAATACTGATCCGACCGGTATTCCGATCATTCCAACATGACCTGGGAGGTAGACGTGACTTGTCAGAGCTGACGGATTCCAAATCGGACATCCGGTTCGAGCCCCACGCTAAAATAACTCAATTCAAAACTATGTTAGTTTTCAAATTTTAGTTCAGAATAATTCAAAGAAGTAGGTTCTACTATTGATATCTTTACAGTCTTTGATATTATGTTTGATTTAAATTCATGTAATCTAATAAAATATTTAATTTATCTTTATACTAATCTTTTTATCTATGTATGTTTTTTTAATATAGGAGTATCCTTCTGCGAGCGGTACCAAAGGGGATGAGCAGGGCGGTGGGGATGAAGATATGGACGATCTGGAGGACATTTGTTGATTCCATCGCCAAATATTTTTTATGTAACGTTGATGAGTTTATTCTGATATTTGATGTAATTTTAATTAAGTTTGATTTCGGATTTTTGTTCGTATGTATTTTTATTTTCGATGATTTTGTAAACAGGTTTTTAATACAAATTTGTAATTTTTTAAAAAAAGATGAAGATAAATTTCGGACGAATTTTGAGACGGATCCGTCTCAAACTTTAGACGGATTTAGGGACGGAAATGATAACCGTGCGAAAGTGGCGACGGAAATAACGACGGAAATTAGGCCGTCTCAAATTTATGTTGGAATTTTAGAGAAGTTTTAGACCGACAGGGAGACAGAATTTAGTCCGTCTCTATTGCCGTGTATAAGTTGCGATGGAAATAACGACGGGAACTATTTTACGTCGCAATTTTCAGATGGATGTTGAGACGGATTTTCTCCGTCGCAATATTTAGACGGATTTGTAGACGGAAGTTTCCGTCCGAATTTGTCTCGTTATCGATGAAATTTGCGACGAATTATTTTTCCGTCGCTAGTTTGGGACGGATATTAGGACGGAATAAAATCCGTCGGTTATTTGTGACCCTTTTTTTTGGACGGCCATATTCCGTCCGAAGTCCGTCGCCAGTCCATCGCAAAAACGTTTAGCGACGGATTTTACGACGAATTTGGGACGGAATATGGCCGTCGCTAAAATCGCTTTTTCTTGTAGTGTATTATAAACCATGGGGTATGATGCTACTGGTGTCGCATTGCGCTGGAGTACTTTCTCTATAAATAAGTGAAGATCCACGGCACGACATGACTTTCTTGTACATGACTTGATATTCCACAGAAATTCACGAAGTACTTGCTCATAAGCAAAAGATACTGGAGTGATGATTATGTGACTTGCTAGTACATTCTCATTACATTCTTGTTCTTGAAAGGCCATAACATGTTCTTATTACATTCTTGCTAGTTCATACTTGCTCTCATTCTATCTTAAACGATCATCTTTGTTACTTTGGGTATTCGCATGATTGATCGCATTCGCAGGATTTTACCTTATTTCTTCAAGAGCTACAATGTTAATTACTTTAATGATGCCTTCATGTTGATGCGAAGATACCTACTGGGCAAGTGTGCTCATTACCTATTTCCATTCTTTTCAGGAGATGGGAGTGATACGAATTCGGATTCAGGTTAAAGAAGTAGCGGGTCCGAGAGCGAATGAAAGTGCTGTCAAGATGAGAGTGAAGACTTAGGAAAGTCTATATTGTTTAGATTGAGTCTATGTAATTTTCCTATTTCTTGAGTCTGATAGATTGAAAGAAGTTGAAAGTTATTGTATTTGAATATTGATTATCAATGAAATAAGTTGGAGTTTTGGTTAAAATATTGTGCAATTGCATTTATGTGTGTGATTGTCTTGCGCTCTGATCATTCTTACTTGCAAGAGGCTTACCATGCTGGCTGTTCACGTTTCTTGAGTGAGTCTTCCGCTGTCATAAAGGCTCGGGACGTGACAGGCTCGGCCCATAACCGACCCATCACCAACAAGCCCAGGTCGACTTACGAACGGCAAACATGCCCCAAAGGTGCTCGACAGCCGCGGCCCATAAGGGAGTACCCCAATTCGACTTGGCATCGGATTCTACAGCGCGTAAAAGGCTACGGTCCAAGTGCGATGATCGCCGGAAGACCATCCGACGACCGACCGTTACCCCCCACGACGTCGGGCCCGATCCCATAAGGGGCGAGCACGCCCAACGAGTGCCGTGAAACTCGCCCAGGGACCTGATGACTCTGGGGTGATCACCCCTCAGTGGGAAACTCCCACCATGATCGCGGGAGATGTTACTCCACTAGTTATGCCCATCCCTATTAAGGGATAGGCCGCCCACACCCGGACAACCCCCTATAAGAGGGACCTCGACAGAGAACAGACACACGAGGGGATCATTCTGTCAAATCGCTACACAAGAGAACAGTGCTACTAGCCTTGTTACAGAAAGGGAGAAGTTACGACAGTCCATGTCCCGAGAAAGAATTCCTCTGCACTACCTTACCACCTAGTGAGCACTCACCGAGTAAACACTAGGAGCGGCGAGCACTCATCTTGAGGATCTACACGTTTTGCCGATCTCCTACTACGGCCTCTCTCTCACTCTCTCGCCAGCTCTTCTCTACTCTTTATTAATCCGTTGCTAACTTAAGCATCGGAGGGTTGTCCCCTAGGGTAACACCCGGGACTCCTTCTGACGCCCCTTCGCTTCTGGTGCTTACAGACTTCCACGGGTGTGGGATGACTTCCCTGTTCAATAAATAGAGAAGGTGGTACGTGACATAGAAACTAGATTTCTGCCTCTACACTTCTTAACACCGTCTATGGGAATCCCGAGCGAAAAGCCATGGCACCCCGTGGAAGTCTCTGCAACACCAGTAATCGAGGGCGCGGATCTCATCAGGGACCCAACTCCCGCCGTGGATCGCAGGAGGCATCCTCTGCCCACCCACGGCAAGGAGTCACGCTAGGCGATCTTGAGGAAATCCGCCAGCAGATCCAAGCCATGACCAGATTATGTCAGTGTGGTGCCCCGGACCCTTTTGGATCCTTCTTCTTAGGTCCCAGATCTGCGTTTTAGGTGAATTTGGCTCCGTTGTGTCCGAATTATGTTCTGGACATCTTTCGTGTTTGGATCCATGCGATTCAGGTCAGTTCAGAGGCTCAGAACGTGTTCCGCTGTTTTTTCTGCGTGTTTTTTGATTCACGCGTGTATGTCTCGGAAACACCTACGGAACCCTGTAGCGGGTGGACCGGGTCGTTCATCTACCCGCGAGTGGTACCGTTACGATCAGCGCGTCGCGAGGAATGAGGAGGTGTATTTTTCTATTTTTCCTGATTTTCCTGATTTTCTATAAATACCAAAACTTTTTCTTTTCTTTTTTTACCTTTTTCTTCTTCTTCTTCCTCCTTCTTCCAACCGTTAGAGAGCGCGCTCCCCATCGTGACTGTTCTTCTTCCCCAGACGATCCAGACGCAGCCTCCTTCACTCCGGCAACGGCGTGGCGGCGGCGGCGATGGCGAGGCAGTTCCGATGGTGGCCTTCTCGCCGCGGGAGGCGGGGCGTGTGGCATTCAAAAGCTTCTTCCTAGACTTCGGCGGTGATTCGGCGGAGCATTCGCTCCATTGAGGTAGGGGGACGAATCCCTATGCTCATCCCATCATCCCCTACGATTTGTAGGTCGAATGGGAGCCCAGAGGGGTGTGTTTGAGCGGGTTAGGGCAAAATCATGTTTTGGGGAGAGTTCGCCCGATCTATGGATTTGAGCTGCGATTCGGCGTTTTGATGGCCTAGAATCATGCTAGGGGTTCCCAGGGGTCTTCCCCTTTGATTCCCCCCCTCTCCTACGAGGTATGGGGGCATGGTTGGAATTTTTGGGCGTTTCCCGCCGTTTCGCCCTCGGGCAGGTGTGACGGTCATTCCAGTGACCGTCACACAATGTAACGCGCCCAGATGGGTGCGTTACAGCCCTGAGTGCGGCCAAGTGGGGTATGTGGGTTGTGACGGTCCCACAATAGACCGCCACGGTGCTGTGACGAACCTAGGTTGGACCGTCAGGGGCGTTCGACCGTTGGCTATCGACCATTGGCTTTTGACCGTTGGGGGTCAAGGCATGTGACGCACCATGCCTGGTGCATCACAGCCTTGTAACGCCCCTGTGTGGGTGCATCAGAGCAGGCGAACCCATCTCCCCTGACGCGCCAGGGTTGGTCCGTTAGGTGCTGTGACACCCCTAGGTAGGTGCGTCAGAGCCTGTTTTCACCTCGGCTTGTGATGCTCCAGGGTTGGACCGTCACAGCCTTGTGGCGCTCCAGTGTAGGTGCGTCACAGCCTGTGACGGCCCAAGGTTGGACCGTCAGGCTCCGTGTTGCACCGTGTATGTGCGGTCACGTTTCTTTGATAGTGGTTTCCGTGAGTC